>CM044956.1:42692422-43377422 GCA_024516035.1 Bactericera cockerelli
AAAAAAATGGAAATGGGGACTGCTGGGGTTTTTTGTTTTTTCAGAACAATTTAAAGTTAAGAAACCCGTTTTTTTTAAATTAAAACATGAATCTTGCATTTATTTAGAAAAAATTATTTCAAAGGGAAAAAAATGGTATGTAAATTTTTTACAAAAATTAATTATTTTCTTATAAAAAATTACTAAAACCTGCGAATGAATAAACAATATCTCCAGCCTGAATATTTTAAATCTCTTAGGTGTCTTAAAATATTTTATGTAAAACTACTTTTCAGAAATGTATTACAAGTAGGGTGGTTCCATTTATAGATTCCAAAGGTTGACCTCCCTTGGGGACTGCCCTGGTAATGAGAAAAAATCAAAACATAGTAGAAAAGGTTTTCCCCCCTGTATAATAGTAACATGTTTAGCTTATTCAATTTTTTTAATAAGTTCTCTAGATATATTGAGATGGCTCCTTTTTTTTTGGGGGGACCCTGTAAGTTTTAAAATTATAAAGTGTGTGTGTATATAATGTATAAGTTTGTTTGTTTAAAATCCCATAACTGGCAAACCCGAAGTTGGATTGAGCTAAAATTTTGCTTGGTTACTAAGAAGTCCATTTTCAAAAAGTTCAGCTTTTAAATGGCTTTTTCAAATATAGCATATTTCGCAAAGTACAAGTCCTGTGAGCTGAAATTTAGTATGGTTGCTAAAGTCATTGTATAAGAGCTCTTGAGATATTCAAAATGTCCATTTTTCTTTAAAGTTGAGCTTTTTCAGTCTCAAATCTGGCCGTCCCAACAGATTTCTAGAATGAGAATTTCTAGAATTGATCCTTTCTGCATTTTAAACTCGATTTTTTTGTCCCCACGTGCTCTTGAACAAAAGAAGGATTGATTTGTTTGACCATTTTTCATTATTTGTATCCTTTGCAAATTAAGACAATGGAAAAATGTCTCAATTGAAAAAAAGGATGTTTATCTTTAGAAATGTTTTTACCATATCACCTACTTTGTGATTATTATGAAGTATGAAAAAGTAGTGTACCAAATTAACTATTAATAAATAGTTAACAAATATTTTTCTTTCACCAGCATGGCCATGCCTTGGTGAACGCACCGCCGCGCCGGCCTAGCAGAATCGCGGCTAGTTCATGAATAAATTTGTAAGACCATGCTCAGCACAATCTAGGGAAAGAGCATGCTTACGTGTAAGCACGTCCTTAACTAATTGTAATTTATGAACAAATTCAATGTCATTGAACACAAATCTTACCAAAGACTATGCTTAAGCTATTGTGCTTGTTGGCAACACTATTTTAGACCGTTATCATGTATAATGTTGCCATAACAACGTCAGTTGTTTACTCAGATAATATTTTCCCAGAGTATTGAATTTTTTTCCAGTTTTCTTCCATTTATCCTACGGTTTTCCTGATTGATTTTCTATTTAACACATATTAACTGCCAGTTTTTGTCAGAAATAAAATGGCAAGTAAAAAGTTGTACTCAACATTTGAAAAACAAGTTTTCAAGGAGTTGGTTGTAAAATTTGAGCTAAACAATAATTCCATAAGGGGAAACAAGCCTGAAGCTCTTGAAACAAGAAAGAAATTATGGAACAACATTTCAATGGAATATAATGCTATTCAAGGTGTTACACAGGTAAGTTTCATTTTCATATTTTTTAAATCCAAACTAAACACTTTGAGCCCATGTATACCATATATGGTATTCACCAAACTTTTCACAGTGGACATGAGTATGTTATTAAGTTGACTAGAAACCATTACTCCCTCTAGCTGAAGCCCCAAGTTGGTTACAACAACACCATTTTTAATGTAGCTTTGTATGTATGCTTATAATTTTTTATATTATATGTTATTTATCATAAATTTTGGGTAAGATTGTTACAATAATTATGTTTCAAATTGTATCTTTTCCAGAGAACAATTCCACAGCTGAAAAAATTGTTTCAAAACCTGAAATCTGAGCGGAAAGACGTGCATCATGTTCAGAGACAGAATGCTTTTGCGACAGGAGGAGGCCCTCAAACTCCTGTGCCACATCCTGAAAATGATGTACTCAACGGCGATAATTTTTTGGTGCTGCCGATCAAGGGGACATTTGACAGTGACCAATTTGATGGTATGTATTTTACTTCCGATAAATTTCTAATATTAGAAATCGGAAGTATTGGGCGAAAGAGACCTTGCGCCTGATCACTAACTTTTTACTTAAATGAGTATATCTCGTGAACGGTACTCCCGATTTTGATGAAATTTTGTATGTATATGCATATTATTGTTATACATAGACTTTTTTTTATTTTTTTTAATTCATTATAATTTAACTCTGATATTTAAGAAAATCCGAAATTTTGCACAACAAAAGTCAAAAAATAAGGTCCACCACTAGCCGATACAGATTTTTTTGTAGAACTTAAAATATAGGAAAAATAGTATTCTACCATATTAAACATTTTTGAAGAAAATTGTTTAAGCGGTTTTGGAGATACAAGTGATTTAGTATAAAATCTCAAAATTGGTACGTGTAAGTTTAACACGTGTATACAATGTGAAACAATCCCGAGAAAGTATTGTGTCCATAATTGGCAGCTGGTGTTTTTTTTTTTTTTTTTTTTTATTAAACTATAAAAAAGAATATTATGAACATAAAAAATAAAAACAAAGTCAAATCATTTTACCTTAGAAGGCAATGTAATACAGAGAGGATATGTTAAGGCAAAGTGACCAGTGTGACCACCCTAAAACAAATATTTTTTCTCTTATTCAATACAGAGCACAGTCACCCTGATGAGTTGGTGAATCCAACAAACTCTTCCACCTTGAACAATCCAGACAAACAATTTGGTAAGTAAATAATAAGCAATGTAAAATGAAATAAAAATGTGTGCTTCTGTGTGTTAATTTATCTACATGAGCGTTAAATATTAATATGATTCAATGTAACTTAAAATAATAGTTACAGATTTAACATAAAACATAGGTACCTGTTAGTAGCCAATGTGGAAAACATCTCTTGTTTTCTTTTCCACAGATCAGCTGGAAACATCTCAGTATAGCTTGGTGGATTCCGAGGAGACTGTACTTTCTTCAGGTAACAATAATAATTCTTAATACCAAGTGAGGACCAAGGGGACCCATTATTTAAGTGTCCCAGACATAATCATTTTCTTTGTGTGGTCAAAATATAAAATGAAACCTGTCATGTCTCCATCCCACAACCTCGGGATTACCAGACAAAAGCCTTGACCTTCTGAGGCATATTCTATAATTATGAATATAGGTACACTTAAATATTTTATTTTTCTTGCCCATTGCACAACACTATATTATGTACACAGCGTTCATAAAAAAAAATAATTTTTAAATCACATAGGATGAAATTGTATTTAACGAAACTCAACATCTTCAGGAATTCACAGAATGAATATTTCTTCTATTGAATCAGTGGAAGATAAAGAGCCCAAAACACTCGCACTGTTTCCTCTCTGATTGGCTAAAGATAACCTTTCAACCAGGAAACTCCTTAGCACTGGCCGTACCTGTAATCGTTCTATGGTAATTCAACCTCTGAGTTGAACTTGTGTTATGGTTATCATTAGTACTAGCGGGTTACACCCACCCCTTCGCTAGACCATCATACACATACACACATACATAAACCCCGCACACAACCCACACACACACAAACCACGCACACCACATACACACATACATAAACGACGCACTCAACCCACACACACACACACACACACAAACCACGCACACCACACAGAAAAGTAAAAAAAAAAAATGAAAGCTCAGACCCTTGCCTAAAACTTTCTTGCTTTGAGTTGATAGGTCGTCACTTCAAAGTTCGAGAAAAAATGACATTTATGTCAAAAAACGTAAATATTTTTTTGTGCCGCCCATCCAATTTCAAGGACTCGATATTTTCTCCCGCGGCTGGCGCCCCAGTTAGAATATAATAAAACCCTCTCTTATTGCACATCTACAATATAAAATGAACCCATACATAAATCTTAAGCTACCAGAAAGTGCCGGTACGGAAAAAGAGAAACAGTGATAAAACAGTGAAAATGCGCGTTTTTTCATGTAAATGCGCCCCTTTTCCCCGCGGATGGTGTCCCTGTTAAAACCTTTCAAAATCCTTCCTTATTGCGCACCTAAAGCCTAAAAGTGACCTACATGCCAAATTTTAGCCTCCTAGGGCATACCAGTGTTGAGAAATCGGGATAACTTTCGCATTTATATAATATAGATTTATGAGATTTATAGATTTATATAATATAGATTTTACATGTTTTTCATCCATCCTCAGGTCACGAACCTACTATATCTCCTATACTGGTGAAAAAAGAGAAAGCTGGTAGAACTTCCCCAGACCCAGTTTTTATTGATAAGCCTTCCGAGCATGAGACTTGTAGTACAGGTAAATAAGATACTTAATTTAAAGTTCAACCTAAAAATAATAATTAACAATTTGCCAGCTGTGGTTCAAGAATCATCGATCAATGATCACCTATGTAATATCATCACTAAACTTGAATACTAAAGATATTCAACGCATTGATGGTGCATTGAATTCATCGGTTCTCGTTAGATCGTCAAAGTTAAGCAACATCCAGCAAGGTTTGGACAATCAAATTTGAACACTCATAATGCTGCATTTTCCCAGCCCCACTCAGGCTGAGTGATGTTATTTTGAGTAGTTGTTTTGTAAGTTTCCACCAATTTGAGGGATCCCCCGCCCCCCCAAAAAAGACCTACTACCTATATGTATACGTATGCTGGGTAGTAATTTAATCGTATTTTATTTTATCTGTTTACAGGACCTACAAGAAATAAGAGGAAACAGGACCTAATTGTAGACGAGTTTGATGCCAGGTGCAAAAGGGTCCTGCTACAAACTCAGCAGGACTCTGAAGCACATTCTTATTTGCTTAGGAAGTTGGACCATGAAGCCAATTTTTCAAAGGTCCAATCTGAAATTGCGGCAGTCAATTTACAAATCATCAAGGATAAACAGATGTTTGAAAAGAGAAAACAAGAGATGGAACTGGAATTTCTGGAGTCTAAATATGATATAGAGTTGAAAAAATTAAAGAAATAAGAACCTTTTTTTTTACTTTCTATTACCTATATGGTATAGAAAGTATTGTAATCGGTCACTTTTTTACAAATTGAGATGTATACAAATGTATACAAAATAACTAAAGAACGGTAAGTCGTAGAGCGATGAAATTTGGCATGTAGCTTCAGTGTGTCAATTCGCACCAGGAACAATTGCATGAAAATCGGCCATTTTGTTTTTTGTTATATCTCGAGAACAAGAAATTCTTATATTTCGTATAACATAAGAGATATAAATTTTTTCTATAGAACAAAATCATCTTATATGGTAATAAAAACACATTTTACATATTCAAAATATCAATTTTTGAAATATATGCAAATATCTCGTAAGGTATATTGATATACAGGGTGTCCCACCAAACTTGGACACCTCAAATTACTCGGCCCCTGAAAGAGTTTTTGAAAAATAAAATATCCTAGGGTACATGTACTAATTATGCGGTTTCAGTCATGAATTTTTTTTATACAGGGTGGTTCAAAAGTCAGAAATTGAAGTGTCAACTTTCGATTTTTAAATGGATCGACCTGAATTTTATTTGATATTTTTACTTCTAAATGGTTCCTGAGTACTTTTTTAAACAAAAATTTTACATACAGGGTGGTTTTTTTTCGACCAATTTTTTTTCTAAATCTCGAATAACTCAAGTTCGTTTAATTTTTTCGATAACAAGAATAGAAAGTGTTTGTGTAATGAAAACACGCACTTTCAATTGGCATCAAAAGTTTTTATACAGGGTGGTTCACAAGTGAAATAATGACTTGATTTTTTTTAAAACCGAGTTTTTTTTATTTTTTATTTGGGTTTAATAATTCTAACCTAATTTTACACATTTTTTATTAGTCATATCGAAAAACAAAACTAAAGTGTTGTACAGGATGAGACATAATTTTTTTGTAACACCCTGTATATGGGCATTCAAAGAGACGTAAAATTAAATAGAAAGACTAAATGTGCAAGAAAAACTTCGATTTTTAATGATATTAAAAAGTTATGGTGTTTTAACTAATATTGTCACATGGACCACCCTGTAGATATTTTCTTAAAATATCATAGGGGTAGTCGAAACTGTCTAAAATTCAACGAGGAGTCCAAATCTGAAAGAAAAAAGTGAATTCAAAAAGCAATTTTCAATTTTGTGTCTACACCTACCTACTTTTTATTTCAAATTTTAAAATCATTCAGTGTGGACACCAAATTGAAAATGGCTTCAAAATTCGTGTTTCTTACTTGTTTTTCCCCATGATTCGAAGTCTTCGTTTAATTTTATAAAAATCGAAAGTTGACACTTCAATTTCTAACTTTTGAACCACCCTGTATAAAAAAAAATTCATGAATGAAACCGCATAATTAGTACATATAGGGGAAGGTGGGGCACCATGTGCGGTGGGGCACCATGTGCATTTCAATTTTTGGAACCCCTGGTCACCCTGAAGTTGCGGGCTTGGCAACATTCGATTCCTCTTTGGATTATGTAAACATAGTTCTAGCGCGAGTTTTTGAATTTTGAGTAAAAAAAAAGTTAAAGCTGAAAAACACATTTTTGGTTCCAAAAGTTTTTTTTTTGGTGGTCTGAACATTTCAAATAGAAAAATTACCTTCATGATTTTTGATAAAATTTGAGTGCATTATTGAAGTTTATAGGACAGAGCATTATTGCAGCACCAGGTAAGTTTGATTTTGACATTTCTTCATAGTTTGATTTCACTTTGAAAATTTTAGCACGTGCTGGGGCACCATGTGCATTTTTCTCTGGGGCACGATGAGCCATATATTTGTATTTCGCATCACTGGGGTACCATGTGCCATGCATTTTATTCTGCTATTTCTTGTAATTAGACACATCTTTGGGTAATTCTATGTTTCAGACATGGTTCGTACATACAAGCGGGAGACTACAAAGGGAACTTATGATGAGATTCACATGAAAAATGCAGTGGCTATGGTTCAAGAAGGGTCATCTTATGCAACCGCAGCAAAAAAGTTCAATGTAAATAGAGAAACGCTAAGAAGGAAGTGTTTGAAGATCAGTGGAAGAGAAGAGGTGTCTTTGAAGGCAAAATACAATCACAGACAAGTGTTCAATGAAGACGCAGAGAAGCAAATTGCACAGTATCTAGTTCATAGCTGTGAAATGTTTTATGGACTGACTACCAGAGATGCCAGACACCTAGCCTACCAGACAGCCACAATAAATAAAAAACTCTTACAATTTTTCCAGTTTAATAATAAACACATTGATATTATTGTTTTTACTATTTATATTATGACTTTTTTACTTCCATTAACTGACACTATTATTCGACACATGGTGCCCCAACCCCATGCACATGGTGCCCCAGGGGTGGGGCACCATGTGCAATTTGACTTTTCTTAGATAATCGGTTACATCTTTGAAAATGTTTACTCTAACATCTCATAGTGTACTCTTTTAAAAAGTTAACAAAACTCCCTATCTGAAATGATCACTACCAGTGTTCTAGCATGAAGCAGAGCTGAGGAAAAAAAAACCAAACTTTTCACGCACATGGTGCCCCACCTTCCCCTACCCTAGGATTTTTTAATTTTCAAAAACTCTTTCAGGGGCCGAGTAATTTGAGGTGTCCAAGTTTGGTGGGACACCCTGTATATATTGAAATTTTTACTAGAATACAATTGGTTTATATGGTGATATTGCACATTTTTTAATACTTTGAATATTTCCAAAAATTTCAAAAAATTGCCCTGAAATCATGGGTTAATTTTTTTGTTTGTTGAAATTTTGGATTTTTTTTTATTGTAATAGAAAGTTGAGTGATGTTCACACCAGTTTATTTTTCTTTTTGATCGTGTTCTTGATCCTTTTACATGAACTAGTCTGTGAATTTGTTTAGACTGAATAAAATTTCTACTAATGTTTATTATACATACTTAAATTTTACAATGTATTTATTATTTTTTTTTACAGAATAATGTTTTACATAAAATATGTTCGCATGATGTTTCATTATGATTTGGAAACAGTCCTCTGTTCTGGTTTTGCAAGAAAACGTTTTCTTTTTCAAAATCTGAAGGAATTGCTTAATTTGGTATTGAAAAGATTATGAGGATCAACTGGGTTTGAATTCCAGCAGTCAGAATTTGTTTTGGTTCTGTGCATTTTGGATGTTTGTGTCTATCTACTCAAACCTCATATAAAAAAATGAGAAGCTGCTTTGATGCAGTTACCAGACGTTGAATTATGGACAAAAAATACACAAGAATTCAAAAGAGAAGATAGTTAGCTCTACATTACCCACTAAAATTGTGATCTACAGGGTGACAAAAAAGAATTGTATACTGTGTATATAAAACATGTTTTTGGTTTAATTCCTTGAATAAGTACAAATACAAAGATTAACTGATTACAAGTAGTCATACTGGAAAAAACAAAATTTATGGAAGATTTTTGAAAAACTGAAAAAATAAAAATTGTTTACTAGTATACATGCAGTTTTTTGGTGCGCAGAAGATGTTCAAGTGATTTGATTGGTTGATGCATTTGAGCATATGCTCAGAAAGCGGTAAGACTGCCCTACCGCAGTCTTGCGTAAGCATGTGCTTACGCGTGTGCTTGGATCTATCAGGCATGTGCTCAGATAGAATAATTATTCATAAATGTCAATTTACTGTAAGCATAGTGCTGAGACCCTGCAGGGAAATATCTGAGTAAACAACTGACGTTGCTATGGCAACATTATACATAATTACATAGACACAAAATATACAACAGTATCTAATTAAAACTATCTATTTTTTTCATACCTCATTATGGACGAATTCGACCAATTTTTGGCTCACTATCGTGAAAATCAGTGAAAAAGTTTGCTTGGATTGCTTAGATTATTTTGAAGACGTTTCATCTTTTGACATTTTTAAAATTGAATTTTGCCTATTTGAAAAATCCCTGTCTAAAACATAGCTTAAAACATAGTCTCCGATGAGATCCGTTTCCAATGACATCGGATTTATTCATAAATACAATTAGTTAAGGACGTGCTTAGACGTAAGCACACTCTTTCCCCAGATAGTGCTGAGCATGGGCTTACGAATTTATTCATAAATACAGGTGTTAGTGCCACAGAGGTATAACTAAAATGTCTATCAATTCTTCCTTTAATTACCCCAATATTGAATAACATTTTTTTCAGAAATGTTCAAATAGATTAATGTCACTTTCAACTTCTAAACTACTCTCAAAGTTTACTCCTGAGCTTGTATTAAATAAAATGGCAGGAAAACATGTACTTTCAACTATGAATTAATTCCATAATTTTATGTGTGAAAGAAAAGAGAAAAAATGTTAATTCAGATTTTGTTTTAAATTTCAGATGAACATGAACATGGAACCCGTCAAGATTCTGTACCCCCACTCTCTTGGTAACTACATAATTCTTAAAATTGGTGAAAGGTATCTGGAACAAGCCAACATTCTTCAAGAAAAACTCCAAAATTGTTCTTGCCAATTCACTGATAATACCCGATTTGTACCAAGAATAAATCAGGTAATATTATACTCTACTTACAAGAAAATCTAATAGATATTTGAAGTATTATCTCTTTTGTATTTTTAATATAAATAATTATAATTTAACAAAAGAAAATTTCAGGAAGTGACAGTAACTGTAGCCATATGGTAGATATTTGTATACTTGGCTGCAAGCAGGGGACCTGGGTTTGAATGCCAGCTAGTTACAAAAATTTCTATTTTACAGGGTGTCCGATTACCCGTTGGGGTCGACTTTTCGAATAAAATTATTTTCCCTCCAAATATGTGAGTCTGAAATCTGGCCTACCCAAGCTGGTGAAGTAAATGTGGGTAGCTGGTATGATACCCAGCGAATGGAGGTAAAACCCCCCGTCCTGAGTAGTGATTACCGCGTGATACAAATACTAATAGGGTTGGGATAATGGTGATCAATTCAAAATAATCCGGTCGTGCATATATTTAGTAGTCACCCCCCCGTGGATCATCATATAAGCTAGAGTTACAGTAGGGCATGTTTGTTAAAGAGCCAGTAGGTTTTAGTCATGCATATTTCCCTCACAAGGACTAAAACTAAACATAATAGAGTATTTTTTTTTTGACAAGTGATACACAAAATTGCAATTGTAGATGTACTCAAAATAAAAAGAAGGGAAAAAGAGAACTTGCAAAAAAATTGAAATTATGATAGAATATCTCTCTGATTTTCAATATTTTTCAATGCAACCAACTGCATTTGAAGGGATCAAAGTATGTATGACTCTCCATACATGAAGTCAGAACTTACCTACTGGCTATCATTTCTTTAAAAACGTGCATCGATCCAAGTGACCTCTAGACCTGTGGGAAAAACAGGAATTTGGCATTAAACAAAGCAAAATGCCCCACTGCAACTTTAGCTTATAAATGATAGTCCATGGGGGTCTGAACTTACCCTTAAAATATATGCATCTTTATGCGGGACACCCTTATATTGTGGTCCATTCATATTTCCTGAGGAAAATAAATAATAATATTAAATCTAGTAAGGGCAAAGCATGAATTTATTAAGTCAAGAACAACTTGAGTATTTATCTACGTGTCTAAGTTATAACCATTGCTTGCATTACCAAATAATAATAAAAAAAGAAAAAATATACAAAAAAATGAATCAAATTACAATACTCTGTTTCTCCTGCAAGAAATAAGTTATAACCATTGCTTGCATTACCAAATAATAAAAAAGAAAAGAAAAATATACAAAAAAATGAATCAAATTACAATACTCTGTTTCTCCTGCAAGAAATAAACTAATGAGTATTTTAAGACCAACATATTTTAAATTCTTAAAATTCCAGACAGTTGCCATCTACAGTGCTCAAAACAGAAAATGGAACCGCGCCCAGGTCCTGAAAGTGAACTGCGAGGAGAGAGAATGCCTGGTCAGATATTTAGAGGTAGCGACCACTGATACAGTGACGTTTTTGTCAATGCATCCTGTACCCAGAGACATGAGTGTTGAAGCAATTCCTCCTCAATCCATTCAAATCACCTTGGCAGATGTGTGTCCTGTTATGGTCAATTTTCTTGGGTGAGTCGACTCTAGTTGTAAGAGAGAGAGAGAAAAAAAAAATCAAAAGAATTATAACAGAAAAAATAATTTGCTTAACTGTCTTATCAATCAAACAAACTTGACACTTCAAGCAAGCACTCAAGCAAAACTATAATAATAATAATAATAAAAACATTTTTTTTCATATTTTTTTTTTGTATACAGAGGACACCCATCCTAAGCCATTTTTATTTGACTTCTAAGATCTGTAAAGTAAATCTCAAAGCACACAGTACCCTGAGCTATTGTACATGCGTTCATATCTTTTTCATAAACAAAACAAAACAAAACTTATATCTCTTACTTACAAATAAATAATCAAGTATGTAACACAATCTTAAATACTTTACTGTTGAAATTAGAAATTGAATTGAATACTTTTATTTATTTGTACAAGATTATTATAAACAATACATCTCCATAAGCTAAGTCTAACTTCTGAGGAGCCTTCATTTTTTACAGGGAAGTGCAGCCTGGAAGTCAGTGGACACATTTGAGCTTGGATGAAATTCGTGAATACTTTGGGAAGCACAGAGGATTTTTCTACGAACATAAGTACACAATACAGGGCTTCCACTTTGGCAATCTCCATGTGCGCCGAAGTAATGGGTGAGGACTTGATATTTTACTATACCTTGTTTTGAAATATCTCAATAAAAGCGTAAATATCAACAAATTTTATCCTTCTGAAACTTACGGTTAACGAGTTATAGGTCATACATAACATTGGGATATTAGCCAGGACGGTAGACCATGGTTTCGAGAACGATTGTTGTAACTCACTGAAATTTGTTGCAATGAACTTCTCTTAATAAGGCCTTTAACACTTGTTACGAACGGCCATATTGGATGTTTTTTGTTTCCTGGCCGAAAACACATGTGGCTGTTATAAAATTTTAACGGGGACCGGACATCCATATAGGCCATTTGAGGTAGGTGTTAGTATTAGAACAGATAGATCGATTCTTGTACAATACGATGCAAATATGCAACACAAAATTTGTCCCAGATTCAACATTGCAACAGCGACTTTACGCCGGTCCTACTAAAATTGAAAAAATTGCTTGTAACGAACGTGCTTTAAAACAATATGCCACAACACATACCATTCTATTTAATATTTCAAAGTTAGTCCGTGCTCTGACTGACTGGGGCAGTGTAGGTATTTTTTTTGCTGATACTTAATGCCCCAAAAAATTAAAGAATATGTGTTTTTGCGTTTTTCTTTATTTTCAGCCGTTTTTGAGATACGGGGGGGGGGGGGGGGGGGGGGGGGGTGGGTGGGGACTCTATGGATACCCTGTATATAAAAAGCAAGGAAGAAAGAAGTAACAAGTTGAATTTCTATCATTACAGATCTGTGGACTTAGCCAATGAGCTGGTGCAGAGTGGTCATGCCTTGAGATACCAGAACTGGCTAGAACAGACACGGAGACTGCCCCCCATAGCGTTAGAGCACTTGACAGGAGGACTGAAGATGTGTAGTAGAGAGATGCTCATGAAACTGAAGGAGAGCCGAAGAGTCCACGTGAGTAGAGAAAACTCTTTTATAATCATCATCATCATCATAGGGTGGCGTCATCGTGAACGATGGTAGCCAGACAGTGGAGGAATGACTCAGCACTTCTACCATAAACAATAAAAAGAGAAGACTCGTTATTTGTGTTATTATGTCAAAAAAAATAGTGGGTAGTATCGACATAAGGAGCACTAATGCTAATGCATCATATCTCTGAGCTATGATCATATTCAAATATCAAACTTGTAATGACGCCACTAGTCGTAGCCTACTCTACAACACCAATTGGCCCCACGAGGGTAGATTAGGCTCCAACATCTAAAGTATAGAGACCAAAAATTCCGACCTTGCCAGAATTCTAACCCGGCCTACGTGACTACCAATAAATAATAAGTAATAATAATCGCCTTTTGTATACTGCCGATTAAGGACTATTAAAGTCCTTTATTCCAGCAGTAAGCCCAAGACATTTATAGTGGGAATAAATCCATTGTGTATGGATAACTTGTCATGTCCGGCTAGTTTCGAACCACACCTCTGGAATCTTGGATTCACAGAGTGCCCTTACACTGAAACGGTGTGTGACTAACGTGTGATTCGAATGGGTAATCTCGCGAGACGTTGCTTTGCTTGAGTGGCAGAATGAGAACTTGTGTATTCAACGTCGATGCTATGTTGATCTTCTGACCATGTTGGACCATTGGCTGTTCTTCTTTTGTATTCTAATGGTTTAAATTATTGAGCTTTATGTCTAGTTATTCGATACTTCATTCATTAAACAGCACCTTATTCGACGTTAGGCCTTCAATTAGACGAGTATAGTTTATTAATTAAAATAATTTTTGTATGTATATAAAATTGAATAAAATATGAAATAACTATATGAATGTAAATAACTTGTATTGTAAATTAATATTTTAATAAATGCTTTTTATTTTATTTTTATCTCCGTTACAGACCCGATCCAGCTCTGTATCGTCGGACGATCGACTTGCGAGGTCGTCCCATCGGCCCACCACTGGTCAGCCTCGGACGAATCAGCCCCAAGAGTCAGTGGTCAGCTCCACCACTGACCAGGTCAGGGGGGACCATCCGCCCGATCAGCAGGAGACACGCCACTGTCCCGCCGGAGCAGATCCCTGATCAGACCGCGTGACGCCGGGCCTGGGTCCCGAGGAAGTGAAGGGGGGGCGGGGAGTGAAGGGGGGGTGGGGAGTGAAGGGGGGGCGGGAGTGTCCAGCGGGATGCCGGCCGAAGAGATGAGCCAATCCGGTGGACTGACGGCGAGCCAACCGGACGGTCGGAAAATGGTATCACTTCTCCCCCTGCCTTGGCACCGCACGTCATGGAAGCTTTGGCCTCGGTGGAACCTCATCCTGGCAGAAGGAAAAGCCGTCTGACCCTCTTGCTGGAGAAAGTTAAGGCTAAGAAGGGCGAAGAAGGAGGTGGGGTGACTCATGGGTCTTGTGACGAGAGGAATGTAAGTACTAGTCCTTTGCAAAATGGCACGGGAGCAGTCCATCATAATGGAGACATGCCTCAACGGTGGAACTCCTATTGGAGGCATGGCCACGCCAAACACCAAACAAACAACAGACAGGACCACTCCGGTCACTTGCCCAGCTGCAAGTGGACAGTCCTTGTCGCAAGGAGCCAGGAATCTGATGAACCGAATGACCAAATCAGGCGGACAGATCTCACCTGGCTACAATGTGACAGCTGTAAATACTAACCGACCTTCCCTCCCTCAGAGGGAAACAGCTGGTGGAATAGCCCCTTGTAATGCCACCCAAAGTACTATTTCTCAACCATCAGCCGGCGAAAGGACTAGTTTGAATGCCACCCAAGTCCCATTTCTCCTCAACTATCAGACGGTGGAATGACCTCTACCAATGTCACGCAAAGTCCAGTCTCTCCTAACAACTCCCCTGTATCACCTCAACCAGACGGCAGAAATTCCAGAAGACTGTCGAGACGGGATATTTTTAGGAAAGTTCAAAAAATGAAGACAAATTCCGTCTTGAACACCAGTGCTAGTGTCATCTCAGCGAGTGCTGTCGACAATGCTGGTCCAGTGTGTCCTACAAAGTACTATCTCGGGCACCTATCCTGTGCGAAATGCTGATTTCAGAACAGACACTGTCTGTCATACAAACTTGAATGATGGAAGTCCAAACCGTAGTTTGAATGTTAGCAGTGCGGATTCAAGTTTGAATGTGAGTTATACAGATTTAAGTGTGACAGGCAGCTATACAGATTCAAGTGTGAATGTCATCAGTACAGATTCGAATGTGAATGTCACGTTGAAATCAGCAGTTTCTCGAGGAAGGAGCCAATCTCGTGCCAGGTCAGTAAAATTTAATCTTCCGAACGAGAACTAATCTTTTGTTGTTTTTTTGTTGTAACCAGCTTGGCTACAGCTGGAGGGTGTGATGGTGTCCAGCCAACTTAAGTTGACTCGTTTTGAACCACATAATTCTATGTGCGATCAAACATCGTGAGAACTTGGGCTATTTCTTTTTTAAGCCATTATTCCCTTGGGAACTGCAAGCTAGCCTGGCTTGTTAAGGTGGGCTAGTCAGTTCTCTGTTTATAGTCCTCTAGCGAGACACTGGTCATCTCTCTGGTTAATCTATATGTATGTGGTGTCATTGTGTTATTATCTCACAGCTGTAGTGGACAGCTCAGCATTACGAAAGTCCAAATTTTACATTTTTCAATATTCGCTTAAAAAAAAAAAAAAAATGTGCCAGCCTCCGTGGCGACTCGTAGTCCAGAGATCCCGAGTTCGATCTCCGCTTGGTGCAGGCTCTTCTAACAAAAATCTGTTCCCTCCAAACACGTGATGCTGGTATTTCCGGCCCTACCCAGGCTGGGTGAGTTTAATGTGGGTAGCTGGTATGAATTCCATAGAATGGAGGGTAACACCCTCGTCTTGATCAGGACGGTAAAACCGAATAAAATTGTTGGTGTTAAGAAGAGATTATTAAAAGATTTTGTGCCTTTTAGAAAATTAGAATTACCATTCTTTACAACAGTAGATTACTCAGTAGATTAGCATTCAAATTATTATGTACTCCTTTGAGTGTTACCTACTTCCCTTGCCTGTAGTAGTGTCTTTATTGAATTTCTTTTACATGAAACGACAGTATACATATATTTTTTAAAGGCTTTCATTTTTTTAAGACCTTACATATAATATTTTGATAAAATTTTCGACATGAATATGAAACTCAATTTAGTTTTGATCCCTTCCACTTCTATCCTCCTGCTCAATGTTCTAGTTTATTTTTATTCATGATGCTTTAACAAGGCGATAGGCCTGTCGTTCCCCCCGTATTTTTTTAATATGGATCTTCTATAAGGTTTTTTATACTTATTTCCCTTAAAAGAGATATTTTATTGTTTTTATTTGTTGTTACAAGTTGTTCTTATGTGTCAGGAATTTTGTGTTCATTTTGATGTAGTTTTTAGATTGTTCTGAAGGTACTTCATTTTATCTTCTGAATGATACCTACTAAAAGATGTGTAGGATCTTTTGTTATAGGTATATTACTATTGTTACTTTTATTTTCTTTAATTTTTTATTATAAAAAGTCATGTATAAGATCTCTCCTCTCCCTCCCTTCCTCTTTTTTTTCTCCCCCTCCTCCTCCTTCCGAGGGCATTTACTCTCTCCTCTCGTATTGTTACCTCACCATTTTTGATCAAAAATTGAAATGTTTGTGAAAAAGAGAGAATCCTGAGGTTGAAGCATGCTGCAACTTCGACTAGTTTTGAAGCACGTGCTTTCAGAATATTCAAAACAACAATACATTAAAATTATTCTGATCTAATAATATCTGTGCTAAAGTCGCCTAAACAAGCTAATCCAAGACGTCCTTGAAGAAATTAAATAAAATGGAAATCTCTATTTCTTTTATCTAATAAATTTATATTTTTCCCTACAAAATATGGGCCCGGTAGGAATCACTATTGGTAATTTATTGCTAAAAATATTTCTCTATGCCATTTTTAAGTTTGAATTTTTGGAAACATTTGTGAGAGTAAAAAAGGGATTCTTTAGTCCCATTTTTGCAGGATGAACAGAGCCTTGAATGGAGTATTGCATTGCAACCTCGGAATTTTGAGTAAAACTGAAGAGAGTGTAGATATATCCAAGTCCCAAGTTTTGACATTGTCTTCGATCCCTCGATTTCTCTCTTTTATAAGAAGGAAAATAGAATAGAAATTACCTTGTTTATACTGCCGAGGTGAGACTAAAAAGTTCATTTATTTCAGCAGTCTAAACAAGGTCTTTGTTCATTTTCAAGTTTAAACAAAAAGATGTTAGGATATTGTAAAAATTATCGCTTTAACCAAATTCAGGCTGTTTCTTACTTAGTTCTACTGGTATGTGATACTTAAATTTAGTTAACTTATTTTTTGTCATTGCTCACATGACAGTTTTTGATTTTTTTCTGTAAACTTATTTTGTTTTTGGATAAAAAAATATACATTTTTTATTTACGTTTTGAAATTTCACCTGACTTGTGATTTTCAGCTTGAGGAATTTTGGGACTTGGACTTTTTTTAAAAATATTTCCAAACGCACAAATCATGGTGCAGTAACATGAAAATTTTCAATTGAAATTGAAACTTGAAAAGATAGATAAATTATAATTATATATTTAAAATAAATCAAGGTCGTCTTGGATTAGGGAATTGTAAAGACTTGTGGCACACATTTTGAAGGACTCTTTTTTTTGCAAACATTTGGAAAAAAAAACTTTTCAGAAAAGAAGAGGCAATGAAAAAACTGTCCGAGGCAGGCATTAAAGGCAATCTTTTTTGGTTTAGCCAGCGTCAATCGTACGTTGAATACACCAGTTGAATAAACCAGTTGTAACACCCGTTACAACTCCGTGGTGTAACGGTTTTGACTACTGCGCGTAGTCCTGAGATCCTGAGTTCGATTCCCGGTTGGGGGCAGAATTTTCTGCTGAACACGTGAGGCATTTCCGGCCCAACCAAGGCTGGGTGGAGATTAATGGGGGCAGCTAGTACAATTCTAAGCGAATGAAGGGTAAAACCCCGTCTTAGCTATCTCAAGTCAGGACGTCAAATGGGTACGTGGATCTGTGGATCGGACTCTAACCAATGTTTGGATTTTTTCACATTGCTTTGAGCATGTGACCACATTATAATAAGACTCTTGAGTGTTTGAAGGTAGAAAATGATTTGAACATTAACCTCGCCTGGTTGTAGTAGCGACTTGAGTTACACTGAATTGTTCTGTTGGTCTCTAGGCAGGTCTGTAGACAATATTTTTACTGTAAATTATGCCTATTTTCATATTAACACAACTATTCCTAGCACGTCCTGATGCACAGCATAGACAGTTGACACGCTATGCGCACAGTATACATCTGAGAGTGATTTGATGCGGGACCAATCGTCTCATTGTGGGAACTTTTCATTTCTATATCCGTTTCAAGCCTCTTTAAACTCTTTTGAAATTGACCAGCAAGCTAGGCTGGTTAAGGATTCGTTCGCCTCGTATAGTATAGTAGTGCTTTATTTAGACAGTCGGCTCGAGACAGGGTGTCCCATTACGCTAACAGTTTAATATAGCACCTCTTTATTTATTACTACAGGGGGAAACAGTCTTTTCGTGCTATTCTTACCCGGGGTACTACACGGGTGTATTATAAAAGTTAGGATCCCATTTTTTTTTAAGTTAACTTCGGAAATATTTCCATTTAAAAAAGTGGCCCCTTGGAAAAAAAAAAAAAAACGTACATGTTCCGTCCCCAGCGAGCAGCCTCCAACACCCGAGCCCTCTTCACTCCCCTTGGCCTCTGTCTTGCCCCAGCCTGAGGAGTCCTATCTGAATGTGTGTAGACCCGTGACGCATAGCAAGCTGCCTCTTCAGTGTACCGGGCCAGTTCTGGGTGTGGAGTCCCGCCTGCATCATTCCATTGTTGAGGTGAGAAGCATCTTCTTCTTTTTTTTTAACTACCTACATTAAAACACGGAACTATACATTGAAGAGGCAAATATGCTATAGTACAGTCAAACCTGCATATCAGAGAAACCTGGATATAAGAGAACGATTTCCAGGTCAAATTCAGCTTTCTGTAACTAAAAATAACCTCAATATAAGTACAAAATTGCCGTTTCCTTGGGATCTCTCATATCCTGATTCGGCTATATTGGAACTGAAACAAATCTGAAATAAAGCGACCTAAAAGTCCTAATCAGACAGTAATAAATGTGTTACATTCACGTCTTCAAAATTAGGCCGGTTTATATTTTAGGTTTTTTTTTAATTTGGGTTTTGTATGGTCATATCACAACGGGGTGTTTCCCTCCATTCGCAGGAAACTCACAAACCTGCTCTCCACCTTAACTTCACCCAGCCTGGGTTGGGCCGGAATGACAGCATGACGAAGTCTTTACCTTGCCTCATGTTACTTAACTTCGGTGATCCTACGAGAACCGGTGCATTCTACGCTCCATCGACGCTAGCTTATTTTAGGTTCAGAAACCCATCATTTGGGTTTCATGAAATGTGATGTTGTCCTGAAGGTTTATGTGATACTTTTAATATGATTTAAGTACCACAGTGAGGTATACGCTTTACAGAATTACGAGTTTTAAAAATAGAAATATTTTTTAATCATCATAGGGTGGCGTCATCGTGAACGATGGTAGCCAGACAGTGGAGAAATGACTCAGCACTTCTACCACTGTCTATACAAGGAGGCTAATAATTGACAAGGGCCCCCAGAACCAAGCCAGTGCTGGTCTACTCCCTGTTTATAGTCCCCCAGCCAGACTTATTTTTTAATAGAAAATTTATTATTTTTTTTTTAATTTAATTTTAAATAGAAATATTTTTTTTCTTTATTCCAGAATAGTCACTTCCCGCTCGTGTCTGTCGCCCAAATGTCCACAGTCCCCGCCATTCTGCAACGTCGCAACCTCTGTGTTGTACATACACTCAAGTCCCAGTACAACTCTACCTACCTGGGATCTCTCCTGTCTCTACTCATTGAGAAGAAGAGCAACTATTTCTATGTAGGTTTTATCCTTATCCCTCTACCATTACATGATACCATCATGTGTTGTACATACACTCAAGTCCCAGTACAACTCTTCCTACCTGGGATCTCTCCTGTCTCTACTCATTGAAAAGAAGAGCAACTATTTCTATGTAGGTTGTATATCCTAATCCTCTCTACCATTACATGACACTATCATGTGTTGTACATTATGTACATACACTCAAATCCCAGTACAAATCTACCTATCTGGGATCTTTACTGTCTCTACTCATTGAGAAAAAGAGCAACTATTTCTATGTATGTTTTTATCCTTATCCTCTCAACCATTACATGATACTATCATGTGTTGTACATACACTCAAGTCCCAGTACAACTCTTCCTACCTGGGATCTCTCCTGTCTCTACTCATTGAGAAGAAGAGCAACTATTTCTATGTAGGTTTTATCCTTATCCTCTCTACCATTACATGATACCATCATGTGTTGAACATACACTCAAGTCCCAGTACAACTCTTCCTACCTGGGATCTCTCCTGTCTACTCATTGAGAAGAAAAGCAACTATTTCTATGTAGGTTTTATCCTTATATAAAAAAGAGATATAGAGCTATTTATTTGTGTTATTATATGTAACAATTCTTAGTGGGTAGCATCGACATTACGAGAACTAATGCTATTGCATTATATGTCCAACCAATGATGATATTCCAATATCAATCTCGTAATGGAGCCACTGGTTGTTGTCCACTCTACAACTGCCTCAATTGTACTCACCAGGCTTCGGTTGGCCTCACATCCAGAGTACAGAGCCGAATAAACACAGCACCATGTCCCCTTAAAGGTTTTTGTCAGTGAATGGCGTTGTATTTTTTTTTTTTTTTAATCCTTTCATTTCCAAAGACAAATCTGGGCCCAATTAGGAGTCATTTAGGTATCTTTGAAATGTTTGAAACTAGAAAAAAACTGAAATATATGAAACCCGACATGCCAGTATCAAGAAATTAGTTCCTAACTAGTTACTCCGTTGGCTAATGTATCGTTTGAATGAATTTATTTCCTTAGTTACTTTTTATTTGTCCACCAACCTCAGTATCGATAGAGCGTTGGACTTGTAACCTGTAGGTCGGTGGTTCGAGCCCCAATATCAACACAAATATGATAACTTATACTTACAAAGTTGAAGTTATATTATTTTGTGTTGCTCACAATCGTGATCATCTCTACAGGAAATCCACTGGCGAAATCCCGTCTGTTCCAGCGAATTTCCTTGGCAATTCAAAGAGGCAATGCTAGAAACATTCTTGGCACTTTTCTTGCAGGGATGGCCCTGCAAATGACGGATGATTATATGATTAACTTGATAGATTGATGTTTTAAATATTGTTGAAAAATCTTAATAAATGATTTATATTTACTAAATCTTGGGACTTAAAACCACCGTCCTCCGATTACAAGTCCGCCGCTTTATCAATCAAGCTACAAACTCCTTTGTACTATGTTAACAATTTATTAATTGATGCACAATTGCACATTACATAAAAAATATAAAAAAATAAAAAAATACTGAGGTCGGTAACTGATTATTATCTGACCTGGTTGCAGGGTTTTCAGTGAAACCCTTACAATTAACATTGCGACCTAATTAGATCTATTGTGACCTGATCCTTTTTTTTTTTGTTTAAGGTACTTTATTTGTATTTTTATAAATCAACAAACATTTTATCGAAAACAACAAAATGAAAGAACAAAAAAAAAAATAAACAAAATTTAAAAATGTTCATCAATTTTTATGAATATATTAAAAAATGTATTTAAATTTAAAATTTAGGTGAGGTCCAATGTGCAAAGTTGCATGTGTTGGACCTTACCATTCATAAATATGTCATTTTTGTAAAAATAAATATTATATGTAAATATTAAATTAATTAATATTTACATATAATAAGTAGTCACTGTTGCAGAGCGAGTTAGCGCGCTAGGCATTGCACAAATGGTGACCTGGGTTCGATTCCCAGCGGGGGAGGATTTTTTCTGCTCTGTACTTGGATGTTCGGGGTCCACTCATACCTCGTGAGGAAAAATGAGTAGCTGCTTTAATGTGAAACAGCGACCAGTGGCAGAATCTTAGGCAAAAAATGAATACAGGATATTGTAAATTAAAGTGGTAAAGTCCTATGATTCTGCGCTACCCACTAAAATTGTGACATAATAACACAAAGAAAAAGCATTTTTTTTTATTTTAAATTAATTATTAAATGTATAATTTTAAAATTATTGTAAAAGTGTGTATTTCCTCTGTTTTGTAACTAATAGTTAGGTATTAGTTACAAAACAGTTATACATATCTTACTTTTTATCTGTCCACAGAAAAGGTCATTCGAGGTTGAGCCTCTGGTCCTCATCCTGGCCCCCAACTCCCGGATCTGTGAGGAACTCTACTCCGTCACCTCTTGCTTCATAGACAAGTTCTGTGACGTCACCGTGAAAACCATCTACGGCTCCTCTCCGGATAATGAGAAGCATGCTTTGGTAAGGTGTGTGTGTGTGTGTGTGTGTGTGTGTGTGTGTGTGTGTGTGTGTGTGTGTGTGTGTGTGTGCGTGAGCGCGCGCGCGCGAACGTGTAAACCTAATAAATAAGACTGAATCCTCCTAAGAAAATAGGTAAGGAATTTGTTTAATTTAAAATCCCCTTGAAGTACAATATCTGATGTTTTTTTTTAATATTGATTCCAACATCCTTTTTATCAATATTTAATACACTCAATATCTGATGTACTTTTAGGACGATACAACTATGTGTCGATTAGGAGTAATATATCGTTACGGAAATATAATACTCCAATCTTATGAGAATTTTACTAGGAAAAATCGAAAAGTATTTTTTCCCACATTTTGGACCCCTTGATGACCCTGATTCTAAATTTCCACTTTGCCATTAACTGAGGCATATTTCTATCGATTTATATATATAAATATATATGTATAAAAAATTAACTTGACTTGTGTTTTACAAGATTTTATTGAAGATTATCTTGTGTTTGGTAACAATTTATGTTCCACAGTTCTCGGCAGTGAATGGGTGCGACATCCTCATCACCACCCCACGATGTCTGGACCGACTGAAAGAGAGCAGGATCGTGGGTCTGAGCTGGGTGTACCACTATGTTCTGGAGAGGGCGGATATTCTGTTTGAAAAGTTCTCCAAGGAGGTAAGATAGAGCAGGATCGTGGGTCTGGGCTGGGCTGGGTGTACCACTTTGTTCTGGAGAGGGCGTATATTCTGTTTGAAAAGTTCTCCAAGGAGGTAAGATAGAGCAGGATCGTGGGTCCGGGCTGGGTGTACCACTATGTTGTAAATAGGGCGGATATTCTGTTTGAAAAGTTCTCCAAGGAGGTAAGATAGAGCAGGATCGTGGGTCTGGGCAGGGCTGGGTATACCACTTTGTTGTAAATAGGGCGGATATTCTGTTTGAAAAGTTCTCCAAGGAGGTAAAACTTTGTTTTCGTAAGAAGAGCAAACAAAAGCTTCGTCAGAACAATAAAAATATAGAATTAGATTGACTGAGATTGAGGGTCTGATTCTTTTTTTTTAATTTTATTTCTTACTGTTTTAATTTTATTCTTCTCAAATTTAAGCATAATTATATTTTAAGCTATGTCTTTCAATTTTGACCTTAGTTTTCTATTTGAATCCTTTTTTCATCAATTCCAAGCCCATTTTTTCCAATTCAATACTATTTCTCACAATTCCAAGTTTATTTATCCTATTTTAAGGTTACTTCTCTCTCTTTTAAGCTTATTTCTCTAAATTAAGCGTATTTCTCCACTATTTTAAGAGTATCCTGAAAAGTACACCCCGTACTTAGAGGAACTCGATAGACCATGATGTTATTGAATGCATAATAAACATTATTATTTCTTAATATATTAAGTTATTTTTCACTATTTTAAGCTAATTTTTCACTATTATAAGCTCATTTCTTACTACATTAAGTGTATTTTCACTATTTTAAGCTTATTTCTATTTAAGCTCTTTTAAGCGTATTCTCTCTCTTTTAAGCGTAATATTAAGCTTATTTTTCACTATTTTAACCTCATTTCTTACTACATTAAACTTATTTTTCACTATTTTAAGCGTATTTATTCTCCATCTCCTAGGTGAGCACATTCCTCGGCTACCTGCAAGTGATCTCCAAGGCTCGCCAGGAGAAAGCCTCGTCCACACTGCTGTGCCCGACCTGCAGATCATCCTCAGCTCCGAGATTTTTTTTTCTATTTTAAGCTTATGTATCTCAATCTGAAGCGTATTTCTTACTCTAGTAACCTTATTTTTCACTATTTTAAGCTTCTTTCTATTTATTTTAAGCGTATTTATTCTCCATCTCCAGGTGAGCACATTCTCGGCTACCTGCAAGTGATCTCGAAGGCGCGCCAGGAGAAAGCCTCGTCCACACTGCTGTGCCCCGACCTGCAGATCATCCTCAGCTCCGAGATTTTTTTTTTCTATTTTAAGCTTATGTATCTCAATTTGAAGCGTATTTTTACTATAGCAAACTTATTTTTCACTATTTTAAGCTTATTTTCTATTTATTTTTAGCGTATTTATTCTCCATCTCCCAGGTGAGCACATTCCTCGGCTACCTAAAAGTGATTTTTAAGCTAATTTTTCACTATTATAAGCTCATTTCTTACTACATTAAGCTTATTTCCATTTATTTTAAGCGTATTTATTCTCCATCTCCCAGGTGAGCACATTCCTCGGCTACCTGCAAGTGATCTCGAAGGCGCGCCAGGAGAAAGCCTCGTCCACACTGCTGTGCCCCGACCTGCAGATCATCCTCAGCTCCGAGATTTTTTTTTCTATTTTAAGCTTATGTATCTCAATTTGAAGCGTATTTCTTACTATATTAACCTTATTTTTCACTATTTTAAGCTTATTTCCATTTATTTTAAGCGTATTTCTTCTCCATCTCCCAGGTGAGCACATTCCTCGGCTACCTGCAAGTGATCTCGAAGGCGCGCCAGGAGAAAGCCTCGTCCACACTGCTGTGCCCCGACCTGCAGATCATCCTCAGCTCCGAGACCTACACGAGGCCAGTGGAGAATTTCCTGCGCAACAGGATGACGCAGCCGGTGCTCGTGCTGAGCAACTTTCTGGAGGCGGCCATATACGGCCAGGTCGAGTTTAGCCTGAGCATTGTGCTGCAGCAGGAGACCAAACTCAGCTATCTCTGGGTGAGTGTAATGCTCAAATTTCCAACCAACCATCATAAAACTAAGCTCTCCTAATGCTCTAATCTCCAACCAACCATCATAAAACTAAGTTCTCCTAATGCTCTAATCTCCAACCAACCATCATAATTTATGCCAATATCAATCTCGTAATGTCTCCACTAGTCGTTGCCCACTCTACAACTACCTCAATTGTCCCCATGAGGCTAGGATAGGTCCCACCACCCAAAGTACAGAGCTGAAACTACCCCAATTACACTGTACAGTGTACAACTACCCCAATTGAATCGGTACATGCAAAAAACGACATCAATCACATTTTTTTGGAAAATGGGGTTTTCATAGATTTTGGATCTCGGAAGGTAAACGCACAATTTTATATCAAAACCAAATCATTCTGCTACTCCTTTCCTATATAAACACGTTTCTATAATTTTCGTTCCATGCAAGAACGACATAGATCCGGGATTGATGCGGTTCTTGCATGTAATCTGTAGAATTGGTGTATCCTGTCTGTGTGTGTGTGAAACAGGATATCTCAAGAACGGTAAGAGCTAGAGACTTGAAATTTGGTATGAAAATCAATTTTATACACCAAACGTACCACAAAACTTTTGGTTGAAATTGGCCGCAAAATGCGGCCGCAGGGCCGCAAATATTGCCCGCAAGCGCCGCTTCTATGAATTGATTAAAGATACAAAAAAAGTTAGAGAACAACATTTTCTTAGATTAAAAAAATAATAGGGGTCTCTTCATATCATTTTTTTGATATCTTGAACTTTTTGGACCTCGGCCCAAATTTACCGGTATCTTGGGGGGGACCCCTTTGACTAACTTTTTTTAACTTTTTTATTATTCATTCTAGATGGGGATTGTGACATATCAAATCCAATGATTTTGAGGTGCTGATTACGAATTTGGCATTGATTTGCAGCTGTTACCGTTGAGTCATGAGTGCCGGAGTTCAACTTCTTTTCGGGGATAAGGAAAGTCGTGTGATGTTTACACCAGATTTCTTTTTTATACATATAATTTTTATGATTCATATTTTTTTGTTTTTGTTTGAAATAACAATAAAATTCGAAGTGTACGTGTGTTATTATTTATAATATTTTCGATATGTGCAAAAACAGCATCATTCCACGACCTTTGAACGGCTATTTATTTGAAATGGCACTACATATCTGACCAAAAATTATATAGAATGGTTTCTTTTGGTAAGTCCTTACGATTACATATTTTTTCTTTTTTTTCTTATGGACAAAAAATGAATGGGAAAGTTTTTTTTGATTTTCCAAAAGTTTACTCTTTTGGAATGATGTCGTTTTTGCATGTACCGATTCAATTGTCCTCACCAGGGTAGGGTTGGCCTCGACATCTAAAGTACAGAACCGAAAAATCTTAAACCCCGCCGGGATTCGAACCCCGGTCACCTGGAGTGCAAGCTGAGCATACTACCACTAAACCAAGGTGACTACTGTGAGTGTTTTTTTTTTAATTAAATATATATATTGAGAGACGGATGAGTGTTTTCAATGATAATCTGAAACGGATGTTTATTTGTAATTTTCTGCTACAGCAGAAGAACAAACTACATACCTATATCTGCTGGAGAGTGTTTTTATTACATCCTTTACTTGCCGACCTTAGTTCTTTTTTTTATTTATTACTTCCCTCAGAATTCATGTCTATGTTATCAAGTAGTTTATTCAAGGAGTTGTTAAGTGTAAGATTTTTTTTTTTATTACAGTACACTGAAATGTTCATACATAATTATAGAACAATAACAGTTTTCATATTTATTTAATAATATAACTTAAATTATGCTCTATCTGTCGTCATACCACACTAAGAGCAACCACACCTATGTAGTACGGTCCTTGTGTCTTGGGTTTTTATTTTATTTATTTGTTTCCTTTCCTCAGAAATCCTACAGAAATACTCGAACTGCAACGAGAAGATAGCCATCCTCTGCGCGAGCCTATCAGACGTGCGGCTTGTGACGGACCATCTCTCCTCCATCTACCCCAACCTGTTCCCCGTACACTCCAGCGTGAACATCATCGACACACACCGCTACATGAGCCGCTGGAAGTGTCTGGGGAAGCACGGGGAACTCCCCATTCTGATCAGCGACGATGAAGCGATGTGCAACATCTTCGTCGAAGACGTGACCGTGCTGATTCACTACTCACTGCCGCTCAGCAAGTCAGCAATGTCGCGACGGTTCAAGCTGCTCAAGTCAGCGCTCGTGAATTTGTTCGAGGATCATGATGGACAAGTGAGTGTTTTTTTCTTCTTCTGAGGTCAAGATCCCACTCAGTGCAACGTTTGTTTCACGCTCCGCTCTTCCTTTAAGTCCGAAATAAAATTATTTTATTTTTCTCTCTCTCCGTTCTTTTTTCTACTAATTCCCCCTCCTGTCTGACCATCGGGCCTTGCCTTGTGGAATGATTGAGGGGAAAATCATCGGTTGGGTGGAAGAGCTCACAGTGTGAGAATCCTGCCGTTAAAGCCATAAAAAAAAAATATGAAACAGGATTAAATTAACTAAACTTACACTATCCTTTACCACGCCCTCTCTGGTGGGAATTTCAACCTATCACAGACATTTATATCAGCTGTTAGTGATAGTAGCTTGGACTAACAAATCCTAGATATTTAATCCTGTTTCATAATTCGGCCTTAGATATCAAATCATATGAGGTCAAATCTCACGGACTGACAAACACTGCACTCAGTGAGTTCCCGGCTTTCCCTAAGAGTTACAGTACCTGTTTTACTTCGAGAAATTTCCAATATTCGGAATCGGAAGTATCGTGTTTGTTTTTGTATTTTTTTTCTTTTTTTTATGTACTTTTGTCGTAATTTTTCTCTCCTTACAAGTTTTACTGGGAGAGATTCCTATTTATTTAGGGTGGTCGAGAAAAACTTTGATACCCCTTCATTTTAGGTGACTACGGCCATTTCCAATGAGGATCTACAAAGTATGAAATCTCTTTCTGTGCAGGGAATACCAACCAGATGATTAATTTTATTCTTTTATTATTTTTATTAGTTAGTTTCAATTGAATGGGGTTTCAGGTTCAGTGTGGACGCAGCCATCTCATTCTGGACGAAAGCAACGACATTCAATTCTTCGACCTCATCACGCTGGCCAAGCGACTTCGTCTGGACGTGCCGTGTCGTGTGCTGGAACAAGCCAAGGCTTTCAGGTAGAGACAATCAAACAAAAAGTCAAATTAATTCCTTTTCGACGTAGAGTTTTTCATTTCTGTAATGAAAATTGCAATTTTTTAAATTCATGTTGAAGTTTTTGCTTAGGTACTGGAAGTACATGAAATGCATGGGAACTATGTTTTCCGTTACCTTACACTCTGCCGCGCTGTCTCTTTCTTTGTATAGGCGTTCTTCACACCTCGGCCGAGGTGTTCGATCAAACAAAAAGTCAAATTAAACCCTTTTTCGACGTAGAGTTCATTTTTGTAATGAAAATTGTAAATTTTGAAATTCATGTTGAACTTTTTTCTGTCTGAAAGTACATGAAATACATGGGAACTATGTTTTCCGTTACTGTATACTCTGCCGCGCTGTCTCTTTATTTGTATAGGGCGTTCTTCACACCTCGGCCCAGGTGTTTGATAGTAATTATTCCGTGTGCGTGAAATAGGCACAGATACAAATATTATCACGGTGGTGAGAGGATCATAGGGATGCCCAGATCCAATGTCAAAGTTCCTTTCATGTTCATTGATTCTATTTGGTTTTAGCGTACTGATTTGAGATACTCAGGACGGTGGTTTTACCTTTCATTCGCTGGGAAAAGTACCAGCTACCCACAATAACCTCACCCAACCTGGGTTGGGCCGGAAATGTCAGCCTCACTTGTACGGAGGGAACAGAATGCTCTGTTAACCCTAACCGTTTCAGAAGGTTCGTATAGATCCATAGTATTGATTGTTTGAACCGACCTTAGTAGCACGATCATCCCCTCTTACACGGAGGTCGGTGGTTCGAGTCCCAAGTTCAATCATGATTTAGTAAAGCGAGTGTGATAATACCTCATCGTGATCAAGGCAAATAATTGAATGGGTGAGTAGAAGAACCAGGAATGTCAAAAATCGATTTTTTTTTCTCTTCGTAGAATAAGAAGAAATGTACTCTTTTCTATCATCTCTGTGAATATGAAGGAGAAATACCCCTTTAAAGTATAATTTTTTTCGATTTTAAAGTGGGGGAAGCGGAAAAAAAATCTGATGTAAAATAAGAAATGTAACAAAATCACTGACCACTTTTGCTAGCGGTATTAGTACCTAGTTGTGAGAATCTTGTCGAATAACAAGGAATGTAAAATTTAATTTTATTATACTCATTAGCATCAGGAAAGCAAAAATAAGACAAATCTTATTTTTGCTTTCCTGAAAAGTTGATTTTTGACATTCCTGGTTCTTCTACTCACCAATTCAATTCTTGTCAGTAGTCACCTAGGCCCAGCGGTGACTACTGTCTCGGCTTGCACTCCAGGTGACCCAGGTTCGAATCCGGCGGGTTCGGAGATTTTTCGGCTCTGTACTTTAAATGTCGAGGCCAAGCCTAGCCCGGTGAGGACAATTGGGGTAGTTGTAGAGTGGGCAACAACCAGTGGCGGCATTATTCAATTCAATTCAATTTATTTTATTGTGAATTTATGTATACAAAATGTATGTGCTTCATATTACTAATACTAATATATAATTATAAGGGAAAAAAAGTATGAAAGCAAATGGAGTGACAAATGTTTAAAAAGGGTGCGAGTGACAAATAAAGAAGAAAGAAAGAAAGAGAAAAAGAAAAAGAGAGAGTGAGTGAGTGAGTGAGTGAGTGAGTGAGTGAGTGAGAGAGAGAGAGAGAGAGAGAGAGAGAGAGAGAGAAAGAGAGGTTGTCGTAATGTCGATGTTACCCATTAAAAATTGTGATAAAATAACACAGATAACCTAGCTCCTTTCTTTTTTATTTATTATATTTTTAAATTAATTCTTGTTTCAGGCTCGCCCGCGAGGGGGAGAAACGTGCCATGCCCCTGTGTCCTCAGCTGCTCATGTTCGGCCAGTGTCACCTGACCCCCTCCTGCGGGTACAGACACGCCTTCGTGTCCGCCCTGGACGCCCCTGCACACACATCTACCCAAGTGAGTCCTACTTATTTTTTATTTATTTACACTTTATTTATTTTTACAAAACAATCATCAACAAAGAAATAACATATAAATTAAAAAAAAAACTTAGAAGTATGTACAAAAAAGAAATAAAAATAATAAAGATCAATATTAATTTTTAATTACAATTGTTTTGTAATCCGGGGCGAAGTTAATGCCTTAGGCATTCTCTGCCACTTAAGTGCTACCCGCTTCAAGCATTAGTATTCAAATGTTTATCAGGTAATATAGACATACAGAGTGTACACTTGTTCAATTGGTTTAACGTCGTTTAAAATTGCATGGTCATATCACGAGGGCGGTGTTATGACCGCAGGAAACTCACAAACCTGCTACCCACATTAACCTCACCCTGCCTGGATTGGGCCGTAATGACAGCATCAGGAAGTCTTCACCTCGCTGGACGTTGCTTAACTTCGGTGATCCTACAAGAACCAGTGTATTCAACGCGCCATCGACTCTGGCATATTACACTTTTTAAACGCACTATAGGAAATTTCTTGTTCTCCCCAGGCAGGGTAGGATCAAGTTCACAGTGCTGAGTGTGTGCTGGACTAGAGATAATTTTTTTTTAACAAAGTACTATTGAATATATATTATTTAAAGTTTTTACAAAATTATACACAAACAATATAAATATAAAATTATAAAAAAATATAGTTAAATATAAATATGTGTAGATAAATATAATCTAATAGTGGAATAATAAAATATTTATTGTTTGGTATCATATATTAGTATTGGATGTCCCATTGTGTCAAGAGACATGTGTTGGGATCCTCTACTTTCATATGCATAATTTTATCTTATTAATTTCTTATTCTCCCCAGGCAGGGCAGGATCAAGTTCACCGTGCTGAGTGTGCTGGACGGCTCGTGCTTCACCGCCCGCATCTTCCACAACCAGGCGGCCCCGGGGGCCGAGTGGCGGCCGCACCGGGACCACGCCGCTACCATTCATCTCGCGCTGAGGCGGGTCTACGGCACGCGCCGCGACGCCCGCGTGACGCACTACAACCCCGCCCCCGGGGACGTGGTGGTAGTGGAGAGGCGCAATGGACAGCTGACGAGGGCGCGCGTGGTGGAGATGATGCGGAGGGGGGGCGGGGGAGAGAGGAGGGGGGAGGTGAGCGGCGTGCGGGTGAGGTTCTGCGATGCGGCCGGCCCGCTGACGGAGTACCCGGTGAGATATTATGGAATACAGGACAATACAATACAGTACAGTACAGTACAGTGCAGTACAATACAATGCAGTACAGTACAATACAATACAGGTACACTACAATAAAATACAATACAGGTACACTACAATACAATACAATACAGGTACACTACAATACAGGTACACTACAATACAGTACAGTACAGTACAGTACAGTACAGTACAGTACAGTACAGTACAGTACAGTACAGTACAGTACAGTACAGTACAATACAGTACAGTACAGTACAATACAGTACAGTACAGTACAATACAGTACAGTACAGTACAATACAATTCAGTACAGTACAGGTACAATACAATACAGTACAGTACAGTACAATACAGTACTATACAATACAATACATTACAGTACAGTACACTACAATACAATACAGTACAATACATTACATTACAATACAGTACAATACAATACAGTACAGTACAGTACTATACAATACAATACATTACATTACATTATGGGACTGCCTGTCTTGCGCTGACAGTCTAGATAAAGCACTGCTTATACTTATACTTATACATTACAGTACAGTACAATACACTACATTACAATACAGTACTATACAGTACAATACATTACAATAAAGTACAATACAATACAGTACAGTACAGTACAATACAGTACAATATAGGTACAGTACAATACAATACAGTACACTACACTACAATACAATACACTACATTACAATACAGTACAATACAATACAGTACAGTACAATACAATGGCATAATGGGACTACCTGTCTTGCGCCGACAGTCCAAATAAAGCACTACTTATAATTATACTTATACAGTACAATACACTACATGACAATACAGTACAATACAATACATTACAGTACAATACAATACAAGACTCTGTTTATCCTGCTACAATGAGAGAAAAAGTCTGGGTTTTTTTTAATTTGGGCTAAACGTTGTTTTCAACTGCATGGTCATATGACGACGGGGATGTTACCCTCAATTGGCAGGAAATTCGCAAACCTGCTAACCACATTAACGTTACCTAGCCTGAGTTGGGCCGGAATGCCAGCATCACGAAGTCTTCATCTCGCTGGACGTTGCTCATCTTCGGTGATCCTACGAGAACCTGTGCATTCAATGCGCCATTGACGTTGGCCTGGTTCCTTTACTTACACAGTTTGACATGAGGATCGCGCGGATGAGATAGTAATAGTAATGTGTTTAATTTGTACAAACATATAAGTATAATAATGCTTTTTATTTGTGTCATTATGTCACAATTTTATTGGGTAGCGCAGAATCATAGGACTTTACCACTTTAATTTACAATATCTTGTATTATTTTTTTTGCCTAAGATTCTGCCACTGGTCGCTGCTTCACATTAAAGCAGCTACTCATTTTTCCTCACGAGGTATGAGTGGACCCCGAACATCCAAGTACAGAGCAGAAAAAATCCTCCCCCGCTAGGAATCGAACCCAGGTCACCATGTGTGCAATGCCTAGCGCGCTAACTCGCTCTGCCACAGTGACTACCAAACATATAAGTACATGGTACAATGGTCAATATTAACAATACTAAAAGTAGTCACCGTGCCAAAAAAAAAAAAAAAAAAAATCAATCAACCGCGCGTTCCTATTAGCTGATGATTCACCAAATAACTTATTCACCCAAGTACAGATCGGAAAAAATTCCGACCCCGCCGGATTCGAACCCGGGTCACCTGGAGTGCAAGCCGAGTATGCTACCGCTAGGCCAAGGTGAATATTGCTAATGTTACTTACTTTCCATCATTTTCCAGGTGTCCAAGCTGTTCGTCCTGCCTCCGGAGCTGAAGAAATACCCGGATCAAGTAGTTCTAGTGTTCGCCACCAGGGTGTTGCCTATAGACGAGGACATTCACTGGAACCGGGACACGTGCCACTTCCTCGAGTCTCTGGTCCAGGAACACATGAAGGGGAGCATGAGAACTACTTTGTTGGAAGGGTAAGATAGTTATCATATTTGTGTTTCTCACTTTCGTGATATCACATTTACTCAAACTCGCTTTGCTAAATCTACGCTGAAACCGGGACTTGAACCACCGACCTCCAAGTTACTAGTCCACTGCCTTATCGATCAAGCTACTGAGGTCGGTTGGAAGGGTAAGATACAAGTCGACCAAACTTTCCAACAAAAGTCCTCACGATGGTTGATCGCACATAAAAATATGTGGTTCAGGACGAGCCAACTTTGAAATAAAGTTGGCTGGAGACCATCACTTACCCCTCCAGCTGTAGCCAAGCTGTCTACAGCAACAACAACAAAAGTCAAGAACCTAGCCCTGCATGTTAGCCAGCCTCCGTGGCGTAACAGTTATGGCTACTGCCCATAGTCCAGAGGTCTCGAGTTCAACTCCCGGTTGGGGCAGACTTTTCGAAGAAAATTCTGTCCCCTCCAAACACGTGAGGCTGGCATTTCCGGCCCTACCAAGGCTGGGTGAGGTTAATGTGGGTAGCTGGTACGATTCCCAGCGAATGGATGGTAAAACCCCCGTCCTGACTATCTATCTCAAATCAGGACGTTAAAAACCGAATAGAATCAACTGGTCACAATAGAATATAATTAGGTCGCAGTGTTAATTGTAAGGGTTTCACTGAAAACCCTGCAACCAGGTCAGATAATAAATAAATAGCCCTGTTTGAAGGAACAGTCATCTGGATTTAGTAAACCAAATAACAACTCTCTCACACACACTGGACAACTAGGAGCCTGAGTCAAACTGGTCACAATAGATGTATAATAGAGGTCGGTGTAAGAATTGGGGCTTCTCTTGTTGATCTCCAACCAGTCTAAAGTAATACCTAATAAAAAAATACAAGTCATATTTGTCTCTTCCGGTAGCTCAGTGGTAAAGGCGGTACTCTGTGGATCCAGAGATTCCAAAACAATAATACCTTGAAAATTAAGACTACAAAAAAAGTTAAGTCAAATTTAGTCCGTAAGGAAATACATGGAGTCAAATGGAAAAACAGGAAGTGTCCAGTTACTTCCGCCGGTGAGTATATTTATTTAAGTTTTGGTAATCTCTAGTGTCATGTCACGGTTTTACACAAACTCACAATGCTAAATTTTTACTGAACTTGAAAATTGAACCCTCGACCTCCAAGTTACAAGTCCACCGCCCATCAAGCTCTGCCAATACCTTCATAATACTTCTGTTCATAACAGTGTTGTCAAGGGCATCATAATACTTCAACTGTTCATTCCAGTGTTGCCAATTACTTCATAATACTTCAACTGTTCATTCCAGTGTTGCCAAAAAACCTTCATAATACTTCTGTTCCTTCCAGATCGTGCTCGCTCTGAACAACACCTACCTGCTGGACCCTTTTCCAGTGTTGCCAATACCTCTCTTCGTCCTCGGTCGAGATCTGCCACTTCAGCGTGCGTCACTCTCTGCTGACGACGAGACGTGCCCTGCCTCACCCCGCCCATCTGGGGCAGTTGTACGAGCAGTGTGCTCATATCCCGGGATCCGTGCCTGAGTATATGAGAGACAAGGTACAGGAAGGTAAGTACACCAACCTCACCCAGCCTATATGGGGCAGTTGTATCTGTGCCCGGGTGTAATGGAACATAGTAGGATTAAATTTTTTTTTAAATTAATGTAGACATCCATGGGATCTGTTGTTTCGGGTTCCACCCAATGCTTGGATTATTTCTCATTTATTTGAGTTTGTGACCACATCGCCTGGTGGTTACCTTCCAAAAAATGTATTATTATAAAAATCACTTTTTTTTGTCTTTTATGTAATCTAGTAACTATGTATTTAACATTAAAAGTATTTGAAACCAGCTGTGATTAACACAAAGAAGAAACTTGGGAGAAAAAATTTCTTTTATGCTTAACTAGGTTTTTATGTCTATATCATCTGGGTCTTTCTAGACGATAATTTTTTTTATTTCATTTGTGCATTATTCACCGATCATTATTCACTCAGTAGCTTGATCGATTTAAGTCCCAAATTAAGCAAAAATATACCTAAGCGAGTTGTAGTACTTGTGATATCACGATTGTGATTAACACAAGTTAATATCATTTTGTATTAACTTGTGTTAATCACTTCGTTGTTGTTGTTGTTGTATCCAGCTTGGCTACAGCTGAAGGGTGAGTGATGGTCTCCAGCAAACTTTATCTCAAAGTTGGCTCGTCCTGAACCACATATTTCTATGTGCGATCAACCATCATGAGGACTTGGACTTTTCTTTATAAGCCATTAAACCCTTATGAAACTGCAAGCTAGCCTTTCTTGTAAGGGTTGGCTAGTCTGTTTTTCTATTTATAGTCCTCTAGCGAAACACTGGTCTTCTCCCTGTTTAATGTCCCCCAGCCAGACTGACTGTAGCTTCGTTGATGTCGATGGTTGTGATCAAATATGATAACTTTTTTTTTAATATTATTTTTGCATTTCAGAACCGACCTCAGTAGCTTGATCGATAAAGCGATGGACTTGTAACCTGGAGGTCGGTGGTTCAAGTCCCGGTTTCAGCGTAGATTTCGTAAAGCGAGTTGGAGTAGTTGTGATATCACGAAAGTGATTAACACAAATATGATAACTTTATTTTTGCATTTCAGTGTTACCCGTGTCCCCGTTCGCGGAGCTGCCGGCCCCCAAGTGGGCGATTCTCAGCCAGGGAGAACTGAACGAGTGCACCCTGGTGGGGATTGTGGACCCTGGCCTCTTCTTCCTGCAGCGCAACCAGTTCCAAGACGTGTAAGCTTTCGACGGGGTTCTCTCTAATCGCCTCTGATAACACAAAGAGGCGTAAACCACAAATTTTTGAAATCGGTTTTATTGCTTGGATTGAGTCTACTTGTGCTATATTTTGTTCTCACAAATAGACGTAATCCAATTATAATTCAAAGAAAAGATACAACAAAAATTGAAATCAGGCGTATCCCTCATTTTCTCTTTTTCAGACAAATCAAAGAGGCGTAAATCGATAGTCACAGTTAAATAATCAACTTTGGCAACAGAAAAAGTAAATTTTCTGGTCATTCACGGGTACAGGGAAGTGATGATTTTCCTACCGTGAACAGAAAATTTATGCACAAGAAAACTCATTTTGGCTCTCCTGTAAAATTTCGAAAATGTTGTTTACGCCTCTTTGGGTTATCAGAGGCGTAATGTTGAAAGGGGTTAAGTTTTTTTTTTATGAACATAACATTTTTTTTTGTACTAGAAGATTTTATTTTTATTTTTCAATTTTTATAAACTTTCAAATATTAACATTCCCGCCCCATCTTCACATTCAACACCCCGCATAACACACCCCATCTTCACATAAGAACATAACATTGTTTACAAAAATTACAATTGAAAACAACAATACAAATATTCGCTATTATACTTATAAATAGTTTTACAAGTTATCAAAATATAAAGGTACCTAATGCATATATTCTACCATATGAGTGACAAAATATCTCTAATTTTCTTGTTGTAGGTAGTCTAAGCATTTCATCTTAAACATGGTCTGTGTTATAGCTTGCCCAACCCGTAGTATGTCTCCCCTCTGATGGGCGAGAAGTGGTTGGGTGGAAGAGCTCAAGCAATTTGAGAATCCTGCCATTAAAGCCTAAAAAAAAAGAAGAAGAAAAGTCACACAATACTTCCCTTCAACTGCATGATCATATCACGACGGGGTGTTACGCTCCATTCGCAGGAAACTCACAATCCTGCGACCCACATGAACCTCACCCAGCCCAGATAGGGCCGAAATGCCAGCATCACGAAGGAGCCGGCCTACTTTGCCTGGCTATCTATGTGACAGCAGTGACTCATCTATATTCCTTTCCTCCCCCAGCCTGAGGAGACTGAACCATGAGATACAGGCGGATGTTGGTCGCACCACGAGTAGATACTACAAGGAGCAGTGTAGACCCGGCCTGCTCTGCCTGGCTATCTATGTGACAGCAGTGACTCATTACTTTACATTGCTTTCCTCCCCCAGCCTGAGGAGACTGAACCATGAGATACAGACGGATGTTGGTCGCACCACGAGTAGGTACTACAGGGAGCAATGTAGACCCGGCCTGCTGTGCCTGGCGAGGTCGGATGACAACAGCGGCTACAACAGAGGCCAGGTGACTAACACGGAAGATCCTCACGTGGCTATGGTCCTCTTCGTGGACTACAGCGACAAGCAGGACATTCTCTACGAGGACCTGGTGCCCATCCATAGACCCCAGCTCATCTCCAACCTGCCCTTCCAAGTGAGCTGGTTTCAAATACATATTTTAATGTTAAATAGTTACTAGATTACATAAAAGACAATTAAAATCCTTCAAGCCTATGATAATTTTTCCATTTTTATTTTTTTTTTTCTTTTGAGACTGGTCATTCATTTCATGTGTCTCGACCATTTGTGTATTAAAATAAAAAAGAGTTGCTCAGGAGGTTTTGATACGTCCAGAAATGTAAAAAACATGAAAAATTATTATTCATTTTTATTAGCAGGACAATATTTACAATATAAAGTGTTAAGAAGAAAAAAAAATAGATTGAACAAAATAAAAGAATTCACAACAAAGAATAAAAAATACTATTGCGCTAACTAAAGGGCGGGGTTATTGATGGCTATCTCTTCCACACTACCTTTTGAGGTAATGTAACCTCTTTATGAGAGAAACCTGGATATAAGAGAGAAAAAAAAATTGGTCCCTTGCACTCCCTAGAGTTCTCCTATGTGCAGGTTGATCAGGTTTCGCTGTCTCTCCCGGTAGCTCAGTGGTAAAGGCGGCTCTCTGTGAATCCAGAGAATCCAAATGTCGTGGTTCGAAACCCAGCCGGGACATGACAAGTTATCTTCCCATTTGGGATTTTTACCACATAATAATATGTCTTGGGCTTACTGCTGGAGTAATGGGACTTTACTTGTCTTAATCGGGCAGTATAGATAAGGCGATATTATTATTATTATGTTATTTTCACAGGCTATCGAATGTTGCCTGGCTGGGGTTGAGCCCGCAGAAGAGAAATGGTCCCGGGCTGCCTATGATTTCCTCGACGATTTCAGTCATCTGTTTGCCAGAGTAAGTGGTCATGTATTTACCAGAGTAAGTGGTCATGTATTTACCAGAGTAAGTGTCATGTATTTACCAGAGTAGGTGGTCATGTATTTACCAGAGTAAGTGGTCATGTATTTACCAGAGTAGGTGGTCATATACAAGGTGTCCAAGTTTTTTATACAGAATATTTTAGGATATTTTTGTTTTTTTTTTTTTTTTTTTTTAATTCCCTATTTTTTCTCCTTTTTTGGATAGTTTTTTTGGCCTTTTTTGTGATATTTCTTATGTGTGTACACTTCTTCTTTTTTTAAAACTGTGATATTTTATGTGATTTTTTATGATTATTTTAAATAAATAAAGCTGTGAAACAATATTTTTTTAAAAAAATCCTCAGGTATTATCCATCAACTCTTTGCGTAAGGACACACCTTTGGTCATGTAGAAAAAAAGAAGTGCCAAAAAAAAAAAAAAAAAAAAAAAAACGATTTAGAGCAATGTCTCATTGTGAGGAATAGGGTAAGGAAAACAAATAAAGGTTATAGTCTGGCTGGGGGACATTAACCAGTGTCTCCAGGGGGACCAGTGTCCCGCTAGAGGACTATTAACAGAGAACAGACTAGCCAAGCCTTACAAGCCAGGCTAGCTTGCAGTTTCCTAAGGGTTTAATGGCTTATAAAGAAAAGTCCACGTCCTCATGATGGTTGATCGCTCATAGAAATATGTGGTTCAGGACGAGCCAACTTTGAAATAAAGTTGGCCGGAATAGAATAGAATAGAATAGAAATTACCTTGTTTATACTGCCGAGGTGAGACTGAAAAGTCCCTTTAGTCCAGCAGTCTAAACAAGGTCTCTTGTTTATTTTCAAATTTAAATAGACATTTTGTACATACAAATAATATTCTTAAGATTACATACATAAAAAAGTCTTGCTTAGGTTAGAAAAAAAAGAAGAAGAAGAGAAGAAAAGAAAAAGAAAAAAAAAAGATAGGTACCTAATAATGATAATGAATAAAAATAATAATAAAAGAAAATGTAGAAAATAAAAATAAGATATACAGGGTGGACCAAAAAAACGTTTACACCCGTTAATGGTAGATTACTGACGACATTTCCAGGCCGGATCTGCAATCCGTTTTTTTCGGATTCGCCTTCGTAACTGCACAAAGTGATTTTTTGCAACTTTCCGAAAAAGTCCGACTTTGGCTTATTCTTCAGGTCAGTACTTTTTTCCTGTTTAAGATGAGTTGATTCTGAACAATTTTGCAGAAAGCCAACAAAATTTCGCTGTTTCTAGCTACACTACTTTTGTTTTTTACGATTTGGTTTGTCATATTTTTTTACACCTGAACAGAAAAAAAACACCCAGAAAAACTTTTTTACTAAATAAAACACTCGACATTTGTCCGAACAAATTTTGGCACAGACATGGGCAAGTTTGATAAAAGTTGGCGGCCGCCCCGAGGATGCTAAAAAATAATTTTACGATTTTATATCACGTGATCTTCTGGGAAAAATTATTAGATGTTTGCCAAAAACTCTTCAAAATGCTAAGAGTTTTCTAGCTGTAGACTGTGTAAGGGCGTCTTGTATTGTTTACAAAAATTGTTTACATTGCTTTTTTTGAATACCGCGGTATCACATGCCTTCATCAGCCAGTTTAGGAAAATTCAAATGATAAATTTCGTGCTTCTCAGATTGTCAGTGGTGTCAGCTAGATGCGGTAGTGCTAAGAGTGTAAAACGCATGACCGAAGTTCAATTCTCGACGGTCAATATTATTTTAATTATCAAAAAAATCTGATGGAATATTTTATTCATACCTGTATCTCACCTGTTGTAACACCAACAACTTATGGTTTTTTTGGGGGTAATAGGTACCATCTGTAAATTGAATTATATCAGATACTATTGGTATCACAATACACATAATTATTATTCATGTAAGCCCCTGAGAGACTGCCTTGATAATGTAAGGATGGTTTTTCTTATGCTTCCCTACGAGAGAAAAAAAAAACTAGCGAATTTTCCAAACGAAAATAGAGTTTATGAAATAAATCCATTTAAATATGTAGGTAGGTTCTTCTATCATAAACAATACTAATTACCTAATTAACAAATATTTACCGATTGACAACTCTTAATAGAAGTCTTGAAAAAAAAAACAAGATAATATTTTGTAAAATTAATAAACTTTTGCAGTCTTTATTATGTTTTATACTATTTTGATATAAACAAAAAGGTATTTAAAAAAACATTTTGTGTTAGTATGTTCAATGAGAAACGATTAGACGCGCACGATTAGCTTAGTGGTAAGCTAGTCCACCCGGTCCGAAAGCCAGAGCCAGCAAAAAATTCATGACTACAAAATAAAAAAGACTGTTGCCATTTTTTATTTAGCCATAGTACACACTATGGATTCTCCTCACACAAATTTTTGAAACCAATGGTGACTTTAGTACCTTAGTTCTAACTCAGAAGGTAGAGGGACAACCTTCTTGCCTTTCTCTCTCTCTCTCTCTCTTTGCCTCTCTCTCTCTTCTCTCTCTCTCTCTCTCTCTCTCCCTCCCTTCTCAATTCCCTTAGAGGAACTGTTGGAAGTGGCGTCCACCTTCCTGGATGCAAAGGTTGAACCTCTTCATCATGTTCCGTCGAATGTTGCGGAAGATTCCAGGTTTTTCTGTCAGGTCATCGAATGCCAACAGGATTCTTGCTACCAGATTTCGTAAACTATGTTTTTCACGTGATCCCAAATGTTCCTGTGGGAACTCCATATGCTAAATGCGTATCTGCCATTTCAGCATCCGAATTATAATAATGTAACTTGTACTAAAAAAACTCAAGAAGTTTAAAGATAATAGAATGCAGAAAAATATGCTTGAAAACTATCATCGAGAAACAAACCATTCATTTGACTGGCCTTTAATTAATTCCAAGGAAAATAATTATCAAACATAAATATCTAATTACTCTTTGAGTACAAGACGACCCTACACGGTCAACACTTTTAAGATTTTGAACATCATTTTTTGAGACTTACCTGGTTTGTTTACCCAGAAGATCACGTGATAAAAAATCGTAAAATTATTTTTTAGCATCCTTGGGTTGCCCGCCAACTTTTATCAAACTTGCCCATGTCTGTGCCAAAATTTGCTCGGGCAAATCTTGAGTGTTTCAAAGTGTAAAAAATTTACATGAGAATTTTTTTTCTATTCAGGTGTCAAAAAAGATGCCAAACCAAACCGTAAAAAACAAAGTAGTGTAGCTAGAAACATCGAAATTTTGTTGGCTTTCTGCAGAAATGTTCAGAATCAACTCATCTTAAACAGGAAAAAAGTCCTGACCTGAAGAATAAGCCAAAGTCGGACTTTTTCAGAAAGTTGCAAAAAATCACTTTGTGCAGTTATAAAGGCGAATCCGAAAAAACGGATTGCAGATCCGTCCTAGAAATGTCGTCAGTAATCTACCATTAACGGGTGTAAACGTTTTTTTGGTCCACCCTGTATTAACAATAAATAAAAAACTGACCATCACTCTCCCCTCCAGCTGTAGCCAAGCTGGCTACAACAACAACAACAACAAATATAAGGCCATGTCTCGGATCAGAAATTTAAATTCTTCTACTCCACAGGTTGTATCTGTCAAGCTGCAGGGCGTGGAAACCGGAGGTCGCCAATATGCCGTGGAACTGTTTGAGCTGGAGGAGAGAGTCAACCTGAATAAGCAGCTGGTGGTGCTGGGTCACGCCAAGTACACGGAGGAGGCCACCGTGTTGTTGACGCAAGATGATGAGGCTGTGTTCACAGAGGTGAGAGAGACAGCTGAGAGGAAGAGAGAGCTAAGAGGGAGAGAGAGAGAGTTAAGAGAGAGAGAGAGAGATGTTAAGAGAGAGAGAGAAAGAGAGAGAGAGAGAAAGAGAGAGCAAGAGAGAGAGAGAGAAAGAGAGAGAGAGAGAGAAAGAGAGAGAGAGAAAGAGAGAGAGAGAAAGAGAGAGAGAGAAAGAGAGAGAGAGAAAGAGAGAGAGAGAAAGAGAGAGAGAGAGAAGAGAGAGAGAGAGAGAGAGAGAGAGAAAGAGAGAGAGAGAGAGAGATATATAGATAGATAGATAGATAGATAGATAGATAGATAGAAATAGATATATAGATAGATACAGAACTAAGAAGGAGAGAGAGCTAAGAGAGAGAGAGAGAGCTAAGAGAGAGAGAGAGAGCTAAGAGAGAGAGAGAGCTAAGAGAGACAGAGAGAGAGAGAGAGAGAGAGATAGATAGAGATAGATAGATAGATAGATAGAGAGCTAAGAGGGAGAGAGAGAGAAATGAATAAATAAATAAATAGATATAGGGGGAGAGAGAGTAGTTATTTAGTTAATACTGTCTGTTCCAAAGAGAGAGAGACTACCAATGTTTTTATTCGCCAGCGTCAATAGCACGTTGAATACACTAGTTCTTTTTCTGTCACTGAAGTAAAGCAACGCCCAGCAAGGTTATGACATAGACACGTGACTATTCCAATTCGAAATCCCGTGATGGTGGCTGTTTCCGGTCACACTCAGGCTAGGTGAGTTAATTTGAGTGTCCGATGTGTGATTTTCCAGCGAATGGTGGGTAACTAAAATATCCTATAATTTTGATGCAATTATTTACTAGAAGAAGAATGCCTGCTTGATGCGTTTAACAAAATACATAATACAGTCAGTCTTGGATATTACATATTTTATATTAAAAGGTAATATAAAATATTTACTATTAATATAAAATATTACAAATCAAAAATCTGCTATAATTTTGATGCAATTATTTACTACAAGAAGAAAGCATGCTTGTTGCGACTGTTGCGTTTAACAAAATACAATCGGACCTGGATATAACATATTTTATTAATAATATAAAATAATAAATTAATATAAAAATATTACAAATTCGATGTCAAACTTGTTGCTTTTATTCACCGGGTATTACAGTTACTGTTTACCGTTAAATCGCAAAATTTTGTTTGAATGTACAATAAGATATAAATTATTACTTTCTTACAGATTGAAAAACTGATGAGGTCTGCAGAGGATGATGGTGATGTTGAAGAATGGGAAGATTTGGAAGACAAAAAGGAATTTCTGAGCCAGAGACAACACACCGAAAGCTGTAGCAACTTCAGAGAATCACGTAAATATTAAATTTAATAATTCACTAATTTTAGTAAGTATATAAACTTGTTCATTATTATTACAGAATTTAGGATAAAATTCATAGACAAGATCGAGACAAGTCATGACTTAGCATTAGTTTACTCCATCTAAGACAGAACGCAAAATCTAGACTTACCGAAATAGAGGTATTCCTTAAACATCTATTAATTCCTCCATTTAACTTGTTTCATAATTATTGTGAACTTTATTATGTAGCACGCAGTATTACTATTATGTATGCAGGAAAATAAAGGAATGTGATATTAGAGAAGGGAATATAATTGTAAGTACTTTATTAAGAACAAGAAATGAAGACTGGGAAAACAGGCAGAAATCTAGATAAACAACTGAGGTTTCTATAGCAACATAAATACATAAATACATGGACATAAAATATACAACAGTCTCCCCCACTAGTGATAGGTCACCACATAGTCACCATAACGGACTGGAGGACGTCTGTCCCTCTGAGATCTCCTGACTTCTTGAGGAGGATGAACTGGTGGCAATGCTGGTACTGTTGAAGAGGGTTGACTTTCATGTGATGATGAACAACTAGGTTGAGGGTTTGAAAGAATAACATGATCAGGTTTATTCCACCTTGGAATCTCGAAACTTTGTGGATGGTCCAAATGACACTGAATTCTTTTCAACTAATGTAGAATGGAGCTGATTGATATGTCGCTTGATTGTTCGACCAGAGTCAAGAGTTACCAAATAATGACGATAACCAAGTTTTCTTTTGATTACACCAAACTGCCATTGACTCATCACGCGTACCTGGACTCTCTCCCCACTGATAGTGAACGGGCAGGTTTCGGAATAATGTTTGAAGACTGTGGATGATACGGAAAAATTGCATCCATACGAATTTCTCAGCTTTCTGTGTAGGTACAGTTCGGCAGGAGAATTTCCACATGAGAGAGGAGTTGGAAAATTATTTTTGATATTTGAATCAATTTTCCAAGTTCGATCGCAAGTTCTCGAATCCATTGTCTACCCAATATAGCATCATGACCAGTTGGCACAACATATAATTCACCAATAATTTCTTTTCCTCCATAGGCCACTCTGAGATTAATTTTGCCTAGGGGTGTAATTATATTACCTGAGTATGAGCAAAATGATACGTGTGACTTTTCTAATGGTAATTTAAATTCAATTTTTGAAAATCATTCTGAGATAGCAATGAGAACTTAGCACCTGAGTCAACTTCGAATCTTTGAATTTTCCCATTGAGGAAAACATCAATGAGATACTTGTCGGTGTTGGACACTTCAAATAAATCCAAAATTTGGGGTTGAATTATGTCGACTTTACTAAGACCATATTGAATAGAAGAATAATTATTATTATAAACAGAGAGTAATCATCAACCGTGTTTGTAGAATAGTTTGAATTCTTCTTCTGTGATAGCATTGTAGAGAGACATACCTTTGCAACGTGTCCTTGCTTATGACAAGAATTACACTTAAGTCGGGCTCTATCCGTCCTGCATGACGATACCTTGTGATTATTTCTTTCACACCTGAGACAGCAGTTTTCTATACCAAGGGCTTTGAAGTTGATATTACGGGGATTCGAACTGTGACTGTGATGTCCAAGTGACGTACGACTGGAACTTGAAGAATAACTGGATCTGGGCTTTCTTGTACGTGATCTACTCCTGTTGGAAATTGTATTGATATCATGAGCATTTGAACTAGCATAAGTAATGTTGTTAGAATTCGAATTAGTAGATTTTAATTCTTGGTTGTGTATCTTGGACGCTTCAAGAGCTGTTGCTTTGAGTACAACATCTTCAAAAGATAAATTATCAGACTGGAGAATCTGTTCTCGCACCCAATCGTCTTTAAGACCTCTTATAAATTGAGCACGGAGAAAAATACCAGAAATGGAGTTAGATTTGTTACATTCACATTTAACATTGAATTCACAATCTGCAATGTCTCTTTGTAATGACAAAACGAAGTCAGCAATGTTCTGACTTTCTTTCTGAAATATATTCAGGAAATAGTGTTGAGAAACAACTATGTTTTTCTTAGGAATAAGAAGTTCCTTTAAAACAAGATAAAAGCTCATCAAATGTTAAATTTTTTACTGGTTTCTCTGGGCCTAAGAATGCTACTAGGTTATTGTAGTGTTTTGAACCTATTGACACACAGAGTAGTTGAGCGATCTTGTCTTTTTCTGTAACATTTTTCATTCGACAATAATTTTCAAAACGTTCAATGTAGTTTAAAAATTTCTCCTTCTCTGTATCATAATTTTCAAATGGAGCAATACTTGAAAAATTAGACTGTGAACTGGGCTTGAACTGTGAAACAGTTGATTGATAAAAGCTGTTTGCTGATCTTGAAATGATTTTAAAATTTGTTTGAGTTGATCTGCATCCATATTGAAATTTGAATTTGAAAATCTTGAACTTGAAATTTGAAGTTGAATCGAAAATATTTAGTACTATCTGGAAATTGATACATCTGCATACACAAATCTTCTTCACTCGTTGCCAAACTATTGTGAACTTTTATTATGTAGCACGCAGTATTACTATTATGTATGCAGGAAAATAAAGGAATGTGATATTAGAGAAGGGAATATAATTGTAAGTACTTTATTAAGAACAAGAAATGAAGACTGGGAAAACAGGCAGAAATCTAGATAAACAACTGAGGTTTCTATAGCAACATAAATACATAAATACATGGACATAAAATATACAACAATAATTTATTATACTTAGTAAGTATTACTTATTTTGTTTGTCTCGGTAGCTCAGTGGTAAAGGCGGCACTCTTGTGAATCCAGAGGTCGCGGGTTCGAAACCCCGGCGGGACTTGACAAGTTATCCTCCCATTTGTGATTTTGACCACAAAATAATACATCTTGGGCTTACTGCTCAAATAAAGGTACTCATTAGTCCCAATCGGACGTTATAAAGATATAATAACACAAAGAAATACATTTTTTATAAACAAGAATTGTGCTTTATTTGTACTTAATTTCATTACAATGTTTAGAATAACAATAACATAATAATATAATTATATTATAATCTTTTTTATTGTTTTTTTTTTTTTGTGTGTTATTTGTGTTATATTGTTTATACTTTAGGTTTTCCAAGTATAACTTATTATAATTACTTGCTCCTCAGGCTGATGACTTGGTGATCAATGAGGCAGCTCTGCTTGAGTAAGATTCCTGCTGGTACAAAGTATAATTTATTATAATTACTTGCTCCTCAGGCTGATGACTTGGTGATCAATGAGGCAGCTCTGCTTGAGGAAGACCTCACTGGATTCCTGAACCAGCTGGACCCTGACTTTCTGTCCGAACAAAAGCAAATGGTGAGTCCCAATGGAATTAATATTTAATATTATTGTAAGGGATACCTCGTGTTGACCCAGCACCTAAATGGGAAGTATTGTGTCACTTCTCGCCCATCTAGGGGAGGCATACTACGGGATGGGCAGGCTACAACACAGACCACAAGCGTCTACAGTAGCTCCTGTTTCACGTCTACGAAATAAAAAAAATATTTTTTTACGGTAAGATTTCTTTCACAAAGTCTAAATTACCAAAACGAACAGGGAAAAAATTACAATTTATAAGTTAACAATAAGTAAAGATCATAATAAATTTCAAAAGGGAGAGGTAAAACTTTTCTTTGGTAAAGCTATTTACGGCCCCACTTAGAGTGTGTGAGGTTAATTTGAGTAGCTGGTCTGTGAGTCTCTAGCGAACGAAAGGTAAGACTCCCGAAGTGACTTTGAAAAAAAAAATATAAAAAATTGGCTTTTATAATTTGACTCTCTTGGATCGTAGATTTCACCCAGTAAAATCTAAGTTACTTATACTATTTGTGTTCTCCACTCTCCACTTTTTTACTAAATCTACGCTGAAACCAGGACTTGAACCACCGACCTCCAGATTACAAGTTCGCCGCCTTATCGATCAAGCTACTCAGGTCGGTACCTAGGTCGCCTTATATATAAATATAAGCTAAATCTAGTTATCATTTCAACTTTCGCAGGTGGAAAAAATGGTGGGGACCCACACCCAGCCAGCACTACCCAGCTCATCCAGTCCACCTTGCGACGGAGCCCGGGGCACCTCCTCACCCAACACCACAGAAGAGCTCTCTTCTGTAGCGAACAAATCTCTCGGACAGTCCAACAGTTCGGGGTCCAATTTCAACTCTCATTTCGCCAGTTCGGGGGGGTCGAAAACTTCCACCTCGCACAAATCGGTCGGGGGGGTCAGTGACCCCCAGGACACGGGAGAGAAGCTGACCCCCCTCCCCGATGATATGGACCCGGCCATGCCTCCCCTCACTGTGCACTCCTACCCGGCGCGTGTCCAGTGGTACCAGAGGGGGGAGCACGTGTTCGTGCACATGCACCTGCCGGGCCTGCACGAGGAGTTCATGCTCAATGTGGAGGAGAAGTTCGTGCATTTCTAGTGAGTCCAATGGTCTTTTTTTTCTTTTTTTTTTAATTTGGGTGCTTTAGCATCAGTGGTCATTCGCACCGTTTCCAAGTTTAGATTTTTCTAAATAAACGTGTTCTCTTAAGGTATAGCATCAGAGAATCTATCCCGTTTTTATCATCCTCAAGAGAAGGAGGGTAGATAGGGATGTTCGAATAGGGGTGAGTATAGGACATACCAAGATGTGTACTTCCAATGGTCTTATTTATCGAAATAATTTGAAGATAGAAAAAACTTTTTTTTACTTAATTATTTATTTTCAGATGGCCATTTCGTTTAAGTAAAACAAAAAAAGCCAAGTGTTTTTCTATCTTCAAATTATTGCGATGTTTATTTGTTTTACCAAGAGTTGTGTATAATTATAAGTTTTTCTTAAGAACTTATATATTTCATCGTATTATTTATCTTATATTATAAAATGATTCGTTCGTGTGTTAAGAACGCTATAACTCTAGAACCGCAAGTCGGTTCTAGAGTTTGCATGGTTACCAATGACTGGCTCAGTGCGGTTATGCACTATCCAAAGAGTCCATTTTTCCAAGAGCTGAGCTTTTTCAAATACTATTTATTATTTTAATTTCAGTTTAACACAAAGAACAGACATTTAAATAACTATTTAAATATATTTTTTATTTATTTATTATTATTTATTTAGCTTCTTTTTTATATTATTATTGAAATATCTAGATAGGGAACTCCAAGCGTTGGGTGGAAGAGATTGCCATAGGCAATAACCCCGCCCTTTAGTTAGGACTTATGATTTTATATATTTTTTATTCTTTTTCATTTTTATTGTATATATTGTTTCAATTTTTTTCATTGTTAAAATAATTATTTGTATGTACATAATGTCCTTTTGTATCTAATAAAGTGTTGTATAATAATAATAATGCACTATCCAAAAAGTCCATTTTCCAAAAGCTGAGTTTTTTCAAGTAGATACTATTTATTGTTTTAATTTCAGTTTAACACAAAGAACAGACATTTAGGGCGGATTAGTTGACGTTTTTGTAATACCTCTGTGACGCTAAGTCACGGATTGCGTACTGTGTAAGATAGGGAAAACCGACGCTTAACAATGACTTGTGATATAGAATTTGTCTATTAATTTCGCCCTTAAATAAACTATTTAATTTCAGTATTGAAATAGAGGGTCGCCGCTACGAGAACCAGCTGCCCCTGCTCTGCTACGTGACTCCTGGGAGAGTTCCTGTGAGTGGAACGGATTCGAGATCAGACTGAAGCTTGCCAAGGAGATGAGAAGTCTGGAGTGGCCTTTTCTTCTGGAAGACGGGATTGACAAGAGTGTGACGTGAGTATTTCTTCACTAGATAATTCAAATCGTGGATAAAATCTTCTAAAAGAGATAGAGCCATAGTATATTTTTGACGCGGGATGAAAGTATCCCATTAAATATCAGTACACTACCTAGGGGGGGAAAAAAAATCTTCACTAGATGGTGTGTAGAAGTCTGGAGTGTGACAAGAGATTGACGTGAGTATTTCTTCACTAGATGGTGTGTGGAAGTCTGGAGTGGCCTTTTCTTCTGGAAGACGGGATTGACAAGAGTGTGACGTGAGTATTTTTTTTTTTTTTTTTTTAAAGATGAGTGTTTCACAGCCTTTTTTATTTCGTAGCCATGAAACAGGAGCTACTGTAGACGCTTGTGGTCTGTGTTGTAGCCTGACCGTCCCGTAGTATGCCTCCCCTCTGATGGGCGAGAAGTGACACAATACTTCCCATTTAGGTACCCAGCACCTAGTAACCAAAACTGTAACCAAATTATGAATGCAATTTTTTGTCGACGAGGGGGTTCGAACCCGGGACCTTCCGCATGGCAAGCGAGTGCTTAAACCACTGAGCTATTCGTGCGCTCAGTGGTTAAGCATCTATTTCTTCACTAGATGGTGTGTGTAGAAGTCTGAAGTGGCCTTTTCTTCTGGAAGACGGGAGTGACAAGAGAGTGACGTGAGTATTTCTTCACTAGATGGTGTGTAGAAGTCTGGTGTTGGCCTTTTCTTCTGGAAGACGGGATTGACAAGAAGTGTGTGACGTGAGTATTTTTTTTTTAAAGGTGAGGTGGCCTTTTTTATTTCGTAGCCATGAAAACAGGAGCTACTGTAGACGCTTGTGGTCTGTGTTGTAGCCTGCCCATCCCGTAGTATGCCTCTCCTCTGATGGGCGAGAAGTGACACAATACTTCCCATTTAGGTGCTGGGTCAACACGAGTGCACCGGAAGGTATCCCTTACAAAGAACTGTAACCAAATTATGAATACAATTTTTTGTCGACGAGGGGGTTCGAACCCGGGACCTTCCGCATGGCAAGCGAGTGCTTAACCACTGAGCTATTCGTGCGCTCAGTGGTTAAGCATGTATTTCTTCGCTAGATGGTGTGTAGAAGTCTGGAGTGTGACAAGAGAGTGACGTGAGTATTTCTTCACTAGATGGTGTGTAGAAGTCTGGAGTGTGACAAGAGAGTGACGTGAGTATTTCTTCACTAGATGGTGTGTAGAAGTCTGGAGTGTGACAAGAGAGTGACGTGAGTATTTCTTCACTAGATGGTGTGTAGAAGTCTGGAGTGTGACAAGAGAGTGACGTGAGTATTTCTTCACTAGATGGTGTGTAGAAGTCTGGGAGTGTGACAAGAGAGTGACGTGAGTATTTCTTCACTAGATGGTGTGGAGGAGTCTGGAGTGGCCTTTTCTTCTGGAAGACGGGTGTGACAAGAGAGTGAGGTCAGTATTTCTTTCATGGCTGTGGAACACTCATTTTAATAAACTGGTGTGACAGCACACATCTTTCCTTATTCCTCGAAATTAAGTCAAATTCTGCCACCGGTGACTCTAACGCTAACAGTTAGCTAAAATTAATTAATGTCAAATTTGTAATCAACAACTCAAAATCATTACATTTGATGTGTCACAACCCCCATTTAAGATGAATAGTAAAAAGTTAGTCCTCGCGGGACTGTCTAGTAGCTCTTACCGTTTATGAAATATCGTGTTTCACCGACGCCGACGTACGGACGCACTAAAAAGCTCTTTCCCTCAAAAAGAAAAAAAAAGAATATTTTTTACTGTTTCAGGTGGCTTTCCTACCACGTGGACCACCTCTGTGATAATGAGGATGTTGTGTCCTCTGATGACGAGGACATGGAACCAGGCCCCCCCCCGGATGGAGTGAAAGGTAAATTTCTGTTTAGAATAATAATAATACTCTTTAGTGGAAGGTAACCACCAGACGAGGTTAATGCTCAAAACATTTACTATCACCTAACCCTCAGAGTCATATTATTTTGTGGTCACAAACTCAAATTAATGAGGAAAAATTCATGCACAGGGTGGGATTCGAACCAACGGATCCCTACGCTACCTGGATTACAAGACTTGTGCGTTAACCACTTGACTACCAGTCACGGTACTAAGAAACCCACTAAAATTATACTACATGATGATTATTTTCTAGATGAACCTGTCACATAAACACGATGTTTATTATGTGACAGATTCTGCTGGTACACGATGAAAATCAGAACAATAACAAATTATTTTTTCTTGTTGAGTTTTTTTCGCAAACAGTTTGTCTCTTTCATTTTCTTACAACAGGACTTTCTTGAATGATCTTCATGTCCGTTATCATACAATCTCTTGGAAAAGTATTCAGTTTCCTAGCCAGGTGTCTGTACGGCAGATTTCTAGCTCGTCTCCTAAATTTTAATTTTTTTTTTTTTTTTTTTTTTTTTTTTTTTTTTTAAGTGGGGTTTAACGTCGCTTTCAACTGCCATGGTCATATCACGACGGGGGTTTTTACCCTCCATTCGCAGGAAACTCACAAACCTGCTACTCACATTGACCTCACCCAGCCTGAGTGGGGCCGGGAAAAGCCAGCGTCACGAGAATTAGAATTTTGAATGGTCACCCATCCAAGTCTTAACCTCGCTGGATGTCGCTTAACTTCGGTGTTCTGAAGGGAACCGGTGTATTCAACATGCCATCGACGCTGGCAATTTTAATTTTACTAGACGGTTAAATTCTATTTTTACAGATTTAGCCATCTCTCGAAAAAACATGATTTTTTTGTTTAATAATAATAATCTTTAGTGGAAGGTAACCACCAGGCGAGAAAAATGCTCAAACCATTTTCTACCACCTCAAACTCAAATTAGTAAGTTTGTGACCACATCAATCATTTTTTTACTCGAATCTCAATTTCAATTTTATTGTACTAAAAGATACATAATACTGTATGTGTACAAACTTACATGCCACAAATTAAATTAAACCTTAGTTTATATATATTTAAAATTGGTATTCTAAAATTGGTAATCTCATGAATTATTGTGTTAGGTATTCGAGGCAGAACCACTCTGAGCAGTGAGGACGAGGACCCTGAGGCAGAGAACAATGCCACCTGCCATGTACCCGAGGACCTGTGAGAGGAACCACCCGGTATGATCATCACACGGCTTTCCTTATCCTACTGAAACGTGGGAATCCCGCTACCCCAGGATCTGTGAGAGGAACCACCCGGTATGAACATCACACGACTTTCCTTATCCTACTGAAAAGTGGGAATTCCGCTACCCGAGGACCTGTGAGAGGAACACCCGGTATAAACATTACACGACTTTCCTTATCCTATGATCATCACACGACTTTCCTTATCCTACTGAAAAGTGGGAATTCCGCTACCCGAGGACCTGTGTGTGAGAGGAACCACCTGGTATAAACATTACACGACTTTCCTTATCCTATTGAAAAGTAGGAATTCCGCTACCTTATCCTACTGTGATGGGAACCACCCGTTATAAACATTACACGACTTTCCTTATCCAATGATCATCACACGACTTTCCTTATCCTACTGAAAAGTGGGAATTCCGCTACCCGAGCACCTGTGAGAGGAACCACCCGCTATGATCATCACACGACTTTCCTTATCCTACTGAAAACGTAGCCATGAATTTAGCAGCTACTGTTACATTACAACTTTTCTGGGGTCTTTTGAAAAAGAAATTTCTATGTCTATTATTCGCTTGCCCTGCAAAAAGTCCCGGGTTCGAATCTCAGACCCGACAGAAATTTTGTATTCAAAATATGATTACAGTAGTTTGTAAGGGATACCTCCGGTGCGTTCGTGTTGACCAGGCAATTATTAATTTATTTTAATAGACAAACAGTCGTGACATATGAAATGAATGACCAGTCTGAAATGAAAAAAATGGGAAGTGTTGTGTCACTTCTTGTCCATCAGACTACGGGACGGTCGAGCTACAGCACAGACCACAAGAGAGTAGCTCCTGTTTCATGGCTGCGAAATAAAAAACAGCCGTAATTACTCTTGTTTAACGTATTTTTAAACTGCATGATATCACGACGGGGGTTTTAATGAAAGATAACCCAAAAACAATAAATGATAATTTTTAAAAAGGTACGAAGTTTTGTTGTACATGTAGCAGTCATTTCTCTTCGGGCACAATGTTAAATAACATCCACCTGACAAACGACCAGAGAGTGACGACATTCTATTTATCTCTAGCTATGAAGACTTAGCAACTATTTAGTATTGACTTTTTTTTTGTAGAAATCATTATACATTTTTTCTCAAAAAAATTGTATTGGCTGGTATTAGCTTTTTGGTATTCGGGCCCCACCACGTATTCGATTTTTTTTTTTTTTTTCATGTTGGGACCACCCAAAACTTTGTTACATTTTTTTGTGTATTATTTATATGTTTAGTAAATTGAAAATGGTAATATTGGAGATTTGTGAGTTGGTCAAGAGGTTGAGAAAAAATATTATTTTACACATTTTTGATATTGGAACAATCTGTGAAATAGTTTAAATCATATTACAAATCACGAACGACCATATTAGTAATTGGTTAAAGTGCCTAACCGGAAAAAAAAAAAGGTATTTCTATTATGTAATTTTTTGTAGATTAAATAAAGGTTCCGACAGCGTTTCAAGACGTACTGTTTTTTTATTATTAAGTTAAAAAAAAAATTACCCTAAGAGAATATTTTGTCCATGTTTTTGGTTCAGATAGTTCAAATTAAATTAATAAATTAAATAGTAAGTAGTCTTAAAAATCAAATTTCTTGTGCAATGCAAATCTTACTGTCATCTAAATTAACATCATTTGATAATAGTTGTGATATTATTACTAAATTTTACAATATGTCTCTTATAGACTGTAAATAATGTCTGTTTTTTGTACCTACCGAATGACAAATAAAAACTTGTTTTATTTCTTTGGTTATTTTTCATTTTCATTGTTTTCTCTTTCCGACACTTGTCTTATTTTTTAACTATTTATTTTTATACAGTAGATGCTCATGCGGGGTAATCATCATAGGGTGGTGTCATCGTAAACGATGGTAGCCAGGTAGTGGAGGAATGACTCAGCACTTCTACCACTGTCTTTACAAGGCTGATAATGACAAGAAAAAAAAGTCACTAGTTTTTATTTAATGAGTGAAAAAGAAAGAAACAGGTGCTGGTTTGGTGCGAGCTCCAAGAGTTCATGCACCTCACAGTTCATGAGATATGGGTTCGAAACCATCTCCAGCATGAAGTATTAAAATATTTTGTATCGCAACGTTGCGAAGCGTTTCGCAAAGTTTCAAGCTCCACTCTTCCTTTAAGATCAAATGAGATGGAATCCCACTGACTGAAACTTCGCAACACAAAATTTGAAACAAAATATTATTATGTATGTATGATTTTATTTGTGGTGAAGCACAAGGCCTCTTCACAATTTTTTGAGGGTAGCGCAGTATGACTAAGAGCCTCCTGTACTTTTCGAATTATTCTATTACATTAATTTCTTTTTACTCTGGTAATGCCGCCACTGGTCGTTACTCATACAAGAAACTACTCATTTTTCCTCACGAGGTATGAGTGGACCCCGAACACCCAAGAACAGAGCAGAAGAAATCCTGCCCCGCTGGGGATCGAACCCAGGTCACCGTTCGTGCAATGCCTAGCGCGCTAACTCACTCTGCCACGGTGACTTATTTGAAACAAAATATTTCGCAGCGTTGCGAGACAAAATGTTGCCCTCAGTAGGATCCCGGCCTTAAAGTCGTGCAAGAAGAATTGCTGCAAGTGTTGGGTTGAATAGGACAGCGTTTCAACATGATTGCATCTCAACTTTTTTTTAAAGGTAGGTAGGTAGTTGAATCCCATAACCGCTTTTGCATTATTTCAGGGCACGTTACTTTTACACCCATGCCATTCCGGAAACGGAAAAACTCTATTTTCCGCTCCGGCCGAGATTCTAAACCACAACCTCCGGGTCAGCAACCAATGCTCTGAACCCCTAAGCCACAGAGGTCGGCACCTCGACCATGCTAGAATTGTACCGTCTTGATGGGTAGGTGAAATGGCCTTTGTTGACTCGCTACCTGAGCCACGACAATAATTGCTTTTGGGTAGAACCACTGATTCAAGACACTTTCCTTCCCGTTACGTCCTTTAGTCCCTTCAAAAATTACGAGTAAACAGCTAGAAGCTCCAAGGCCTGGGCAGCTAGTTCAGCCCTAGAGCTGCTACAAATTTCGGCCTCCCATATTATTTTTCTTGCCTTTGGTGTAATTCATTGAAAATTACCAAAATTCCAAAGCTCTAACAGTGTTATACCTAAACCCTTGTTGTATAATAAACATCTATAAAAAATGTTGAAAAAAAAAAAAAAGCTCTAACAGGCGGTCAGTTCCGAGAAACCTCACCTAGCCTGAGCGGGGTGGGGAATAGTCTGCAGAACGGGGATAGCCATTATGATCATAGATGGATTCGAAACCGGAACGATCACAAATCCAATTTCTCACCTCTTTGGGTGTTGCTTAACTTTAATTATTATCGAATGAGAACCGGTGCATTCGACGCCGACGTGTCATCTCGGTTGGCCAAATATAAGAAAGCTGTGTAGCCAACAACGTTTTTTTTTTTTTAATTTTGGTTTAATGTCGCTGCATCGTCATATTTATCACGACGGGGCACAGCGGGGGTGCTATCCTCCATTCGCAGGAAACTCACAAATCTGCTATCCACATTAACCTCACCCAGCCTGAGTTGGGCCGAAATCCCAGCATCACGAAGTCTTCATCTCGCTAGATGTTGCTCAACTTCGGTGATCCCGTGCAATCGACGTGCCCTTTCCGCTGGCCAAATTTAAGCTGTGTAGACAATGTAGGCTGGCTGCTCACGAATCTACGGAGCAGTCCTAAATTATGTAACTATCCTTTTCCCTGGAGGTTGGTTTTAGGTTGCTAGGCAACCAAATTGTTTATTCAATGCATTCTTTCCATTCTCGTTTTGGAAAAAGTATCTTTTCTATCACGGCATTGTGTCGTTAGTTTCTACTTCTGTCTTAGTGACCTTCATACTTTTTCTTCGACATGTAAGCGGAACACCAGGTATGTAAATGTTTTCAATATTCATAACTGAATCCATGATGAGTTTATTGTTAATGTAAAGAGGGGCACTTGATTTTTTTTCACCACGACACACATTAGCAATTTTATTATGAAGTTTAATTTCCTGGCTATTCCTTTTTTAAAAAAAGTTAACTAGCTATCTAATATCCTAACTTTTTTATTATAAACTATTCAAATCCCAACAAACTCTCTCCTGATCTGAATCTTCCTCTCGTTCCTCGCATGCACATACTCATTTCAAGTACAAGAATCTGACGAAATATGATTGAATTCGTTCATTGTTTTCAATGCCTATTGTACACAATAATAAAAATAATAATATCGCCTTATTTATAGTGCCCAATTTCTCGCTTTACTAAATTTATGCTCAACTTGAGACTTGAACCACTGACCTCCAGATTATAAGTCCGCCGCCAGCTACTGATCAAGCTACTGGGGTCGGTAAAAAGTTTTTTATTATTGTGTTATTCAATCTTCCTCAGATTTCCTGATTCTATATCGTTAACTCGACATGTGAGACTTAGGTCTTTCACACTCTGGTGCTTAAGACAGTCTCAGGACTCACGGTGAGACTCTGATGGTACTTGATACAGTCTCAGAGAAGATTTTGAAACTCTAGTACTCCTCAAAACAAAATGGCGGACGAAGAAACGCCCGATGTGGATCCGAGACTTCAGTTTATCCTCGGCTATCTGATGAGGTCCATGAAGTTCAAGATAGAGAAGTGGCAGAAAATGTTGACAACAGAAGAATACAAGGTAAGCAGGTTGTCTCCGTGACCAAGTGAGTTAGCGCAGTAGGCATTTCACGCAATATCTTCCACCCAAAGGGTCAGGTGGAAGAGATTATCGAAGCCAATAACACCGCCCTTTAGTTAGGACATGTGTATATGTTTTTTTACATTATTTTTCTATTTTTCTTTCATACTGTTTCCAATTTTGTATATTCATTTGTAATTATCTGTTTGTACCAATGTACCTATGTCCTTAATAAAGTGCATAATAATAATATTGACCTTGGTTCAATCCCTCGTGGGGAACGAATTTTTCTTCTCTGTACTTGAATGTTCGAGGTTCACTCATACTTTGTGAGAAAAAATGCAGTTATTTCATAATTTGAGTTCGTGACCACATAATAATAAGACTTTCAAGGTTAGGTGGTGTACAATTCGAGCATTAACCTCGCCTGATGGTTACCTTCCACTAAAGAGTATTATCATTATTTTATACTAAAGAAAAAAATTCTCCTATCCTGTCTGTCCCGGTAGCTCAGTGGTAAAGGCGGCACTCTGTGAATCCAGAGATTCAAGATGTCGCGGGATCGAAACCCAGCCGGGACATGACAAGTTATCCTCCCATTTGGGATTTTTACCACATAATAATACGTCTTGGGCTTACTGCTGGAATAATGGGACGTAATAGTCCTAGGCAGTATAAATAAGGCGATATATATTATTATTATATAAATGGAGCTTTAACTCCGTCGAATTATTAAAAAAAAAATATTATTATTATCCTGCCAAACTTACAGAAGCCCGTCAACGACTTCCTGGGCGCTACACCCGTCCGCATGCTCATCATTACTCTCAACGCCTCGGGCATCCTTCAGGCCATGCCTACGTTTCCATCACAGTGCAAGAACAAGAGCGCCTTCTTCATCAAGAAGAAACTGGTGGACGCCATCTCGGAACACAATGTGGAGAATGAGATAATCTACGGAGACCTTTGCGCCAAGCCTATTGACCAGCTAGCTGTGCTGACTGAAGAGGTAAGTAAGAAAAAAGGGTTGGGTGGAAGAGATTGCCACAGGCAATAACCCCGCTCTTTACGTAGGACATTATTGTTATTTTCTTTTTTACTTATTTATTTTGTCATTTGTTGGTTTTTTCTTAATTTTATACTGTTACCATTGTACTCTGTCCTCCTAATAAAGCATAAAAAAGCAATAGCCTATTGACCAGCTAGCTGTGCTGATTGAAGAGGTAAGAATGAAGCAATAGCCTATTGACCAGGTAGCTGTGCTGACTGAAGAGGTAAGAATGAAGCAATAGCCTATTGACCAGCTAGCTGTGCTGACTGAAGAGGTAAGAATGAAACAATAGCTTATTGACCAGCTAGCTATTCTGACTGAAGTGGTAATAATGAAACAATAGCCTATTGACCAGCTAGCTGTGCTGACTGAAGAGGTAAGAATGAAACAATAGCCTATTGACCAGCTAGCTGATCTGACTGAAGTGGTAAGAATGAAACAATAGCCTATTGACCAGCTAGCTGTGCTGACTGAAGAGGTAAGAATGAAGCACTAGCCTATTGACCGGCTAGCTGTGCTGACTGAAGAGGTAAGAATAAAGCAATAGCCTATTGACCAGCTAGCTGTGCTGACTGAAGAGGTAAGAATAAAGCAATAGCCTATTGACCAGCTAGCTGTGCTGACTGAAGAGGTAAGAGTGAAGCAATAGCCTATTGACCAGCTAGCTGTGCTGACTGAAGAGGTAAGAATGAAGCAATAGCTTATTGACTAGCTAGTGGTGCTGACTGAAGAGGTAAGAGAGAAACAATGGCTTATTTACCAGCTAGCTGTGCTGACTGAAGAGGTATTTATTTGAGTGTTTTACGGCCTTTTTATATCGTAGCCATGAAACAGGAACTATTGTCCGCACTTGTGGTCTGTGGTGTAGCTTACCCACTCTCCACTCTCAAAATACCCGAATCTCTGTTCCCACCGTCACACAACGCACTCTGATTGGCCATTGCGTTCAAAGTAACCAAAGTGCGTTGTGTGACAGTTGAAACGGAGTTTTTGAGATTACAAGATTGAAGAGTGCTTGGAATGAGGGCCTGATTATTATTATTATTAAACAATTTTGATCAATCTTTATTTATAACTTCAATATATAGGTGCAGTCAAAAGGTATAATTAATCAAAGATAAACAAAGTTTGATCAAGGATGGCGATAGTGCCTTTGGCATTCTCTTCCACACCACCCTTGTAATTCTCTTCCACAACACCCTTGAATGGTATTAAGATACTATAAACTTATTTATTTATTTTTTTAACTAACGTCTACACTGTTACCCGATTCACACAAGATATTGTGTGTCACTAAATAACAGCAATAAAATAACACTAAATAACATCACTAAAATAACAGCAATTATTGTAAAAAAAGTCACTTATTTTTTTTTTTCTTCTCCAATTCCAGGTGTTTGTTCCGATGCTGTCCAACCCGTACGTGCACAAGAACTGGCCCAGCATGGTGGTGACTGACGTGAAGAAACACGTGACTGACTTGAAGAACTCCGTGAACCAAGTGCGGGGACTGCTCAACGGCCAGACCTTGCTGCCCATGCCGGACGGTGTGGAGACGGTGGACGAGGTGGGTGGGGCCAGTTAGAGGTGGGCGGGGCTAGCTAGAGGTGGGAGGGGCTAGCTAGAGGTGGGCGGGGCCAGCTAGAGGTGGGCGGGGCCAACTAGAGGTGGGCGGGGCCAGCTAGAGGTGGGCAGGGCCAGCCAGAGGTGGGTGGGGCCAGCTAGAGGTGGGCGGGGCCAGCTAGAGGTGGGCGGGGCCACCTAGAGGTGGGTGGGGCCAGCTAGGATCAACCAAATAATAATTCTCTGTGCCAGTCTCTTTCGCCAATTGGAGTAGCTCAGTGGTAAAGGCGGCACTCTGTGAATCCAGAGATTCCAGAGGTCGTGGGTTCGAAACCCAGCCGGGACATGACAAGTTATCCTCCCATTTGGGATTTTTACCACATAATAATATGTCTTGGGCTTACTGCTGGAATAATGGGACTTTAAAAGTCTTAATCGGGCAGTATAAATAAGGCGATACCTATTATTATTATTATACACTTATACAGGGTGTCCCGTATACAGATGCAAATATTTTGAGGGTAGGTTCAGCCCACCGTGGACTATCATATGAGCGAAACTTGCAGTGGGGCATTTTGCTTCGTTAAAGAGTTATGGCCAAATCCCTGTTTTTCCCACAGGTCTAGAGGTCACTTGGATCGATGCATATTTTTAAAGAAATGATAGCCAGTACCTAAGTAATTTTTGACGTCATGTATGGATAGTCATGCATATTTCCCTTGAAATGCAGTTGGTTGCATGAAAAAATATTGAAAGACCAGAGAGATATTTAATCATAAGTTCAATATTTTTCTAAAATTCGATTTTTCCCTGTTTTCCCTTTCGTGAATTTAGAGTACTTCTACAATTGCAATTCTGCGTATCACTAGTTAAAAAAATACCCTATTATGTTAAGTTTTATAAAAAAGAAAGCTCATTTATATTACTTTAAAGATCATGGAACGCAGTACACACAAAGCTCAAAAAACACTTCTGAATCATGATGGAAAATTCAAAGTTGGCTGAATTTTAACAGCATTGGCGCGTAATTTGAGGTATAAATACACTGCTCTGGGATGTTTAACAGAGGGAAATTGATCATTCACAGTGGTCGGTCGGTGTGAACTTTTATGTGAATGGGGTTACGGAATCACAGGTTATCGTGAGGAAAAATGAGAGAGGCTGCAACGAAGGCAGCAACCAGTGGTGTAATTATGGAAAAAGAATACACATGAAGAAAGACTCTGCGCTACCAACAAAAATTATTATTTTATTTTTAGAAGTAAAATTAAAAAAATCATTTTTGTGTTTATCACAATCATGATATCAAAAACATACCAAATAATGCCGAAAATTAACCTTGGGTAAAACTCGAACATCCAACCTTAAGGTTACTATTATTATTAATATTTTATTTTTATTTTATAAACAATTGGACCAAGCTTTATTTACATTTTTTTTTTACAATGAACATGGTAACAAATTGTGAAATAAATATAAACAAAGACTGATCAAGGGTGGTGAATTGGTGATACAGTGATACATGTTTGTAGTTTATTGATAAACTACAAACATGATACATTCTGCAACACAGGACATGAAATGAAAAGAACCCAAAAGAATATGTAGCGAACCAAGGGCGAGGTTTAAAGCTTGTGGCTTTCTCTTCCACCGAACAAATTGATCGCCTTGTTATTTTAACTATTAGATTTGATTGATATAGTTGGTTAATAGAACTAATTGTACTCAGAAAATTTTCATTTATAACTTGCATTTGGCACAAAAATAGTCACACAGACCGCTTCAGGCATCGAGTGTTCCTCAAAATGCAATAGCGCCCAGATTCAAAATTTGAAAGATGTGTTTCTCTCCTTCTGGTGCCGTTTGATAAGGCGTATCTCATTCGTTCCTTCACGCGTCTGAAAGAACTTTGTATTTATTGAAACAAAATAGCAAAGGGTATTTTTTTAACAAGTGATACGCAGAATTGCAATTGTAGAAGTACTCTAAATTCACGAAAGGGGAAAACAGGGAAAAATCGAATTTTAGAAAAATATTGAACTTATGATTAAATATCTCTCTGGTCTTTCAATATTTTTTCATGCAACCAACTGCATTTCAAGGGAAATATGCATGACTATCCATACATGAAGTCAAAAATTACTTACTGGCTATCATTTCTTTAAAAATGTGCATCGATCCAAGTGACCTCTAGACCTGTGGGAAAAACAGGAATTTGGCCATAACTCTTTAACGAAGCAAAATGCCCCACTGCAAGTTTCGCTCATATGATAGTCCACGGTGGGCTGAACCTACCCTCAAAATATTTGCATCTGTATACGGGACACCCTGTATAGTTGAGCCTGGATATAAGAGACACGGCGATATAGAGTGAACAATTTCAAGGTCCAATTTACCTTTCTATACGAGAAAGTAACCTCTTAAACCGACCTCAGTAGCTTGGTCACAAGGTCATTCTAGTTCAATGTCATTCCATATCAAGGTTTTTCTAGTTCAATGTCGTTCAATTATAAGGTCATTTTATTTAAAGGTCGTTCCGTTTCAAGGTCATATTAGTTCAAGGTAGTTCCATTTCACGGTCATTTCGTTTCAAGGTCATTCAATTTTAAGTTTTTTCTAGTTCCAAGAAGTTCAAATTTAACTATAGTTCAACTTCGTACAATTTCAAGGTCGTTCCATTATAAGGTCATTACAGTTCGAGGTCATTCCATTTCAAGATTATTCTATTTAAAGATAGGTTAAGGTCGTTCCGTTTTAAGAACGTTCCAATCCAAGGTCATTCTAGTTCAAGGTCGTTTCATTTCAAGGTTATTCTATTTCAGGCTCGTTCATTTTCAAGGTCATTCGTTCTTAAGGTCGTGGCATTTCAAGGCCATTCTAATGCAAGGCCGTTCAACTATAACGGTCACTTTAGTTCAAAGTCGTTCCATTTTAAGTTCATTATTAAACATGTTGAATCAAGTTTTATTTACAAATAACATAGAAAATATACACACATAGATAATAAAATTAAGAAAACAAAACTTGATCAAGGGCGATGCTAATGCTGGTTCTGGTTCAAGGTCATTCCGTTTCAAGATTTTACTCGTTCAAGGTCGTTCAATTTCATAATCATTTTAGATCAAGACCGTCATCTCTCCTCAGGTGGAGAAACGCATCCTGGCCAGCAACGGAGAGGACGTGAACCTGCATCTGAAGAGCGCCATAGAGGGCTCCGTCATCAAATGGGCGACGCAGATCAATGACGTCATTCAGGAGCAGTCCTCCGTGGCCTTCAACTTGGGCGCCAACCCCACGCCCGCCTTCGGTGAGAAATAAAATAAACTGGTCACTGTGTGAGCAGCCTCCGTGGCGTAATGGTTGTGACTACTGCCCGTAGTCCAGAGTTCCCGAGTTCAACTTCCGGTTGGGGCAGACTTTTCGACGAAAATTCTGTTTCATCCAAACACGTGAGGCTGGCATTTCCGGCCCTACCCAGGCTTGGTTAAGGTTAATGTGGGTAGCTCGTACGATTCCCAGCGAATGAACGGTAAAGCCCCCGTCCTGACAGTCTATCTCATTGAGGACGTTAAAACCAAATAGAATCGACTGGTCACAATAGATCTTATTAGGTCGTATTGTTAATTGTAAGGGTTTTACTGAAAACCCTGCAACCAGGTCAGATAATAAAAAAGCAGGCGGCCACAGCGAGGACTCTGGACCTAGACCCTATACCCTGGACCTTAGAACCTATATCCTTGTCCTTTCACTTAGATAGACGATTTTCGGGACTCCCTTGAGGCCTCTTACATGTTTTTTTTATGTCGCTTTTAACTGCATGGTCCTATCAGGACAGGTCGTTTACATTTAATAACATAGTTAGATTAATTTGCGTGGAATCGAGTTCTACGGTCTCTAAATTCTAGGGCTCCTTTATGTTGTTCACTAAGTTTGCGTTAATCAATCGTCTAACAACCTTATTTGACTGTTAAACTTATCACTTTATAACTTTGAAGTAGCCTAAACACGATCAATTATATAGAAAGGCTGTGAAACACTTCATCCGTAAACTGTGAAAAAAGGAGTCTCAGAATCAAACAACTAGAACCACTTAAGCTTTGCTTTGTCTCTAGGGTCCCCTGTGGCTTTTCTTAATAAAAATGAGAACAGGTAATGTAATTTTTACAAACTCATTTTCTCCAGAAATCCAATTCTGGCAGAATCGTCTGAAGAACTTGGAGTCAATCTACGATCAGCTTCGGGACGAGCGAGTGAAGAAAATGGCTTCCATCCTTGAGCATACAGACAGCGCCTACTTCCCTTGCTTCAAATCTGTCTTCAAGAATGTGGTGGGAGGTAAGTGTCTTTCCGTGTCCGTGAGATAGGCACAGATAATCATTCAGGGCGGAATCAATAGACAAATTCTATATCACAAGTCATATCTAAGCGTCGCGTCGGTTTTCCCTATCTTACACAGTACGCAATTAGTGAAAACATTACAATCAGTATTACAAAAACGTCTATTAATTCCGCCCTTAGTGTCTGTGAGTCAGGCTCAGATATATAAGTAACTAGCGGGCTGTCGCCCGCTTTGCGGGCCGAGGCATGGCCGTGAAAGCAAAAAATCCTTTTTCGTCAATGGCAGGTGTTGTAGTGGGATTTTCGAAAAATCCGTCTTATTGCACATCTAGACTATAAGACAAAGCTACCTACCAAATTTCAGCTTCCTAGGACTTACGGTATGGGCTGTAGAGCGATGATCAGTCAGTGGTCAGTGGTCAGTGAGTGTCTTTGACATTTATATATAGAGATAATTCGGTGTTTGTCACAGATTGATAAATCATTCCGTATTGTGTTTGTATGGTATCAGCCAGCATTGTCAGGCCAAAAGACAAAAAAAAAAAACAAAAAAAACAACAACAAAAAAATCATTGGCGCTCTAACGGGTTGGCGTCAGGAAGGGTATTCAGATGTAAATTTCGGAAGTGGAAAGAAACGAAATAAGAAGTTAAAAGACCCGCCCTGTATTGAGAGCCAAAGGTGTAATTAATCTAATTATAAAACAGAATTAAAGTTAATATTATAATAATAATAGTAATATCGCCTTATTTATACTGCCCGATTAGGACTATTAAGTCCCATTATTCCAGCAGTAAGCCCAAGATATATTATTATGTTTTAAAAATCCCAAATGGGAGGATAACGTGTCATGTCCCAGCTGGGTTTCGAACCCACGACCTCTGGAGTCTTTGGATTCACAGAGTGCCGCCTTTACCACTGAGCTACCGGGACAGACAAGTATAAGCCAGACTGTCTCTCAACTCGGGCTATAGCGCGCTGTGATTGGTTGAAACTCCGACTTGAGAGAGTGTCTGACTTATTTTAACTTTAATCCTGTTTCATAAGTCGGCCCCCAAAGTGTTAACGAAGATAATAACCCCGCCCTTTAGTTAGGACATATATAATGTATATATTTATTTATTTTTTCTTTATTTTTTTCTTCTATTACTTTGAACGCAATTGTATATTGTATTTTCATTTGTAATTATTTGTATTGTATATTATATGTCCTATTACCTAATAAAGTGTAAATAAATAAATAAAATAAATAAATAAGAGGTTTCGAACTGTGTTTTCAGCGGTGGCAGAGGCCCGGGAGATTCACGGCTACCTGAAGCCGCTCAAGTCCCAACTGGACAAAGTAGAGACCGCAGACTTCAATGAACTGGAGCCCCTCCTAGCGCCCATGATGCACACAGTGTGCCTGGTGTGGGCCAACTGCAAGTACTACCAGGTCTCCAGCAAGATCATTGTCCTCATGAGGGAAATCAACAACATGCTTGTGGAGATGGTGAGTTCTGGGATGTTGTAAAGCATTAGTATTATCAACTACCAGGTCTCCACAGCAAGATCATTGTCCTCATGAGGGAAATCAACAACATGCTTGTGGAGATGGTGAGTTCTAGGATGTTGTAAAGCATTAGTATTCTCAACTACCAGGTCTTCAGCAAGATCATTGTCCTCATGAGGGAAATCAACAACATGCTTGTGGAGATGGTGAGTTCTAGGATGTTGTAAAGCATTAGTATTCTCAACTACCAGGTCTTCAGCAAGATCATTGTCCTCATGAGGGAAATCAACAACATGCTTCTGGAGATGGTGAGTTCTAGGATGTTGTAAAGCATTAGTATTCTCAACTACCAGGTCTTCAGCAAGATCATTGTCCTCATGAGGGAAATCAACAACATGCTTGTGGAGATGGTGAGTTCTAGGATGTCGTAAAGCATTAGTATTATCAACTACCAGGTCTTCAGCAAGATCATTGTCCTCATGAGGGAAATCAACAACATGCTTGTGGAGATGGTGAGTTCTAGGCTTGTTGTACAGCATTAGTATTATCAACTACCAGGTCTATAGCAAGATCATTGTCCTCATGAGGGAAATCAACAACATGCTTGTGGAGATGGTGAGTTCTAGGATGTTGTAAAGCATTAGTATTATCAACTGCCAGGTTTCTAGCAAGATCATTGTCCTCATGAGGGAAATCAACAACATGCTCAACACCTGGAAATCAAGAACTTGAAAAATTCTGATAATATCAATAACTTGAAAAATTCTGATTATATTATAATAACACGAAAATCACACATTTTTTTTTTTATTCTAGCTGTTGTTTCACTACCAGCAATAGAATCTATTAATTTATTCAGTAAAAGAATATTGTTATCTGATAGTAATATTCTTGTACTATAGTGGGGAAAGAAACCAACAAAAACGGGGTTATATTTTATGAACGCCCGGTTTTCTTTGTAAGTATGCAATCTGCAATGCAATATTGTTTTAACCGGCTTCTTTTCTTATTAGAAGTTGACACTATCATTACCTATTCAAAAATAGTTACACCTTATTTCAATTAAATAAAATAAATAATAACTTCTCACTTGACTTTTGCTTTTTTGTCAAATAGAGACACGGCATTTTATTATTTTTTATTTATAATTTTCTCTCTTTTTGCATGAAATACAAAACTCTGGCATGAAATTAAAATACTTTTTCTTTAGGTAAGTATGCATTAAGTAGGTACATTTAAAACTTTCCTTGTATTTCAGGCTTGCAAATACTTGGACCCCGCCACAATATTCGAGGGAGAGATGAGCGAGACTCTGTCTAAAGTTTCCGAAACCATTCATACACTCAAGAAATTTAAGTAAGTTATGTGGTTCCCGGCTACCATCGTTCACGATGACGCCACCGTATGATGATGACGTGGTTCCTACTTATGTGCTATTTTCTTCTACTAATGAATGGTATTGAAATAAAAAAGAATGGGGGGAAGGGGGGAGGAATTAATTGATAATAATTTAAATGGGAAATATATCTTTTTCGCGAAGTTGATACTCAATGTGCCACAACTTTAGTGGCTAACACAGCATTTTAGTTGCCTCAAACAATCAGAAGAACAATGTAATAACACTGTCATGCAAGTTCAAACTATTGGAATTAAAAAATCAATTGGTGGTTATCAGACTCGGCAAATAAAAGTTGGAAGAAAAACCTTCATACCAATACGAGTATCTTTATGAATTGATGTCTAAGGACGCGATTTCATGGAGACTAAAGTGATGTGCAAGTCAAGCCATATATTATCTGTTAACCGCCTTCAGAAACTCGAGCGATAATACGCAGAGCTTTGTTACCTGGAGGTCGGTGGTTCGTGTTCTAAGAACAAATAATTTCAGTCGAGTGTAAGGGATTGTAACCTCAATTTTTTGACCATGCAAATATCAAAACCTATCAAGCAAAACGCTAGTTTTGTCAAGAAAAAGAAACGAGCGTGCTATACTTACGCTAAACATATTTCGTAATCTAAGAAATGGTTAGATCATTTGGGAAAGAATTTGATTGGAATTACGGGTGATCCCCGTTCCAATCATCATTTTCTTTACCAAAAAATTGGTCTAACTATTCAAAGAGGAAATGCTTCTTGCATCCTCGGTTCCCTTCCGGAAGGACGGTCCTTGGGACAATTTTTTTTAATATTTAATAAAATTAAATAAAACATTTCTTCATGAATATTTTTTTTTTGTATTTCCAGACTCGTGTTCGAGTACTGTCGCTCCAACCTCTCCACCTACTTCAACTGCAAGAACATGGAGCCTAACGAGAGCCCCACCCTCTGGCACTTCCACCAGAAGCTGATCTTCCAGCGGTACGATGCTTTCATTGAGCGGCTGGAAGTGATTGAGGTAAGTATACCCAACCCTTTCACTTCCACTAGAAGCTGATGTTCCAGCGGTACGACGCTTTCATTGAGCGGCTGGAAATGATTGAGGTAAGTATGCCCCACCCTTTCACTTCCACCAGAAGTTGATCTTCCAGCGTTATGACGCTTTCATTGAGCGTCTGGAAGTGATTGAGGTAACTCTGCCCCACCCTTTCACTTCCAGAAGTTGATCTTCCAGCGGTACGACGCTTTCATTGAGCGGCTGGAAGTAATTGAGGTACCTATGCCCCACCCTTTCACTTCCACCAGAAGTTGATCTTCCAGCATTGTAATCTTGTAAATGAGCGCTAAGTAATAGTAAAATAATATGGATTCTGATGCCCTACTAAGCGGTCACAACGGAGTCCCGAATATCGTCACTACAAATTCATTTTTTTTTTTTTTAGCATGTCCTATTTTGTTGAATGTATGTAGTTGACCAGTAAAGAGTTAAATAATAATAATCGTCTAAATGAAGTTGTAGGTAAGGGGGGGGGGGTCTAGGGTACGGGACTCCGTTGTGCCCGCGCACTTAGCCATTCGCTGCCCCTGAACTCGGGAACTTTTCACGTTTTTCCCACCCAGAACTTCTTCAAAACCGCTCTCGAGTACTGCAAACTCGAGAAGGTCGAGATCGGAGGCCTCATGGGTCGCATACTGGGCGGACAGGTCGCCGACATTTACGAGGAGTACATGGGCTGTCTGAACGCCTTCGCCTCGATCTCGTACGACCCCTCCGACCCCGACGACCCCAGCTTCCTGCAGGACTACGCCAAGTTCTCGGAGCAGATCCTCGACATGGACCGGCGGCTGGCGTCCGCGCTCAGCCTGGCGTTCGACGACTGCAACGACTTGGAACACATTGCCAAGGCGAGTTTTTTTTGTAGTTATTAAATATAATTATATCTCCCTTGCCTTTATCCCATATTAGCTTATGTTGCTTTTGGGGTCGGCATTGTTCAACCTCATGGTTGAGGTTGGTAGGGTGGAGCACGTTTTTTTATGGCTGGATGCCCTTCCTAACGCCAACGATTCTACTTCATTTAACGTCCTGGATTAGGACGAGGGTTTTACCCTCCATTCGCTGGGAATCGTACCAGCTACCCACATTAACCTCACCCAGCCTGGGTAGGGCCGGTTATTAAATAATAATAATAATATTGCCTTATTTATACTGCCCGATTAGAACTATTACAGTCCCATTATTCCAGCAGTAAGCCCAAGACATATTATTATGTGGTAAAAATCACAATTGGGAGAATAACACGTCATGTCATAGCTGGGTTTCGAACCCACGACCTCTGGAGTCTTTGGATTCACAGAGTGCCGCCTGTACCACTGAGCTACCGGGACAGATATTAAAGAATATTTGTTGTCTCAAAATAAAAGAGTTTACCTTTGTTTGCGAATAAGGAGAGCTGACCCAACCAGATTTCCTGGGAAATTCCAGTTCTCTTATATTGACCCAGCACTTAAAGGAGAAGTACTGTGTCACTTCTCGCCTATCGAAGGGGGTTGTCTACAGCAACTGATGTTCTATGGCTAGTTGGCTACAAGAAGAATAACAAAATATCTGAGGTTAAGAGTAGTTACTTGTATGGCCAGTGGCAGCATAACAAGATTAACCAAATTGGCAGTAATCATAATAAAAGATTTGGTACGAAAGAAATCCTATTATAGTATAAAAGAACATTTGGATTATTTTAAATAAATAACCTATCTTTAATTCATCATAGCATGACTTTTGATAGTAAAGATAATAATAACAATAATGTAGAAAAATTCGTATAAAACCTAATCTCAAGATAAATTTATTTCATATTCCCCTTAATGTCTAACCATTTCTTTGTTTTTCTTTTTTCTGACAGTTCATTTATCATATCACTATGTCAAGACCCATTCGTCAAATAAAATAAAATAAAAAAACTAAAAAAACGTGAAGGTTCTAGAAAAGTGATTGAGACTCCTCAAAAAGTAGACTGATATTTAATTGTAGTTTTAATCTTGTCTGTCATCCTCTGGCTTTCAGTTCCAGTTCGTGCTCGGATCTCTCCTGGAGAGGCCTGTGGTGGCGGCGGAGATCTCGCCCAAGTGTGACAAGATATTCCAGATCATACGACTTGAAGTTGACACTTGTCAGGTAATACAAAATTTTAAAAAAAAAACAGATATTTTCCGTCTGTCAGAATACTTTTGTGATGTATAGTTTTACAATTTCAGAACATATTCCCTGTATGTTTCGCTGGAGGACGTTTAACAGATACGCTACCAGTCTGACAAAAAACAATCACCTAAATCATTGGCGCCCTTAACAGGTTAGGCGTTAGGAAAGGCGTCCAGCTTGTAAAATGTAGGAGTACTGCCAGAACCAACAACTATGAGGAAGAGGTTGAACAAAGACGACTCCAAGTAGGTCTGGCCAAATTCAAGGTGAAAAAAGAAAAATATTCCCACGTTTCTTTTATAATTTCAGAGCATATTCCCGTGTTTCATTTTCACAATTTCAGAACATATTCCCGCGTTTCTTTTCCACAGTTTCAGAACAAATTCTCGCGTTTCTTTTCCATAGTTTCGGAACATATTCCTGCGTTTCATTTTTACAATTTCAGAACATATTCCTGCGTTTCATTTTTACGATTTCAGAACATATTCCCGCGTTTCTTTTCCACAGTTTCAGAACATATTCCTGCGTTTCATTTCCACACAGAACATATTCCCGCGTTTCTTTTCCACAGTTTCAAAACATACTACTGCGTTTCATTTTCATAATTTCAGAACATATTTCCACGTTTCATTTTCACAATTTCAGAATATATTTCCGTGTTTCGTTCTCACAATTTCAGAACATATTCCCGCGTTTCATTTTCATAATTTCAGAACATATTCCTGCGTTTCATTTCCACACAGAACATATTCCCGCGTTTCTTTTCCACAGTTTCAGAACATACTACTGCGTTTCATTTTCATAATTTCAGAACATATTTCCACGTTTCATTTTCACAATTTCAGAATATATTTCCTTGTTTCGTTCTCACAATTTCAGAACATATTCCCGCGTTTCATTTCCACAATTTCAGAACATATTCCCGCGTTTCATTTTCATAATTTCAGAACGTATTCCCGCGTTTCTTTTTCACAATTTCAGAACATATTCGACACGCAAGTAGAGCACTACGAGCAGACTGGCAGCATGGTAGTAGACGCTTTCTATCCTCCTGTGGCCGGAGCCCTGACTTGGATCAAGAGGCTCTCTCACCGCGTATCTTTCATCGAACAGTTTCACGACAAGGACCATTTGTAAGATTTTCACCACGACCTTGGTTATCTATGTGGTTAAGGCGGTAGACTTGTAATGTACACAATGCCCAGAGCTGCCAAAAAAAAGTGTATTCAAAATTTAGAAATCATTCTGAAATCATAAAATAGAATTACAGTGAGATTCAGGTAAGACCGCCCATTATCCGATGTATGGTGTGCTGTGATTGGTGGAAAATAAATAAATGAAAAGTTTTGAATTGATCATTGGCGTGAACATTCATGTCATGATTTTCCACTTGCCAACGCAAAGCGTTAATTTTTTATCTAGTGATTTCGATTTCTAGTACTGGATTTTGATATTTTGTTATACATACATACAGAAGAATCTCGCGAACTCGAAATCCCGATATGTCGACAGTCCCGTTAACTCCAAAGAATTCTTTGACCTTGTCGAACTTTGCTCCTTATTTGAAATTCTGATAAATCGCAAAATGCTTCTGTCCCTTGAATTTAAAGTTAGCGGAATTCTGCTGTAGTTGTAATTTATTTAATGAACAAAACTCGATTTAGACAGAAACAAGTGTTACATTTAAATCACGCCACCAGATTTAATCTGAATGGGATTTAATCAAAATACTTCCATATTTTATTACTCTTTGAAATAGTCTCATTTTAAATATATTATAATGTTATGTCTGTGTAAGAGACCTCAAATATACAATAAAAGTAATATGTTTTTTAAAAAAAGTAAAAAATCAATCGAATTCAGTTACTGTTGTTGTTTGTTTCAAGGGAACCCGGGGATAAGATAGCGGAGAAGATGAACGCTCTTCTGGCCAGCCTCGCGTCCCTGGACCAGACTCTGATGCGCAAGTGGAAGGCAGACCTGCCGGACACCTGCGAGCAGTGCTTGAACCAGCCGCTCTTCATAGTCGAGAAAGGAACCCACCAGCTCAACGTCAATTTTGATCAGAAGGTTTGTTGATACTAATGACAACTTTTATAAGAAAGTTTGTAGGTACAAACCTTCAATTTTGTCGGTACTAACGTCAACTTTGATGAGGTTTGTTGATACCAAACAGCTTCCCATTCCTTATGAAGTTCTTTGCCAATCATAACATCAATAAAAAAAAATTGACTGACCTGACCCAAGTGATTATGAAAGACACCCTGAATATTATCAACAAGCACTTATACTCGTGAAAAAAAGAAAGAATTATACTACTTAGCAAAGAACTAAAAAAAAAAAAAAAAAACCCCATATCTATGTAAACATTGTATAGTGTATACTGTGTCAGATGTGGCAACTCGTTATAGAGCAGTTCGTTGAATAAATAAATTTAATTGTTTCTCTCTCTCTTGTTTGTGAATTTTTACAACACGATTTCTTTACTGTATCTAATAATATAAAAACTGAATTTGTTTTTGTTTAGTTGGAAGCGTTGCTGCGAGAGCTTCGATACTTGAACTTGCTGGGCAGGGAGGATATTCCAAAAGAAGGAAAAGATTTGTTCGAGAGGACTGAAGAGTTGAATGACTTCTTCATCAATCTCAAGCTGACCGTGGATTGGTGAGTGAGGAATTTGGAGTTGTGGAGTTTTCACAGCTATTTTCCTGGTGTTTCGGTTTACATTCATCAGCTTTCACCTACAACATCTCAATTATTTAGAAAAATTCAATCAGTTTTTTTTTTTTTTATAATAGCTTCTTCAGGCCGGTATCCCTCTGACGGATAATTTGCTTTGCAACACTTCCTATTCAAAATTGGACACAAAATGCTACGAATCGTTTCAAAGCAAAATGTTGGACTCACAGGAGTCCCGGCTTTAACTGCTGAGATACTGGAACATTTAGTTAGTCCTTACCAAGTAAGACTTATATACAAGGTATAATTCTATTTAAAACTACCTATGGTGTATAGAAATCTACCATTTAAACAAACAGCCAAGTACCTACATCCAGCTGTTTGGATGTGTAGTGTTTATGTAAAAAGACATAATATGATGTTTGTACATAATCTAATGAAAATAAATAATTATACTGTTATTATTATTATTGTTTTAACCCGGAAAATTCGTCGTGAACTGACACTTTCCAGGTCCGATCTCTGCTGGTGAGGACCACTTTGTCAACTTGATCAAAATAATTTGATGAGTAATGTTCGATATGTATGTCAATAGGTATAACGAAATGAGAAAAAAAACAGTCGAGATGAGGAATTCAAACTAATAGAACCGGAAATTGTCGCCATTGATGAATTGATTGACGATTGCCAAGCAAACATCACGTGGAATTCTCCAGGTAAGTCACATTAGCCATATTTTTTTCTAACCAAAGTGGATCCAAATGAAATAAAATGGACGAACTGGAAGAAAGTTATTTTTCTTTTGAAAGAGGAAAAATCTTCCTCCAGTTTGGTTAACCAAAATGGATTTATAAAATTCTTGCTCTCATTTCTTTTTTAGGTTAAGTTTTTATTTTTCCATTGTTTATCTTTAAAAGTACTAAAACGCATTTTTCTTTCACGAATAGTGGGGAAGCTAAACTTGGAAGAGAATGGAATTTTTTGGAAATACCGAACCTGGAATTTTTTCATACAAAAGAAAAACACGGATATTGTATACACTATTTATTGGTGGAACACGTTTGTCTATTTTTAATATTTCGATAATTTTTCAAAGCCAAGTTTATATGATTTGAACCATTCACGAAGAAGTAGTATGTCCATAATTGGCTTAGTTGCTAATGGACAGATTTAATCATTTACTTGACAAACACTTTTACACACAATCAAATCGCCTCTGATAACACAAAGAGGCCCCAGACGGCACAGAAAGTGTTTAAAAAGATTTTAAAAACACTTATTTTGACAAGATTCAAACATTTTTAAAGCTTATTTTGACAAGGCTTAACATTTTAGAAACACTTCTATAAGCTTACTACTTCCTCCCCCTGAGCATTTTATTAAGCTTATTTTTACAAGGTTTTGGAAATTGCATACCTACTTAATAATTAAGGGGCTCCATATTGAATTTCATACCGCCGCCATTGCCCGGGAAAATTTGAAAATTGTGATTTCACAGGTAGGGCCAGGAAATTTTTAAAATTAATTTGGATTTGATGAAAAATATACTATTTCAAGGCAATTTGGTCTACAATGATGAAAAGCTGTTGATGAAATGCTAACATTAATAAATAAGAAGACAATTTGTGTTTTTCAGTTTTATATTTTTCCATTTACATGGTAAAAGAATTCAAAGCAAATATATGTAACAAACAAAAACATGAAACAAACAGAATATAATACATAGAATCAGCAGATAAATTAAGCCAAGTGGACTTAATAAATCTAAATCTATTATACATATAGGTAATTAAGAGAGAGATATGCTGAAATGCCATCTTCCTGCCCAGCAGCAGGCTGCCCAAAGACAAAGAATACCAGAACAGAAGTTCAGATTATTGAAGATGAAATTAGGAAATAGAACCCAGAGAGAATTTTGACTATAACATGGCATTCGTAAAAAAAGAACAGTCTTCCAGATTTTTTTTTTTTTTTTTTTTTTTAAAGTGGGTTTAACCTCAATTGCATAGTCATATCATGACCGAGGTTTTACCCTCATTTGCAGGAAACTCACAAACCTGTTACCCACATTAAGCTCACCAAGCCTGGGTTGGGCCATTTTATTCTGAATTTACTGGGAATAGTACCAGGTAGCCACATTAACCTCACCCAGCCTGATAAACACTGTGTATACACATGCCAGCTTCATATTTTCAAAAGAAGGAGAATTATCTGTTTCATAACAACAAAAATGAACCAAAATCTTTGTATTACGGGCAGTAGTCAAATCCTGGATAATGCAAGCTACTGTTTTAAAAATTAAAATTAATGAACACATTATAGTAAAAAATGTACTTATTACAAGTAAAAAACTGTCTAAACTTGCAACACTTAATACTTCTTCTTAACTTACAATATTTTTTTTATGTTAGAGCTGGTTGAAGATCCATGAAAAACCCCTGTCCTGATTTGAGATGGTGAGGATGGGCATTTCATTCTGAATTTAATGGGAACAGTACCAGCTACCCACATTCACCTCACTCAGCCTGAGTAGGGCTAGATATACCAGCCTCACATTTTCAGAGAATAGATTTATTTATTTAAAAAAAAATGGGGGTTGTATACTGAATTTACTGGGAATAGTACCAGCTACCCACATTAACCTCACTTAGCCTGATAAGGGCTAGAAATGCCTCATTTTCAAAGGGAACAGAATTTGCTGTTTGAAAGAAGAAAAAAACTGTGAATTGAACACAGGATCTTTTGATTATGGAACAGTGTAGTCAAATCTTCAATAATGTGAACCTATTAAAAAGCCTTTAGCTAGTCAGTTCTCTGTTTATAGTTGTTTAGCAAACCACTGGTCTTCTCCCTGTTTAAAATCCCCCAGTCAGACACCTGTTAAGAGTGTGATTCTGATTAAGTGGAATATCTGGAACAGGTTAATCTCCAGCATTTCCACATACATATCCTGGTTTGACTATAAAACAATGTAAGATATTGTTTAGCTATTGCTTACCCCACTAATTGGAGTGTAAAACTCCCTTATGATTAATGCATGGAAATTGGTACACTTTAGAACAGTAAACTTTTTAAAGTAGAGAAAAATTTCTTTTTAGTTACACCCTAAAACTGTGATGTAGGAACTTTAGAAGAGTCAACTTGTTGGACTTTTATCAGAAATTGTTAGATATAATTATATTGTTAAATCATCAATAAAATTTGTAGTCACTTTCACTTATCCGGTGTCGGGTTCAATATGTTTGAGGAGGGAGGCAGCTTGAATAGATTTCTTCAGATTGAAGCTATGTTGGATTGGATGCACAATACAAATATTCCTGACCTCAGTTGGTCAAAAATTGTTCATGCTCTCTAAGGTAAAAGTTTGTAAAGAGCTCCAGAATTCAGTCAGAGCATTGGATCACTAAAAACAGAACTATTTTAAGTTACAATACTAATATAACAAATAGATTAAAAGTGTTTTGCGACTTGATAAACTTTTCAGTTATTTAATTTTAAAAATTCAATAATTATGGAGTCCACAGACCATTGATGAAGAGAGACATATTGCATACACAGTCACACATTTATTTTTTAAGGCGTTTTCTCTATTCCGATGTCTTGCGAAAAAAAATATTTAAAAAACTTATAAAAGATTGCGGAAACCTTTCCAAAGTGTTTATAAACCTTGCCTAAGTAAGTTTTCCGCAAACTTATTATTTCATACTTTTTTATACTTTTTTAAATCTTGTGAAGTAAAGGTTATTTTTACAAGGAAAAATCCATACTTTTTTTATACTTTTTAAACCTTGTGAAGCAAAGCTTATTTTTACAAGGAAAATTCAGAGTCTATAAAGCTTGTGTAACCTTTTGTGCCGTCTGGGGGCGTAAACCACAATTTTTTTAAATCGGTTTTATTGCTCGGATTGAGTCTACTTGTGCTATATTTTGTTCTCACAAATAGACGTAATCCAATTATAATCCAAAGAAAAGATACAACAAAAATTGAAATCAGGCGTATCCCAAAAATGATCAAAATAATGACAAGACAGGATTCGATAGTCACAGTTAAATAATCAAATTTGGCAACAGAAAAAGTTCGTATGGTCATTCATGGGTACAGGGAAGTGATAATGTTCCTACCGTGAACAGAAAATTTATGCACAAGAAAACTCATTTTGGCTCTCCTGTAAAATTTTGAAAATGTTGTTACGCCTCTTTGTGTTATCAGAGGCGAAATGGCCCATCATGTTTATGAATTTATCAGTCTGTTAGTTACCATGCAATCCATATAGCATGTTTCATAAACGAGAAAGATGTAAATACAGTGAATTTTGTATAAAAGAGAAACTTGGATATTCGAGAACAATTTCCATGTCAAACTTACCTCTAAGGGAAAATAACCTCTCCATAAGAAAAACCTGGATATAACAGAAATATTCTGGTCCCTTGACTTCGTTTATATTTAGGTTTTGCTTTCGTTTTATCCAGGTTTTGTATATTTATTTATTCTATGTATTTTATATTTTTTTTAGAAACACAGTGTACAGCAATACATTTACTAACAGTAATACACATCTTCCATAGTAGAACAAACTGGAAGTGTGCCCAGCACACTATCCGCATTCTTGCGCTGTATTGCAATGGACAGTCTTTGCATTAGGAACGCTTTGGATTTGGAAGTACAATTGAGCTGAGACAATCCATCTCCAATCTTTTTCACAATAGCCCTGGTTTCTCTGCTCCAGGGACCCATCGTTTCATACGCCAGAGGAGTGAAAATGTAGTTCTGGTTAGCGATACCTATATATTTTATTGTGTTTTTTCCGGCTTGCCTCCTCTGCCGCATATTCAGCTATATCCTCGGTGTTATTGATGTAGGAGTCGGCGAAGGTATTTACACATGTACTGTCCCATACAATCATTTGGCCATGTGACCAAGGGACAAGTAACATTCCGTCAGGCCTTTTTCCATCATCACGACTGAGGCCAGATGGTTCAAGGCTTGAAGGAATGTGGATAGAGGCCAAACTACGGTGGATAATAATAATAATAATAATAGAAAATCTTATAAGGGCAAAGTTTTATAAGTAAAGCTATTAAGCCCAGAACTTTTAAAATGGTTCTCGCGACAGACGAATCTGTCTACAAGAACCACCTCTGTTTGCTGCTGTGTGAGTAAACACCAAATAAACTTACAACTTGACTGTATCTCGAAACTTTCAGAGGCGTGGGACTACATCTGCCGCATTCGCAACGTGGTGCAGGTGATGTCGGAGCGGGTGTCCAAGGCGAAGACCAACACAGAGAGGATCCGGGTCCTGGCGGAGTCCTGGAACGAGAAGGCTCTGTTCCTGCGCAAGGGGAACCCCGCCAAGCCCGGCCTCCTCAATCTGGACAACAAGGATGAGCGGTGCAACAAGCGGTATGCAGAGTATTGCAGAGTGTGCGCTTCTTTAAATGAACCAGAGGATAAAAATCTATTAACACGTAGACGACCGGGTGTACCACCGGTGGTACACGCACGTTCGTACGGAATGGACCGGGTGTACCACCGGTGGTACACTCACGTTCGTACGGAATGGACCGGGTGTACCACCGGTGGTACACGGGGTAGGATAGCCGTATTATTCCCGTTCCCACAAGAGAATTCACGAAAAAACATGCCGGTCGTCTAAGTGTTAATCACGTTTTTATTATTATTACTAGCGGGTTACACCCGCCGCTTCGCCAGCCCATCAAACACACACAACGCACACACACATCACACCAAACACACCATACACACACCACACACACCATACACACACCACACACACACACACCACACACACACACCACACACACACACCACACACACACACACACACCACACCCACACCACACACACACCACACACACACACACACCACACACACACACACCACACACACACACAACACACACACCACACACACACACACCACACACACATACCCACCACACACACACACACACACCACACACACACAAAATGTCATTTAGGTTTGAAAAAAAAACGTGAATATTTTTTGTCGCCCATCTATTTTCTGTTCTTCCCCGGCGTAGCTCAAGAATGGCTCATCAGAATTTTGAGATAAATATGTCAAATGAAAGCCTAAACCCTTGCCTAAAACTTTCTCGCTCTGAGTTAATAGGTCGTCGCTTCAAATTTCGAGAAAAAATGTCATTTAGGTCAAAAAACGTGAATATTTTACATGTTACGCATCCATTTTTTTACCTTACCCGGAGTAGCTCAAGAACGGCTCATCAGAAATTCGCGATCGATATGTCAATTGAAAGCTCATACCCTTGCCTAAAACTTTCTCGCTTTGAGTTGATAGGTCGTCGCGACAAATTTCGAGAAAAAATGTCATTTAGGTCAAAAAACGTGAATATTTTACATGTTACCCATCCATTTTTTTACCTTACCCGGAGTAGCTCAAGAACGGCTCATCAGAAATTCGCGATCGATATGTCAATTGAAAGCTCATACCCTTGCCTAAAACTTTCTCGCTTTGAGTTGATAGGTCGTCGCGACAAATTTCGAGAAAAAATGTCATTTATGTCAAAAAACGTGAATATTTTTTGCGTCACCCAACCATTTTTTATCCTTACTCATTGTAGCTTAACCTTAGGGAGATATAACCTAGCCTAGAAGAATTTCCTGATCTAACCGGACCTATGTGCAAAATTTCAGGTTTCTCGGTCAAACGGTGTGGATTTGTATAAAGAACATACATACACACATACATACATGCAGACAGCTTTCTTTTATAGATATAGATAGTATGCTTTTTTAGGTAGAATAAAAATATGTACAGTAAAATACAATGAAATTATAAAGAAAAATTAAAAAGATTGAGCAAAGAATCAAGAACAGAAAAGAGAAAGAAGCTGAAGTCCTACGTAAAGGGCGGGGTTGTTGCCTGTGGCAATCTCTTCCACCCAACCCTTTTGTGTCTATATTATGTTTTTTGTTACGATTACATGATTAATGACCAGGTTGTAGGATTACGGTGTTAAGTCCATATAATTTTTTGTGGGATCTGCAAATTTTCATTTTAAATTGTTAAGAAATAAAATCTTTCAATGAACATTTAACTTGTGATACTCAAATTCTGTAAGTACTATTTATATTATAAACGTAGGAATCTATTCAAAGAAATGTAATAGTTTATTGTTGTTTGTCTTGTATTAAAAATAAAGTGTAAATAAATAAATAAGTAATGTACTCAATATGGTTCTATCAAGTTCTCCCATTTATTTTGGTCTCACAGATATAAAGTTTCCCATTTCTGTTTGTCTCACAGATATGAAGAAATAGAACGGGCAGGTGACGAAATACACGACCTCCTGTACCAAAATTACAAACTCTACTTCAACGTCGAAGATTCTGTGGATGAGGAAGAGGTCATCAGTTTACCGGATGAAAATATCATTCTTGGAGAAGGTAAACATGAAATCTGACCGTGATAGGCAGAACAGATGACGAATACTAGGTAGTCATAGTTAGTAGGTAGGTACACATGGATTACAGCTTTTACATAATATAGATGTGTTGTTTGCAATAATTTTGTAACACAATATATAATTATGTAGATAATTTATTACACAGTCAGATGAGTCATTTTTAACAATTTGGTAACACAAAATCTGTATCATTTATTTCATCATAGATGATACTAAAGCCACCCCAGAAGATGACAGCAAAGCTGCAATAGATCAAGAAGAGCTTCCATATGAAGACAATGATGTTCTAGAGTTCTAGAGCACCCAACTAACATATTTCTTCTTATCCACAGATGAAACTAAAGTCGCCCCGGGCGATGACACGATGAAGAACCTACATTTTTGGAGCATGATGGCTTAGAGTCCCAAAAATAACATGTTTCTCCTTATCCACAGATGAAGAAAAAGCCACCCCAGACGATGGCACCACAGCTCCCTTGGATCAAGAGCCTCCACTTGTGGAAGCTGATGACCTAGGGCTCCCAACAGACATGGACCATCAGATTGGCGGTTCCGTGACTGATAGTGGGTTCGAGCACCCGCCAGACCAAGATGAAAATATGGACGACTTCTCTGCTGTTGATGGCGACTCAGATGTAGCAGACAAACAGGTGGAAAACAGGACGATGATTTTTTTTATATAAACTAGCTGATAATACGTGCTTCATAATTCATACTTTAGTAAGATGCCGGTAGACTTGTGAGTAAGATGAAGCTGGACTTTTGAGAAATGCAGACACAAATCCAAAACAAGACTTTGAAGGAGGTACTATACAAACAAGAGGGGGAAATTTTCTCTTTCCATTTTTTGTGTATCTGCACCTTGAAAAATAAGGTTTAAACTCTTGATAATCTATGCCTCCACAAAAAAAGGAGAAACTTAACTTCATTCGACTTCAGTTGAAGTAATAAGAGTACGAGTTTTTATGTCTATTTTATATTGTTCTATGTTTTATTTATTGAATGAAGAAAGTATCTCTGAAAATAATTTTATTCCCTTACTTCCTATCTTCCCTCTCCTCTTCTTCTAGGTCTGAAACACAAACTCCTTTCCTCCAAACTTCCTTCCTACCCTGGTCTCATCTATCAGGAATGTCCGGAACGAATGCCTGGACCTCCTAAACGGAAGAGGCGACGGTTGAGTAAGACATTGACTTCAATATTAATATACCACCAATACTTATCCAAAAGAAACTAATTCCTGAATTCGTATGAAAAAAGTATGAAAATTTTGTATAAACAAAAATGTTTATACAAAAGATAATAAATAAAGATCATTATTATTATTACAAGGAGGCTAATAATTGACAAGGGCCCCCAGAACCAGGCCAATGCTGGTCTACTCCCTGTTTATAGTCCCCCAGCCAGACTGCTGGTCTACTCCCTGTTTATTGTCCCCCAGCCAGACTGTATTCCTCATGCAACACTTAATTAAAAAAAGAAAAAAAAATCAACATCTTAATTATTGTGTTTCAGATTCTCCTGCCTCTGAAGAGCCAGAATTCCCACCCGAAGACAAAGCCAAAGACGCTGAGGAGAAGATGATCAAGGAACCAGAACCAGAAATATATGTTCCTCCCAGACCTCGCAAATCTGTATGTAATCTGTTGAATCAGAAAACAATTATATCATGATGCATCTACTTTTTTATCTACCTAGGACATACATACTATATATTTTTAGTAAGGTGTTCTTAGAAATCTGATAATATCAGTAATTTAGGGTTATCTAACTTTTCAACAAACTATTATCCTTGCCATCATAATCTCTCTATTTTAGTCTGTGTATTACCTTATTTTATCGATAAAAGAGAAGTTACCTTATTTTATAGATAAAAGTAGAAAGTCATTAAAAAAATGTGCCATATCATTTTATAGAGAGGAATTTCCAACAGATGATATCTTTTTGCACTGAAATTCTAAAGAAAATTTGTTGGGTTAGAAAGAGGCCAGTATGTCCAAGAATATAATGGTGTTTTTCATAACTTGATTTGTTAATCATCAAAGATTATCACGAACCTCATGACAGATTACAATTCAATCGATAAGGCGGAGGATTTGTAACCTCCAGGTTGATGGTTTGAGTACCTAGTATGGCAAATATTTTCTGAGACGATTTTCCGTTATTTCAATATGACCATTAACCATCGTGATTTGATAACTTTTTTTTAACTTTGATTAGAGATAATTACTTTTAAATAATTATATTTTCTTTTCCAGGAAATAATTCTTTATCAGTTAGAGGAAGACCCAGAAAAGTTAGAGAAGTGGCTCAACTATTTAGATTTCATCGATTCCATTTTGTTGGAAGGACTTCTGAACGCTGTTGGGTTCAGGTAAGATAAATTTTAACTTTTGCACAATTTGCCGTAAATCTATATAATATGTAAAGTTGTATGGTTTTTTTTTTTTTTTTTTTTTTTTTTTTTTTGTGGTGAAGCACAAGGCCTCTTCACAATTTTTGTGGTAGCGCAGCATTACTAAGAGCCTCCTGTACTTTTCGAATTATTCTATTACATTAATTTCTTTTTACTCTGGTAATGCCACCACTGGTCGTTACTCATACAAGTAACTACTCATTTTTCCTCACGAGGTATGAGTGGACCCCGAACACCCAAGAACAGAGTAGAAAAAATCCTGCCCGCTGGGGATCGAACCCAGGTCACCGTGTGTGCAATGCCTAGCGCGCTAACTCACTCTGCCACGGTGACTTCTATATAATATGTAAAGTTTACACATAGGTGGTTCTTCTAGACAACTATTCATTTGGTGACTTTTTATGCTACCTACTTTTGTGCTACATCGGGGGAGATTAAGAAGTCAAATTTATAATTAATTATATTTTGAGGGAGTTTACATTTTCCCGCATCATAAATAAGTGTCTCTTATTATTTCTTCCAGTCTCCTCTACATCAACGACGAAATGTGTCACACGGATTGGAGCAACAAGGCGCCTCTATTCCGCGTCTCTTTCTCTCTGGAGGAGCCTGACCTGGTGTTCTCCCCCACCCTCCAATACAAAGAGGAAGACGAGGCTGAGAGCTTGTGCTCTCAACTGAGGGAGATCATTGAGGATATCACAAACATGGGAGTGAAGATCAAAAGAGTCGCCAAGCGCACTGATAAGACATATAAGGTTGGTAATGTATTTTTGGTACTCAAATTCAAATATTGGAAGTGATTTGTACTACCTTCCTGATACTGTCTTATCAACTTATAGAATAAGTATATAGGTAGTGCTTTATTACGATTGTCAACGCAAGACAAGTCTAACCATTAGCTAGAATAGGAGATGCAGGTCCCTTATCAACTTCTAGAATAAGTATAGGTAGTGCTTTATTACGATTGTCAAGGCAAGACAAGACTAACCATTAGCTAGAATAGGAGATGCAGGTCCCTTATCAACTTCTAGAATAAGTATAGGTAGTGCTTTATTACGATTGTCAACGCAAGACAAGTCTAACCATTAGCTAGAATAGGAGATGCAGGTCCCTCTACACCGGCAGTGTTTCGGTTACATGTTTGCATAAGAATGTTCAGTAACATTTTATATCAATATATTTGATATAAAATGTATAATGTAAGTTTACGAGAGCAAAGAAAGAAGAAGACAAGGAAAGATGGAACAATGTTGATTCTAAAAACCTTAGAGATAAAACGCTAGCTGGATATGTAAAAGATTCCTATTTTTTTATATTTCAGGATGATATTCTGGAGAAGTGCAAAGTCATCAATGAGATGATTCAAGTCATTCTGTGCAGTGTGCAAGGAGTTTGCTCCAAGGTATCGGAAAATCATTAGAAAACATTTAAAATTTCTCCCCCATAACGAAACAGAAACTTTCAAACAGAATTTAAGATAAATTCACAAGTTTGACATCCAATAAATTTTAAAGTCTATGATTTAAAGTCCTCAGAAGTTAGACTTAGCTTATAGGAGATGTATTGTTTATAATATTATTCTTGTTCAAATAAATAAAAGTATTCAATTCAATTCAATTCAATATAGACAGTTCAAGCTTGGGGCCATGAATTATTGCAGATGACAATGAATCTTAGTCTCATATTATGAATATATAATTTGTTAGAATTTAAGATATCATGCGGAAAGTGATGATAGCATACATTATAGCTGTCCAAACGCCTAAATTTACATGATAGTATTTTCACATGAAGATGCAGTGAGAGAGAGATCCTTTCCCATGTCCTGGGCTCTTGCCATGCTGGCGATCTGCTGCGCAATGCCCGTCATCATGAGATTCGAACCATCATTGCAAAAGAACTGAAAAAGCAAGGTTGGACAGTTCACGAGGAAATCCATTGTGTGGCTGAAGGTGGCTCTAACCGCAGAGTAGATATATGGTGCTACAAAACCGAAATGAAGAAAGGCTTTATTCTAGACCCTACTGTACGAATGGAGACTTCTAAAGATCAAGCAGAATCTGTCAACACCGAAAAAAAAGCTATTTATGAACCATGCACTCCATACTTCAACATCAATACCACATCCAGGATATATCTGTAATAGGTCTTCTAGTGGGTGCAAGAGGTACAATTCCAGTCTTCTTTGAAAGTTTTAGAAAAGATTTCAACCTTCCCAAATCGATGGTGAAAGACATCACAATTGCAGCCATTCGAGGTTCAAGTCGAATCATCCACAACCATCTATACAAACCTTGAATCATCCCAAGAAACAAAAAAGAAAAAAAAATGTTTAAAAATGTTAAAGTTTGTCAGTACTGTGTCTCACGGCAAGCATCACAGTGATGTCAGTCTGTAGTAAAATATATTTACTATTTCTCTTCTCTCAGTTGCTCACCATATTTGTTCACGTTAACTAGTTTTTTTAAAAGCTAGAATTTTTTTACATCTGTATCATCTCAACAAAAGTTAGTGAAAATATTCTGGCAGGTTTTTCAAGTTTCAGTGACATTGGTTCTTGATCGTCAAAATAATAGTCACAACGACAAAAGGCTTTTATAAAGTACAGATGACCTCTATATTTATTTATAAAGAAACATATTTAATATTTATCAACTCAGGTCATCAACTACACGGCAGAGTTTGAGCAGTACTCCTACTTGTGGCTAGATGATAGACAAGAAGTGCTAGACCAGTTCCTCACCTATGGTAAAACTCTCACTCCAGAAGAAATAGACAGCATTGGCGCAATAGGAGAAGATGGACTGCCCCTCCTGAAAGAAATGGCGCCCAACAATGATGCGTTTCGACAAAAGGTAACTGATGGAAACACATGCGATATTGTACCGTATTTTAATTAGTAAAAGGTATAAAAATAAACCATGTTTAATGTTTATAAAAAATATTCTCTTATCTTTTCACTCTTGGGCTTTACCTCTTTAGAAAATCACCCCCCACACCAAATTTTTAAATTATATTCATATATTTTTTCAACCAAAAATTGAACAATTTCATAAGTGAAAATAAAACAATCTAATTTTTAGAAACCGAAGAACGATCAAAAGGTACTGAAAAAATTGCTTCTTGACTTCCTCCATTGTCAATAGTTATTAATAGTAGATTTGTTAGAAATACTGTCCAAATACATGGTTTTTAAAGAAAACTCTTCAGAAATTTACTTATAAATTAAACTTATCATCAGATCGATCAATACGAAGCTCTCTTCAAAACAGTGAGCAAGATAGAGGAGAGTAAAATATTCGACGAGTGGCTGCTGGTGGATCTGAATCCATTCAAACACTCCCTCCTCAATGTGGTGTGCAAGTGGAGCATGCTGTTCAAGAGCCACCTCATGGAATCGGTCATGAGCAGGTGAGTAACAAGATATTACCCATTCAATGATACTGAGTGATAATTTCGTAAAATGATTTACCGATTCTATTGACATTTATTTTTGATTACCATCAAACACTTAATTTTATTCATATATATATCTTGATAGACCATAATAAATTAATTAGCGTTTTATAATCAAGGACGATGGGTTTATAAACAAACAAAATGGGTTACTATCATTTGAATAGTAATTATCATTGAATCTTTATAGCTTCAGTTTTCCTTAGGACTTTGACTTATGAGGAAAAACTTTTCACGATGGTGGATCGATCATAATCATTATGAGTATAAACAGAAAAGTGAGAAGTTTTATTAGATGTACATGAGTTGTATAAGAAGTTGTATAAGTTGTATATGAATTATTAGAGAAGTTGTACAAGAATTCATCGAACAATTTATCACCAATAAATATGATAATAATAATGAAATTAATAGTAATAATTACTGTTTATTATTATCATATTTATTGGTTATAAATTTCTTTTAATTATTATGAATCCAATTCATCATACATTTCAGTCTCAACGATCTCAAGGAATTCATAGAGGAGGCGGACAAAGGTTTGGCCACGCCTCTTCACAAAGGAGACTACGAAGCTCTTGTCAAGATTATCACTTACCTGAAGAAAGTGCGGGACAGGTTAGCAGTGACGGACACCATGTTTGAGCCGTTGGCGGCCATTATCAAGTTGTTGAAGTTGTACGACATAGAGTTTCCGGAAGAGACCTACTTAATGTTACAGGTAATTGTATAAAACTTAATTTGGAGAAGTATAGCATGTGTGACAGGAGAGAAGAGAGCAAAATCATACCTAATGCAAAGAATAAGTTTGGCTGTTCAGGTTGGAAATGCGGCGAGTGTGTTGGTAACAATGAAGAGGACAGCGGATATGCGGGAGGTGTTTTATGAGTTAAACGATTTGTATTTTAAAAAGTAGAGAATTGTTATATAAATACTTACAATTTGGAGAAGTTTAGATTATACACAAAAATAGCAATTATTTAGGTATTTTTTCCTGCAATCTTGTCTATTATCATACTTTAATCCAATTCAACTATTGTTAGGAACTTTGAGTTTTCTCAAGGTTTGAATTACATAAATAGTCTTACCAAGCTATTCTGAGAGCATTTTCTGGCGCTATTTTGTTGTTATCAACCCGTATATTAAGGAATTATATTTTTTTAAATTGACTCATTTCAGGAGTTTCAGGAGTTATCTTTTAGTAAATTATAATGGTTCAGGGCAATACCTACCATCACTTCAATCTGATTTCCAGGAACTGCCGGACCGCTGGACTAACACAAAGAAGATAGCAGCTTCGGTGAAGACAGCGGCCCAGCCTCTCATAGCTGCCGAGGCCAGTAAAATCAGGAAGCGCGTGGTATTGTTTGATATTCGGCAGAACACCTACAAGTAAGATATCGGGTGTTTGTGATGTTTCTAGGACTTCATTTATTAATACTTATTAGAAAACATGCCATTTAGCTTTTCCGCGCTGTAATGGAAAGACATACTTGAGTAGTGAAGGCTGTATTTCTCACCTGTTTAACCGACTTCCTTCTTAATGATAACGAGTAGAGATGGTATTCAGTTGAAAACAACAGACTTAACTGAAATTTTTTCCTGTTTTATCTCTTATGATTCTTTTTATAGAACAATCAAATTAAAATCACAGAAAAAAAATCATAGAAATATAGTTATGGATATAAAGCAAGATACGGTACCAGTATGTCTCACAGGGGAACGTTAATCAGATATTTGTTAAGCCAAAAGACAGTAAAACAAATCATTGGTTCCATTGACACGGTTGGCGTTAGGATAGGCATCTGATCGTAAAATTTACAAGTAGGATTGCCAGAACCAAAAACAACCTAACCATGAAGAAGAGGTAGACCAATGTCGACCTCAAGGAGGGTTATAGAAAGGTGGAGTTGAAGTTAAAGAATATCAATAATAAGATAACGATGAAAAAGTATAATGTTTTCATAACATTATTGCTTTGTAACCGAAAGTTGTTGACTTAAGTATTCTCTGTCATTCAACCTGTTCAACCTGTTTATGTTTTACCCTCAGGGAGAACTTCAAGCACAAATGCTTCTTCCAGTGGGAGTGCACGGACCCTTACCGCGAGATAGACAAGGCCAGCGTGGAGATGATAGAAATGGAGGAGGTTCTCAACAAAACTCATGGAGCAAGCTGCTCTGTTCGAGATCAACAAGCCGGACTTCAAGGCCTGGCTAACGCGAGGAAAGAACTCAAAATGGCCAAACTCGTGTGGGACTATATTCTCGTCATAAAAGGTAAAAAATGATACAATATTTTATAATGATTGCTAGTAAATCCTTACTCTAAACAGGATTATCTTCTTTTTTTTATGAAAACTCCGTGAATAAAGATTAGTCATTTTTATAATCAATCCAATAAAAATAATAATATATGATTTTTTTTAAACAAGATTATGCTATGATTTTTTTACATATAAGAGAAGAAAAGTCTTAATATAAAAATTAAATATTTATATTTAGTTTTAAGGATACAATTCAAAAACATTTCATTTAATTTAGGAAGTGTCAGACGTGAATCTCTCAGGTTATATTGCCCGAAACTCTTAAATACTATCGCCAGTAAAACAGACCATAAAGAATCGTTTCTGTTATGTATCGTTCACGACAGTAACAAGAATATCAACTTAAAGCAATGCAGTGTTCTTATTTCAAGACCTGTTGAAAAATTAGCACTAGACTGTATTATTAAATGTAGTCTAATTATTATTAAACTTTTTTTTTGATTAGCTATTTGATTATGTGTAAATTTTACTGTTGAGTTTTTGCTTTCATTAGCGAAAATGAGAATGGAAATCTTTTATAGATATAATTTTTAATTACAAATAAGTTAAAATATCATTTTTTTTGGACTTAATTGATGAGTGTTTTTTTTTTCAGGCTGGATGCTGGACTGGAAGGAGACCTGTGGAAGAAGATAGACTCGGAAGCCATGGACATGGAGCTCAAGAAGTTCACCAAGGAGCTGCGGAGTAAGTCCAATATTAGCTTCCACTATATTTCAAGATACCGAAATTCTGTATTTTGTTCGTATATTTGAATGTATAAATAATGACCGACCTCAGTAGCTTGATTGATAAGGCGAGGGTCTTGTAGAGGTCGAAGTTTGCTGGTCTTATCCCAAGGTAAGCAAAAATTCGGTAAAGCTAGTTTAAGTAATTTTATTATAATGATTAACACAAATAAGATAATTAAGTTTAATGTAAAAATATTTTTCAAGTTAGTGAACAACTGTATATTTGGCAAACTTATAGACTTTTTCTCGATTATTTCAGCATGTTGCCATAAAATAAATTATTGAACAATTATTTCTCTGATGGATTCACAACTGAACATTATCCTCAAATACCATTTGAAAATAATAATAATAATATCGCCTTATTTATACTGCCCGATTAGGACTTTAATGTCCCATTATTCCAGCAGTAAGCCCAAGACGTATTATTATGTGGTAAAAATCCCAAATGGGAGGATAACTTGTCGCGTCCGGCTGGGTTTCGAACCCGCGACCTCTGGAATCTCTGGATTCACAGAGTGCCACCTTAACCACTGAGCTACCGGGACAGACAGAAAATAATGTAATTGTTCTGAAAAATAACTCATTCAAATATATTCTTATTGGATCATTTCAATTTAAATAACTTATTTATCTATTTCTCAGCGCTAGACAAGATCTTCGCACCTGGGAAAATCTTCCTTTGTCTGGAAAATGAGATCAAGAACATGATCGCAGCGCTCAAAGCTGTGACAGAGCTGCAGAACCCGGCCATCCGCGACCGCCACTGGGAGGAGCTGATGGCAGTCACGGGGGTTTAAACTCAGCATTGACGATAGCACCACGCTCAAGGATCTGCTGGACCTGGAACTGTACAAGTTTGAGGAGGAAGTGAAGAATATCGTGGACAAGAGTGTCAAGGAGCAACAGATGGAGAAAGTGCTGCGCGATTTTGACAAGGTATTCTATTTTGTTTTTTTTTTTTTTATCATGTCCTATTTTGTTGAATGTAGGTATGTAGTTTACCAATAAAGTGTTAAATAATAATACCAATAATAAGGTATTTTCTTTTTAAATAATGATAAAATCGCTTTATTTATACTGTCCGATTAGGTCTGATGAGTCCCAAGAAGTACTTTTTTGGTGTCAAAATCCCAGATGGGAGGATGATTTGTCGTGTCCCTTTTGGTACAGAAAGATTTATTTAAACTTTTTCTTTCTATCCCTTTCATTAATAAAAATCTCTTTGAGTACTGTTGATGTTATTTTAAAAAGCTCGGCTAGCTAGGACTAGTGATGGTCTCCAGCCAATTTAAATTGAAAATTTGACTCGTCCTGTATCAAATACTTTCTATGTATGATCGATCATCGTGAGAACTGATGGTTTTTTCTTTATAATCCGTTAAACCCTTGGGAAACTGCAAGCTAGTCGTGCTTGTTAGGGTTGGCTATTAACTGTTTAAAGTCCTCTAGGAATTCTTAATAATTCTTACATTTTTTATTTTCAAACTTTGTAATTTCCCTTCTCACTTCCAGGTGTGGTCAACGTTGGAATTCGAGTACGATTTCCACAACAGAACCAAGACTCCTCTCTTACGCTGTAGTGAGGAGCTCATTGAAATGCTGGAGGAGAATCAGGTAAATTGGAAATCCGACGATTTTAATTTTTTACAGCGTCAGAGTTTTTTTTTAATTTTTCACACTAACTTTTTACTTATACGCTCTTATCTCGTGAACGATACACCCGATTTTGATAAAATTTGCATTGGATCTGATCTCCATTTGTGTCAAACTTTACTGGGTGAATGAAACAGGAAGGATTTCCAGCATGAGGTTAGTAACAAATATTTTAACACGTTCGTTACCGAACGGCCATATGTGGATGTTTTTGTGTTTTTCTTTGGGACCGAAAACACACATGTGGCTGTTATCAAAATTTTAAACGAGGGACCGGACATCCATATATGGCCTTTTGGAGGTAGGTTGTTAGTATAAGAACAGATATAGGATCGATTCTTGTACAAATACGATGCCAAATATGCAAAAAAAAACCTGGGGACCAAAATTTGGTCCCCAGGATGCAACAGCAACTTTACCGCCTGGTCCCTACGTAAAACTTGAAGAAATTGGCTTGGTAACGAACGTGTTAATACCGTCATTACAATTCCCTTCGAAAAATCATTGAAATTTTGTTGAGAAAGTAAAATGTTTCAAGGAAAAAAATAGAAAGAAAGATAGTAAAATAAAAATAGGTACATGTCCTAACTAACGGGGCAGATTTATTCCCTATGCCTATGGTAATCTCATCAACCCAACAAGATTTTCTATCTTCTTTCAGATCTTACTGACTTACGTATGTATTTGTTTGTTAAAGTTTCATACCTACAGGTTTAAACATCGGAAAAGTTACTTTTAATGTAACATAATGTACTAACATTCCTATTTCCCGACCCAGTAGCTTGATGGATAAAGCGGCGGACTTCTGATCGAAGGTCGGTGGTTCAAAGTAAAGTGAGTTTGAGTAGTTGTGATGTCACGATTGTGATTAGCACAAATATGATAACTAATGGCAAAAAAATCTCTTATGTTATTCTTCTTATTCCAGGTTCAACTCCAGAACATGGCCAGCTCCAAGTTCATCGGGTTCTTCCAGAAAGAGGTGGGTGAGTGGCAGGTGAAGCTTTCCAACGCGGACTCGGTCATCAGCATCTGGATTGAGGTGCAGAGGACCTGGCAACATCTGGAGAGCATCTTCATTGGGTCCGACGACATTCGACAGCAGCTGCCCGAAGATTCCCGACGATTTGATTCCACGGACAAAGCATTCAGGGTAATTCTACATCAGTTTTTTTAACGTCGCTTTCTACTGCATAGCTGAGGGACGTTAAACAGAAGATGACCAGTGTCTCAATAGAGGACTAAAAACAGAGAATAGGCTTGACGTGCTAGCTTGCAGTGAATCTCCACTAAGAAAACTAAGAAAAAAATACTCACAGTTTCAGTGAAAGCAAATAGAATCAATGGACATGAAAGGAGCCTAGACATAGGATCTGGTTGTCCATACCATCCTCTCACCACTGCACCGAGATATAGATTTATATTCAAGTTAGTTTTTAAGACTAGATATAAGAAAATTGTATACACCGTAAGGTAAACCAACAATATAAATAAAATTATTATTATTATCATTATGTGTATGACCACATAATAATAAGACTCTCAGAGTTAGGTGGTAGAAAATGTTTTGAACATTAACCTCGCCGAGTGATTACCTTCCACTAAAAAGTGTTATTATTATTATTATGTATGTATGGTTTTATTTGTGGTGAAGCACAAGGCCTCTTCACAATTTTTGTGGGTAGCGCAGCATTATTAAGAGCCTCCTGTACTTTTCTAATTATTCTATTACATTAATTTCTTTTTACTCTGGTAATGCCGCCACTGGTCGTTACTCATACAAGTAACTACTCATTTTTCCTCACGAGTTATGAGTGGACCCCGAACACCCAAGAACAGAGCAGAAAAAATCTGCCCCGCTGGGGATCGAACCCAGGTCACCGTGCGTGCAATGCCTAGCGCGCTAACTCACTCTGCCACGGTGACTTCTTTAATTATTATATCTGTACCTATTTCACGGACACGAAATTATTATTTTATAATCCGAATGTCGCAGGCTCTTGCGCAAGACATGCACACAACTCCCAACGTAGTGATCGGGACCAACAAGCCTGGCTTGTTCGAGAAGCTGGAGACGATCCAGAAGGACCTGACCAAGTGCGAGAAGGCGCTGGCTCAGTATCTGGAGACGAAGAAGTTGACCTACCCGAGGTTCTACTTTGTGTCTTCCTCGGATCTGCTGGACATTCTGGCCAATGGGAACAATCCGGAGGCTGTGAGCAAGTGAGTACAAAGGCGGACTTTGTAGACAAACTTGATATCATAAGTTCAGACTTAAAATTCATAGACAAAGTTCAAGTCACAAGTTAAGACTTAAAATTCATAGACAAAATTCAAGTCTCAAGTTAAGACTTAAAATACATAGACAAAATTGAGGTCCCAAATTCAGACTTAAAATGCAAAGACAAAATTCAAGCCACAAGTTAAGACTTAAAATTCATAGACAAAATTCAAGTCTCAAGTTAAGACTTAAAATACATAGACAAAATTGAGGTCCCAAATTCAGACTTAAAATGCAAAGACAAAATTCAAGTCACAAGTTAAGACTTAAAATTCATAGACAAAATTGAAGCTACACGTTCATACTTGAAATTCATAGATAAAGTTGAGGTCACAAGTTTAGACTTGTGAAACCAGGCTGAAAAAGTAGGTGAAGAGAAAAAAAGAATAATTATATGAACCGTGTATAGAACATTTCAAAGAAAAATACCCTCTTCGAGAATATCAAGTGATTGGTTTGTGGATTGGAAGTAGAGGATCTGTATCAATGTTCCTGATGAATGCACTAAAGCAGTTCATGATAACGCCAACTGTCTCACAAAAGAAATTTGTGAGACAGTTCTAAAAAATTCTATTCACATCATTCATAACCACTCCATTGAGTTTGAAAAATGAAGAAAAAAAAAATGCATTTTACTGATTGCTGTGCTGTGTATTTCTAGCAAAAAGCAAAAATGACGACAGCATCTTTGTTTTATTGTTATTTAATAAATAAAACATTATTTGTTTCTTTTCTCTAGTTTCCCAATTTAAAACAATACGCAACTAGACTTTAAGTCGTCTAAGAAACACTCCTACTTCCACTTTGTTGGTATTTCTATTCACTATGACTCCTCTTCGTTCAGGCATCTCACCAAACTGTACGACTCTTTGGCGCGTCTCAAATTCCGCACCGACAAGGAGGGGAAGGCGCTGAAAGTGGCGGAGGGGATGTTCGCCAAGGATGGCGAGTACGTCCAGTTCAGTGGAGACTGCGACTGTTCAGGCCAGGTAATTACAGTACAGTACAATACAATACAATGCAAGGGGATTTCGCCAAGGATTGCGAGTATGTCCAGTTCAGTGGAGACTGCGACTGCTCAGGCCAGGTAATTACAGTACAGTACAATACAATACAATACAATACAATACAATACAATACAAGGAGATGTTCGCCAAGGATGGCGAGTACGTCCAGTTCAGTGGAGACTGCGACTGTTCAGGCCAGGTAATTACAGTACAATACAATGCAATACAATACAATACAATACATAAAAAATTAAAATACACGACGCCAACTGCCTCAAATTAAATCTTAAAAAATATGAGAAATCTTATACCTGTTTTGCTATCTATCGATCTCCTAGCGGAAAAAATTTGTCAATTTTTAGCCAACTTGAGAGAAACCCTAACAACTCAATGTGGCAGGGATGTACTAGTATCATCAACAAACACTAATATACTATTGGGGGATATAAATATAAATATTCTTGAGTCCAAATGCAAAAAGGTACACGAATACATGAACTTAATGACTGAACTAGGCTTTATGTCATTAATAAACAAACCTACACGTGAAAAAGGAGACTCCAAAACATGCTTAGACCATTACTTTGTAGGACCTAAAGTAAATGAAAATTTCAAAACATTCATAGCACAGACTGCTATATCAGACCATTACAGTACAATTTTAAAATTAAAAAAGCCTTCCAGTACTGAAGAAAATAGATCTAATGAATACCAAGAAATCTGCACTCTGAACCTAGAAAAACTCAAGAATAGTCTAGAAACAGTAACCTGGGAGGAGGTATATGAAGAGGTCAATCCCGAGGTGTCAGCATCTATATTCATAACTCAACTATCAAAATTGACTGATGAGAATACGACTGCAAAAACAGTAAATTTAGGGAAAAGGCGTACACCATGGATAAGTTCAGGATTGATCGCTTCAATTAAAAAACGAGATAAATTACATCTACAATGTAATAAACAACCCTTTAATACCAGACTTCATGACTCCTATCGAAAATACCGGAATAAACTTAATACTTTGATTGCGAAACAAAAGAAAGATTATTTTAGAAAAGAAATAGAAAAAGCAGGCAACGACAAGAAAAAAATATGGCGTATCGCTAATGAGGCTACTTGTTATAAAGGTCCACGAACAGATGGCCCCAGTAAGATAGAGGTAGAGGAGGGTAGAGTACTTAATGTGAGAGAACACGCCAAAGAGATAGCCGACAAATTTAACTCTTATTACTCTTTAGTAGGTATCAACGCATCAAGGGCTATACCAAATAGGATATCAGTACCCTTTGAACCTGAAACCATTTCTCACCCCAAAGTTTCTTTATTTTTAAAGTTTGTAACACGGAAAGAAATCGAAGAAATTATTATGAAAATGAAAGGTGGCTCGGCAGCTGGCTATGACGGAATTAAATCGAAAACCTTAAAAGAGATTAAATTTTTCATTTCAAAACCCCTAGCTCACATCTATAACTCATGCATTAAAGAAGGCATTTTCCCCTCAGCTTTTAAAAAAACCGTAATAACACCTGTATATAAAAAAGGACCAAAAGACAAAATTATTAATTACCGGCCAATATCACTGTTATCTTGCATATCGAAAATATTTGAGCGTTGCCTAAAACAAAGACTTGTCAAATTTCTTGACGAAAATAAAATTTTGAGTTCTACCCAGTTTGGGTTTAGGAAAGGATTATCCACCAATGACGCAATAAGTAAGCTACTAGATGGAATATACACGGCTCTTGATGTGGGTGACAAGGCGGCAGTGGTGGCGATGGATTTGAGCAAAAGTTTTGATACCGTTGACCATGATCACCTGATTCGAATATTAAAAGAGATAGGTATTAGGGAGAAACCCCTTGAACTGTTCAGAACTTACCTCTCAGACCGCACTCAGAGAGTAAAAATGAAAATTCCAAATAACGAACCAAGAAATAAGAAAACTCTGAGCGCGGGACGAGAGTTGGACGTGAGAGAGAAATCTCAGTCGGCCTCTGAAGTTCTCAGTGGTGAGATCAGTTGTGTACCCTACTCAGTTCCGCAAGGAACAGTGTTATCCCCCATATTATACAATATTTATGTCAGCGGGCTCAACAAATTACCTCTAAATGGACAACTGGTCTCATTCGCGGACGATACAGCACTGAGAATTACAGGAAAATCCTGGGATGAAGTCATACGAAAAATAAAAAAAGATATGTTACTAATCAAAACTTGGTTCGCATACCACAACTTGTACTTAAACATGGATAAAACAAAAATAATTCCCTTTAGCATGAATGTTCGAAACTATCCATCAATAAGCTCAGTCCATATTCACGAGCACCACTGTCAAATGACCAGAGAAGATGAGCATGCATCTCGGCAGCCTCAAGTTGCATGTGGGTGTGCCCTTATTGAGGTCACTAACACATGTAAATATCTGGGTGTCGAGGTGGATGCACATCTAAGATGGGACATACACATCACGAGCATGGTTAAAAGACTTCGAAGGTATTCTCACCTTTTTAGACAGTTAAGAACTTTCCTTAACTTAAAATTACTGAAACAATTTTACTCTGCTTTGGTACAATCGATCATAGAGTACGGAATATGTAGCTATGGGAGAGCAGACCCTACTATACTGGATCAACTAAAAGTATCTCAAAATTTCATCCTTAAAATTATTTATTACAAAAACTCATTGTACTCTACACAAAAGCTATATGACGAACTAGGAGTTCTGCCAATGACCAAACTGTTTACAAAAAATATTTGTGCTTACATACATAAAAATAAGGAAGACTACATCCAACATACCATTCATGAACACCAGTTACGTAGGCCAAATCTAAATATCAGACTTTTCAAAACAAAAAAAGGACAGAAGGCATTAGAGTACCTTGGTGTAAAATATTATGAAAAAGTCCCAGAGGACATAAAGAAAGAGAAAAAAGAAAAAATCTTCAAACTCAAACTACGAGATTGGCTAAAGCAAAATGACATACAGCCATAAATCTCATGAGGTAACCTACCTAAATCTATACAAGAAATTGCTATTTATACCATAATATTTTCAAGGCCTATACATATATGTATCTATTAAGTACCTATGCTTTCTAACAAAAACCGAAAAGAGAAACTTCTGCCTTTTGAATGTACATTTACATAACATACCTAGGTTATCTTGTAAGTTAATTATTGAATAACCACATTATGTAACCAGAATTAAAAGAAAGAGTACAGAAAGATAGAGAGAGAAAGAGGGAGAGAAAAAAAAGAGAAGGAATAGAGAGAGAAAGCTACAAAGATATTATACAAGTAACTATTTAGGTTAAGTTCATTAATTTAGTATTTAAGTTCATTAATTAATTCATTTATTTCGTAACTATTTAAGTTAAGTTCATTAATTAATTCATTTATTTCTATTTCAAGTAAAAATTATTTGTGAGAAGAGAGAGAGAGAGAGAGAGAGAGAGAGAGAGAGAGAGGAAAGAGAGAGAGAGAAAGAGAGAGAGAGAAAGAGAGAGAAAGAAAGAAAAAAGAGAGTGAAAGAGAGAGAGAAAGAGAGAGAAAGAAAGAAAGAAAGAAAGAAAGAAGAGAAAGAAAGAGAGAGAGAAAGAAAGAGAGAAAGAGAGAGAGAGAGAAAGAAAGAAAGAAAGAGAGAGAGAGAGAGAGAGAGAAGAAATACATTAACAGCAATAGAAACAACCAAAGAGTATAATCTACTAACACAACTGCTTTCCACAAAACAAGGTCCACAATATATTGTGAATCTTAGTGTGGAATGTCAACCAAATGAAAGAAAATGAGAAAGAGACATGAGAACGAAACTCGAATAAGAAACTATATCATAGGAAAATGTTCAGGTCTTTTTAGTCAGTAATAATTTAGACTTAAGTAACTATTGTACAATGTATTATTACTTATAACTTGGTTGTAAATAAATAAATAAAAAAATAAAATACAATGCAATACAATACAATACAATACAAGGGGATGTTCGCCAAGGATGGCGAGTACGTCCAGTTCAGTGGAGACTGCGACTGTTCAGGCCAGGTAATTACAGTACAATACAATGCAATACAATACAATACAATACAATACAATACAAGGGGATGTTCGCCAAGGATGGCGAGTATGTCCAATTCAGTGGAGACTGCGACTGTTCAGGCCAGGTAATTACAGTACAATACAATGCAATACAATGCAATACAATACAATACAATACAATGCAATACAATACAATACAATACAATACAATACAATACAAGGGGATGTTCGCCAAGGATGGCGAGTACGTCCAATTCAGTGGAGACTGCAACTGTTCAGGCCAGGTAATTACAGTACAATACAATACAATACAATGCAATACAATGCAATACAATACAATACATTACAATACAATGCAATACAATACAATACAAGGGGATGTTCGCCAAGTATGGCGAGTGCGTCCAGTTCAGTGGAAACTTCTGGGGGCCCTTGTCAATTATCAGCCCCCTAGTAAAACATCAATAATGGAGTACACCACAATGCTGTACTATTGAATTTGGCAACCGTCAAAATCGGCAAAGCTACACAATTTTTTTTCTTTTAATGTATACTAGCGGGTTACACCCGCCGCTTCGCCAGCCCATCAAACACACACAACGCACACACACACCCACCCACACACACACATCCACACACACACATCCACCACACACACATCACACACACACACCCACACACACCACACACACGCACACACCACACACCACACACCACACAACCCACCACACCACACCACACACACACCACCACACACACACACACACACACACACACACCACACACACACACCACACACCACAACACACACACACACACACACACACCACACACACACACCACACACACACACCACACACACACACACACACACACCACACACACACCACACACACACCACACACACACCACACACACACACACACACACACCACACACACACACCACACACACACACCACACACACACACCACACACACACACCACACACACACACACACCACATACACACACACACCACACACACACACCACACACACCATATACACCATACACACACACACCACACACACAACACCACACACACACCACACACACACCACACACACACACACCACACACACACACACAAAATGTCATTTAGGTTTGAAAAAAAAACCTGAATATTTTTTGTCGCCCATCTATCTATTTTCTGGCCTTCCCCGGCGTAGCTCAAGAATGGCTCATCAGAATTTCGCGATCAATATGTCAAATGAAAGCCTAAACCCTTGCCTAAAACTTTCTCGCTCTGAGTTGATAGGTCGTCACTTCAAATTTCGAGAAAAAATGTCATTTAGGTCAAAAAACGTGAATATTTTACATGTTACCCATCCATTTTTTTACCTTACCCGGCGTAGCTCAAGAACGGCTCATCAGAAATTCGCGATCGATATGTCAATTGAAAGCTCAAGCCCTTGCCTAAAACTTTCTCGCTTTGAGTTGATAGGTCGTCGCGACAAATTTCGAGAAAAAATGTCATTTATGTCAAAAAACGTGCATTTTTTTTGCGTCACCCATCCATTTTTATCCTTACTCATTGTAGCTTAACCTCAGGGAGATATAATCTAGCCTAGAAGAATTTCCTGATCCAAGCGGACCTATGTGCAAAATTTCAGGTTTCTCGGTCAAACGGTGTGGATTTGTATAAAGAACATACATACATACATACACACACACATACAGACAGCTTTCTTTTATAGATATAGATAATTTATTTTATTTTTCTTCTTCTATTTTTTATGTAACTTAAATTGTCTTCTTTTTTTCTCTCTTTTCTCTCTTTTATCTTCTTTTATCAAGGGTGGTGCGGAAGAGAATATCGTTGGCATTAGCACCGCCCTTGATCAAGTTTTGTTTTCTTAATTTTAATATCTATGTACGAGTATGTATATTCTATGTCATTTGTATATAAAATTTGATCCAACTTGTTTAATAATAATAATAATAATGATGATAACTTTTTTCGACTCCAGGTGGAGAACTGGCTGAACAACGTGACGGACTCCATGCGGCGCACAGGCATCCAGATCATGTCCATGGCGGTGACCGCATACGACGAGAAGCCGCGGGAGCTCTGGCTGTTCGACTATCCGGGCCAGACCGCACTCTGCGGCACTCAGATCTGGTGGACCACGGAGGTGTCATAGCTTTCGCCCGGCTGGAGGAGGGCTACGAGAACGCGCTCAAGGATTACAACAAGAAACAGGTGAGACGGAATGGAATGGAAATGTAAGATAGATTGATAGAAAAAATATTTGTATTTATTGTAACATGAATGGAAATGTAACGTAAAAGAATGGAATTGCAATGTAAAGGAATGTAATGCTAATGCTCCTTCTGTGTCCAGTGTGTAGTATGATGGAATATGAAATTATGCACTTAAAACTGAGTAGGTACCTATATTAACACATAGACAACCGGCATGTTTTTAGTAAGTTCTCCCATGGGACCGGCGATGTTTAGGCTATTCACAGGCGTAGTACATGCGTGTACCACCGGTGGTACACCCGGTCCATTCCGTACAGACACGCGTGTACCACCGGTCGTCTAAGTGTTAAAAAACAATTTTTAAATTTTGATATTGAAGAAAAAAAATGTTCCAGCAGTTCTAAAGGGTGTATCACCCAATGTATGGATTTTTCATATGTTTGAGTTTGTGTAGACAGTCTTACTCTCTACGAATATACTGTAAAAATATGCTGTATTCTATTCAGATTGCTCAACTGAACGCCCTGATTGGCATTCTCCTGGGAGACCTGACCGTGGGAGATCGCCAGAAGATCATGACCATCTGTACCATCGATGTTCACTCCCGAGATGTGGTGGCCAGACTCATCAATCAGAAGATAGAGTCCAGCGCCGCCTTCATGTGGCAGTCACAGCTGAGACACAGGTATGTTCCAATTGAGACACAAGTAAGTTCAACTGAGACAAAGGTAAGTCTACAACATGAAGACAAAGTGTAAGTCTTTTAACTGAGACAAAGGTAAGTCCTAATTGAGACACAGGTAGTTTAACAGAAGTAAATCTCAACTGGTACAATATGGTTAAACCTTCCTAAACGATCATTTCACCTTCAATCTCATTGTAAATGAGATATTTAAAATTTTTATTCAGATTGATTGCCTAGGGTCTAGAGTCTTGGGGCTGCTTAATGAGATCTCTATAAACACCTTTGTGAATTGACTATTGAATCCAAATTCCAGATGGGACAAAGAGAAGGGCGACTGTTTCGCCAATATCTGCGACGCTGAGTTCAAATTCGACCACGAGTACCTGGGCTGTACCCCGCGCCTCGTCATCACCCCCCTCACTGATCGGTGCTACATTACTCTTAGTCAGGTAATCCTCCTCAGTAGTATAACGCGGTGTGGCCCTGCCCTTGGTTTAGGACTTAGAGCTCGATTCTTGGTTCGGGCAGAATTTTCAAACAAAAAATGTGTTTCCTCCGAAGTAAAGAACTTGTGACGCTGGCATTTCCAGCCCAAGCCAGACCGGATGGAGTTATGTTTGATTCCTGTTCGTGCAGAATTTCTAAATTTTTTTTGTTTTCTTGTAAACAACTTATAACGAGGTAGTACTATCCGGTTATGTCTTGTACCAGAGTCTTACTGAAATGGCCGGGTGCTACCCGGCGGTACAGGGATGACTGGAATCACCAAGGATCTGGCAAAGCCATGCATCATGTCATGGTTCAAATCATCGCCGGTTCCCACGGGAGAATTTAAAAACCTAGCCGGTCAGTTATATGTTGTTAAATGGTAAACAACTTTCAAATTACAAATGATAGTATTTTGTTTATACTTAATTTTTCCGGTCTTCACTTGAACATGGGCGGGGCCCCAGCAGGCCCGGCAGGTACAGGGAAGACTGAGACCACCAAGGATCTGGGCAAAGCCATCGGCATCATGGTCTATGTGTTCAACTGCTCCGAGCAGATGGATTACCGGGTGAGCATATTTTTAATAGACGACCTCACTAGCACACGGTTTCAGTAATATGGTTATGGTTGATTTTATTTGTGGTGAAGCACAAGGCCTCTTCACAATTTTTGTGGGTAGCGCAGCATTACTAAGAGCCTCCTGTACTTTTCGAATTCTATTACATTAATTTCTTTTCACTCTGGTAATGCCGCCACAGGTCGTTACTCATACAAGTAACTACTCATTTTTCCTCACGAGGTATGAGGGGACCCCGAACATCCAAGTACAGAGCAGAAAAATTCCTGCCCCGCTGGGAATACATGATACAACAGATAATATAGACTCTAGTACTTTTTTTTTTTTGGCAAATCTTGGGGTTTGAACCCCATTGACAGAAGCAAAAGGAAATTTCCTTACACTGAGCTAATCGTGCAAATGTTCTGTTCCCAGTCGTGCGGCAACATCTACAAGGGCCTCGCCCAGACGGGGGCCTGGGGCTGCTTCGACGAGTTCAACCGCATCACGGTGGAGGTGCTGTCGGTGGTGGCGGTGCAGGTCAAGTCCGTGCTGGACGCCGTCAAGATGAAGAAGGCCACGTTCAACTTCATGGGCGAGGAGATCAAGCTGGTCACCACCATAGGCATGTTCATCACGATGAACCCGGCTACGCGGGCCGCGCGGAGCTGCCCGAGAATTTGAAGGCGTGTTCAGGTAATTTGAAGGCGATGTTCAGATATTTGAAGGCGCTGTTTAGGTATCTTGAAGGCGCTGTTTAGGTGACTCGAAAGAGCTGGTTAAGTAAAGGCGTGGTTAGGTTACTTGAAGGCGTTGTTTAGTTATTTGAAGCCCCTGTTTAGGTCATTTCAAGGTGCTGTTTCGGTAAAACACGAATAGTTCAATGGTAACATTTGCGCTTTTTGACTGAAGTTTTGTCTATCTCGTATGCTTGGTCACATGGTCAGAATGATAAGCCTTTGTATCTACTATTCTACTTATCCTATTCTATTCTATAGTTCACTTACGCAGTTGCACGTTTTGCTGGTCCTACGGCATGGCCGTAACACAAATAATTTTTCGCCATGGCACTGGCTATGTAGTCGGACTTTGTCGTCTGTAATTACATTTTATTCAGAGCTTAAGATTCCAAAGTTATCCTACCTACTTTGCAGCTGCCTAGGGACTTACGGTTGGGGATTGAGGGCATAAATCGTCATTGTGGGGGCAGGATCATTGAAGTAATAATTTATCTAGGGCTTGTTCGCCCACTTTGATGGGAGTCGAGGCAATTGCACTATAAAGTAAAAATGAACATCTTCGACAATGCAAGGTGATTGCTAAGTACGTTATCGAAAAAATCCCGGTTAATATTGCACACTCACTAGATTATCAAGACAAACAACCAACACAAAATTATCAGCTTAGACTATGAGAGTTAGGACTGTGGGAATATGATCAGTCATGGTCAGTGGTCAGTGAGTGTCTTTGACATTATATATTAAGATATTAAAGTTGAAGTTTTTCTAGTCTTTACTTGGATGTCCGATACACTTTTATTTATTAATTATATTCCCCAGACCCTGCGCTATGGTAGTCCCGGACTTTGCTCTGATCTGTGAGATCATGTTGGTGTCTGAAGGGTTCCAGGAGGCTAGACTTCTCTCCCGAAAGTTCATCACTCTCTACTCCCTGTGCAAGGAGCTGCTATCTAAGCAGGATCATTATGATTGGGGATTGAGGGCCATAAAATCTGTTCTTGTGGTGGCTGGATCATTGAAGGTAATCAATTTATCATCAGGGTTACCTATTTGTTCTATGCTCCACTAACCCGGATGTAGAGAGTCGAGACTTATTATTCACATATAAAATGTATAAAATGGAAAATGCTTCGAAAATGCTAAAATGAATTGCAAAGGAACCATACTCCATCTGAGCTATTATTTACTAACCCGGTTAGAGACTATCACACCTCTCAGCATAGATTATGCCAATACAACAACAACAACAACAACATGAGAGTGGCTTAGAACTATGATGAGTTAGAACTATGGAACTATGATGAGTTGTTTTTTAATGATGTATAAACAAATGTTTTACATTATATTTATACCCTCTTGTGACTTCAACATTTCCAAGATCATCACTAAGTATCTGCACGTGTTCATGGGTCTTATATTCTATTATATTCCATCCACAGCGCAGTGACAGGCAGCGTCCAGAAGATCAAGTGCTGATGCGTGCTCTGCGTGACTTCAACATTCCCAAGATCATCACTGAGGACCTGCAAGTGTTCATGGGTCTCATAGGGGATCTGTTTCCCGCTCTGGATGTACCCAGGAAGCGAGATATTGACTTTGAGAAGCAAGTGAGACAAGCCACCATCGACATGAAACTGCAGCCTGAAGATTCTTTCATATTGAAGGTAATCTTCACATTTCAGGGTTTTTTTTATTATGAGTGATTCATAGGATTTTTTATTTCGTAGCCATGAAACAACAAACAAAAGCTACTCTAGATGCTCGAGGTCTATGTAAGTTGTCTATCCTGTAGTATGCCTCCCCTCTGATGAGTGAGAAGTGACACAATAATTCTTATTTAGGTGCCGGGTTGACAAGAACGCAGCGGAAAGTATTTTCTCGGTATGATACAACCTTTTGGCTTCAAATATGTTATATGAGGTAAAATGAGGTATCCTTTACAACCTCTTTAAAAAAGAAACATGAATATAAGAGAAATATCTATTTTCGAAATAAGTGATACAATAATTGAATGGGTGAGTAGAAGAACCAGGAATGTCAAAAATCGACTTTTCAGGAAAGCAAAAAATAAGATTTGTCTTATTTTTGCTTTCCTGATGCTAATGAGTATAATAAGATAAAATTTTACATTCCTTGTTATTCGACAAGATTCTCACAACTAGGTACTAATACCGCTAGCAAAAGTGGTCAGTGATTTTGTTACATTCCTTGTGTTACATCAGATTTTTTTTCCGCTCCCCCCACTTTAAAATCGAAAAAAATTATACTTTTAAGGGGTATTTCTCCTTCATATTCACAGAGATGATAGAAAAGAGTACATTCTTTCTTATTCTACGAAGAAAAAAAAAATCGATTTTTGACATTCCTGGTTCTTCTACTCACCCATTCAATTCTTATTTAGGTGCCGGATTGACAAGAGGGCACCTGAAAGTATTTTCTCGGTATGATACAACCTTTTGGCTACAAATATGTTATATGAGGTAAAATGAGGTATCCTTTACAACCTCTTTAAAAAAGAAACATGGGTATAAGAGAAATATCTATTTTCAACTATATTTAAAACTATATTCCCTTATATCTACTTTCAATTATATTTAAAACTATATTCCCTTATATCTATTTTCAACTATATTAAAACTATATTCCTCATATCTATTTTCAACTATATTTAAAACTATATTCCCTTATATCTATTTTCAACTATATTTAAAACTCTATATTCCCTTATATCTATTTTCAACTATAATATTTAATCAATTCTTACTCCCAGGTGGTGCAGCTGGTCGAACTGTTCGCAGTTCGTCACTCGGTGTTCATCATAGGATTCGCAGGCACCGGCAAGTCGTGCGTGTGGAAGACCCTGTACAAGACCTACGTGAACGCCAAGAAGAAGCCCATCTACTGTGACTTGGAGCCCAAGGCGGTCACCAATGACGAGCTCTTTGGGATCATCAACCCTGCCACGCGAGAGTGGAAAGATGGTATGCAGTGGTTCATTTATATTTATACAGTAGTCACCATGGTAGGAAAAAGAGAGAGAAAAAGATATATCATGTATGAAACCTAGTTCTACTCGTATTCTCCATACAAGATCTTCCTTATGGAAGATCTTAGTGAGAATAGAATAGACTTTTGATGTATCATTTAATAATTATGACTAAATATAATAAATTGTCTGTTATTATATTAGCATTAAGGAGTAGTCACTGTGGCAGAGTGAGTTAGCGCGCTAGGCATTGCACGCATGGTGACCTGGTTCGATTCCTAGCGGAGCAGGAATTTTTCTGCTCTGTACTTGGATGTTCGGGGTGCACTCATACCTCGTGAGGAAAAATTAGTAGTTACTTGTATGAGTAACGACCAGTGGCGGCATTACCAGAGTAAAAAGAAATGAATGTAATAGAATAATTCGAAATGTAAAGGAGGCTCTTAGTAATGCTGCGCTACCCACAAAAATTGTGAAGAGGTCTTGTGCTTCACCACAAATAAAATCATACAGTGATTCATTTATACCGACCCCAGTAATTTGGTCGATAAGGCGGCGGACTTGTAATCGGAAGTCGCTGGTCCAAGTTCCAAGTTAAACAACTATTTAGTAAAAACAAGTGACATCACAAAAGTGAACACAAACGGTGCTTCATTACACCAATTTTTCTTATTTTTCCTAAAGAAACTCTTCTACCCAACTAAAAAAACTGGTCCAGTATTTCATACTGGACCAATATACATTTGAAGTTCTCCGGAGTTGGAGATCTTCTGGCAGTTTCCGGTATTTTGTTTCATAGACTTACTGAAATAACATGAAACGATTTCCCGTACAGTGTAGTGTAGAGAAAATGTTTTTCACTTGGCTTTTTCCCAAACCTGTATGAAAAATTGTATAAAAAAGTTGACTTACTCTTAATTTGTTTATCATTTGTGTTCACAGGGCTGTTTTCATGTTTAATCCGAGAGCAGGCGCAGTCCTCAGGGATGGACCCAAGTGGATGGTCATGGATGGAGACATTGACCCCATGTGGATTGAATCCCTCAATACTGTCATGGATGATAACAAGGTATTCATTCATTCATAGATTAACATCTTTGTAGCTAGTCAATTTCAAAAGGGTTTAAAAAGGCTTGGAAAAGATAGTCCTCACGATGGCTGCAAACGCTGCATCAAGTCACTCAAATAATATCAGGTCACTCAGATAAATATTGTGGGCCAAGATAAGCTTTGAATAGTTTTGTTGACAATACCTACTCGAAAAAAATATAAGAGACACAATACTTACACTGAAACTATTATTTACTGACCTGGTTGGAGACTATCACAAAAATTCGGTGTAGCTCACGCCGCTACAATCTTCAACAATAGCTGTTTCATAGCTATGAAAAAAGGTGAAATACAGTTACCAAAGTTATCATATTTGTGTTAATCACTTTCGTGATATCACAACTATTCAAAATAGCTTTACTAAATCTACGCTGAAATCAGGACTTCATCCACCAACCTCTAGGTTACAAGGCATCTTATCGATCAAGCTACAGAAGTTTGTGAAATAAAGGATGTGAAATACAGTGAAACAAATATTAAAAAAAAAAAAAAAATACTGTGGGAAACTGCACCAATGAAAAAGTCATGTTCGACTGCGCCACATAACAAGTTACTGTTCGACTGCGCCTCATAACAAGTTACGTTCGACTGCGCCTCATAACAAGTTACGTTCGACTGCGCCTCATAACAAGTTACGTTCGACTGCGCCACATAACAAGTTACGTTCGACTGCGCCACATAACAAGTTACGTTCGACTGCGCCACATAACAAGTTACGTTCGACTGCGCCACATAACAAGTCACGTTCGACTGCGCCACATAACAAGTTACGTTCGACTGCGCCACATAACAAGTTACATTCGACTGCGCCACATAGCAAGTTACGTTCGATTACGCCACATAACAAGTTACGTTCGACTGCGCCACATAACAAGTCACGTTCGACTGCGCCACATAACAAGTTACGTTCGACTGCGCCACAACAAGTAAGGATCGACTGCGCCAGATAACAAAAAGTAATCCTAATTCTTTGTTTAATGCCTCTCCCAGGTCCTGACTCTGGCTAGCACGAGCGCATCGCCCTGACACCGTCCATGCGGCTGCTGTTCGAGATCTCCAACCTGAGGACCGCCACTCCTGCCACCGTGTCCCGCGCCGGCATCCTCTACATCAACCCACAGGACCTGGGCTGGAACCCGTGAGTGATGATAATAAGTACAAGTATAAGTAGTGCTTTATTTTAACTGTCAGCGCAAGACAGGTAGTCCCATTATGCCAACAGTTTGATAATATTGCCTTATTCTTACTGCTCGATTAGGACTAATGAGTCCCATTATTCCAACGGTAACAATTATAACAATAGTTTTATTTGGATTTTAATAATCTTTTCGAACATAGTTCCACTAAGTACAAATAGTTTATATTAGGAATACCCAGACGGATCATTTTGAGGTAAAAATCCCAAAATAGGAAAATTACTGTGTTTCTTGCTATGCTTTGGCTGTTTCAGGTACGTCCTCAGTTGGGCCGACACCCGCGAGAGCGAGGCAGAGAAGAACATCCTCATGGGTCTGTTTGACAAGTACGTCCCCACGGTGCTGGAGGCCAATCGCACCCGCTTCAAGCATATCACGCCCATCCCGGAGATCTGCCACATTCAGATGCTGTGTGCATTGCTAGAGTGTCTTCTAGTGCATCCCAACATAACCAAGGATTGTCCTAAAGACTGGTAAGTTTCTCTCTTCAATTGGTATGAGTGGAAAAGTTTGAATAAAGAATTCTTTTGTCTCTGTACTTTGGATTTTGCGGGGTCCGCTCATATCTCCTTAAAAAAAACTGAGCAACTTCTTTTGTGTGAGCGGCGACCAGTGGCGAGGAATTCAAGGAAAAGGTCCTCTAATTCTACGCTACCCACTTAAATTGTGATATAAAACACAAATAGGGTAGTGCATAGTTAAACGCTAATCGAAGTGTTAACTAGAAATCCTTAAGCATAATGGAGACATTAACTGATTCGTCCAATGCATAGTGCTAATCGAGTATATCGAGTGTTAATTATTTAAGTTCGAGTTTCAAACTGGTTATAATGATGTTGGCTGTAGTAATATGAACTCTATGATTGGTTGATTTAAAAATGGGACACAAAAAAGATAACTGCGAACGAGATTTGAGAATTAGCTGTTTGAATTTTAATTTTGACTTTAATGTTGATCTGACCATCATTAAAGAATTAATTAAAATTAGCTATGCAACGCAAATTGAAACTGTAACGCTCAAGTAGGCTCAAGAGACCATTTCAAGTCTGACTATGCACTATGGCCAAAGCAACACAACACATACAGAGAGAAAAAGATATAGTATGTATGAAACCTAGTTCTATTCTCAATACAAGATCTTCCTTATGAAAGATCTTAGTGAGAATAGAATAGACTTTTGATGTATCATTTATAATTATGACTAAATATAATTGTCTGTTATTATATTAGCATTAAGGAAAAATTGTACAAACCTGATAATGTCAAATAAATAAAGTCAAAATTACAATTTAAAAAAATACATTTTTTTTTTATTTGTTCCCAGGTACGAAATCTACTTCGTGTTCGCCTGCATCTGGGCGTTCGGCTCGGCCACCTTCCAGGACCAGCTGGTGGACTGGCGCAACGAGTTCACCAAGTGGTGGACCAACGAGTTCAAGACGGTCAAGTTTCCGGCCACCGGCCACGTGTTCAACTACTACATCCACCCGGAGACGAAGAAGTTCCTGCCCTGGACCGACATTGTGATGGACTTCGAGCTCGACCCGGACATTCCTCTTCAGAGCCAGATCGTCAACACGGCCGAGACGACGCGGGTCAGATACTTCATGGACCTGTTCATACCGAAGAGGTTCGTTTTCAGTATCAACGTATAAATAGAAAAGTGAGAAGTTGTATTAGATGTACATGAATACCAGAACATACCTGGACAGCTGTTTTTTTTTTTTTTTTTAATACTTTTTCATCATTTATTTTTTTAAACATATAACAATTAAGAAGCACAGAAACAGAACTTAAATAAAATATTATTATATACATAGATAAAATTCTTAAAATTGTTTTTTTGTTATTTAATTTGCAGTAGAAGAGACCCGAAGTGCGCAAGCATGGGTCTCTGTTTCGAGCTTATTTGCTCTCATCAGCAGGTAACAGTTCTAAATATCCTTGCCATCAACTAACCTCTCTATTTTAATCAGTATAAAGAGAAAAGTGAGAAGTTGTATTAGATTAACTGGTTGGAGTTCCACAAGAGAAGCCCCCCAATTTTCAAACCGACCTTTATTAGATCTATTCTGACCAAGAGGTTGGTTCGGTTGATCTCCAAAAGCAATGGCTTTCGTTGATTTCGAATTAATAACATTCAAGTTATTCTCTTATATTGTCTCTCTTATAGGACTCGAATTATGAAACAGGATTAGATTAACTAACCCTACACTATCCCTTAACATGCCTTCTGGCGGGAATTTCAACCTATCACAGTGCATTTATATCAGCTTTTAAGTGTTAGTGACTTGAATTAACTACTACATAGATATCCTGTTTCATAATTCCACCCATAGACAATGACAACAAGTTTATTTTATTTCTCACCAAAGGCGGGGGGGAGGTTAGGGCTAGATCCGTGATCTAGTAACACCCAATGCCCGGGTTTCTCTTCATGTATTTGAATTTTTGACCACATAAAATAAGACTCTGAAGATTAGGTGGCAGAAAAGCATTAACCTCGCCAAGTAGTTACCTTCCACTAATGAGTATTATAATCTCTTGATGTGCTAGGATGCCTGTCATGCTGATTGGCAACGCCGGGTCTGGCAAGTCAATCCTCATCAATGACAAACTCAGCTCTATGCCTACCGAAACCTACGCTCTCACTTCTGTACCCTTCAACTTCTACACAACATCTGGTAAGTGAATCCTCATCAATGACAAACTCAGCTCTATGTCTGCCGAGACTTACGCCCTTACTTCTGTACCCTTCAACTTCTACACAACATCTGGTAAGTGAATCCTCATCAATGACAAACTCAGCTCTATGCCTGCCGAGACTTACGCACTCACTTCTTACCCTTCAACTTGTTATTGTTGAAACCAGCTTCGCTACAGCTAGAGGGGTGAGTGATGGTCTCCAGCCAACTTTATTTCAATATTGGCTCGTCCTGAACCACATATTTCTATGTGCGATCAACCATCATGAGGTCTTACTTCCGTTCAACTTCTACACAACATCTGGTAAGTGTATGCATGTACGTGGACTTTTTGTGTTAACCTGTGAGTACACGCGTTAAAAATCCGAACGTCTGTACACGCGCGATGAAAAAAATTCTCACACCTGGTTTTGCTTTGTATTTCGTTCTGCTTGAAGAATTATGTAATATTTTTAAGATAGATTAAGTTGACTGATGTATTTAAACTATATTTAAAGTAGTTTAAGCAACTTTTTTTTCCAAATGGTTGCAGTTCGAACCCCTGATTTGACATTTTTCTTATTTTCCAAAATTTGTTCATCGTTAGCCATACTGACATAAGTTTTTAGGGAAATTCACAGTATATCTTATAATCAAGAATATTATGTTATTATATTTGTTTAGATACTTCTAAAAGCTAAAAACAGAAACGATAGAAATATACATAAATGTACTTAGATTATACCAGGAGGTAGGTAGGTAGGTAGGTAGGTAGGTAGGTACCCATTATAATAGGTGGAGAAAGATTACAAATTAAATTAAACTAAACAGTTAGTAACAGAAAAAAAACTCTCAAAAAAAACTTACGTCTGTACACGCGCGATGAAAAAAATTCTCACATTACAGACCGATCTGAACTTTTCGCCACGTCACGGGCAACAAAAATTGAAAATAGCTCAAGGGACTGTGAATACATCTAGATAAACATATTATCAACAGCTACTCCAGGTCCCTACAGGTTAGGACCAATATTGATCAAGTTCCAGCGTTTTTGCCGAGCGTGTGAGAATTTTTCCCTATGTGCGTGTACTCACGGGTTAATACATAAACTGAACATACTCGTATATAAACTGATACTCAAGAGTGAAAATTGTTGAACATTAGTCCATTCTACCACTAAAATTTTGAGGATTTCAAGGAGACAATATTGAAATGTCTCTAAGACAGGAACAACATACCAGTACAGTGGTCAAAACTAAACTGATCTTTTATTTCCACAAACTACACTGGCCGCTCTCTCATCTTTCAAATCATCAAACCCTATTATAAATATTACATTATTCCTTCCTTTTCTTTTTTCTTTTTCTTTGCCTTTGAACAGGTAACCAATCTTCATCTTTCGGATCTTCATAACTCTCTGATGATTCGGCGCTTTGCCAATCACTTAGTTCTTCACAATTTTCTTCTTTTTGTACAGCCTCATCAATATCTTGATTATCGTTGTTTAGATCGCTTGCATCATCTTCTGGTGCTCCTTCACCAGCATCATCTTCTGATACTCTTTCATCAGCATCACCTCCTGGTGGTACTCTTACATCAGCATCATTAATAATATTATTATCTTCATTCTCTTCACAGAAAATATCATTGGGGGTGGACTGACTTTCGCGCAGAATAAAACCAGAAGGATTAATGTATTTCTTGACTTGAGAAATGCTCCTTGTGTACTGCTTGTTTGTTAACTGGGAACGCACAGTTACACTAGTTCCATTCCTTGCGATGACTAAGTAAGGCTCCGGATCATATCTGCTGCAGAGTTTGTTGGTTTTGTTTTGCTGCAGCAATACTGTATCTCCCACTTTGATGTTATTTTCTGTCGCGTGATGATCTTTATCATAGTACTGCTTGTTTTTCATTTTGTGTTGAAAATCTCTGTCGAGAGCCACAGGGTCCATATTGTATGCTGACTCTACTGATGGGAGTTTGTCTCGGAATTCTCTCGCAAACATGAGAAAAGCTGGCGTCTTTCCTGTAACAGAGTGAGGTGTAGAGTTATAATTGAAGATAAGTGTTCTCAAAGCATTGTCCAGATCTTCGTTATTCAGCTGGGCTATCTTCAATCTTTTCAAGATAGTCCTGTTTTGACGCTCAACTTCTCCATTAGCTTGAGGCCATTCTGGAGTGTTCAGATGCTGTACAATGTTATTCCCAATGCAGAAATCTCTGAGTTCTCTACTGATGAACTGTGGACCATTATCACATATTAAAACTTTTGGTAGACCAAATAAGGAGAAAATCTTCCACAGTGTATTAATGGTTTTCTTTGCTGTAATAGAAGTGAGAAATTCGCATAAATAATATCTGCTGTAATAATCTATAAGCACGAGAACATAAGTACCATTAGGGAGTGGACCGAGGAAATCAACAGCAATAGTACTCCATGGTGATTCAGGCATAGGAACAATTTTCATGGGCTCAGGAGAGCTAGGGCTTCCTACCACCTGACATTCATGACAAGACTTACAATAACTCTCGCAGTCTATTTCCATATTATGCCACCACACTTTGGTTCTCAACTTTTGCTTCATCTTCACAATTCCAGGATGTCCTTCGTGAGCTAGGGATAGCGTGTGCTTCCTGAGTGATGGAGGGATGAAAATCCTAGTACCTCTTAATATCATGTCATCCATTATACACAGCTCCGTCTTGATTAATTCAAATTTCCTTAACTCTACAGGCCATCTGTCACATTGTATGGCTTGTTTCAGTGAAGACATCCTCGGGTCTCGCTGTGAATGTTCTCGAATTTCTTCTAGACTCATTGCCTTTGGAGTGGCTTCCAAGGATACCCATCTCACATAGTGGTCACTTGAATCAAAGGGTTTACTGTTGGGTGTTACAAATTCCAATGATAAAAGTGAGGGTTGTGACTTTCCTTCAACTGAATTAATAGGTCTGTCTATTTTCAAAATGCCGAGTTTTTTCGCCGTCTCACCACTCAACAAGGGCACACCATTGCCTTGACAGATGAAGAATTTCACATTTTTAAGCTTTGTCCCATTTGAAATGGAAACGTCACACTTTAGTTTACCTATGATGGGTAAAGGTGTATCACTGCCATAAGCGAATAGCTTCTTTCCTGTCTCTTCATAAAACAGAGAAGGGTTCTTGCGTTTAAGGTAACGCCACGAATCAAAATCCAAAATATTAACAGAAGCCCCACTATCAACTAGAAATTTTATATTGACTTGACCTTTCAAAGTTATGTTCATCATATCAGATTTTGATGTCACAGTGAATACAGAAAAAGTATTTTCATCTTGAGAGCTATCTGATTCAAGTTCTACTTGTCTAACTTGCTTTTGATATCCATGCCATTTCGGATTGGTTTCATTTTTACAACATCTTGAATAGTGTCCTCTAATACCACATTTTAAACATCTTGCTTCTTGAGCAGGACAGGATTTGTCTTGCTTCCAATGAGTAGATAACCCACATTTTGAGCAGTATTGGCCTCTATCATTCGATATCTTGCTATGGATTTCTTTTACTTTAGAAATCATATAATTAGGGTCAAGTTTGCCTTCTATTGCACGCGCGTGATTCTCTGATTGTTCAAGTGTCCTAGCTACCTCTAGCAGTTTCTCAATTGTCAGCTTGTCACCTTCCTTCAACAGCAACCGCCGCAACTCAGACGATGTAGACTTCTCAATCACATGATCGATTATCATTTCATTCTCACCATAGTGTTCTGGATCACAATTCTTCACTTGCGTCTTAAGTCTCATGACGAACTGTGAAGTTGACTCTCCATCGTTTTGATTCATCTTTCTGAAAACATTTCTCTCGTACGTGTAACTTTTCTTTTCATTGAATATTTCATTCAGCTTCTCGGAACAATACTTGTAAGGATCTTTCTTTTCTTCTTCTTCATTGACATTCAGTGCAAACCAAATGTTTTGTAAATCTTCACCACCCAAGTGCAATAAGTGCGCTTGTTTTCTCTTAGAATCTTTGATATTTTCCGCAGTGAAAAACAATTCGATGGATCTAATCCATCTGGTCCACCTTTGAGCAATTGAGCTCTCATCACCACCACACACAAAAGGTTTTATGTTACAAATGACACTTGACATTATCAAACTTTACTCGTCGCCAATGAAATGTCTCTAAGACAGGAACAACATACCAGTACATTGGTCAAAACTAAACTGATCTTTTATTTCCACAAACTACACTGGCCGCCCAGACGGCACAAAAGGTTACACAAGCTTTATAGACTCTCAATTTTCCTTGTAAAAATAAGCTTTACTTCACAAGGTTTAAAAAGTATAAAAAAAGTATGGATTTTTCCTTGTAAAAATAACCTTTACTTCACAAGATTTAAAAAAGTATAAAAAAGTATGAAATAATAAGTTTGCGGAAAACTTACTTAGGCAAGGTTTATAAACACTTTGGAAAGGTTTCCGCAATCTTTTATAAGTTTTTTAAATATTTTTTTTCGCAAGACATCGGAATAGAGAAAACGCCTTAAAAAATAAATGTGTGACTGTGTATGCAATATGTCTCTCTTCATCAATGGTCTGTGGACTCCATATTGAATTTTTGAAATTAAATAACTGAAAAGTTTATCAAGTCGCAAAACACTTTTAAGTTATTAGTTATATTAGTATTGTAACTTAAAATAGTTCTGTTTTTAGTGATCCAATGCTCTGACTGAATTCTGGAGCTCTTTACAAACTTTTACCTGAGAGAGCATGAACAATTTTTGACCAACTGAGGTCAGGATGGTCAATATGTCTGCAAACATAATATTTTTTTTAAACTGGATCCTAGCATTTAAAATATGATCTATGGAGGAAATCCACATGATATTTTCCACCTGTTTACATGTATTGTGCATCCAATCAATTCCAATCCAACATAGCTTCAATCTGAAGAAACCTATTCAAGCTGCCTCCCTCCTCAAACATATTGAACCCAACACCGGATAAGTGAAAGTGACTACACATTTTATTGATGATTTAAAAGTATAATTATATCTAACAATTTCTGATAAAAGTCCAACAAGTTGACTCTTCTAAAGTTCCTTCATCACAGTTTTAGGGTGTAACTAAAAAGAAATTTTTCTCTACTTTAAAAAGTTTACTGTTCTAAAGTGTACCAATTTCCATGCTATAATCATAAGGGAGTTTTACACTCCAATTAGTGGGGTAAGCAATAGCTAAACAATATCTTACATTGTTTTATAGTCAAACCAGGATATGTATGTGGAAATGCTGGAGATTAACCTGTTCCAGATATTCCACTTAATCAGAATCACACTCTTAACAGGTGTCTGACTGGGGGATTTTAAACAGGGAGAAGACCAGTGTTTTGCTAAACAACTATAAACAGAGAACTGACTAGCTAAAGGCTTTTTAATAGGCTCACATTATTGAAGATTTGACTACACTGTTCCATAATCAAAAGATCCTGTGTTCAATTTACAGTTTTTTTCTTCTTTCAAACAGCAAATTCTGTTCCCTTTGAAAATAAGGCATTTCTAGCCCTTATCAGGCTAAGTGAGGTTAATGTGGGTAGCTGGTACTATTCCCAGTAAATTCAGTATACAACCCCCATTTTTTTTTTAAATAAATAAATCTGTTCTCTGAAAATGTGAGGCTGGTATATCTAGCCCTACTCAGGCTGAGTGAGGTGAATGTGGGTAGCTGGTACTGTTCCCATTAAATTCAGAATGAAATTCCCATCCTCACTATCTCAAATCAGGACAGGGGTTTTTTATGGATCTTCAACCAGCTATGATATAAAAAAAAATATTGTAAGTTAAGAAGAAGTATTAAGTGTTGCAAATTTAGACAGTTTTTTACTTGTAATAAGTACATTTTTTACTATAATGTGTTCATTAATTTTAACTTTTAAAACAGTAGCTTGCATTATTAAGGATTTGATCACTGCCCGTAATACAAAGATTTTGGTTCATTTTAGTTGTTGTGAAACAGATAATTCTCCTTCTTTTGAAAATATGAAGCTGGCATGGGTATACACAGCGTTTATCAGGCTGGGTGAGGTCAATGTGGCTACCTGGTACTATTCCCAGTAAATTCAGAATAAAATGGCCCAACCCAGGCTCGGTGAGCTTAATGTGGGTAACAGGTTTGTGAGTTTCCTGCAAATGAGGGTATAACCTCGGTCATGATATGACTATGCAATTGAGGTTAAACCCACTTTGAACAAACAAAAAAAAAATTCTGGAAGATTGTTCTTTTTTTACGAATACCATGTTATAGTCCAAATTCTCTCTGGGTTCTATTTCCTAATTTCATCTTCAATAAACTCAACTTCTGTTCTGGTATTCTTTGTCTTTGGGCAGCCTGCTGCTGGGCAGGAAGATGGCATTTCAGCATATCTCTCTCTTAATTACCTATATGTATAATAGATTTAGATTAATCAAGTCCACTTGGCTTAATATATCTGCTGATTCTATGTATTATATTCTGTTTGTTTCATGTTTTTGTTTGTTACATATTTTTGCTTTGAATTCTTTTACCATGTAAATGGAAAAATATAAAACTGAAAAATACAAATTGTCTTCTTATTTATTAATGTTAGCATTTCATCAACAGCTTTTCATCATTTTAGACCAAATTGCCTTGAAATAGTATATTTTTCATCAAATCCAAATTAATTTTAAAAATTTCCTGGCCCTACCTGTGAAATCACAATTTTCAAATTTTCCCGGGCAATGGCGGCGGTATGAAATTCAATATGGAGCCCCTTAATTATTAAGTAGGTATGCAATTTCCAAAACCTTGTAAAAATAAGCTTAATAAAATGCTCAGGGGGAGGAAGTAGTAAGCTTACAGAAGTGTTTCTAAAATGTTAAGCCTTGTCAAAATAAGCTTTATAAAATGTTTGAATCTTGTCAAAATAAGTGTTTTTAAAATCTTTTTAAACACTTTCTGTGCCGTCTGGGCGCTCTCTCATCTTTCAAATCATCAAACCCTATTATAAATATTACAAATATCAAAATTGAAAGCTATTTCGATATTGAATTTTTTATAAATACACATTTCAGTGATTTCAGTTTTTGCATTGTCACCTCAATGTGACTAATTATCTTGTGCAATGTCGTTTATCAACAAAAAGTGCATACATACCTACTACCTACGTATATTACCTGTAATAAAACCATGCCCCATTCAGAAATGTTGCAGAAAGTTCTCGAGAAACCCCTGGAAAAGAAAGCAGGTCGCAACTTTGGTCCTCCTGGAAACAAGACGATGATCTATTTCATAGATGACATGAATATGCCGGAGGTAAGTTTTAAAGATACGATTATTGTCAAGTCATCCCCCCATTTGGGATTTTTACCACAATACATAATAATATCTCTTGGGCTTACTGCTGGAATAATGGGACTTAATAGTCCTAATCGGGCAGTATAAATAAGGCGATATTATTAATATTAATTAATTAATTAATATTATTATTTATTGAATGGTCTGTCAGAAAAACAATAATTGTTTTTTTTTTTTTTTTTTTTTTTTTTTTTGGGGGGGGGGGTTTAACGATTTTAAATAACAATTGTAAAATGTTTATTATTTTTATTATTGAATTGCAATAATATTTTCTGATTCATTATCTAATTACTGTGATATAACTAGAAGAAACCATACAAAGATATGGTTATTACTTATTACTACAATATTTTATTTTGTACAAATCCATCTGTGCTGTAGAACAGCGGTCGGCAACCTTTTGAACTACGCGGACCCCTAGCTTATCTCGAAAAAATTTAAGGGACCCCCCACCCTCACAGGTTTGGACTTGCATGCGGATGCTAAACATAGAGTTAGGTGGAAGTAGGGTACTTCGGAGTATTTATGATTCGAGTTCATAAGCTATTTTTCTTCTTCTTTTTTTAAATCTTGAAATGGCTTTGCGGACCCCAGGTTGCCGATCGCTGCTGTAGAATATTTTCATTGTTAATGTGTTTTCTGAAATGGTTAGTAAGAGCAGTTAAATTCATTTCACTGTTGGTATGAGGGAACTCAATACAAACAGTATTATGAATATGCCACGGTTGTGTTCAGCTAATTTTTAAGCTGTAGGCAAAATGAAACTGGGGTCAAATCTGACAGTGTGAAGCTCTAAATATTTGAGTCCCAAATATGGTGAATTTTCAGCAATGGCTTTAGTAATTTCTGATATAATTTGAGTGATTAACAGAAATATGATGACCTGGGGCTCGTTCTAGAAAGCTTTCTCTCTCTCAAACAACAAACAAACTTTCTCAAACAACACTTTTGATTGGGTTGTTTAGCAAAATTTGACAGTTGAAATGGAGAGTGAAAGTGGTTTTTGGAATGAAGCCCGGCCTAATACTTCAACTTCTATCCCCCTCAGGTGGACGCTTACGGCACGGTTCAGCCCCACACCGTCATCCGCCAGTACATGGACTACCAGCACTGGTATGACCGGCAGAAGCTCTCCCTGAAGGACATCCACAACATCATGTTTGTGTCCGCCATGAATCCAACCTCTGGGTCTTTCACCATCGAGCCGCGGCTACAGAGACACTTCTATGTGTTTGCTCTAAGGTATGAGATTTACAACTGCCTCCGTGGTGATGTGACTACTGCCTATGGTTCAGACATCCTGATTTTGTTCTGTCCCTCGAAACACATGAGGCTATTCCCGACCCAAGATGTTCCACTAAAAACTGAACATACCATTGCCGTATTTTTATTTCTAACCAAAGTTAACCAAACGGGAATAAAATGAACCAAACTGGAAGCAAGTCATTTTTCTTTTGGAAGAGGAAAAATTTCCACTTCCAAAGTTAACCAAAGTGGAAGTAGAAAATTCTTGCTTCCAGTCCTTTTATAGGTTAAGTACATTGTTTCTCTTATCAAAAGTAACCAAACGCATTTTTCTTTCACGAATGACCTTGGAATAAAATGGAAATATTTGGAAAAAAACCTAACCAGGAAAAAAAAATTAGTTAGAAAGAAAAATACGACTCATTTCAGTTTCCCCGGTGCCGACGCTTTGTATCAAATCTACTACTCCATCCTGAGCCAGCACTTGGGCCAGCCGCTCAACAAGTTCGCGCCACAAGTCATCGGCACGGCAGACCTGATCCTGCAGCTGGCCATAGGCATGCACTCCAAGCTGGCTCAGACCTTCCTGCCCACCGCTGTCAAGTTCCACTACATCTGGAACCTGCGAGATCTGGACAACGTGTTTCAGGTAGAAGTCAATGGTTTGATGGTTAACACGTTCAGCGCCACGAGGTGCATATGTGTACCTCAACTACATATATTTTATTATTCATGACATGAGGTACGTATGTGTACCTCAACTATTTCATTATTCATGACATGAGGTACGTATGTGTACCTCAACTATTTTATTATTCATGACATGAGGTACGTATGTGTACCTCAAATATTTCATTATTCATGACAGCTTTGGTCCCTCACAACAAATCCTTAATAAAGGCTTGGCGCTAAACGTGTTAAACAACATGTTTATTATTTCTCTCGGGTATCTCCTCTCGAAAATGTGAGGCACACCCAAGAGGATGTTACACCAGAAGCGGATCCGTGATCAAGTCTCCTGGTGTTTTTCTGTTTACAATGTGGAGAAGATATTGGTTGATGGACATGATTGTCCACCATAGTCTCTACTGTGGCCATTCCCTTGGATGGTCCCATCATTAATTTGATGAGAAAAACTTTTGGGGACTTGAAATGAATCCAAACGGTCACTTTGCATTGTGAACTGTGCTCACAGAAATTGTCTGCATGAGACTTTCGACCTGTGAGGGCTGATTGCAGATGTTTCCATCTGGACAATGACATCACCCACCTCTACGTCATATTTTTATTATTTTGATAGAAAGGTAGGAGAAACTCCTACCTTTTCAAAGACAACCAGGTTTACCTTCTCTCTAACTTGGGGTGTGGGATTTCCACCCACTAAATCCCCATCTTTTCTCATGGCACACCGAATTTGGAATCGAATATTTTCATGACTTTAGGCGACTTTTTCTCGTCTTCAAAATCAATCTATTAATGATTTTGTACCAAATTTCACAAGCTCTATCGAGCAATGTACCCAAAAAAAAACTATGCGATGTACTGTTTGAGATATTGAATTTTAATAGAAATATGTTAATTTTTATTTTTGAATAATCGAAGGGAAAAAAACCCCGTTATTTCGCTCTTCTGAAAAAAAAACAGGGCATGCTGTTTGCCACGGGCGACTGTGTTCGCAGCAGCTCGCAGCTCGTCAGGCTGTGGATGCACGAGGCGTCTCGCGTCTACGGAGACAAGATGGTGGACAAGAAAGACATCGAAACCTTCAACAAGATGCTGGTGGAAAACATCAAGAAAGTGTTCGCTGTAAGTTGATGCACGACATTCTTTTTTCCTTCTTATTCTTCTAAAAATTGTTAGACAAGCTATTTTTTTTTAAAAAAAAGGAATAAAAGTTAACTGTGTCCAGGTACCCTTTTTATATTACTTTAAGACACTGCCTTTTAATCCATGGCATTACGGAAACGAAAAAACTTACTCAACATTTTCCGCTCCGCCCGGAATTCGAACCAACAACCTTTGTGTCAGTAACCAATGCTCTTAACACTTTCAGCGCCAGGTGATACGTGGAAGTATCACCTGGCTCTGCGCTATTATGCGCTAGTATGAACATGGTGATACTTCAAAGTATCACCCACAGAGTCTTCTATAAGACGCTGGTGATACTTGTGAGTAACACTTTCTATATGTTTAACATGAGGAATGTGTTGCTCTGGCCTAGCAGTATCCAAGAACATGTCGGTCAGGAATTGAAGGTAATACTTAAAAGTATCACTTGGCGTAGACATGAAATCTCTTCCCCATGCCAGTGATACTTTGAAGTATCACCACATCAAAATCACGCTTGGCCTATGAATGAAAATAGTCGAAAATACAGTTGGCGGTGAAAGTGTTAACCACTGAGCCACGGAGGTCAGCTCTAAGACATGGTAGCTGGTGGATGCTAGCTGAAGAAAGCCAAAATTCCTGCTCATAGTTGGTCATGCTTGAAATCAGATGGAAAAATTCAGCTTGCCATGACTAATATGAGCTAAAAAATCTATGTAACCATGTTGTGTACCTAATCGTTTTTAGTTATTACATGTATGTAGCTGTCTTAATAATTTCTACTTGGAATGGGCTCACATTTTTTCAAAAGCTAATAATACGCCGTGGTGTGTTGCAATTCAAACATATCGCCGCTGCAAACACAAACTGTCGTATCTGCAAATTTTCAGGAAGCGCACATAGTGGTTTAAAACTTCCTTTTTCACGTCACGAACTGTCGTATCTGTACCTCAACTCCTTCCCGAAGTATTCAAGTTTTAAGGTTAGTGGTATGTGAGTTTCAAAGATTCTCAGCAAGCACGAACCACTATGTGCGCTTCTTAACTGAAAATGGCAAAATTTGCAGATACGACAGTTTGTGTTTGCAGCGGCGATATGGTTCATTAAATTAAAAAAATATATACCTACATAAAAGTTTTTATTATTGTTGTTATATGCAACAACACTAAGGTGTGATAGGATTCGACAAGTGCCAAGACAACTCACTTATTTCAAACAACTCGAGTAAATCGTAGACATATTCAAAGGAATATGTCCAAAAAGCTCAAACTTGATTCTATCAAACCATCAACCTAATTCAATGAAACGAGTTTCAAGTAACCTGGATTTATTTGCATTAGGGGTTCTATAATGGCAGGTTGGTATTGTATTTTAAAAAATCTAACACTTTTTACATATTTCATACAGGCGGGTGTCTTTGAGGTAAGATTGAACTACTCTTTTCTGTGTGGCCTGTACAAATGCTTCGGTTCTAGGCTCAACTATGATCATTGTAAATATCATATAGATTACTGTGTGTCAAATGTAAAGTAAGATACCATTCACGTTTATGTAGGTACATCTGGTACATAAAAGTAAATAGAAAATGTGTTACCTGTCTCAAATGCAAAAGTGAGAAAATTGAAGCAGCAGAAATATTTTTATTTTTGAGATGGATGTGTGGTATTACAAGGGAGATAGAGTGAGAAATGAGTGTACGCGTGAAAATTAAAAGGTAGGGATTTTAGGAAGGAAAATTTTAAGAGAGTGGCCTCATGGTTTGGTCATATTGAGAGAAAAGATAACTATGGGAGTAGTAACATTGAGAATTTGAAAGTGGGAGGAACATCAAATTTGTGATTCAGGGATCCCCCAAAAAACACTACGTGTAAAAATAGTCGTCAAGTGTTGGAATGATTAAAAAGAAGTGATATCAAAAACGTCAATTTTCTATGTTAGAAGGAATCATTTTAATTCCTTGATAATTCAACCAAAATAATAGCCTCACAACAACAATACACCTTTGAGCAAACTTCGATTTGGTATTTTGAGAATTTATCCAAAAAATAGCCACACAACAAAACAATGCTCTTGTAAGAACAATGGTTCTGTAATTATGCAACATTATTCTTACAAGAGCATTGTTTTGTTGTGTGGCTATTTTTTGGATAAATTCTCAAAATACCAAATCGAAGTTTGCTCAAAGGTGTATTGTTGTTGTGAGGCTATTATTTTGGTTGAATTATCAAGGAATTAAAATGATTCCTTCTAACATAGAAAATTGACGTTTTTGATATCACTTCTTTTTAATCATTCCAACACTTGACGACTATTTTTACACGTAGTGTTTTTTTGGGGGATATCACTATTTTTTGATTTAATTGATTTTCCTCTGGTAGATGAAAGAAAAACTAATCAACAGATAAAAGAAAAAAGACTTTTAATTTAAAGATGTTGCGATACGCAGTAATATTATAAGACTATCATATAAAATGTTGGGTAATTTATATTGAACTAGTGAGGTGACACTACTTTGTTTAAGGAAAAAAGTTATAATGAGTTGCATGCTCGAAAATTATATTGTGACCCAAGTACTGTTCTGTAAATAATTACAATTGCAAGGAGAAAAAAATTATAGAAAAAAAAACATTGAAAAGATGCTGAAAGAAAATTTCACAGTACTTGCTGAAGAGAGGAGAAATCTTGAGATAACAGGTATGATCCTTATTTGAGTGACACTAGATAGCGCTCAGCAATTTTATTGATCTTTTCAAAATTTGAAACCCACTACCGAGGATCGCTAACAGAAAACTACCCCGTTTCATTATTTTTGGCAATAATTAGAGATAGGTGATATCAAGTATTTCACAGAACTGGTACTTCAGTAATCGATTACTTAAAAGTACCGAATATTTATCCAATTACTTTTGTACTTGGTGTTTGAGGTTATGAGAGAGGATGTAAATGGAATAATGGATTCCAGTAATCACTCAAGAACCAAGTACAAAAGCACCGTTTTTTCATTATTCAGTACACTAACTAAATATCACAATTTTGCATTCAGAACGTTTAAAGGAGATGAATCTCGGTTCACAAAATTTATTGGATGTTTTAGTTTCAAGTGTTTCAATAGATTAGAAGCTCCACCTCTTATTTTATAAACTGAATTACATAATGTACATTTCCCTAAACCGTCCGATTGTTTGACAAGGAAGTTTCAAATAGAACACTTGTTTCTACGAGACAAAGAGAAAAATATTAGGATACCGACAGCCTGAATATTATTCATAGATAATATCGGAACAATTAAGTACCTCTCGCTGCTGTACCCAGTTCTAGAGATGGGTATTTGGGTAATATTGTAATTGTAATACCGAGTATTTCATAGAACCGGTACCCGGTATCGTACCCGGCCCCAGTGTGTAATACCAAGTATTTATTAGAACCGGTACCCGGCTACTACGTACGACACGTCGGTACTCGGTCCCGGTGTGTAATACCGAGTATTTCATAAAACCGGTACCCAGTACGGTACGGGGATCCGGTGTGTTATACCGACTACTGAGTATTTCATAGAATCGGTACCCGGTTCCAGTACTCGATACACGAGTATAATAATCGGTTCTTGTACCATTGCAAGTGATTGTACCATTATAATACGAATCACGCACTACGCATTAAATAAAAAAAAAAGCTTTCGAGAATACAATTATTGTTTTCCTGTAATTGATTACTCTATAAATAAGAACCAGTACATACTAATTACTCTCAAGAACCGGTACTTTTTGAGTAAAGTAATTACTCGTACCCATCTCTACAATAAGCACATTAGGTAAGGAACGACTCTCACCAGAGGGCTATTTTATTATTTATATTTATATACAGGGCATCCATAAAGTATCACCCAGGCCTGGGTTTCTCGAAAACGACTCAAAATATCAAAAAACGCAAAACCCGTATTCCTTTATTTTTAAGAGGATCAATTTTTAGCCAAAAATAAAATTTGCCTATAATGCCCCAGTCGGGCTGGACATGAACCAATTTTAAAATCCTAAATAGAATGATATGTCTTGTGACATATTGTTTTAAAGGTCTCATTGAGAGAATTTCATTACAATAAATTTCAGTGAATTATACAATTTGCCGTTCATGAGATACAGGGTCGGACGTCCTGCGTAATATCTATATATATTTTTTAAGAGATGGGTGGAAGAGATTACCACAGGCAATAACCCCGCCCTTTAGGTAGGACATTAGTGTTATTTCTTTTTACTTTTTTTCTTCCTCTAAACACTTCAGACTCTAGAGTCTGGAATCACAGCCCTACCCAGAATGGGTGAGGTAAATGTAGGTAGCTGGAACGATTCCCAGCGAATTTAGGGTAAAACCCTCCCTCCTGACTAGTTCAAATCAGGACGTTAAAACCAAATACAATCAACTGGTCACCATCGTTTTAAAATGACGTTGGTGTGATAATTGGTGCTTCTTTTGTGGAACTTCAACCAGTATGTAATAATGAAGAAAAAAACATACCTCTTTAATCATAAAATCTACTACCAAAAATTAATTAATAATCAACTAGTGTTTTAACCTTGTGTTGAAAAATTAGTAATGAACTCGTTAAAAAACTTACAGCTCGGTTTAGTGGTTTTGTTTATAATACAATTTTAATTATATTATGTACCTGTTGTACCTACGTACAATACGTACATACATGGTAGGTGGATGGAAATTCGATCTTGGTAAAATAAAGAGGGAAATGAAAGTGCCGAGTATTATTGTATGTTCCTAAATTGCCTCTTACTATGGCTCTAAGAAATGTTGACCAATATATTTGCCTAACTTCGACTTGCTAAACATGGTGTCATTTCAGCATAATCAGTAGATATAAACAGAAGAAGCGAGAAATGATACTAGATATACATTTAATAATTATAAATTAATAGGCAAGCATATATCCTGAAAATACCCTGAAAAGATGGATAGATGGATACTTAGATTGTCACAAATCAATGTTGATCGAGTTAAACCATACTCACTTCATTCGAAATTAAACGGTCAAAGGAGGTTGACTCAAAGAAGCAACTACTGTTTTTTTTTCTCACGAGAATACCGGACATCCAAAGTACAGAGTAAAAAAAAAAATCTACCTAGCCGGGATTCGAACCCAGGTCACCTTGCAAACTTTTTGTTTTACCTACACCAGTCGACGACCACAGAAAGTGTTCAATACGTAATATTTTATTATATTTATCATTCGATCTACAATAATCAATATTTTTGCCTCTTACTGGCCACTATTTTATACACTTCTCATAATATAGACCTAGGTAGTTTACCTCTTGATGTAGAAATCTTTGAATGAAGTTATAAAACGTTATTATTCCATCGTACATTAACTGGCCTGTTGGTAGCTTGGATGAAGCAAAGACGATTTAATGTCATCCTTATTTTAAGTTCTATGTGAGGCGAAGTTTTTTTTTGTTACTCTCATAAATATAAAATCAGTTTTTTCTTTTTATGTCTCACACTGTCGCTGATTTTTCTAAAAATTTATTTACATCGTAGTATAATTTTGCGTAATTAGACGTTTGGTAAGAACCTTCAGTCATCCACGTGGGATAATTAGGCGTGGCTCCAGGGTTCATTATAGATATTCCTTTAGAGGGCTTTAAATACTTTTCTACTTGTTTCAACCATCTGAAATTAAGTGATCTCATTCCCTTTGACTAGACCTTCCTAAAAACACCAAAAATACATCTCTAAGATAACAATAGACGGCTCTGGGCTCCATAATAAGTATTCCTTTCAGAGGCTATAACTCAAGTTTGGTCCAGTGTAATACTTTGGTTATATTTTTATATTTTTTCCTATGATAAGGCCTTTCAAAAAATACCACAATCGCAGCTCCAAGATAACCAGGGGCGGCTCTGTGCAACTTTCCGGTTTTATTTTAGAAGGCTATATCTCCTATCCTATAAAAAATAAATACTTGAAACTATAAAAGGTATGCAGAAATAAAAATTCCCTATCCAAAAACGTAGCTCATGTATTTCCACGATAAGCACACGTTGCTGTACCCTTGACAGAAAATTGGTCTGAAAAAAAAACCCGTATGAATAATTTCATGAAATTCAAGATTTTACGCGTGGCCAGAAAACGACTTTAACTGTACGTAGGAATCTCGCGCTTTCGTGAAACACAATCTATTTTTGCGTCTCATTACGAATTTTAAATAAAAATTGATAAAAGTTAGCGTGAAGTGGGCGAAAACAATAAAACAAAATACATATAAACTCTGTTTCGTGTTAATATAGGCCGGCTGGCTGGCGCTACTTGACGAGCGCTCGCCTCCCGGCGAGCTTGATATTAAGTTTGAGAATTTTGAGGAAGCGAGAGAGAACCAAGAGTAGGTGGAGAGATAAAGTAGAATTTCTCTAAGAGAATGTCGTTAGCGTTAGCACTATCCTTGACCAACTTTTTTTCTAAATAATAAAATTCCATTTGTATGGATTTAATGTTTAAACTTTTTTACATAAATGAAACTTTATTGAATTTGTTTAATATTTTGATATGATAGAGAAGAAGTGGAATAGGGAGGATACTCTAGACAGAAAATAGTGAAAAATACTTCATCAAACAACGCCAACCTCAAGAAGGTTTGGAATACGGTAGTTTGATTGAAGTTCTCTGTGCATCATACATATTTACATAACCTTCACCATCATGAACACTGTCTAACTGGACATTACTTTACCTTTCAATTGTGTTTTTTCTGTCTCTGTGCTTTCTGTGTTGTGTCCTACCACTTTCTGTGTCTGCGGATGTCTCCTTTGCAAAATTTTCCAATGCAAAACTTAGATGAACTTTTGTAAATAGTTTTAAAACTGCAATGTGATCACATTTCTGAAAAAAGCGCACCCTCTATCAACTCTTCTTCCTAGTGTGAATTTAGACTTCTTCAATCTTCTTCCTCTCAAATCTGAAAGATAGTGTTGTCTAAAAATTCTGAATTTTTCTGTAAGAATTTTCACTTTCCGTGTTAAATATAATATGAGATGGAAATCACCACAACAGATGAAGCACAATGTGAAATTAAATTTTATGCCATCAATAACTGGATTAAATCTTACACTATTAAAAACAGGTTAGTATAACTTTTAACTTCGTAAAGAAACTGTAGCAATTAAGTCATTGATAATGGATTCCTATCTTATTTATCTTCAAATAAAAGTTTTAGTTAATATTTTACCCTACCTTACAGCTTTGAAAGTTTCAAAATATATGAAGACCGTCAATTGTCTGACAAAACTGATATCGTCATTTATGAAATAAAAAAATGATTAATTAGGGAAAACTTAGACCCTTGAGCAAACGATGTATTAAGAGGTAACATACTTTCAATGGTATTTCAAAGAGTGCCAGTTTTGTTAAAATACCCTTTCACTTTTATCCTCCTTGAAAGACTCTTTGTCTTATATGTTCGTAGAAAACAAACAAAGATTACCTAACATCTAGTTGATCGTTAGGTAGGTAAGATTCAAATAATTCTCCAACATGATTGATTCTCGTGTTCAGGAAATGCCCGAGAATGAATACATGGACAAGCCTCTCATCTACTGTCACTTCGTGGAAAGTGTGGGAGATCCCAAGTACATGAAAATGCCAGACTGGGCCACCCTGCACAAGATCTTAACAGATACTATGAATTCATACAATGAAATCGTTGCCTCCATGAATCTGGTCCTGTTTGAGGACGCCATGGCTCACATCTGCAGGTAAGTGATGACGTCACCAAGTGCATGAAGATGGCACAAGATCTCATCTGCTACTATGAATTCATACAATGAAATCGTTGCCTCCATGAATCTGGTCCTGTTTGAGGACGCCATGGCTCACATCTGCAGGTAAGTGATGACGTCACCAAGTGTATGAAGATGGCACAAGATCTCATCTGCTACTATGACGTCATACAATGAAATCGTAGCCTCCATGAATCTGGTCCTGTTTGAGGACGCCATGGCTCACATCTGCAGGTAAGTGATGACGTCACCAAGTGCATGAAGATGGCACAAAATCTCATATGCTACTATGACGTCATACAATGAAATCGTAGCCTCCATGAATCTGGTCCTGTTTGAGGACGCCATGGCTCACATCTGCAGGTAAGTGATGACGTCACCAAGTGTATGAAGATGGCACAAGAACAAATCTGACACTATTACGTCATACAAAGAAATCGTACGTAGCTCTGAAAGTGAATAACGTCTCATTGTGTCCATACTGTTATAGGTTGTAGTTTTTATGAGCACCTTATATTTCGTAACTATGCAATGTGCAATGCAATGTTATATTCAGGACCTTTTGATATGAAACAGATCCTCAACAAAGGCTCTTGAAAATCAGGTAGATAAATTTTCTAAAAAAATATTTCCTCTGCATTTAATATATGATGTTCTCAGGAATCCGACCTCAGTAGCTTGATCGATAAGGCAGCGGACTTGTAACCTGGAGGTCGGTGGTTCAAGTCCCGGTTTCAGCGTAGATTTAGTAAAGCGAGTTTGAGTAGTTGTGATATCACGAAAGTGATTAACACAAATATGATAACTTTTCAACTTTTTTTTATAATAATAATAATAATAACTCTTTATTGACAAGAATAATATTGACAAAGGGCGTGAATATTGCCTGAGGCAATCTCTGCCATCAAACCCATTTTTTATTATGTTCTCAGGATCAACCGCATCATGGAGGCGTCCCGGGGCAACGCCCTCCTCGTGGGGGGGGGGGAGTGGCAAGCAGTCCCTGAGTCGACTCTCCGCCTTCATCTCCTCCCTGGACCCCTTCCAGATCCAACTCAAGAAGAGCTACGGGATAGCTGACCTGAAGGTAACTGCTGTAGCACGTGCCAATGCTGTGCCTAAGATACTATTTGTAATTTGTAATTTATTTGCATCAATTGATATACATGATAGGTACAATATTAAGGTACAATAAATAAATATATTAAGAAGATGAAGGTACATAAAAAGAATAAATACATAACTTGGCACATACCTAATAATGTAATAATGTTTACTTGTATACTTATGTTTCGAGGTACCTATCAGTGTTGAATAAATTGTTTAGTTATAATACTGCTACACAGCTCATACTAAGAGATATTGATTCTCTTGTATTATGAGCTGGTTTCGTTTTCTTATTATCATAATGAGTGGGATGACTTATTCAATTTTAATGTAGACTTTATGCGAATAGAATATAAGTGTATTGATGCAATAATAATATTAATATTTTAGATTGTAATAAAAAAACTATAATTGTAATGTAAAGAATTTAGCGTACGGTTCCGTGATCTGTGGATTGTATCCCAACCAATACTTGGATTTTTCCCCATTTATTTGAGTACGTGACCACACTGACCACACCGTGAACTTGTAGTCAAGTGGTTAACGCGCTTGTCTGGTAATCCAGGTAGCGTAAGGATCCGTTGCACGTTGGTATGAATCCCGAGTGCATGAATTTTTCCTCATTCATTTGAGTTTGTGACCACATAATAATAAGACTGAGGGTTAGGTGGTAGAATAGAAATTGTTTTGAGCAATAGCCTCGCCTGGTGGTTACCTTTTACTAAAAAATGTTATTATTACTGTAACATTTGAAATCCAACTGAAAAAGAGAACAGCTAGTTGGATCTTGAACTCTTAAACGTTATAAAAAGCCTTTTTTGCATAAGTTCTTTTAATGGAATAAATGGTAAATTTTCTGGACTCACATTGTGTTGCCTTGCAGTTGGATATTGCCGGCCTGTACGTGAAGGCCGGGTTGAAGAACGCCGGCATCATGTTCCTCATGACGGACTCCCAGGTGTCTGACGAGAAGTTCCTGGTGCTCATCAACGACATGCTGGCCTCAGGAGAGATACCTGACCTGTTCACAGACGATGAGATAGAGAACATTGTCAACAACATCGCGGCCGAGGTGAGTGCTGGGTTCACAGATGATGAGATAGAGAACAATGTCAACAACATCGCGGCCGAGGTGAGTGCTGGGTTCACAGATGATGAGATAGAGAACAATGTCAACAACATCGCGGCCGAGGTGAGTGCTGGGTTCACAGATGATGAGATAGAGAACATTGTCAATAACATCGCGGCCGAGGTGAGTGCTGGGTTCACAGATGGTGAGATAGAGAACATTGTCAATAACATCGCGGCCGAGGTGAGTGCTGGGTTCACAGATGGTGAGATAGAGAACATTGTCAACAACATCGCGGCCGAGGTGAGTGCTGGGTTCACAGATGATGAGATAGAGAACATTGTCAACAACATCGCGGCCGAGGTGAGTGCTGGGTTCACAGACGATGAGATGGAGAACATTGTCAACAACATCGCCACTGAGGTGAGTTGTTGGGTTCACGGACGAATAATATCACAAATACTACAACTCGCTTCATTAAAAATAAACCACCGACCATCAGGTGACATGTCCGCGCCTTATCAATCAAGCTACTAAGGTAAATGGGTAAGTGTAACCAAATTATGAATCTTTTTGGCCTCTGCAGTTCGAACCGGGGTCTTCTCGCATGGTTTGTAATTATTTTTCTACTAAGCTAATCGTGCGGTTTCTATGTTGACACATTTCAAAATTTAAAAGTTCGGTAGTCGCACGATTAGCTCAGTGATTAAGCACTCGCTTGCCATGCGGAAGGTCCCGGGTTCGATCCCCCGTGCCGACAAAAATTTGTATTCTGAATTTGGTTACAATTGTTTGTAAGGGATACCTTCCGGTACGCTCGTGTTGACCCAGCACCTAAATGGGAAGTATTGTGTTACTTCTCGCCCATCAGAGGGGAGGCACACTACGGGATGGGCAGGCTACAACACAGACCACAAGCGTCTACAGTAGCTCCTGTTTCATGGCTACGAAATAAAAAAGGCTGTGAAACACTCATCTTTAAAAAAAAAAAAAAAAAAAAAAAAAAAAGTCAAAATGTTGATTGAATATTAAAGAAATTCATCCAAGTTTTACTTTATAAGAAGGTATAATAATACATTTAATTTTTTTTTAAATTTTATATTTATTAACGGGCCGAGCCCAATGTACAATTATTAAACAAGATTACATATCAAAAAGATTACACATTAAATTAAAATTCAATTTACATATACAAAGTAGAATTTTTTTTTACTGTAGGTAAATCCTTTTTATTTAACATACTCAGTCATCATAAATAATAATAATTATACATAAAAATGAGGCATCCCCGCTCCATCTTCGTAAGGTAAGCTTCTTATGAGTCTCCTTGCTCCTCTTATTCTTAACCCAAAGTAGAAAATAAATTATGAAAATTAGAATTTGATCAAGGGCGGTGCTAATGCCGACGGCATTCTCTTCGTTTCCCATCAGGTGAAAGCCGCGGGTCTGCAGGACACCAAAGAGAACTGCTGGAAGTTCTTCATCGAGCGGTGTCGCAAGATGATCAAGTGCATCCTGTGCTTCTCCCCGGTGGGCTCAACGCTGAGAGTTCGCGCTCGCAAGTTCCCCGCTATCGTCAACTGCACGCAGGTGGATTGGTTCCACGAGTGGCCGCAAGAGGCGTTGGAGTCTGTGTCGCACAAGTTTCTTGTGTCGGTCGACTGTTTGCCGGTGAGCTGCGTTGACAATCTAGGTCCAAGTGCATAGTCACTAACACCCTGATTAAGCACGGTCATTAGCCTTTTCATTGTGTATAAAGTTGATTGATTTAATCTGTTCATTAGCTACAATGCACTTGGGCCCTAGTTTATTTATATGAATTTACTAGAAAATACCCATTAAACAAAATTATTCCCACAAACCTTAAAATAATAATAAAATATAAAACTAAGGGCGGAACGAATAGACGTTTTTGTAATATCTCTGTGGCGCTAAGTCTCGGATTGTGTACTGTCTAAGATTTCATACTGTCGTAGGAAAACCGATGCAAAGCAATGACTTAAATTATCGAGTTCACCCCAAGTCTAATTGATGGTAACAATTTTACGCTTAAAACGAAACGGCAAGGGAATTTGCCGAACTCAAGAACTGAATTGCTGAACGATCTTCTCAATCTGAATACGATTGTTTCAGGATAATCTCAAGAAGCCATGTGCCGTATTCATGGCGTATGTCCACTCCTCCGTGAATCAGATCTCGGTGTCCTACCTTCTCAACGAGCGTCGGTACAACTACACCACACCCAAGTCCTTCTTGGAGCAGATAGACTTGTACGCCAAACTGCTGAACATCAAGTTTGATGACAATGCGTCGGGCATCACGCGCTTCCACAACGGTCTGCAGAAACTGGGCAGCTGTGCGCAACAGGTAACAGAAACTGGGCAGCTGTGCGCAGCAGGTAACAGAAACTGGGCAGCTGTGCGCAGCAGGTAACAGAAACTGGGCAGCTGTGCGCAACAGGTAACAGAAACTGGGCAGCTGTGCGCAGCAGGTAACAGAAACTGGGCAGCTGTGCGCAACAGGTAACAGAAACTGGGCAGCTGTGCGCAACAGGTAACAGATACTGGGCAGCTGTGCGCAACAGGTAACAGAAACTGGGCAGCTGCGCGCAACAGGTAACAGAAACTGGGCAGCTGTGCGCAACAGGTAACAGAAACTGGGCAGCTGCGCGTAGCAGGTAACAGAAACTGGGCAGCTGTGCGCAACAGGTAACAGAAACTGGGCAGCTGTGCGCAACAGGTAACAGAAACTGGGCAGCTGTGCGCAACAGGTAACAGAAACTGGGCAGCTGCGCGCAACAGGTAACAGAAACTGGGCAGCTGTGCGCAACAGGTAACAGAAACTGGGCAGCTGTGCGCAACAGGTAACAGAAACTGGGCAGCTGTGCGCAACAGGTAACAGAAACTGGGCAGCTGTGCGCAACAGGTAACAGAAACTGGGCAGCTGCGCGCAACAGGTAACAGAGACGAGTTCTCGTCCACTAACATCACAGAGTTCAATTCAGACAACTCTAATTTGGTTACAAAAACTCTATTTCCGATCTATCCCGGTAGCTCAGTGGTCAAGGCGTCTGATTTGTAATCCAGAGGTCGCGGGTTCAAAACCCAAACGGGACATTACAAGTTATCCTCCCAATTTGGATTTTTACCAAATAATAATTACGTCTTTGGCTTACTGGTGGAACAATGGCATTCATTGTTCCACCTAACCGGGAACAATGGAACTAACCGGGCAGTAAAGATAAAGCGATATTATTAGGTATTATATTAAACTATCTATTCCAGGTGGACGGTCTGAAAGCTGATCTGGACATCAAGAACAAGGAGGTGGCGGAAAAAACCGAGAAGGCCAACACTCTCATCAAGATTGTCGGGAAGGAGCAGTTCAAAGTTACCAACGAGAAATCTTTCGGTAAGTCTTCTTGTTGACTTTTGATTATCTGGTTTGGTTGTAGTGGGTTGTGTTTAAGTATTATGCACTTGAATTTGAAAAGAGAGAAAATATTTATTAAAATATTGTGAAACATAAATCATGATTTATTTATTATTATTATTAACATAATAATGAAATGGATGAATTAGTCTCTCATTAAAATAATAGTTGCAAGATAATAATGCTTTGATTTTTTTTTTTTTTTTTTTAATTAACGGGGTTTACCCCTGTTTAATATTGCTTTTTCCAGTGGCGAATGAGGAGAAAAAAGTCCGGGTGATTGAGGAGGATGTGGGTTACAAGCAGAAGGTGTGCGCGGAGGATCTGGAGAAGGCGGAACCTGCCCTGGCCGCCGCTGAGCAAGCCCTGGAGACCCTGGATAAGGTGCCTTTTTTTATAACTGGCGCAGTCGATAGTCGTTTTCCATATTTTATTATTATTATTTTATTTTATTTTTTAAGGAAGGAATTGGTGCATATAGAAGGGAGACCCGGTAGATACGAGTAGAAGTAGATCCTCGTTCATTACCAGGTACTGCAACAACAATCCCTCAACTTGGGAGGCTTCAGTATTCTTCAAATCAAGTAAGAAGGCAATCGAATCTTTCTCTCCTCTCGTTGCTCTGAATTCGCCCCGCTGTAACCAAAAGGAAAATTATCGCTTCCCGTGGGGATCCCTTACAGTCCTGTGCCATCCTAAGCTAGACATGAGTACTCTATATGGTATTCACGACGTTCCTTTACTTTGAAGACACGAGCACTCTCTATGGCATTCGTTTCTATGTATTTCTCATAGGGAATAGGTTCTAGTGGTCCTTGGGAGCAATGTATGAGTGTTGGGTTCTGAAAATTGTGGTCCCTCGTGCTCACTCGCTGATCCCAGCTCTGAGGCTCAAGTTGTTAAGTAGTTTGTTGTAATCACAATTGTGATTAATACAAATATGATAACTATATTTTCAATGTACTTACAATTTTCTCAGACCAACCTGACGGAGCTGAAGGCTCTCAAGGCCCCGCCCACCGGCGTCATGTCTGTGTGCGACGCTGTGGCCGTGCTCATGGCGTCCAAGAAAGGCAAGGTGCCCAAGGACCTGGGCTGGAAAAACTCTCAGGTAATTTTCAGTCATTTTAATTAATGAAGAAATGATTTAACGCCAGCGTCGATGGCATGTTGAATACACCGGTTCCCTTCAGAACACCGAAGTTAAGCGACATCCAGCGAGGTTAAGACTTGGATGGGTGACCATTCAAATTCTAATTCTCGTGACGCTGGCTTTTCCCGGCCCCACTCAGGCTGGGTGAGGTCAATGTGAGTAGCAGGTTTGTGAGTTTCCTGCGAATGGAGGGTAAAACCCCCGTCGTGATATGACCATGGCAGTTGAAAGCGACGTTAAACCCCACTTAAAAAAAAAAAAAAAAAAAAAAATGATTTAACATTGTAAAATGAACCCATCTCCCGAAAAGTACAAGAGTACTTAAGAGGAGGTAGATGATGTGACATAGTATGAAAATATCAATAAAAACAATTATTACTATTATCAAACTCTTTATTAGTAATTCAAACTTAACTTACCTTAAATGATAATCTTCTCATCATTGTGATGTAGGTGTCTACACCTATCTCTCGCACACGGAATTATTATTATACCTTGAATTTAGAGCGAAATCAGCAGAAAATATTCTACAGTGATTCTGTTGGAAATGCTTCATTTGCTGTGATTTTCTGACACTTAGCTACTAAATTCACTATATCTATTTTTCAGCTTATTATGAAAACATAATTATTTGCATGGTTCGAAAGATCATAAAATTTACCTTAAGATTACAATATTTCAAAAGATATGAATATGATATGAGTGTATATTTAAGTGGAAGCAGAACTTCCATTTTCGTTTAAAAAAATTCGAAAAAATTAATCTCTTTTGACGGATTAATATAGAATATTTTCGACTGCAATCGCGGAGTTCTTTCAGCCAGCCTCCGTGGCGTAACGGGTGTGACTATTGCCCGTAGTCCAGAGATCCTGAGTTCGATTCCTGGTTGGAGTAGACTTTTCACACAGAAAATTCTGTTCCCTCCGAACACATGTGGCTAACATTTCTGGTACTACTCAGGCTGGGTGAGGTTAAAGTGGGTAGCTGGTACGATTCCCAGTGAATAGATGGTAAAACTTCTGTCCTGACTATCTAAAATCAGAACGTTAAAACCAAATAGAATCAATGGGCATGAAAGGAGCTGAGAAATTGGATCTTGGCGTACATATAATTCTCACCGTGATATAGGAGTAGATGTAAAATAAGCTATGATTTACATTTGACATCAATTTCGCGGAGACTTGTGCTGTTCTCCCAAAGTCGGCGTCGGGTTGAGTAAGTAGTAAAGGTAGCATTGCGAAATAGAAAAAGCATAGGTATTCCCCTTCACCCTACTCTACCATCACTAATCGTCTTATCAACCGACTAGCTCCTCAGAGATGGCTGTATGGGTTATTTTTGCCCAATGCAAAAAAAAAAAAAAAACAAAAAAAAAGTTCCTCAGAGTAGAGTACAAAATATCAAGGTGACTTTTTTGTGCCTATCTCATGGACACAATTTATTATTATTAGGCCTAGAATTTCGTAAAATAATTTAGATGTAGCTCAGTGGTAAAGGCGGCACTCTGTGAATCCAAAGACTCCAGAGGTCGTGGGTTCGAGACCCAGCTGGGACATGACATGTTATCCTCCCATTCGGGATTTTTACCACATAATAATATGTCTTGGGCTTACTGCTGGAACAATGGGACTTTAATAGTCCTAATCGGGCAGTATAAAAAAGGCGATATTATTATATTCCTCCCCAGGCCATGATGGCCAGTGTGGACAACTTCCTCGTGAGTCTGAAGAAGTACGACAAGGAGAACATTCACCCGGAGATAGTTCGCTACGTCACCAAGGAGTTCCTGACCAAGGACTTCTTCAAGCCAGAGATCATCCACAGTCAGTCCCAGGCCGCTGCAGGTAAACATTGAGTTGGGTGGAAGAGATTGCCACAGGCAATAACCCCGCCCTTTAGGTAGGACATTATTGTTATTTTCTTTTTTTTACTTATTTATTTTGTCATTTGTTTGTTTGTTTTTTTTTTCTTCTTTCTTTTCTTAATTTTATACTGTTACCTGTACTTTGTCCTCCTAATAAAGCTTAAAAAAAACATAAGTTTCACGCCAATCAATAATTATAATACTGTAAAAGTGATGAAATACATAACAACACTCTTTAGAATAGACAGAACTCAAATTTTTTGCATCCCTAATAAAAACAAGAATATACTCAAATCCCCTATAACATCATGCATGAAAAAATTCAACGATATGCCCCAACAATCCGATCTCTTTAAATGAATACATGTGTGAATGAATGAGTGAATAAATGAGTATACCAGTTATTGCTTGATTGTTATAATATATAAATTTCAAGTGTAGGTATTTGAAAAAAGAAAAAAAAAAAGAAGAAAGTAACCACCAGGCGATGTTTATGCTTAAAGTATTTTCTACCACCTAACCCTCAGAGTTTTATTATTATGTGGTCACAAACTCAAATGAATGAGGAAAAATTCATGCACTGGGATTCAAACCAACGGAATTCTAAACTACCTGGATTATTTTATTAATTTAATACTTACTTACTTAGGTACTTATCCGTGACTAGGGCCTGGGCGACCATATGTCTGCTCAACAGCTTGTCTCCAATCAAGACGATGTTATGCTGCTTCCTCCCGACTGCAGGGATCAATTCCCATCTCTTGGGCATCTTTTCCAATGTTATCCTTCCATCTGAGCTTTGGCCTGCCTTGTAATCTCCTTCCTTCTACTTCCTCAACAAGAGCAATTCTGGGAAATCTTTGTTCTTCCATCCTAGCGACATGACCTGCATATTCCTTTTATTGTAACCTTTCTCCTTCAGGGTTGTGTTCCTGGGTGATCAACGTGGTGCAGTTCTACAACGTGTGGACCTTCGTGGAGCCCAAGAGAAAAGCCCTGGCCGCTGCTAATGCAGAACTGGCCGCGGCGTCGCAAAAACTGGCCGAGCTCAAGGCCAAAATAGCGGTAAGTTGGTTGATTTTTTTTCCTTATAAAATTATCAAAATTTATTTACATTTTACACATTAGATATTATAAATGTATACATATGATCTTCTTTTTCTTTTTCTTTCACTTCTCGGGGTTGGCATTATTCAATCTTATGGTTGTTGTTGTTGTAGCCAGCTTGGCTTCAGCTGGAGGGGGTTGTGATAGTCTCCAGCCAACTTTATTTCAAAGTTGGCTCGTCCTGAACCAAATAATTATTTCTATGTCTGATCATACTGTTTCTGTTTATACTGATTATACTGATCAACCATCATGAGGACTTGGACTTTTCTTTATAAGCCATTAAACCCTTAGGAAACTTCAAACTTGGCTAGTCTGTTCTCTGTTTATAGTCCTCTAGCGAGACATGGTTGTCTTATGGTTGAGTTTGGTTGGGTGGGTGAGGTTAATGTGAGTATCAGTATAAACAGAATCAGTATAAACAGAAAAGTAGTTGGTACGATTCCCAGCGAACGGAGGGTAAAACCCCCGTCCAAATCAGGACATTAAATCAAATAGAACCGTTGGTGTTTGTTTTTATAGAGTAAATCTGTTTCAGTCACTGGAAGCCACACTTCAAGATCTGACGGACAAGTTTGACGCGGCCGTAAAGGAGAAGTTGTTCTGTCAGAACCAGGCCGCTGAATGTGCGGAGAAGATAGATCTGGCCGACCGACTGGTGAATGGGCTGGCCTCTGAGAACGTGAGGTGGAGAGAGAGTGTGCTGGGGTACGTTATCTTGTACTTCCGAGTTTTAACCGGGTACTATTCTAATCTCTATTATATAAAACAGAAAAAAGGACTACCTACCTACCTACCTATGTTTGTTTGTCCGGAGTTGTTTAGCCAAAACGGTAAGAGATAGCGAAAAATGTCTCAGAATTGACCCCCCCAAAACCATTATCGCTTTGTCCAGAAAAATTATAAAAAGTTCAAAAAGGCATTGCTGTCCAGCAGTACGGCCATGCCTTAGTAAATTTGAAATTTAGTCCCGTTGCAAAGCACGGGCAAACGGCTAGTCTATCTATATTTTACAGTCGAATCTGTGGATATAAGACCTCGAGGGACCAGATTTTCTCTCTTATATCCAGGTTTCTTTAATAAAGAGGTGAATTTCTCTAATAGAGAATTAACTTTGACATGGAAAACAATTTTTTATTTACCCAGGTTTAACTGTAATAGATATAAGAAGTATTTTGTAGTTGTTGTATAATGTTTTATTCAGTTTTGCTGCAGCTGGGAAGAAGTGATAGCTGCCAGCCAACTATAATTGACTCGTCTTGAACCAGATATTCTTATATGCGATCAATCATCGCGAGAATTTGGTCTTTATAATCTAGGAGTTCAATTTACATGTAGGTATGAACCAATGTATTTACTAATTTTATTTTATCAATGTATATTATCTGTTCAACTTATTAAACCGAGAAATGAGACTTTGTTTAAACTGCTAGCAAATAGGGACTCTCTAGTTTTACGCAGTCAACAAATATTTTTTAAATCAACAAGATGATAACATTTATAAGTAAAAAATTCCTTCATCTGAACAGAATCTGGTAATGAGCCAAGGATGCTGGCCGCTTTCCCATCAACTTTTCTTTTTTTTTTTTTTGTAAATCAAGGCTGGTGCTAATGCCCACGGCATTTTTTTTTTTTTTTTAATTTTTTTTTAATTTTATTTATTTATTTAATAACAGGATAACATATACAAAGGTATTTTTCCTAAGCTAAAGCTTCTAAAGCATTCTCTTATTCTCTCCAGGCTGCAACAGTCAGCCCTCACCCTGCCTGGGGACATTCTTCTGGTCACCGCCTTCGTCTCCTATGTGGGCTGCTTCACTCGGTCCTACCGCCTGGATCTGCTCCACAAGTTCTGGCTGCCGACGATTAAGAAGTCCAAGGTATGGATTAAAAAGTCGAAGGTATGGATTAAAAAGTTCAAGGTATAGATTAAAATGTCGAAGGTATGGATTAAAAAGTTAAAGGTAAAGATTAAAAAGTCGAAGGTATAGATAAAAAAAAGTCGAAGGTATAGAGTAAAAAGTCGAAGGTATAGACCATCTACAAAACGTCTCCTATATGTGTGCAAAATTTTATCGAAATCAGTCGAGAAGTTTCCGAGATTTGCGCGTTACTAGGAATATTTTTAACAGACCGACAGACGGACACAAAACCAAAGTTGCTTAGGAGGTTATGAAACCGGAGCAAAAAAATGGTTTTTTTTTTTTAATATACAAAAACGAACACAATAAATACTTCCGATTTCTAGTATTAGAAATTTCTCGGAAGTAAAATTCGAAGGTATCTCTATATATAAATGTCAAAGACACTCACTGACCACTGACCACTGACTGATCATCGCTCTACAGCCCAAACCGTAAGTCCTAGGAAGCTGAAATTTGGTAGGTAGCTTTGTCTTATAGTCTAGATGTGCAATAAGACGGGATTTTTCGAAACTCCCACTACAACACCTGCCATTGACGAAAAAGGATTTTTTGCTTACACGGCCATGCCTCGGCCCGCAAAGCGGGCGACAGCCCGCTAGTAGATTATATTAAAAAGTCGAAGGTATAGATTAAAAAGTCGAAGGTATAGATCAAAGAGTCGAAGGTATAGATTAAAAAGTCGAAAGTATAGACAAAAAATTCGAAGTTATGGATTAAAAACTCAAGGGTATAGAGTATAGAGTCTTTTCTTTCTTCTTTTACTCTGTCTTATACCGCTCAAGCTGGCTCAAGCTCAAGCTGGCATTAATGCCACTCATGATTGTAATCCGGGGCGAAGTTAATGCATTAGGCATTCTCTGCTAACCCCTTCTGAGAAGGAGACGAAATGACCGGATCAAACTCTTTACCTTCTATCCTGCCATAATTTCAGCCGGAAATCCCGCTGACGGCCGACCTGGACCCCCTGAGCATGCTGACGGATGACGCCACCATCGCCGGCTGGAACAACGAGGGTCTCCCCAACGATAGGATGTCCACTGAGAACGCCACCATTCTGATCAACAGTCAGAGGTGGCCACTTATGATCGATCCGCAGGTAGAGCATTATTATTATATAAATATTTATTAGGCGGACAAAGTAATGTAAATTTTATATTTAAATTTTCAATTTTATATTTAAATTTTCAACGGATTTGAATTGTTCACCATTGTTCTTTTAGAATTTAATGTTTTTATTACATGTTAATAATTTGTATAAAGGTATTGTACCGTTAATAAATGTACCCGTATAGCGGGCATTATTATTATTATTTAATATTTATAGTATAAAATTAGAAAAAATACTTCCGATTTCTAAAATTAGAAATTTGGGCGGCGTTCTTGTCTGCGGTAAATAATAAATAGTAATAATGATTTTTTTTTTTTTTTTTTAGATTTTAACATATTAACGGGGTTAACCCATGTTTATTTTTTGTAAATTAATTACAAACAAAAACATAAGAAACGAAAGAAACGAAAAAGTTCTATAGTTCTATGTTACCCACTAAAATTGTGATGTAAGAACACAAAAATTAGTCAGGACATTAGTATTGTTTTCTATTTATTCTTCAAACTATTTTACAATTTATTTATTTTTCTTAATTTTATACTGTAAATATTGTACATTACTTTGTCCTCCTAATAAAGATTTAAATAAAAATAACACAAAGAACACATTTATTTATTGCTAATTATTAAGTTCTATAACTCTAACACCATTTATTTGTATGGTATATGTAACTATAAAGTTTAAAAACACCACTTTAATATAATTAAAAGATAGATAGATTTCTAACTATTTTGGTCCCAGCTTCAAGGCATCCGATGGATCAAGACGCGGTACGAATCCAAGCTCATCACAATCAGACTGGGTCAGAAAAAGCTGATAGACCATATAGAGAGAGCGGTGAATGGAGGACACGTGCTGCTCATTGAGAACATTGAAGAGAGTGTGGACCCTGTGCTGGACAATCTGATCGGACGGAACTTGATGCGCAAGGGAAAGTAAGTGGACAATAATAATAATACTCTTTAGTGGAAGGTAACCAACAGGCGAGGTTAACACATAGACGACCGGCATGTTTCTAGTCAGTTCTCCCGTGGGACCGGCGATGTTTAGGCTATTCACAGACGTAGTGCATGCGTGTACCAGCGGTGGTACACTCGGTCCATTCCGTACAGACACGCGTGTACCACCCGTGGTACACCCGGTCGTCCAAGTGTTAATGCTCAAAGGGACCAGATATTTTTTCTCTAGATTCAACTGTATTCCACAAGTAACACATAACAATAATAACAACACTCTTTAATGGAAGGTAACCACTAGGTGAGGTTAATGTTCAAAGCATTTTCTACCACCTAACTCTCAGAGTCTTTCCATTTAGGTGCTAGGTCAACACGAGCATACGGAAGCTACTTTATAAAAAAAACTGTAATCAAATTCAGAATGTAAATTTACTGTCAGCTCGTTGGGATCGAATGCGGGACCTTTCGCATGTGAAGCGAGTGTCTTACCACTGAGATAATTGTACGCTCTCATATTTTATTTATTTATTTACACTTTATGAATAGGACATATTATATACAACACAAATAATTACAAATTAAAATACAATATAATAGAAGAAAAAATAAATAAATATATGCATAATATTTGTCCTAACTAAAGGGCCGGGTTATTGCCTTTGGCAATCTCTTCCAACCAACCCAATCTCGTACTATTTCTCTACCCGCCAGAGTGGTGAAAATTGGCGAGAAGGAGATCGACTACAACCCCGAGTTCAAGCTGATCCTCCACACGAAGCTCGCCAACCCGCACTACAAGCCGGAGATGCAGGCCCAGACCACCCTGATCAACTTCACAGTGACGCGGGACGGCCTGGAAGACCAGTTGCTCGCGGAGGTGGTCAAGTTTGAGCGGCCTGACCTGGAGTTGCTCAAGGTACGAGTCTTGGACCACGTCTTAATGCCTGAATAATTTTTCAAATTTCATTAAATTATATATTTTTTTGTTCACATTCTATTCAAGTAAAGGCACACAAAGTTTTTGACTTTGGCAATCCAGAGAGAACACTTGCTGCGTTACCTCTCTGGATTGCTAGAGACAATCTTTGTGTGAGAAAAATGCCCTCTCTCATGTCTCCTGTCACTCGGGCTAAAACGTCGCCAACTCGCCTGAATAGTTAAATAAGTTAGAATTAGCTTAAGAGGTACCTAATTATTTTGTAATCTTAAATTATTGTAAATAAAGTTGAAAATTCAAATTCACACTATAGTGCATATCACAATACATGAAAGGTCCAATCAAAATATTGTTGCGGGTATTTTGATGCGAGTGCTCACATTTCAGAATAGATTTTTTTTTTTTCCAACAGTAGCGTGAAGAGAATCGACTGTGCCACTTAAAATGGCTTTTTTGGTTTATTTATTTAACATAACAATTCATAATTATTTTAAATAAAACGATCAACATAGTATTTTAATATAAAAAACAACTTGAAAATATACTATACAAATAAAGATAAATAGAACAGAATCAAGTGTAGTTAATTTCAATTGTTTTGTAATCCAAGACAAAGTTATTTATTTATTTACACTCTATTTTTTGTATAATACAAAGAACAATAAATTATTAGTAAAGATAAAAAAAATTAACAATATTTACAAAATAAGATATAGAAAAGAAAATATTTAAATTTAAATGTACAATGTATTGTAATCCGGGGCGAAGTTAATGCCTTAGGCATTCTCTGCCACTTAACCCCGACATATTCTTATTGTTGTTGACATATTCTGCTACTTAGCTCAACAATCGCTATCAATATTAACTAATCTCTCCCACCCAGAGTAACCTCACCAAGGAGCAGAACCTGTTCAAGATAACTCTCAAGAACCTGGAGGACGATCTCCTCATGCGTCTTTCCTCCTCGGGAGGCGACGTGTTGAGCGACAAGAACCTGGTTCTCAATCTGGAGAAATCCAAGATGACCGCCAAGGACATAGAGGTGAAAGTGAAGGAGGGCAAGAAGACGGCCAAGAAGATAGACGAGGCCAGAGAGCAGTACAGACCCGCGGCCGAGCGGGCTTCGGTCATATACTTCATCATGAACGAACTGTTCAAGATCAACCCGATCTATCAGTTCTCACTCAAGGTAAGTGAACTAGTGGATCATGAACTGTTCACAGTGAACCATTGGATGAACCGTTCAACCCGATCTATCTGTTCTCGCTCAAGGTAAGTGAACTAGTGGATCATGAACTGTTCAAACGGTTGGATGAACCGTTCAAGATCAACCCGATCTATCAGTTCTTACTCAAGGTAAGTGAACTAGTGGATCATGAACTGTTCACAGTGAACCATTGGGTGAACTGTTCAAGATCAACCCGATCTATCAGTTCTCACTCAAGGTAAGTGAACTAGTGGATCATTAACTGTTCAAACGGTTGGATAAACCGTTCAAGATCAACCCGATCTATCAGTTCTTACTCAAGGTAAGTGAACTAGTGGATCATGAACTGTTCACAGTGAACCATTGGGTGAACTGTTCAAGATCAACCCGATCTATCAGTTCTCACTCAAGGTAAGTGAAGTAGTGGATCATGAACTGTTCACAGTGAACCATTGGGTGAACTGTTCAAGATCAACCCGATCTATCAGTTCTCACTCAAGGTAAGTGAACGAGTGGATCATGAACTGTTCACAGTGAACCATTGGGTGAACTGTTCAAGATCAACCCGATCTATCAGTTCTCACTCAAGGTAAGTGAACTAGACTAGTGGATCATGAACTGTTCACAGTGAACCATTGGGTGAACTGTTCAAGATCAACCCGATCTATCAGTTCTCACTCAAGGTAAGTACTTATGAACAAGTGGATCATGAGTTGTTCACAGTGAACCGATCTACCAGTTCTCACTCAAGGTAAGTGAACTAGTGGATCATGAACTGTTCACAGTGAACCATTGGGTGACCTGTTCAAGATCAACCCGATCTATCAGTTATCTATTTTTTTACTAGGTATACTGTTTATATTATTTCCTTTATTTCTTTTCTTTGTAATCATATTATTTGTACTGTACAGTGTACACCCGATCTATCAGTTATCTATTTTTTTTTTTTATTAGGTATTGTTTATTTATATTGCTTCAATTTTTCTTTTCTTTGTAATCATATTATTTGTACTGTACATAATTATGTCTATTATCTAATAAAATATTAAATAATAATAATCGATGCTGTGTTTTAACAACCTGACAAAAGTTGCCTAACTTTTGTTTGTATTTCAAATCGTTTGTATTTCAAATAAACTTTTTTTTTGTACTTTGTATTTTTTACCTACTTCCTTTATATCTTGTATTTTTTTTTCTCTTATTTTCGCAAATCATGTTCTATGTACATATTCTGTATCCCTTGAACAATAAATAAATAAATAAAAATAAACTGTTGTCCAGGCCTTCACGGTGGTGTTCCACAACGCGATGGGGCGGGCCCCCCGCACCCAGGTGCTCAAGCACCGGATAGGCAATCTGGTGGACAGCATCACCTTCATGACCTTCCAGTACACGAGTCGCGGGCTGTTCGAGCGAGACAAGCTTATCTTCATGGCCCAGATGACGATACAGGTGAGCTCTGCCCGCTTTGTTTTCTTCTGATTGATCTGTTGTCACAATAGATCTAATAGAGGTCAGTGTGATAATCTGGGCTTCTCTTGTGGAACTCCAACTAGTTAATACTAATAAAACTTTCCGCTTTGAGTTAACCTAACAGCCTGCCTCCGTGGTGTGACGGCTATCACTACTGGTCGCGGTCCAAAGATCCTGAGTTCGAGAAAATTCTCGAGTCTGGCATTTCTGGCCGTCATTTGAAATACTGTGGCAAGCGCACTCTTAGGACCGAATTATGAAACAGGATATATCTAGGTTTTGTTAAACCAAGCCACTATCACTTAACAGCTGATATAAATGCGCTGTGATTCGTTGAAATTTCCTCTAGAGGGCGTGTCAAGGGCAAAACAGGATTAGATTAACAGAAATCGGCCCTTAACTTTTTGTTTGGCATGTTTTCACGCACCCCCTCAGATCATGGCGATCAGGAAGGAGATCGCTCGGGAGGAGTTGGACTTCCTGCTCCGCTTCCCCTTCCAGCCTGGCGTGTCCAGTCCTGTGGACTTTCTCACCAACACCCTGTGGGGGGGCATCCGGGCCCTGTCCAACCTGGAGGAGTTCAAGAATCTGGACAAGGACATCGAGTCGGGAGCGAAGAGGTAAAAACACTCTCGTGTAGCACCGAGTAAGTTTTTAAAGTTTAAAGTTATCATATTTGTGCTAATCAGTTTCGTGATATCACAACTACTCAAACTCGCTTTACTAAATTTACGCTGAAACCGGGACTTGAACCACCGACCTCCAGATTACAAGTCCGCCGCCCTATCGATCAAGCTACTGAGCACTCTGCACAGATATCATTGGGAACCGTAGAGAACAATAAGGGCGAAATCAGACGTTTTGGTAATACCTCTATGGCACTAAGTCTCAATTTAGTCGTATTTTTCTTTCTAACCAAAAAAAAATTCCAGGTTAGGTTTCTTCCAAATATTTCCATTTTATTCCAAGGTCATTCGTGAAAAAAATGCGTTTAGGTACTTACTTCTAAAGATAAACAATTGACCTAACCTATAAAAGAACTGGAAGCAAGAATTTTCTACTTCCATTTTGGTTAACTTTGGTTAGAAAGAAAAATACGGCTTTTATGTGACTTTGGGTGATTTCGCCCTAAGATGGGGAAAACTGATATTAAGTTATGACTTATAGTTCTCGATTTTCTGATATTCATATTCTGATATTCATTCTAACGTTTCGGCAGATATTCATGAAATCTATTTTTTCAGTTCTCTGCTGAATTTTACTTACATAACACCCTTTACGTTGCACAAATATATCATTGAGAACCGTCGAGAACAGGGACTAAACTCAAAACTGGGATTTCCGAGTAGATTTCCTATTGCACGTTTAAAAAGTGTGAACTCTGTAGATTTCTACAGTACATAAAACCAAATTTCGTTCAAAGTCAAAATAGGTATATAAAAATGGAATAGAGAAATGAAAAAAAGAAAAAAAAATTTTTTTAACATTATTTTATTATAATCTTTGTATTTATTGACATTTTTATTGTTGACATTGTAAATAGGGCTATTCCCGTAAATATACTCCCGTACACCGGATATTTATTATTATTATTATTAAGAAAAGATTAACATTACTTTTACCTATAAACTTTTTTATTTCTCGCTTCACTTTGTGAATGTTGTGTCCCTCAGGTGGAAGAAATTCATCGAGGGGGAGACGCCAGAGAAGGACAAGTTGCCTCAGGAGTGGAAGAACAAGAGCGCGCTGCAGCGGCTGTGTATCATGAGGTGAGTAAACCAACTCTAGTTCATGGGGGCTTTAATAATAATAACACTCTTTAGTGGAAGGTAATCACACTAATCAATATTCGTGGCGTAACGGTTGTGACTACTACCCGTAGTCCAGAGATCCTGAGTTCGATTCCATTTGGAGCAGACTTTTCGCACAGAAAATTCTGTTCCCTCCAAACATGTGAGGCTGGCAATTCCGGTCCTACCCAGGCTGGGTGAGGTTAATGTGGGTAGCTGGTACGATTCCCAGCGAATGGAGGATAAAACCCCCGTCCTGTTTACCTCAAGTCAAGACGTTAAAACCAAATAGAATCAATGGACATGAAAGGAGCCTAGACATTGGATCTGGGCGTCCATATAATACTCTCACCACCGTGATTTAGGTATTAATACCTATCTCATGGATACGGAATTATTATTATTATTAGTTCATGGGGGCTTTGATAATAATAACACTCTTTAGTGGAAGGTAATCACACTAATCACTATGCGAGGTTAATCCTAAAAGCATTTTCTATGGCCTTACCCTCAGAGACTTATTATTATGTGGTTGCAAACTCAAATTAATGAGGATTCGAAGCAACGGATCCCTACGCTACCTGGATTACGAGACTAGCGCCACTTGACTACCATTGCACGGTACTTGACTATGGTTAATGCTCGAATTGTATACCACCTAACTTTGAAAGTCTTATTATTATGTGGTCGCAAACTTAAATTAATGAGGAAAAATTTGTGCACTGGGTGGGATTCGAACCAACGGATTCCTACGCTACCTGGATTACCAGACTAGCGCGTTAACCACTTGACTACCAGTGCAATAATAATAATTCCATGTCCGTGAGACGGACACGGATACCTATATCACGGTTTGGACGCCCAAATCCAATGTCTAAGCTCTTTTCATATCCATAGTGGTCAATGAATTCACTAATCATATAAAACTAGCTAAAATCCGGCATTTTCTTGCAATCTACCACTCTATCAGTAGCTCAGTGGTAAAGGCGGCACTCTGTGAATCCAGAGATTCCAGAGGTCGTGGGTTCGAAACCCAGCCGGGACATGACAAGTTATCCTCCCATTTGGGATTTTTACCACATAATAATATGTCTTGGGCTTACTGCTGGAATAATGGGACTTTAATAGTCTTAATCGTATTATGTTTAATAGTTATTTATGTAATAATTGTAATTTATGTTTGTAATATTCTATAAAAAAAAGTTGTATTTTCGCATTATTTTATGCCAACCTTTGTAAAATCATATTACAATAAAATAAAATTGATTGATTGATAGTCTTAATCGGGCAGTATAAGGCGTAATTATTATTACTATCCTTTATCTCCCAGGTGTCTGCGGCCCGACCGCATGACCTACGCCGTGCGCCAGTTCGTGGAGGAGAAGATGGGAGAGGTCTACACCAACGCGCGCACCATCGAGTTCGAGCAGAGCTACCGCGAGTCCTCCTCGACCACGCCCATCTTCTTCATCCTGTCGCCCGGCGTGGACCCGACCCGCGACGTGGAGGCGGTGGGCCGCAAGTACGGCTTCACCACCGACCTGGGGAATCTGCACAATGTGTCGCTGGGCCAGGGCCAGGAGGTGATCGCGGAGGAGACGATGGAGATTGCGTGCACCCAAGGGCACTGGGTCATTCTGCAGGTGGGTGATGAGCTTCACTTGAATTCTGTTGGGTCATTCTGCAGGTGGGTGATTAGCTTCACTTGAATTTTTTTTTTTTTAAAGATGAGTGTTTCACAGCCTTTTTTGTTTCGTAGCCATGAAACAGGAGCTACTGTAGACGCTTGTGGTCTGTGTTGTAGCCTGCCCATCCCGTAGTATGCCTCCCCTCTGATGGGCGAGAAGTGACACAATACTTCCCATTTAGGTGCTGGGTCAACACGAGCGAACCGGAAGGTATCCCTTACAAACAACTGTAACCAAATTTTGAATACAAATTTTTGTCGGCGCGGGGGTTCGAACCCGGGACCTTCCGCATGGCAAGCGAGTGCTTAACCACTGAGCTATTCGTGCGCTCATTCTGTTGGGTCATTCTGCAGGTGGGTGATTAGCTTCACTTGAATCCTGTTGGGTCATTCTGCAGGTGGGTGACTAGCTTCACTTGAATCCTGTTGGGTCATTCTGCAGGTGGGTGATTAGCTTAACTTGAATCCTGTTGGGTCATTCTGCAGGTGGGTGATTAGCTTAACTTGAATCCTGTTGGGTCATTCTGCAGGTGGGTGATTCGCTTAACTTGAATCCTGTTGGGTCATTCTGCAGGTGGGTGATTCGCTTAACTTGAATCCTGTTGGGTCATTCTGCAGGTGGGTGATTCGCTTAACTTGAATCCTGTTGGGTCATTCTGCAGGTGGGTGATTAGCTTCACTTGAATTCTGTTGGGTCATTCTGCAGGTGGGTGATTAGCTTAACTTGAATCCTGTTGGGTCATTCTGCAGGTGGGTGATTAGCTTAACTTGAATCCTGTTGGGTCATTCTGCAGGTGGGTGATTAGCTTAACTTGAATCCTGTTGGGTCATTCTGCAGGTGGGTGATTCGCTTAACTTGAATCCTGTTGGGTCATTCTGCAGGTGGGTGATTCGCTTAACTTGAATCCTGTTGGGTCATTCTGCAGGTGGGTGATTCGCTTAACTTGAATCCTGTTGGGTCATTCTGCAGGTGGGTGATTCGCTTAACTTGAATCCTGTTGGGTCATTCTGCAGGTGGGTGATTGCTGCAGGTGGGGCCACAGGCTTTAACCTCGCCCCTTGGTTCACTACATATTCTAGTGTGTTTTTTTTTTTCATGTTATTTCATGTTTGTTGAATGTATCATGTAGTTGACCAATAAAGTGTTAAATAATAATAATAATAAAACTAGAGCTGATTATTTGAATCGAGTACTGAGTAGTTTTCGAGTATCATCAACCCTAAATTTAAACGATCTTACATTCTTTTTTCGTCGTTAATGTGAAGTGAATTTCAAACCACTAAAGTTTGGAATAGTTATGGTTTTCTGTTCTGACAGCTCAGTGGTCAAGGGGTCAGTCTGGTGATTCAGAGGTCGGTTCGAAACCAGGCCGGGACATGGAAAGTTATTCTTCCATTTAGGATTTTAATCAAACACTTCCTGGGCTTATTTCTGAAATAATGGAATCATATTTATTGTTCTTAGCTTAAATTAGGCGATATTATTATTAAATTTTGTTATTATGATACTGGCGCAGTCATGTTTACAATAATTTTCATACACATACTGTAACACTATAGCAGTTCTGTAATCTGTAAACCTCACACAGATTCTGTAATCGAATTATAAATGTCATATCAAGCATGGGGACAATTCGATAAGAGCATCTGTGTGAGGTTTACAGTTCACAGAACTATTATAGTAGAACTACACTATAGTGTACTATACAGGGTGGACACAAAGTCTCACCCCACTCGGCGCGGCGGACAGTACCTGTAAAGCCAGCCCAAAACTAACACTATCAGATAAGATTGAGTATGTTTGAAAGATGTAGTTGAGAGGATTTCTCATGAAAAAATATCATCTTTCTACCAATTCTTTTTCTAGAGATACAGCATAGAACACATACTGGGAGTGGGGTCAGACTTTGTGATCACTCTGTATATTATAGAACTACACTAGTGTTGTATTGTTTGAATTTGACTTCTATCATATTAAGTAAATCTCAATAAAATGGTTAACTTCATATGAAATTGTTAGTTTTTATTATTACTTTTATTTTTTCAATTGTAATTATTTTTTTACACCTTTCTAGACTGATAACACAACCCTTACTCACAAAACAAAGATTCGAATCTCTTAGTGTGAGTAGAAGGCAATTCCATTATTGGCTACATTATAGGCACATAATAATAAATAGGTCCTAATCTTCATATCTGTTGAATCTTTTATTGTATAATATTTATCATAAGTTAGAACTTGGAACCCATACTGTCTATATTTCTATGTGTCTACTTGTATGCTGTCTATGTATTATTTAATAAATAAAGATGCCAAATATTTACTAATTACAAAAAAAAAAAAAAATACAAATTTCAGAACGTGCATCTGGTGAAGAACTGGCTGCCCACCCTCGACAAGAAGATGGAGGCTTCGTTCAAGAAACCCAACAAGAACTATCGTCTCTTCATCAGCGCGGAGCCCGCCGGCTCCCCGGAGTACCACATCATCCCCCAGGGGGTGCTGGACTCCTCCATCAAGATAACCAACGAGCCGCCCACAGGTAATGTAAAGTTTGTATTATTATTATTTTTTTTTTAGGAAGAGGAGGTAAATCTTATATTAATTCAAGACGAACACCAAAGACTGCCTGTCTTTGATGAACAGTGTGAGTTTTGTAAGCGGAAATCGGTGCTTAATACCCATTAAAGTCCTCCTCTCCCCCTAAGAACATTATTATTATAGTATGCTTTATTAGGAGGACAGAGTACAATGGTAACAGTATAAAATTAAGAAAAAACAAACAAATGACAAAATAAATAAGTAAAAAAGAAAATAACAATAATGTCCTACGTAAAGGGCGGGGTTATTACCTGTGGCAATCTCTTCCACCCAACTTTAGTGAGAAGAGGTGTTCACTTGACTTTTGTCACTTGGAAAGTGAAGTGAAGATCTCTTTACATTTCATTACCACAAAAGGTACTTGACACCTTCAAATTCGAAAATAATAATAATATTAATATCGCCTTATTTATACTGCCCGATTTCAGGGGGGGGTTTTGAGGCTGTTCAGAAATCTCGCCTAACCTGTATTCCATCTTTGCTGGGGTTTCTTGGAAATTTCTTGGGAGTTTTGCCCCAAACCCTCCCCCCCCTGGCTACGCCACTGAAAGAGTGTTATTATTATTATCTTGTTTCCTTAACCACTCTTCTTCTTTTCCATATTCACAGGAATGAAAGCTAACCTACACAAAGCTCTGCGTAACTTCACGCAGGAAGATCTAGAGATGTGTTCCAAGGAGGCAGAATACAAGGCCATCTTGTTTGCTCTCTGCTATTTCCACGCTGTAGTGGCGGAGCGTCGCAAGTTTGGACCCCAGGGGTGGAACAGGAGCTACCCTTTCAATGTGGGTGAGTGAGAAATAAATATTGCAGTTGTAAAAAAAACCAGTCGAACCTGTATGTAAGAGAACTAGATATAAAAGAAACCTGGATAATCTGGATATAAGAGAAAAATGAACAGGTAAACTTTACTTATATTTATAAGGTAAAATACCTATTTATAAGGTGGCACATAGTCGCACCCAGCCAGTCGCACATAGAAATGTGTGGTTCAGGACGAGCCAACTTTGAAATAAAGTTGGCTGGAGACCATCACTCAACCCTCCACCTGTAGCCATGCTGGCTACAACAACAACAACAAGAGAAGGAAAATAACTTTTTTGAAAACTGGTACTCGTTAGTCCTAATCGGATAGAATAAAGTAGTATTAAATAACTGTATATACAGTTGTATAACTGTGTATTCAGATATCAGAATCATTTGAACCAATCACCTTGGCTGCAAGCCCAGCCCGCTACCATGTTCCTTGGGTCTGAATCCTAGTTGGGCAGAAAATTTAGATACTCTGTACTTTAGATGTGCAGGTAAAGTTAGTATACCTTAGATGTCCAGGGTCCACTTATAACTCGTGAGGTAAAATGAGTGGTTACTTGTATGAGTAACGACCAGTAGCGGCATTACAAGAGTATAAATAACTTAATTTACGTTCAGTGAAACCTGGATATTATTAGAGAACAATTTCCAGGTCCAGTTTACCTACCTCTTTATAGCGTAAAATAAACTGTTTCTACGAGAACCATGGATAGAAAAGAAAATTTTCCGGTCCCTTTGTTCTATTAGATTCATCCAGAACTTAAAATTTTTCGGACTAGATGGCAGGATTGCAAGATGACACTTTTCTGAATATTTTCTGATTATTATTATTGTTATTATCACTGGTTGTAGGGTTTCAGATGAAACACCATACAATTAACACTGCGACCTAGGAAGATCTATTGTGACCAGGGAGAAAAATTCTCATCCTATTTCCCAGTCGTGTGCCTTTGACAGCCCGTCTGGGCTTAGTTCTGTTTTAAGTGGCAGAGAATGCCTAATACATTAACTTCGCCCCGGATTACAAAACAATTTTAAATAATAACCAATAATGTTCCATATTTTTTTTGTATATATTTTTTAAGTTTTTGTTTTTAATTGATTGTTTTGTTTTGCATTGATGATTGTTTTGTAAAAAAAAAAAAAAACAAAAAATGTAAATACAAATATACAAAATCTACTGAGAACTTAAAAAAAGGGTTGGGTGGAAGAGATTGCCACAGACAATAACCCCGCCCTTTAGGTAGAACATTATTGTTATTTTCTTTTTTTACTTATTTATTTTGTCATTTGTTTGTTTTTTTTTTTTCTCTTAATTTTATACTGTTACCATTGTACTTTGTCCTCCTAATAAAGCTTAAAAAAAAAAAAAAAATAGTTGTAGCAGTTAACTTTAACCTATTTACTCACGCTTCCAGGTGACCTGACCATCAGCTCTCTCGTTCTGTATAACTACCTGGAGGCCAACAACAATGTCCCCTGGGAAGATCTGCGCTATCTCTTCGGAGAGATTATGTACGGAGGACACATCACTGACGACTGGGACAGAAGGCTATGTCGGACCTACCTTGAGGAGTATATGAACCCTGAACTGTTGGAAGGTAAGTAAAACTGGGACAGGAGGCTATGTTGGACCTATTATTATTATTATTATTATTATGTAACACTTTATTGGTTAACTACATACATTCAACAAAATAGGACATGATTAAAAAAAATAAAAAAAAATAATAGAATATGTAGTGAACCAAGGGGCGAGGTTAAAGCCTGTGGCTTTCTCTTCCACCGAACCCCATAGGATATAAAAAATAATAAAAAAATATATATATAACAATAAATACTTGTAAAAAAGTAGAAGGAAACAAAAGTTAACAAAAAAAAAGAGAAAAGAAAAATTTATTATTTTTTGACCTACCTTGAGGAGTATATGAACCCTGAACTACTGGTAGGTAAGTAAGATCAGTAAGTGGGTATACGATGTTTCATATAAAAGAGGAAAAATCTATTGGGTGGGATCAGCTAAGGAAGTGATGGTCTCCAGCTAATTTATGTTGAAAGTTGGCTCATCTTGAACCACATATTTCTATGTGCCATCAACCATCGCAATAAAAACTTAGGCTATTTTTTTTCCCCCCTTCTTTTTCTGGCATTGGTAGGCAAGGCCATTCCATACAGCCAAATGGGCTTTTTTTAATAAGCTATTAAACGCCTATCCGTTCCTTTTGACCAGGCGAAACCAAACTAGCCCCCGGGTTCCCCGCGCCCCCCAACCAGGACTACGCAGGCTACCATGCCTACATCGACGAGAGTCTGCCGGCAGAGTCTCCCGTCCTGTACGGGCTCCATCCCAATGCGGAGATAGGGTTCCTCACAACGCAAGCAGAGAATGTGTTCAAGATAATATTCGAGTTGCAACCTCGCGACTCGGCCGCATCTCAAGGCAGCGGCGTCACCAGAGAAGAGAAGGTGGGTATATACAGGGCATCCAAGTTAAACTTGATTTGTTTTTTCGTTAATTTTTTTTCGACTGTTCGTCCGGCTGGCTGACGAAACCGACCAGAAACTAACATCAACAGAGTATGTCGAGTTATAACATGTTCGAAAGGTCTTGTCATAAGGAGTTATTATTAACAAGAATTTTTTTCTCCATAATTTACGGTTAACGAGTTAGGTCAAAAATTTAGGTCAAAATATGTGGCTATTACGCAGGACGTCCGACCCTGTATCTTGAGAACGGTAAGTTGTAGCTCACTGAAATTTTTTTGTAATGAACTTCTCTCAATAATACCTTTAAAACAATATGCCACAAGACTTACCATTCTATTTAAGATTTTAAAGTTGGTCCATGCCCAGCCTGACTGGGGCCGTGTAGGCAAATTTTTTTTGCTGAATATTAATCCTTCTAAAAATAAAGGTATACGGATTTTGCTATTTTTGATATTTTAAGTCGTTTCCGAGAAACCCAGGCCTGGGTGAGACTTTATGGATGCACTGTATATCTACAGGTTGTTACTGAGCCGACCACCGTGGCTCAGTGGTTAAGAGCATTGGTTGCTGACCCGGAGGTTGCGGGTTCGAGTCCCGGCCGGAGCGGAAAATTCTGACCGAGTTTTTCCGTTTCCGGAATGGCATGGATGTAAAGGTAAAATGCCCTGAAGTAATGCGAAAGCGGTTCCGAGGTACAACTACCTTTTTTTTTTTTTTTTTTAAAAGGTTGTTACTGAAATAAGTGCAAATATTGATGCCAGAGGTTCCCTGGGTCAAATAAGCATGGATACAACTAGGTGTCAGAAATGATCTCTAACGAAACTACGAGGTCCTCTCTAAGTTGGTACTTAAAAATAAAAAAATAATCATTAAAAATTTATTCGTTTTTTTTTTTTTTTTTTTTGACTTAATTTTAAGATTGACTTAATTTTTTGCATGGTGTCTCCAATATATCATCGATAATTGTATAATTCTATTTGTAATAATAATAATAATATCGCCTTATTTTTACTACCCAATTAAGACTATTAAAGTCCCATTATTCCAGCAATAAGCCCAAGACATATTATTATGTGGTAAAAATCCCAAATCTGAGGATAACTTGTCATGTCCCGGCTGGGTTTCGAACCCGCGACCTCTGGAAACTCTGGATTCACAAAGAGCCACCTTTACCACTTCTGTTATGTGGGTGCGAAAGTTTTCAACATTTTACCAACTGATACAAGAAATATAAATGATTTAAAAATACTTCGATTGGAATTGAAAAAATGGTTTAAAAATGAAGATAATAAAAATAAATTGATTAAACTCTGGGATTGAATAAAAATAATTACATTAAATGAATAACAATATCAATAAAGATCTATTAATTCACAAAAACAATCAATCTTAAAAGTAAAAGAATATAACTAAGAATTTAAATAAAATAGAAATTTAAATTAAAAACATGTAAATTTGCAGATTTTGGTATACCTATACAAATATGACTTTTTTGTACGGTAGGGTCCAACACATGCTAACGCACTCAGGATCCTACTGAAACTTTGTTATTATAAGAGAAGAAGATGATTATATGTAAATAAATATATTTCAAGTATTTGTTGAAAAAAAAAAAAAGCTACCGGGACAGACAGATATGGAATATGTATTATAAAAATTTGTTTCATTCCTAGGTGCGTCAAGTGCTGGACAAGTGTCCTGACTCGTTCAACATCAAGGTTATGATGATCAGGGTGGAAGACATTAGGACACCCTACATTATCTTTCCTTTGCTTCCAGGTGCGTCAAGTGTTAGATGAGATACTGGACAAGTGTCCTGACTCGTTCAACATCAAGGTTATGATGATCAGGGTGGAAGACATTAGGACACCCTACATTATCTTTCCTTTGCTTCCAGGTGCGTCAAGTGTTAGATGAGATCCTGGACAAGTGTCCTGACTCGTTCAACATCAAGGACATGATGAGTAGGGTGGAAGATAGGACACCCTACATTATCGTGGCTTTCCAGGAGTGCGAGCGGATGAACATTCTCATGTCCGAGATCAAGCGATCCCTGTTCGAGCTGAACCTGGGCCTCAAGGCAAGTGACTGCATTTGCGTTTCTTTAGGCCTATTTTTCTTTTGGATTAACCTCTTCGCGCCCAACACCAATTTTTGTTTTGTAGTACCAAGTGACCGCGGTGGCCTCGCCCGAGGACAAACATTTTATGCTACTTGGTAGTATAAGTTTTTAGCTTGGGCACTTAGGACTATAAAATAAATGTCCTCTCACGAGGACATTGGGCGCGAAGAGGTTAAAAAACAATTCCAGGTTTGATATTTCCAAATATTTCCATTTTATTCCAAGGTCAACTTCAACACATTCGTAAAAGAAAAATGCGCTTCGGTACTTTAAAAAATAAACAATGGACTTAACCTATAAAAGAACTGGAAGCAAGAATTTTCTACTTTCTTTTTTGGTTAACTTTGGAAGAGGAAATTTTTCCTCTTCCAAAAGAAAAATGACTTGCTTCCAGTTTGGCTCCTTTTATTCCCGTTTGTTTAACTTTGGTTAGAAAGAAAAATACGGCTTTTTTTTCGTTTTGGGTTTAACGTCGCTTTCAACTGCATGGTCTTATCTTTCATTTCTGAATATTTCCTCATTAAGCACAACTTTAAAAAAGTTGAATGCAGCCAGGTAAAAAAAATATTTTTTATTAATATTTTTCGGAATTGAAATTTTTATTTGGTCTTGAAAGTTGATATTTTTTTTTTTTTTTTTTTGAAAATAGGTGGTATGCGATTATTTTGCTTTAAAATTGACACATTTTTCTTTGTATATTCCTTGTCCTCGGTGCCTCCTCCTAGGTGGAGAAGGACGTCGTACCCTCCATGCTGGTGCTGGGGGGGTGGTTCACTAATATTGCCTCCATGATATCTAATAACCCATCTCCCCACAGGGTGAGCTGACCATCACAACTCCCATGGAGGCGCTGGAGTACTCCATATTCATGGACACGGTGCCCCCTAGCTGGGAGAAGAGGGCGTACCCCTCCATGCTGGGGCTGGGGGGGTGGTTTGCTGATCTGATGCTGCGTCTCAAGGAGCTGGAGAACTGGGTGGGGGACTTCCAGGTGATTATGCCGTGCACTGGTAGTCAAGTGGTTAACGAGCTAGTCTGGTAATCCAGGTATCGTAGGGATCTGTGAGTAGGAAGAAAAAGTGCTACAAATTCCGCTAAGCCAGAATTTGATATAACTCGGGCCTCGTTTATCCGAGGCTCAACATATTAGAGTCAAAAGATGCGCTTTGAGCTCCTCTATCTTTTGCCCCCACTTCCACCCCCCTACCTCAATTTTACCCCCCCCCCCCCCCTAGGGAGGTTTAGGTAAATTGTGCACTGGTCTAGTATGTCTGGTAATCCAGGTAGCGTAGGGATCCGTTGGTTCGAATTCCACACAGTGCATGAATTTTTCTTCATTCATTTGAGTTTGTGACCACATAATAATAAGACTCTGTGGGTTAGGTGGTAGAAAATGCTTGGAACATTACCCTCGTTTGGTGGTTACCTTCCAATAAGGAGTGTTATTAATGTTATTATTATACCTAATCCAAAGATATTCTAATGGGTGGTTCGAGACGCGTCTGCCAGGTCGCAGCTCATCAGTGATAAAAACGGCGGTCTCGTAATCCAGAGGTTACGGGTTCGAAACCCAGTCGGAAGGAACATGACATGTTATTCTCCTATTTAGGATTTTTACCAGATAACAATACGTCTTGGGCTTAGTGCTGGAATAATGGGACTTCATAGTCTTTATTGGGGCAGTATAAAGAAGGCGATATCGTTATTATTTTATACTGATTAAAATAGAGAGTTTAGTTGATGGCATGGGTATTCAGAACTATTACCTGCTGATGAGAGCAAATAAGCTCGAAACAGCTGTCCAGGTATGTTCTGATACTCATGTACATCTAGTACAGCTTCTCACTTTTTTGATTATTATTATCAGTTTGAAGTTCTGTGATTGGTAGAAATTGATCACGTGACCTTACATCTACATGAGCAGTGAGCTGGCAAGCGCATCTCGACCCGGCAGTAAATAGTCACCGAGGTCGAGAGTCTTGCAAGCACAGAAATCTTGCTGTCTCTGACAATCATTTATCCGGAGTTTCCGAACTGCCGTCAAAATGTCCGATCTGCGGTCACCCCCGAAATTTCAAATTCATGTTTTAATATTAGTTTTTCAAAACCATCCGAACTGCGGTCATTTTTATTAAATCTTAATATATAAATGTCAAAGTCACTGACTGACTGATCATCGCTCTACAGCCCAAACCGTAATACCTAGCGAGCTGAAATTTTGACACAACATTCCTTGCATACTGAATACGTGCAATAAGAAAGGATTTTGCAAAAGTCCAAACCGTTCCATAGATAGAGCCCTAAAAGTGCACTTCCCACTCAACCATCGTGGCGAAGCACGGGTTAACTGCTAGTACATAATATAAGACAATTAGAAAATAAAATATAAGAACATAAAATACGAACATGAAAATTTGCGAAAAACATAAAATTTATCTGAGGAGGCGAATTGACTGTTACACCACAGAGTAGAGGATGACAGAGTATTATTATTGGGTGGAAGAGATTGCCAAAGGCAATAACCCCGCCCTTTAGTTAGGACATATTATTAATAATAATATAATAATAATAATGCTTTTTCTTTGTGCTATTATGTCACAATTTTAGTTTTTTGCCTAAGATTTTGCCACTGGTCGCTGCTTCACATTAAAGCAGCTACTCATTTTTCCTCACGAGGTATGAGTGGACCCCGAAAATCCAAGTACAGAGCAGAAAAAATCCTCCCCCGCTGGGAATCGAACCCAGGTCACCATGTGTGCAATACTTAGCGCGCTAACTCGCTCTGCCACAGTGACTACTAGGACATATTATTATGTATATATTCATTTATTTTTTTCTTCTATTATATTGTATTTTAATTTATAATTATTTGTGTTGTAAAGTTTTTCATGTAAAGTTACTTTTATATTATGTATAATTGTACCTACATGTTTGTTTGTTTTATATTATGTGTAAATATACTGCGACTTTTGGTTGCAAAAGTTATTCATTAATATAATATGTCCTATTACTAAAGTGTAAATAAATAAATAAGAATAAATATTATTCCTCAGCTGCCCTCATCAGTGTGGCTGGCAGGGTTCTTCAACCCCCAGTCCTTCCTGACCGCCATCATGCAGAGCACGGCTAGGAAGAACGAGTGGCCTCTGGACAAGATGTGTCTCATGTGTGACGTCACCAAGAAACAGAGGGAGGACTTCACGTGAGTAGAAATCTGAATACTTGAAGTAATGATATTTTTCGGTTCCAAGTCCGGTTAGCTTTTAGAGAAGGTGGGTTTTTAGTGGGTGGAAATCCCACACCCCAGGATCTGGGGTGTCTTTGAAAGATTTTTTCCTGCCTTCCATTTTAAAAAGAAGAAAGAATACGGCCAAACCTGGACGTAAGAGAACTCAAAGCACCGGAATTTTTTTCTCTCTTATCCGTGTTTTTCTTGTAAAAAGATTATGTTCCCTTATAGAGATGTAAATTGGACCTGAAATTTGTTCTCTTATATCGAGGTTTCTCTCATATCCAGGTTTCTCTTATATCCAGGTTCCACTGTATATGAACTTTTTATTCATAGCTACCTATGTACAATTGTACAGTACAATTCATGTTACATTATCATAGGTGGTAGATTTGATTGCTTTCCACACAATAAGGGTTGGGTGGAAGAGATTGCCATAGGCAATAACCCCGCCCTTTAGTTAGGACATGTGTATATGTTTTGTTTATTTTTTTCTTGTTTATATTATTAATATTGTCAATTTTATATTTAATTTTTAGCATTATTTGTCTGTATATAAATTGTTTTACTAATAAAGAGTTTCTAAATAAATAAAAATTAATTCCGTGTCCGTGAAGTAGGCACAGCTACCTTTATCACGGTGGTGAGAGGATTATATGGACGCTTAGATCCAATGTCTAGGCTCCTTTCATTGGCGTTGATTCTATTTGGTTTTATTTATATGCGCGCCGTTTATTTCAAAGGATATGCAATGTGCTTTATTAATGCAGTTTAATTCTGCTTTTGCCAAATTTTGTGTAAATGCACGGGAAGTAATTTAAGTAAGTGTATTAAAAATGTATCAATAAATGAGGCGATGATATTTTATTATTTCGCAAACTCAATTGCCTTTTTTTAAAATTAATCATCAGTGACATGCTTCATAATAAAGAAATGACCGACCTCAGTAGCTTGATCGATAAGGCAACGGACTTGTAACCTGGAGGTCGGTGGTTCAAGTCCCGGTTTCAGCGTAGATTTAGTAAAGCGAGTTTGAGTAGTTGTGATATTACGAAAGTGATCAACACAAATATGATAACTAATAAAAAAATGTCCCGTTTTCAGCGTAGATTTAGTAAAGCGAGTTTGAGTAGTTGTGATATTACGAAAGTGATCAACACAAATATGATAACTAATAAAAAAATGTCCTAAATCCCGTCAATTTATTAAAAAAATATCCATTTTTAGTCAAGCCCCCCCGGAACTAATAAAAAAATGTCCTAAATCCCGTCAATTTATTTAAAAAATATCCATTTTTAGTCAAGCCCCCAGGGAACTAATAAAAAAATGTCCTAAATCCCGTCAATTTATTTTAAAAAATATCCATTTTTAGTCAAGCCTCCAGGGAACTAATAAAAAAATGTCCTAAATTCCGTCAATTTATTTAAAAAAATGTCCATTTTTAGTCAAGCCCCCAGGGAACTAATAAAAAAATGTCCTAAATCCCGTCAATTTATTTAAAAAATATCCATTTTCAGTCAAGCCCCCCGGGACGGCGCCTACGTCAACGGGTTGTTCATGGAGGGGGCCCGGTGGGACATTGGCCTCGGTGTGATTGCAGACGCCAAGCTCAAGGAGCTGTTTCCCATGATGCCCGTCATCTATATCAAGGTAAACTATAAGGGTTGGGTGGAAGAGATTGCCTAAGGCAATAACCCCGCCCTTTAGTTAGGACATATGTTATGTATATATTTATTTATTTTTTCTTTATTTTTTTCTTCTATTGTATTGTATTTTAATTTGTAATTATTTGTATTGTATATAATATGTCCTATTAATAAAGTGTAAATAAATAAGGTAAACTCTGAGATACAAGGTAAACACCGTCATCTATATCAAGGTAAACTCTGAGATACAAGGTAAACATCGTCATTTATATTAAGGTAAACTCTGAGATAAAAGGTAAACATCGTTATTTATGTCAAGGTAAACTCTGAGATACAAGGTAAACACCGTCATTTATATCAAGGTAAACTCTGAGATACAAGGTAAACATCGTAATTTATATCAAGGTAAACTCTGAGATACAAGGTAAACATCGTCATTTATATCAAGGTAAACTCTGAGATACAAGGTAAACACCGTCATTTATATAAAGGTAAACTCTGAGATACAAGGTAAACACCGTCATTTATATCAAGGTAAACTCTGAGATACAAGGTAAACACCGTCATTTATATCAAGGTAAACACCGTCATTTATATCAAGGTAAAGTCTGAGATACGAGGTAAACACTGTCATTTATATAAAGGTAAACTCTGAGATACAAGGTAAACATCGTCATTTATATCAAGGTAAACTCTGAGATACAAGGTAAACACCGTCATTTATATCAAGGTAAACTCTGAGATACAAGGTAAACACCGTCATTTATATCAAGGTAAACTCTGAGCTACAAGGTAAACACCGTCATCTATATCAAGGTAAACTCTGAGATACAAGGTAAACACCGTCATTTATATAAAGGTAAACATCGTCATTTATATCAAGGTAAACTCTGAGATACAAGGTAAACACCGTCATTTATATCAAGGTAAACATCGTCATTTATATCAAGGTAAACTCTGAGATACAAGGTAAACACCGTCATTCATATCAAGGTAAACTCTGAGATACAAGGTAAACACCGTCATTTATATCAAGGTAAACTCTGAGATACAAGGTAAACACCGTCATTTATATAAAGGTAAACTCTGAGATACAAGGTAAACACCGTCATTTATATAAAGGTAAACATCGTCATTTATATCAAGGTAAACTCTGAGATACAAGGTAAACACCGTCATTTATATCAAGGTAAACATCGTCATTTATATCAAGGTAAACTCTGAGATACAAGGTAAACACCGTCATTTATATCAAGGTAAACTCTGAGATACAAGGTAAACACCGTCATTTATATCAAGGTAAACTCTGAGATACAAGGTAAACACCGTCATTTATATAAAGGTAAACTCTGAGATACAAGGTAAACACCGTCATTTATATCAAGGTAAACTCTGAGATACAAGGTAAACACCGTCATTTATATCAAGGTAAACTCTGAGATACAAGGTAAACACCGTCATTTATATCAAGGTAAACTCTGAGCTACAAGGTAAACACCGTCATCTATATCAAGGTAAACTCTGAGATACAAGGTAATCACCGTCATTTATATAAAGGTAAACAACGTCATTTATATCAAGGTAAACTCTGAGATACAAGGTAAACACCGTCATTTATATCAAGGTAAACATCGTCATTTATATCAAGGTAAACTCTGAGATACAAGGTAAACACCGTCATTCATATCAAGGTAAACTCTGAGATACAAGGTAAACACCGTCATTTATATCAAGGTAAAGTCTGAGATACGAGGTAAACACTGTCATTTATATCAAGGGAAACTCTGAGATACAAGGTAAACACCGTCATTTATATCAAGGTAAAGTCTGAGATACGAGGTAAACACTGTCATTTATATCAAGGTAAACTCTGAGATACAAGGTAAACACCGTCATCTACATCAAGGTAAACTCTGAGATACTAGGTAAACAGTAAACACCGTCATCTATAGCATGGGTGGAAGAGATTGCCACAGGCAATAACCCCGCCCTTTAGGTAGGACATTAACTTCATTCTCTTTTTTTTTTGTTCTTGTATTTTTGCTTAGTCTTATTGTTTTTCTTTATAATTTCATTCTATTTACTGTATACAATATATTTTTGTTCTACCTAATAAAGCTTACTATAATAATAGCAAGGTAAACACAAACACAGGTGATCTATATCAAGGTGAACTCTGAGATAATCCTGCTTGACTAATTTTAGAGAGGTCTACCTAACAGTTAAATAATTTCTTTGTGGTGAAGCTTCTCACATTTTTTGTAGGTAGCGCAGCATTACTAAGAGCCTCATACAAGTGTAACTACTAATTTTTCTTAACGAGGTATGGTGGAAATTTCGTATGGAAGTACCTTTGCTCTGTAATATTTTTTTTTAAGTTTCCATGTATTTATCTTTTAACAAATAAACTTCATCAACAAATAATGAGGGTTACGAATGTCTCTACTTGTATGCTGTCTTTGTATTATTTAATAAATAAAGATGCCACATATTTACAAATTACAAACATGAACGAGTGTCTCTAAATATCTTCATTATTTCCAGGCCATCACGCAAGACAAACAGGACATGCGCAATATGTACGAGTGTCCTGTCTACAAGACGCGACAGCGGGGTCCCAACTTTGTCTGGACGTTCAACCTGAAGACCAAGGAGAAGCCAGCCAAGTGGACCATGGCGGGAGTGGCGCTGCTTCTGTGTACTTGAGTCTTGCTACTTACTTCTCAACATTCCATCTTTTCTCTCTCATTGTTTTTTCAATCCCTCGATATTTCTTTTTCTCCCTCAATAATTCAATACTTTTTCTCATATTTGGAAAAAATAAATTTCTTAAATCTCTCGATATTTCTTTTTCTCCCTCAATAATTCAATACCTTTTCTCATATTTGGAAAAAATAAATTTATTTTTCTCCCTCAATATTCAATACCTTTTCTCATATTTGGAAAAAATAAATTTCTTTTATCCCTTTTCTTTATTGTATCTGAAGATTCAATAAGCTGTTGCTACTTACTTCTCAACATTCCATCTTTTCTCTCTCATTATTTCCTTAATCCCTCGATATTTCTTTTTCTCCCTCAATAATTCAATACCTTTTCTCATATTTGGAAAAAATAAATTTCTTAAATCCCTCGATATTTCTTTTTCTCACTCAATATTCAATACCTTTTTTCATATTTGGAAAAAATGATTTTCTTTTATCACTTTTCTTTATTGTATCTGAAGATTCAATAAGCTGTTGCTACTTATTTCTCAATATAACATCTTTTTTTCCCTCAATATTCAATCCTTATACGTCTCATTATTTGAAAATTAAATTTCCTGTATCATTTTTTTCAATTAAATTTCTTCTGTCTCTTTTCGTATTGTATTTGAAGATTCAATTGGAAAAGTTATATCTTTTTTATTTCTTCCTACCGACTTCAGGTTTGCTAAAGATGTCCTTTCTCTTGCATCTGAAGATTCAATTAGATTATTTAAATCTTAAATGTTTCCTTCAAAATAAATAGCTGTTCACCAGTCTTGCTCAATACTACTCAATATTCAATTCCTTTTTTTATCAATCGGTATTTCCTACCTTTCCTTTAAATTTTCGAAAAAGAAAGTTACAGCAGAATAAACAGAAATATTCAGTAGCTTCTATTTTTCCCCCTAAATATGAACGTTTGCCTTCAGCCTTGCTTTTAATTTTAGATAAATCGAACCTTATCTTCTGCTTTATCTTTGATCCCCTTTTTTTTCTTTTTCATTGTCTTACCTACAAAATATAATTTTTTTTAAACTAAATTTCCTTTCTGTTTCCTACGAATAAATATTTAGTTACGCATATCCCTTTTCTATCTAAATAGTTACTTTTCTATTTCTTTGTTCATTTTTCTTTTTATTTTCTATTCAAATTTCTTTTTATTCAAGTAAAATATTATTCATTCCTTTTTTTTTGTTGATTTACTTCATATAAATTTTCATATAAGATTTTATTTGTTTCTGCATTATCCTATTCAAATTCATTTTATTCTAGAAACAACTTCATTCTTTTTGGAATTATTTTTGCTTTCATGTATTATGTACATTACTAGTCACATGTATAGTTTCAATTCTCCCATTTGGGCTTTTGACCACATAATAATACGTCTTGGGCTTACTGCTGGAATAATGGGACTCCTTGGTCCTAATCGGGCAGTATAAATAAGGCGATATTATTATTACTTCTAGTCAGATACATTTCTAGTCAGATACTTATGATTATGTATAGTTTAAATATTTTAGCTAGATTTTATCCTCTTTAACATTTCTAGTCAGATATTTATGATTATTTGATTATGTATAGTTAATATTTTAGCTAGATTTTATCCTCCTCAACATTTCTAGTCAGATACTTAATTATGATTATGTATGGTTTAAATATTTTAGCTAGTTATTATCCTCCTTTGTAAAAATCCTTTTTGTCAGGGTTTTTATTTGTAAAGAATCTTTTATATTTACCTTTATTTCTAGTCAATTTATTCAAAATTTTCCCTTTAAATGAAATTGTTTTCTTTTAAAGCTATCTATTTCAATTGCTTCTTTTAATTTTACTGAATACCTAATAGCATTTTTAAGTTGTTCTTTTGAATATTTTTAAATGTAAATAGTTTCATGTTATATATTTCTAATCAAAAGATGAAAAAACTGATATCAAAATTATTTTTAGTTTGCATATATGAAAATGAACAAATGAACACCCATATCATGATAGGTAATTGTGTAAGCCCGTAGTTTCAATAAATAACTTGTCTAGGCATGCATAAAAAACATAAATCCCAAAAGGTCATTTTTAGCTAGGATATTTTTATTTTAAAAGTCTAAATTTTTAGGTCTCCCAAGAAGTTTTTTATTTTAATTCTTAAGGAATTAGTTCTCTTGGAAGAATCAAAAGTTGTTCTTAATGAATTCTTATAGTTTACTTGTATTCACTGATTATTTTTTTATCTTAGATTCTCAGTGTTCTCTGTTCAATTGACTTTTTTATATTAAAAAAAAAGTATAAAACATGAGCCATACAGCCAATACACCATGCATTTTATGGAATTTTTCACTGTTGTTAAAAGTGTGTTGTTATACACTGCGAGGATGTAAATATCAATTTCCCGGCAACTCTATGAGAAGTTACATTAATGTACAGAGTGAACGAAAAGTCCCGGAACGGATTTTTATCTTTTTAATGGCTAAAGATAGCGACTTGATTTTTTGCATGAAGTTCTAAGACAAGTTTGACCATTTTTTGGCGGAATCTAAATTTCTACAGGGTGTCCAAAAGTAGTTAAATAGGCACCAACAAAACAAATTAACATGTTAACACCATATTGGATATAAAAATGAAAAGAATTGAAAAACTAATGGTACCAAAAGATTCAGCATGAAAAATTACACTGATTTAATGTGTCTCACTCTTACTTTTACTCCGAAGAAAATTTCACGATTTCGCGGGATTTATCTAAAATCCGTTTGATGAAGGTATCAAGTGAGGGGTCGATTGTGTGTAGAATTGTACGCAGATTATGAATATCAAATAAAAAATAGTTGGTGCCTGTTTGAGCACTTTTAAGACACCCTGTATAAATTTCAATTCCACCAAAAAATGGCTGATCTTGTGTTAGAACTACATTAAAAAATTCAGTCACTGTGGCAGAGCGAGTTAGCGCGCTAGGCATTGCACACATGGTGACCTGGGTTCGATTCCCAGCGGGGAGGATTTTTTCTACTCTGTACTTGGATGTTCGGGGTCCACTCATACCTCGTGAGGAAAAATGAGTAGCTGCTTTAATGTGAAGCAGCGACCAGTGGCAGAATCTTAGGCAAAAAAATAGTACAAGATAATGTAAATTAAAGTGGTAAAGTCCTATGATTCTGCGCTACCCACTAAAAATTGTGACATAATAACACAAAGAAAAAGCATTATTATTATTATTACATTCAAAAATTCAAGTCGCTATCTTTAGCCGTTAAAAAGATAAAAATCCGTCCCGGGACTTTTCGTTCACTCTGTATATTAAATGACCTGTAAAGTTGAAAGAAAATGGCTCCATGGAAAAGTGGCACAAGTGGCTTTTTTTTTTTTTGAAACAGATGACAGATTAAAAAATTAATATTTGGATTAATAATAATAATAACACTCTTTAGTGGAAGGTTACCACCAGGCGAGGTGAATGCAGCATTTTCTACCACCTAACCATTAATAAGCCATTTTTATCACTAAATATTAAAAAAAAAAAAAAAAAATCACCACACTCACTGATTTAACTATTAGCCTAGTCCACGTGCCACTTTTCTACTGAGCTGGAGTGTACAGAAATGTGTATAGTACTTAACATTATGTATGTAGATAAGGGGTAATATAATGAAAGGGACAGTGTAATTATCTATAATGTTAGATATTTGTAGAACGCCTAATGTAAAATAGGGCTCTATAGCAAATAATAATAATTGCAACTTTACTGTTGCTAGATAAGGTTTATCTAGCTTTATTTGGGGGTGCGCCTCCTGTTTTTGACTTATCCGCTATGCACAGGTAGGCATTTTGTAATGATTCTAGATCAGGCTTATATTGCAAAGATGAGAATCAAATTTAAGAAAAACATAACGCTAATTGCAAACGGCCCAATTTTACAATAAGCTCACGAAAATTTTACAAAAAGCTCACGTCGTGGGCGTAGCCAGGATTTTGGCAAGGGGGGGTGCAACTGAGGAGGAAAATCAATTATACCTATTAGTGTTGCAAACTCTCTGGAATTTTCTAGGGGGCAGCTGCCCCCCCCCCCTCCCCCCACTGGCAACGCCCACGTATATTTTAGCAATTGGAATAATTCAAAAATTTGGCTCGATTGTTTGAATGAATAACAAAGAGTTCTTGTAAAAAGACGGTAAATAATATTTGTTTTCTACAGACATTGACTATTAGAACTCTCTTTTAAGTACACTTATTATATACAAATTAATTGGACATATTATATACAACACAGATAATACAATATAAGAGAAGTAAAAAGAGAAAAGATAAAGAAAAAATAAATAAATATATACATACTATATGTCCTAACTAAAGGGCGGGGTTATTGCCTTTGGCAATCTCTTCCACCCAACCCTTATTCTCTTGTGGAACTCCAACCAGTGTATAATAATAATAATGGTTACGAGCAGAGTAACACGCTGCCCTCGCGTACATTTTTAGTAGTACAATAGTACACAGATATACAGACCTGAGTAAAACAGTTGTTTTAACCAGCTTGTGTACAGGCAAATAGTCAATGTCCATTATGTAGAACCCTTGCTACTAATAATTGTTTCTATTCTTACTGTACATAGATTACATAGGAATGTACATATGTAATTATGTAAAGCGTATGCCAAGCGGAGGACACACTATACAAGGTAAGTGACACACTATACCTTCACTGTATTTACATGACATAAAAAAATGTACAGCTCGAATTATACAAATACATCATAGGATATATGTAAAATTGTAGATTTATACTATCTTGAAAGGTAAGCCCTAGGCGAAGTTAATGCTCAAAGCATTTTCTGACACCTAACCCTTCGATTACATTATCATGTGGTCACACACTCAAATTAAAGACGAAAAATCCAAGTATTGGGTGGGAAAATCGACTATATCAAGCTATAGGTACCCAGCACCCTGGGGTAGTACCACTTAAAATAATGTACCTAACCATGTTATTAAATCGCCTCTGACAACACAAAGAGGCGTAAACAAAATTTTCGAAATTTTACAGGAGAGCCAAAATGAGTTTTCTTGTGCATAAATTTTCTGTTCACGGTAGGAACATTATGACTTCCCTGTATCCGTGAATGACCATACGAGCTTTTTCTGTTGCCAAATTTGATTATTTAACTGTGACTATCGATTTACGCCTATTTGATTTGTCTGAAAAAGAGAAAATGAGGGATACGCCTGATTTCAATTTTTGTTGTGTCTTTTTTTTTTTGGATTATAATTGGATTACGTCTATTTGTGAGAACAAAATATAGCACAAGTAGACTCAATCCAAGCAATAAAACCGATTTCAAAAATTTGTGGTTTACGCCTCTTTGTGTTATCAGAGGCGAAATGTGCGCGGCCACAACAGGGAGTCCCAAAAAACATCTATATGAAGCTGTAGGTACCAGGGTCTGAGGTCGAGGGTATAGGCCAGGGTCCTCGTTGTGGCCGCACACTTAGAATCTATCAATATCTATGCTCTATGGCCCGAGGTAGTAATTACGGGCTCTCAGAGTCTATCACTATCAATGGTCTGAGGTACTCAATACGGGCTCTCAATCAGGTGGTACAGAATTTTCTGTGTAATTAAATTTTGGAATGTAGCCAAATTTTGTTTACATTTGTTAATATTCTTTAGACTTTCTCATGCAGAAAAAAAATTGAGCACTATTTTAGTATCACTTTTCAATCATTTTCCCCAATCTCTTAATTATATGAATGTAATTAAAAAGTAATGAAATATTTTTATTATCGTCTATTAAATTTTACCATTTTGTGTGAATACTATCTGAAAAAAATATATATCTGTAAATAATATGTAAATATTTGTAAATTGGAAAGACATTCAAGGTCGTTCAATTTCGAGGTCAAAATAGTTCCATTTCAAGGTTTTTCTTGTTCCAAGACTTTATTATCAAGATAGTTCCACTTCAAGGTCGTTGAAATGGAACAACCTTGATACGGAACGACCTTGATCTAGAATGACCTTGAAGTGGAAAGACCTTGAACATGGATTTCGATCTTTTCTTGGGTTCGCATTCAACCACGGTTAAAATGACAATCATGAAATCCCAGCCAATTTTGGGCTGGGTCATGTTTGTATCAGTTTCTCATATAAAAAAAAGCTTAACACTTTGAGCCCCGAAGCTGGAATTGGAGAATGGTTACGGGGACCATGCCAAAATATGCCTGGTGCACCCGTCGGACCAACATTTTTTTATTATAAAATATGGTGTATTTTATCGAAAAAATTCGATAAATATACGATTTTCGGCTGTAACTTTTATACTTTATGAGTTATTGACCTTTTTCTTTGAGTACCAAATATGGTACTCATGTCCCTTGTGATAAAACTGCATCAATAAATAATTCATTTATTCATGCAGAATACAATATTGCTAATATAAGCAAAATACAATTTGCTCATTTGATTCTTTGCTAAATTTTTTTTTTTCGATGGGGGTTCCCATATTATAAGGAACATACAAATTTTGTGAATTTATTTTGTCTTCATATAATTAGTTATTCAATAAAGTTGTTCTATTCAGCAGTGTTTCAATCATTGTAAAAAAATCTCACGTTTTTTTCATTATTCTAATAGGTAAAACTGAGTACCATATATATAGAGTACTCACCCCCCAAATTCCATGCCTATATATCCATCCTAATTTACACAAATTTCAGACCCAACACTCATACATTGTTCCCAGGGACCACTAGAACCTATGTCCCATACAAAATACATAGAAACGAATACCGTGGAGAGTATTCGTGTCGTCAAAGTAAGGAAGGTCGTGAATACCACAGAGGGTACTCATGTCCTCAGAGCAATGTTGGGTGAGGGTTATATTATGGTACTCATGTCTTTTATGGAAAGTCAGCTGAGGGTCATATATGGTATTCATGGGCTCAAAGTGTTAAACCCTCAATAAAACCACATTATAAGAAGCCACATTGCCCTAACAAACGAAAACCTACAAGCTAATCTGACACAGTTGAATTTTTTGTTATAATATAATAAGGTAAAAATAAATTATTTAACAATTATTTATTTTCATTTTCAAAGGAATCAATATAACATCGCGTAACATAAACAAAAAGTAAAAAATACAAAGAAAAAATAATTATACAGTTGAAACTGGATAGGTATATACGTACGAGTATAACACAGGGGTTAAACCCGTAAATTTGAAAAAAAGAAAAAAATAACTGGATATAAGAGAAATTTCGATTCCTCGAGTTCTCTTATATCCAGATTCGACTGTATAAGAAAACATATGAAAACTTTTTTTGGAATCTAAGACGAAGCTAATTTCTTAGGACAAAACTATAAAACAAGATCAGCGTTAGCTAGACTGTCCCTCAACTCGGGCCATAGTGCGCTCTGATTTGTTGAAACTCAGATTTGTTGAAATTCATACACAAGATGAATTCTTAGCTTAACTTGCGTCTGGCTTAGCTTAACTTTAACCGAAGATATGAGGGTGTGAAAAACCGGGTGAATCGGTTCGTGTAAAGATACACTGCCGTGCTTGCTGGAACTTGGCCTGGCGCACTGCCCTGCGCTCAGATTCTGTTTCATGATGTGGCCCCTTGGGCATTCTCCACCCTTTAACACCAAATTTATTCTTTCCCCTACTGTCTCTTCCTCAGGTAATGATGAGCTCACTCAGATAGTGTCCAATACAGCGCAGAAGGCCCGGCCCTACTACAGCAAGAGCAAACCCAAGTGAACCTCGGTGCAGCCTCAAATTGAAACTCATAAGCCGCGTCCACACCGGTGTTGTTCAACAATGTTGATGTTGACAGTCTGTCCCGGTAGCTCAGTGGTAAAGGCGGCACTCTGTGAATCCAGAGATTCCAGAGTGCCGTGGGTTCGAAACCCAGCCGGGACATGACAAGTTATCCTCCCATTTGGGATTTTTACCACATAATAATGTGTCTTGAGCTTACTGCTGGAATAATGGGACTTAAATATTATCCTATTCGGGCAGTATAAATAAGGCGATATTATTATAATCATTATCAACACTGCATCGTCCCTAAATTTTCAACACGATCACACTGCAGGAAAAATTGTTGAACATCGGTGGGGACGCGGCTTAAAACTAGTTCTGAAATCAAGCCCTTTTTAACACTTTCACCGCCAACTGTATTTTCGACTATTTTCATTCATAGGCCAGGCGTGATTTTGATGTGGTGATACTTCAAAGTATAACTGGCCTGGGGAAGAGATTTTGACAAAAATTTGACATGTTCTTGGATACTGCTAGGCCAGAGCAACACATTCCTCATGTTAAACATATAGAAAGTGTTACTCACAAGTATCACCAGCGTCTTATAAAAATCATGGGTGATACTTTGAAGTATCACCATGTTCATACTAGCGCAGAGCCAGGTGATACTTCCATGTATCACCTGGCGCTGAAAGTGTTAAAGTCCTTTTTTTCATAACATTGACGGTGTACGTATATTTATTTTATTATGACGGTTTTACAGTTATTTGTACCTAATTTTGTGTAGTTAGGTTGTAGGTACAAATATAATAAATCATCTTAGATAGGTGAGAGTTTACCCGTTTAAGCTAATAAAATTAAAAAAGGTCAAATCATTCAGATTGTGTATGTAAGTGGGACCAAAAAAGTCAAATAATTCAAAACTAAGTGGGGCCATAAAAAATTGCAATAAATTTAATGCTAGAAATACAATTTTCTTTTTCCTTACAATTTTTCACAAAAAAATCTAAACGGCTTTAAATAATGTTAGACATTAGGTTAAGAAATATCATACATATTTATTCAAATAAATGTACAAGAAATAGAGCTTCCAAACATTGAGTTTTCATTTACATGGGGAAAATAGAAAAAAAAAACTTTTTTTTTAAATTAGATCAATGTGATAAAGTAAACAAAAAGGTCATATAAAAGTTAACAATTGCAAGAATATAAACATTCCAACAAATAAATTGGCAAGAAAAAAGAAAAATTAAAGAAATAAAGAAAGAAAAAACAAAACAAAACAAAAAAAAAATGTGTAACAGTCGGGTAACATTTCAAAATATCATACAAAAAAACACATCTTCTCTATTTCTTCTAACTTTCTTCTTCAGCCTTCTCTTTAACCTGGGGTTGTGTTGCAGGCAAAGAGGTAGGAGGTAAAATGGTAGAGTCGATATTAGGAGGCACAGAAGTTGGGACTACATTAGGAGGCACAGAGACAGGCGCAACATTCAGGCACAGCGAAGTAGTGGTCAGTTCAGGAGGCACGGAGGCAGGCACGAATCTGGGGGGCACAGGCCGCGCCCCCACGGGGGCCTGTGAGAGGGGCTCGAAGCGAATCAGGGAGCCGAACAGGACGTGCTGAATCACGGGGAACTTGACCAGAACCTCGCCCCTGTACATCTTGACCAGGCCCTGGTTGATTTTGGACCAGGAGGGCAGGGCGCTGATGTTCCACAGCTGGTTCGAATGCTCGGAGAAGTGGCCGGTTTTGACCTGGGGGGGGGGGGGGGGGGGGGGGGGGGGGGGGGGGTATTTAAGTCCCGTTGTGATATGAACTGAGAGGGGGGGGTGGGGCATATATTAAAGTCCCGTTTTTTAAGCTTTATTAGGAGGACAAAGTACAATGGTAACAGTATTAAATTAAGAAGAAGAAGAAAAAAAAAACAAACAAATGACAAAATAAATAAGTAAACAAGAAAATAACAATAATGTCCTACCTAAAGGGCGGAGTTATTGCCTGTGGCAATCTCTTCCACCCAACCCGTTGTGATATGACCTTGCAGTCGAAAAAAAAAATAATAGAGGGTCGAATTAGTAGACGTTTTTGTTGCGAAAGAAGAGCAACGAAGTGAGTCTACCTTCAACTCAAGCGGCATTTGTCCTTTTTTTCTATTTATAATTGTGTGTATGTATGTTTGTAACGCGATAAAAGTTTTAGTCCAATCGAGTTAAAACTTTCAGGGTATGTTCGTTTCATACTCTTGGAATTTTCTGTATAGTTTTTGGACCATATCATATTAAGTAAAGTCAAGCTAGGCTAAGATTTGGATCAAAATGGCTTAGCGCGATAAAAGCTGCAATTTTTGTCCTATCAAGCTGAATTTCGTGAGCTCTGATTAGTTTGATTAAATAGTAATACCTTTGCGAGCTAAGTCTAGATTTTGCGTTTTGTTTTAGATGGGGGAAACTAATGCCAAATCATGACTTGAGATATCGATTTTGTCTTTTAATTTCGCTCGAAGTGTTGGCTTATCGACAGTGTTGGTATATGTGTCAATAACGCATAGTATGTAAGTCTGTATGGACTATGGACTAAGCCTGTATAGTATGGACTGAAAACTTGTCTCTGTTCAACCGTCTTTCAAAGAATTGTTTTTTTCTTCTTCATTGTTCAGGAGTTTAAAATTCAGTTTTTTTTCCTAGGTAGTGTACTGATATTTAATGGGATACTTTCATCCCGCGTCAAAAATAAACTATGGCACCTATCTCTTCTTGAGATTTTATCCACGATTTGAATTTTTAAAATTCAGGGATGATACTTACCTTCATAATATACTGTATACACGCCAGGAACATGTACTTGTCCCTGTGTTGTAGTACTGTCTTCTCAGACAGGAACATGGTGGGCTCTATTTCGTCCTTGTTGCCAAACAGCTGAGAGCTCCCCCAGATGAAGGGGACAAACTGGTAGTCGTCCAGACTCCAGACACCGTGGCTCCCCGCTGGCTCCATGCGATATTCACATTGGAGACGTCGCACTAGATCCAGGTATCTGAAAGTAGATTGTTACACACTGTATCTCCTAACACCTAACACCAGATCCAGGTATCTGAAAGTACATTGTTACACACTGTATCTCCTAACACCTAACACCAGATCCAGGTATCTGAAAGTACATTGTTACACACTGTATCTCCTAACACCTAACACCAGATCCAGGTATCTGAAAGTACATTGTTACACACTGTATCTCCTAACACCTAACACCAGATCCAGGTATCTGAAAGTCGATTGTTACACACTGTATCTCCTAACACCTAACACCAGATCCAGGTATCTGAAAGTACATTGTTACACACTGTATCTCCTAACACCTAACACCAGATCCAGGTATCTGAAAGTACATTGTTACACACTGTATCTCCTAACACCTAACACCAGATCCAGGTATCTGAAAGTAGATTGTTACACACTATATCTCCTAACACCTAACACCAGATCCAGGTATCTGAAAGTAGATTGTTACACACTGTATCTCCTAACACCTAACACCAGATCCAGGTATCTGAAAGTAGATTGTTACACACTGTATCTCCTAACACCTATAATAATAATACTCTTTAGTGGAAGTTACATCAGGCGAGGTAATGCTCAAAGTATTTTATACCACGTACACTCAGAGTCTTATTATTATGTGGATACAAACTCGAATTAATGAGGAAAAATTCAAGCACTGGGTGGGATTCGAACCAACGGATCCCTACGCTACCTGGATTACGAGACTAGCGCGTTAACCACTTGACTACCATTGCACGGTACTTGACTACCACCAGTGCACTGTATCCAAGACAAGCCTCAACTTCGTTGTAGCAGGCTTTCGAACATCCAGAATCGAGAGTCTGCCCTCAGTATACCTCTATCAAATTTAATGTATGTGAACAGAACAATTGTTAATAGCCCCACAGTCCATTGCTCAAAACTAAGTACTGATTCAAAGAAATCCAAAAATCTAAAGACCACGGCTTTTACAGTCCTCCATGTCCTGTTTTCCTTGCTACTGAACAACATCTCTATAACATCTCGATCATTAGAGACGGGGTTTTACCCCTCATTTGCTGGAAACTCACAAACCAGCTACTCACATTAACCTTGGGCCGGGAATAGCCAGCATCACAAGGGGCCAGATTTAAATGGTCACCCATCCGAGTCCTATTAACCTTGCTGGACGTTGCTAAAGGGTTATGTGGAAGAGAATCTTTTAATTTTATTATTAACGTCGTTTTTCAACTGCATGGTCACACTCCATTCGCAGGAAACTTACAAACCTGCTACCCACATTGACCTCACCCAGCCTGGGTTGGGCCGGAATGCCAGCTTCACGAAGTTTTCACCTCGCTGGACGTTGCTTAACTTCAGTGATACTACGAGAACCGGTGCATTCAACGCGCCATCGACGCTGGCGAAGAGATTCTTTATCTTTTAGGTAATAGAATTTATAGAATGGTAAAAATAAGTTGATCATAAAAAAAAACACTTTAATGCACTTTTTCTTCTACTTGACCAATGGTCTTGACATGATATGAGTGAACTCTCAGAAAAAATACAGAAGAAGAAGAAGGAAAGAACCGGTTACCTTACAAAGACTCTATTGACAGCTGCCACCTTGTCATTGGCAGTGAAAGCTCCTATCCTGAAGAGACACAACAGGAACATACAAAACGCCATCTCGTGTCCAGTGCCATAGTCGATACGGGTACTGTTGCCAAATGACTCCCTCAGATAGACACTGATCTCTGGTATGGATGAGTGGTGTTTCTCCGGTAGAGCTTTCTGAAGTTCTGTCATGACACACTGCAACAGAGTATTATTATTATATATATTCTTCATTTGTAGTACTAATAAGTACAATACTAAAGCCCAAGTACATAGTTGCTAATGAACAGATTAAATCAATTATTATTTCGAGGTAGATACATTTTTTTTTTTTTTTTTATTATTATTTTATTATTACAATTATTATTATTTAATTCTTTATTAATAGGACATATACAAAAGTACAAGCAAATTATTATAAAAATTAAAATACAAAATTTAGAACAGTATAAACAAGAAAAGAACAAATAAACAACATTGATAATATAAATAAAAAATATACAGATATCCTAATTAAAAGACGGGGTTATTGCCTATGAAAATATCTTCCACCCAACCTTGTATACTTTAAACATAATCAAATGGCTAATGGCCATTCTTAATCAGGCTGTTAGTGACTATGCACTCCACCATAACAGTATCAAATGAAGAAAATAAAATTAAAAATAGATTGAACAAAAAATCAACACAAGAAAATAAAGCTAATGTCCTACCTAAAGGGTCGGTTTATCACCTGCAGCAATCTCTTCCACCCAACCCTTAGAGTGTAATAGGGGGTAGAATTATTATAGGTTTTAATGATTTCAATATGTATATTAATGTCAATTTACTAGGGTTTTTATAAATTCTTGGAAAAATGCTTCTAAACTAGGATATAAAAACAGAGATAAGAAGTCACTGTGGCCATGAGTAGAAGTGCACTGGTTTGCATGCATGGTGACTGGGGTTTGAATCCCAGCAGCAAACTTGGGTATCAAGCTGATAAGAATAGGATCTTGGCCAAAAAGCCAAGAAGTGAGGTATGAGTGGACCCCGTATATTTAAGTACAAAGTAAAAAAAGTTTTTTTTTTTTTAATTTGTACTTGGATATATGGGGTCCACTCATATCTCGTGAGGAACAATGAGTAGCTATTTGTAGGAATATGAATATTGGAAAATGAAAAAAAAAATGGAGTTGCAAAATACTAATAACACAGTGACACCACACACATAAAAAAACAAAGAATATTTACAATTGATTGATTTTTTAGAAATTACATCATTTTATACTCAACAATTTTTTCTGCTAGGATATTGAGAGAAATGGCTGGTCCATAATATATTATTTTCCTTACCTCACTAATTTTTGTCAGCCATTGTGCAAAGGCTTTGTTGCCAAACCTTTGTGGTTGATCTATGGGAGGGGTTTCATCAATGAGTTTGTTGAAATGTTCCAGCATCTGATAGATGCTCATGACATTAGCCGAGGGTTCCATTTGGGTGTCAATAGCTTTGCCTTTGACTGCTTCATTCATAGACATGATGAAGCCTTGGTACTCCTGAAAAAAAAATAGAAGTTTGTCAGGAAAGAAAAACCTTTTTTCTCTTATGACCTGAAGAATCTGTGTTTCTAAAGATGAAGAAACACATGTTTATTCTAATCAATACAATATAGAATATGGTTTATGTTATCTTAAAAAGTTATGATGGGTAAAAGTCACAAGAAATTTGAAAGTGAAATAGGTTTTAAAATTCAAACAAATTATAACACTCTTTGGGGGAACGTAGCCACCAGGCAAGGTTAATGCTCAAAGCATTTTCCTTAGTAGCCATAAAAAAGGAGCTACTGTAGACACTTTGGGTTGGTGTTGTAGCTTGCCCATCCCGCAGTATGCCTCCCTTTGATGGGTGAGAAGTGACACAATACTTCCCATTTTGGTGCTGAGTCAACACAAGCACACCAGAACGTATCCCTTACAAACAACTGTAACCAAATTTAGGTTACAATTTTTTTGTCAGCTCAGGGGATCAAACCCAGGACCTTCCACAACTAAAGCAAGTACTTAACCACTGAGCTAATAGTGCACTCAGTGGTTATTGTAACTTACATGATAGGCTTCAGAATTTTCCCATTGTTTCATATCACCATTGTTGAGAACTTTTCTCTGAGGTACAACATACTCATGATCAGCACTCACAATATCTTTGGCTGTGAATGCTGCAATTAAATAAAATAAACAGTATTATTGAACACAGTAAATCACTCTTTTTGATATATATTGTGAATCTGTACCAGCATATTTTCCTTGCAACACAGAGGGTGAATAGTGCCAACATAGAGGGCACTTTTCCTCTATCCAGTTCCCTCTGTGATTTTTTTAAATTTTTACTAAAAATTATAAAAATAAATTGTGAATTGTTTGAAAACTTTTGATGATACAATTTAGTGATTGCGTATAAATCACTTATATCAAATAGAAAGTAGAAAATTATGATTGCCATACATGAGGAAGTATTGTGTCTATTATTGGCAGTATATTTTTCTTCCCTCACAATGATTTCTATGACAATGACAATAATAAGACATCTTCAAGAGCAAATTTTGTAACTGACTAACATTGCTGGTCCATCCAGTAGTCAAGGCATTAAAATCTGGTAGGTAAGCCAGCATCAATGGTGAATTGAATGCAGCAGTTCTTGAATGATCACTGAAGTTAAGCAACATCTAGCAAGATGAAGACTTCATGATGCTAGGCATTCCAGCTGAAACCAGGCTGGGTGAGGTTAATGTGGGTGGCAGGTTTGTGAGTTTCCTGCAAATGGAATGTAGCACCCACGTATCAAGATGACCTAGCTGTTGAATGGGATGTAAAACCCCAGTTTTACACGTATCAAGATGACCTAGCTGTTGAATGGGATGTAAAACCCCAGTTTTACACCCAATGGAGGCCCTTGATTTATTTTCTTACCTGAGTCTAATTTCTTGAGTCCAGGTCCTGGAAAATTCATTGTTGCTCCTTGAAACAAAACTTATGGAATAAAAAAAAAACTCTTTTAAATCATGAATGTTTCAATTGAGAGAAAAATACTAGAGGCCATTCAAACTATGAAAAGTCCTTTTCAATCATAAGATACTGACTCTATGGACTGACCGTTTTTCAAAGATTGTATTAGAGAATTCACTCAACTATACACACTCAGTTTATGACTGTTTATCAGAAGAAAATCCTGTGAAAATTTTCAAAAAAACCAACTTTCGAGAAATAGAGTTGCCGCGATTAATCGAACTAATCGATTAATCGATTATTAATAATCGATTATTTGATAATCGATTAACGATTAGTGACTAGTCAGATAATCGATTAATCGATTATTTTCATGTCGATTAATCGATTATTTTGGACTATCTACTATCTAGTTAATATAGTACTTATAGTTATCTAGATCTAGCAAGCACCTTGGGATTGGGGGGAAAAAAAGTAAAAATTGGGGGATTTTTTTTAATTTTTTCTGGCAACACTGGTTACTGGTTATAAAAGGCGGAAATCACGGCATTTTTTAAATAACCTAACATTAAAATTTTAAAAACTAAAAGTGTCATTCTCAATTCTGTCATTGTCAATATTATCATATTTGTCATTTTGATTAAAAAAAGAAGAGAAAGCAATTTTATCATTATAGCAATGAGAATGATACAGTCATGGTTTATAGGGTATGTTTCTTTCTCTAAACATAACAGAAAACAAATCACCCATTGCCAGGTGTCGTTTTTTTTTTAATTCAACCTGTGACATTCAACATGTCAAACTATGACAACTTGTTTTTTAAATTGATAAAATATATGCCGTCGTGACAAACTATATAAAAAGAAAAAAAAATATAATAAAATCTAGTTAGGTGAAAAAATTGGTATTTTTTTTTTTTTTTTTTTTTTTTTTTTTTTTTTTTTCAGAGTGGGCACTATAGATCCAGTAGAGGTCAAAATTGGCTCAATTAGTATCTAATTAAAGGAAAAGATATGAGAAATGATAATATGAAATAAAAATAATATGTCGTCGCGACAAAAAAAAAAGTAAAAACTAGTCAAAGTCAATTTTTGGTTAATTTCAGATAATCGTCAAATAATCGATTAATCGATTATTTGAGTGTCGATTAATCGATTACCAACGAGTCCGATTAATCGATTATCGATTATCGAGATTTGAACTAATCGCGGCAACTCTATCGAGAAATCCCAAATGTTCAAAATGACAATATTTTGAAAGTTCCCGCTTCAAGATGAACCAATTTAAAAAACTCTAGCGGAGAGGAAGTGGAACTTTGTGCGCTGTATAGTCGTTGGTTCGTAACCTGCGCGGAGATGTTTTTTTCAGCGATTTCTCGTCTGAATAATGTAGGTACTATTTCTCTGATAAACTCTCTTAACACACATCTCAGAGCCAACAAAAAATTGTATTAAAATTTTGGTTAATTTCAGTTGAATTACATTCAACTGGATACTTTCCAGTGTACTCTTGTTGACCAGCAGTATCTAAGTCCTATATTTATGGAAAGTGTTGAATCGCTTCTCGCCCATCAGAGGGGAAGCATACTACGGGATGGGCAAGCTACACCACACAACTCAAGCGTAGGTACTGTTTCAAGGCTACAAAATAAAAAAAAAAACTGTGAAACACTTGTGTTTTTTTTTTTAAGATTGGAGGAAAATATAAACAATAGGTACTCATGAAATTCTTTTTCATTATTTAATTAATTTAAATTTTATTTAAGAAAGTGTTTATTTACAAAATTTGAGAGTAACTCACTATATTTTCAATACAGCATACACACAAGACAATATGATTGTGATTTTCAATAACACTATCTGAAGATTTACAAAAAGTATAAATTTAATAGCTCATGTTTTAAACTTTAGAAAATTGTGTCCCTGATATTTTCGCGGTTGAATAGACGCTAGAAAAAGTACAGTTTTACTGACGATAATAATTTAACTATTCAGCTTTGGATGATCAGTTCATTATACACCAGTTTCGTCTGGAAAGGTGGTGTAAAAACTCGTCTTCCATGACTGCTTGAATTTCATTTCCAAGAATATCTAATATTAGATATTATCTATTATTTTGAATGCTACTTTTCATAGACAGCTAATTTTGTGACAATGAAATCCAAAACTAGCTTATGAACAGTAGTGGCAGTTTCTCAAGAAATTTTGTTTCTTAAAGTAAATGTCCAACACATAGGTAAATATAAATTTATTTAGACAAAAAATCTAATGCTATCTTTGTACAATATTATAACCTCACCAGTAAGTATAACACTATCTTTGTACATTATCCTCACAAAATATTTTTTAAAAAAAAACTTGCTAATAGGTATTTTAATAATAAAATTGAAACTCCACATAATTTACCAGTGAACAGCCATTTCCAATGAGTGCTCAAAACGCAACAATCTTCGCCCAAGAATATAAGACCAATGTGTACTATTTTTTTTTTTTTAAACATAAAAAAAACCCTTCAAATTTAAAAAAAAAATAAAGGCTTCTTCAATGATTGTCCAGGGCAAAAGTATTTTTTTTAAGACAAACTCATTAATATAATAAACATCTTTGTACATTGTTAAACTCACCAATAAGATATTGAAAAAACCCTGCCGTTTCTGTTAAAATAAAATCTAAACCCAATGTAATGAACCAGTGGCTTTTCCTCGAAAACCAATGCTGAGAACATAAATTTCCTAAATTACTTGGGACAGCCCACTCCAACTACCAACCCAACGGGTAAAAACAATTAACCATTCTTTGGGCAGCCCTTTTCAAACACAATGTGTGATGACAATCAAATAAGTTTCTTTGGCCACCCTTTTCAAATCCAACGTGTACACCGGTGGGCAGCATCAGCCCTTTTCAAATCCAACGTGTACACCGGTGGGCAGCATCAGCCCTTTTCAAATCCAACGTGTACACCGGTGGGCAGCCACTCTGGAATGGAATGCTTGGGTTGCTCAGCGACGCAGTCTCGTTCTGCCCTCTCCGAAGTACCACAGACAGAGTCTATCCACCAGATAGGAGAACAGGAAGTCCGCTACCAGAACCATCACCAGCGTCAGTTTGAACTGAAACAGAATTGAATAATAATAATAATAATTTGAATTTATTTGGAATGCATTACAAAACAGTGGGTTCCCACCTATAACATCATTAATACACTTATAACTGACTAAAGTAAAACTAATAATAGTAAAAATAACAGCATTTTTAAACTGCTAAAATAGAAAATCATATTGCATAAAGAATATCTTTTAGATCTGCTACAAAGCACCCCATTCTTTGTGAGTAGTCCAGTCCATATTAGGATTAACATTACACAAGTTCATCAACCTGTTGAGGGATATTAAATTAGAAGATGAGGACCGAAAGGGCAAAGTGTGTTTAGAACTTAATCTTGGCACATTAAAATTGATCTTTTCCAAAAGGTTAAGACAATTAAAAGTATGTATAACTGAAAGCAATATTTTTATAAAAATATACACTCAGCTGACTATACTCACATCAGGCGGGAACTCCACCACTTCAAACTGGTAGTTCATGCCGGGCAGGCATCCAGTTGCCAGGGCGAACACCAGGCCAGAGCTCATGCCCAGACTTATCAGCAGTCCTCGGTTCTCATTCAGATTCTCCATGAAGGGATGACCCTGCAAATAGAATGGAATAGATTTTTGTTTTTGCCAGCGTCGATGGCGCGTTGAATGCACCGGTTCTCGTAGGATCACCGAAGTTTAGCAAAGTCCAGCGAGGTGAAAACTTCGTGATGCTAACATTTCGGCCCAATCCAGGCGGGGTGAGGTTAATGTGGGTAGCAGGTTTGTGAGTTTCCTGCGAATGGAGGGTAAAACACTCGTCGTGATATGACCATGCAGTTGAAAGCAACGTTAAACCCAAATTAAAATATAGGAAAAGGATGAGTAAAAAAAAAACTTACCCTGTAGTTGATCGCAAACGTAGCTATCTGCAATGACAGAGAGATAATGTACACGGTGCTGTTCAGAATGTTGGGCTCGAAAATTTCAGCCTCTTCTGTAGCAGCTGCTGCGGGCAGCTCACCTTCCACGGGTAGTGGCTTCGGATCCCTGTGATGGACGAAAAAAAAATAGAAAATTATGTTAATAGAATAGAATATACCTTGTTTATACTGCCGAGGTAAGACTGAAAAGTCCCTTTACTCCAGCAGGGTACAGGGTACTTACTATACAAACTAAGGTCCGAATTATATAAAAAAAAGATCACAACAAAGAAAAGGAAAGAAAAATCCACAAGGCAATGGATTTTTATTTAATTTAATAGGTATCACAAGACAACAAAAACGTGAATATAAAATCCCAACTTTGACCCGTTTACAAGTCTAGAGAATTACGGGGTTAGTGTGACCTGCATCAGTAGAATCATCTTACTTGGGGGATACAGGTCCATCGGGTTTAAAATATCATGCAAAAATATGGCTTACATTGAAACAAAAAGAATTCTATCTTAGGAGGGGATCAATAATTATGTTTCATAGGTAGTAGAATTAAAAAAAAAAAAAAATAGGTAGTAGAGCTTTAGGGCCACATTATGAAACAGGATTAAAGTTAAGATAAGCCAGACACGCCCTCCAGTCGCAGTTTCAACCAATCACAGCGCACTATAGCTAGAGTTGAGGGACAGTCTGGTTTACATTTACTCTAAGCCTGTTTTATAATTCGTCCCTTGGAGAAGATATAATTCAGGTATTTAGGGCGGAATAAATAGACGTTTTTGTAATACAACTGTGGTGTTTAGTCACGGATTGCGTACTGTATAAGATAGGAAAAACCGACGCAAAGCAATGACTTTCGCTCTTAGATAGGGAAAACCGATGCTAAGTCATGACTTAAGTTCTCGATTTAGTCTATTAATTTCGTCCTTAGAGTAGACAGGTATGGATATTGGATAGGAACAGGTCTTCAAGGATTAACTTTACCTGAGGAAGGGATAGACATGCAGGTGGTACAGCTGGGAGTTATAGGGAGAGGTTTGGATAGGGGTGTTGAGTTTCTCATAGTGAGAGATGCTGGGAAATAAAGATAGATGTATAGATCTTATTTTATTTTTACATGAACATAAATGTATGGTACAATGGTCAAAAATTATAAAAAATACCAGAGATTTTAACATGAAAAGTAAAGAATATTGACTCTACTAATAAACCAACTGCCCTACGTGCATAAATAAAGCGTAAGGGTTAAATCATCGTAAGTTTTACCCTCCATTATCTGGGCGCTCACAAAACCTCGAACCCAGCTTACCGTGCGTGCAAACTTAGTGCACTACAGTACTTGGCCACAGTGCCTACTGCCACCACAGTTTTGAATGTGTTGATCAACATGTTGTTCAACAATCAACATGTTTGCTACAGTGTGGACGTTTAGAAGATATACTCGTAGATAGGGCAGTGCAGTGTTCAACATTGTTGAACAACACCAGTGCTCTACTTTTTTTCAAGAAAGGATGTTATTCAAGAGGGGGACGCTTGACTTACTTCTTAACTGTCCTAGCGGTGGCTTCCTGAACTAGATAGATGAGACAGAGGAAATGGACGGCGAACTGAAGCAGAACCGTCAGAATGGTGTACAGATTGAATATGTTGGGCAGCGGTCGCTTCTTTGACAACACTTTCAGTGGCTGTGGGAAGATTACAATGTATGTAATGGTTATTATTAAGTACGTTTATACTTATCCAACTACCCATTTACTTATTATTTATTAATAAATACATACCTATATACAATAGAAATAATGATAACAAAGATATTACATCCTCAGTTAAAACATCAATATAATAATCATATCAAACGGGTAAGGTCTTAATACTGACCCTTGATGCAGACCCACACATACTTCAAAACCTATTATTACCCATTCACTACTTTTCACTAACGTTTTTATTTTCTTGTTCATTTCTTTCACTAATCGGACCTACTTTTCAGACACCCCTTTCACATGCACTCCTCTACACACTTTCTACCAAGGACTTTATCAAATGCTGTTTCTAAATCAAACATAAATCCTAAAATTTATTTAAATATAAATCTTAACCATTTTACACATTTCTATTTTAATAGCTACTATATGTCCTTAGATATTGAAGAATTCAATAATTGAATTAATAAATTTTAAATTATTTCAATCATAAACTTCAATGAAATTAACTTTAGCACACTATGTAATAATGTAATATGCTATCGAGGTAAATATATTACCTTAGATCTAGATATAAAGAGAAAGCAGGCTGAGATGAGGATACCCTGGAGTGTGGCCTGGGTGTCACTGAACTTGACCCCGTCCAGATAGAGAACGGACTGCGAGTAGGCGAGAATCAGGGCGTTCAGAGCGAGGATCTTGAACATCTGAAGAGTTGTCACCAGGGTACAGCGGCCCTGCTTGATCACGTGACAGACTGAAACCAGATTGGTAGACGTAATTTCAGATAAGTTACAAGGCACATGTGGTGATACCAGGGCCGGGGTATTCTTACGGCAACGACTGTCATTGGCAGTCCAGCGTGGAAATGCCTCGAGCCTGGTAGGCACCATGTGTCGGGAGAAGAATGATGACATGTTTGTTATATGAAATATTAAATATTGAGAGTAGTCACTGTGGCAAAGCGAGTTAGCGCGCTAGGCATTGCACACATGGTGACCTGGGTTCAATTCCCAGCGGGGGAGGATTTTTTCTGCTCTGTACTTGGATGTTCGGGGTCCACTCATACCTCGTGAGGAAAAATGAGTAGTTACTTGTATGAGTAACGACCAGTGGCGGCATTACCAGAGTAAAAAGAAATTAATGTAATAGAATAATTCGAAATGTAAAGGAGGCTCTTAGTAATGCTGCGCTACCCACAAAAATTGTGAAGAGGCCTTATGCTTCACCACAAAGAAATTCGTACATACATATTAAACATTGAGAAGATTGAGCTTTAGATATTAATAGACAAAATCGAGATCCCAAGTTCGGAACTCAAGCATGCTGTTTCACTATTTAAACCAATACACAAAATCTAATTAATGGACAAGATTTTGTCTCGATTTTGGGCGAAATTATAGACGTGAAGGGCGCGACTATACTGGCGTTGCCAAGTATCTGAGCGGGTATATGATTACTTACTACACTTGATAGAGGACATTTTACTCGTGAAGGGCTATACTGGCATCACCTCGTATATGGGCAGGTATATGATTACTTACTACACTTGATAGAGGACATTTACTCGTGAAGGGCGGGGCTATACTTGCGTCAACCAGTATCTGGGCGGGTATATGATTACTTACTACACTTGAGAGAGGACATTTTACTCGTGAAGGGCTCGCCTATACTTGCGTCAACCAGTATCTGGGCGGGTATATGATTACTTACTACACTTAATAGAGGACATTTTACACGTGTAGGGCTCGCCTATACTTGCGTCAACCAGTATCTGGGCGGGTATATGATTACTTACTACACTTGATAGAGGACATTTTACACGTGAAGGGCTCGCCTATACTTGCGTCAACCAGTATCTGGGCGGGAATATGATTACTTACTACACTTGATAGAGGACATTTTACTCGTGAAGGACTCGCCTATACTTGCGTCAATCAGTATCTGGGCGGGTATATTATCGCCGCTGCAAACACAAACTGTCGTATCTGCAAATTTTGCCATTTTCAGTTAAGAAGCACACATAGTGGTTCGTGCTTGCTGAGAATCTTTGAAACTCACATACGACTAACCTTAAAACTTGAATACTTCGGGAAGGAGTTGAGATACAGATACGACAGTTCGTGACGTGAAAAAGGAAGAATGTGCGCTTCTTAACTGAAAATGGCAAAATTTGCAGATACGACAGTTTGTGTTTGCAGCGGCGAATTATGATTACTTCCTACACTTGATAGAGGACATTTTACTCGTGAAGGGCGGGGCTATACTGGCGTCGCCTCGTATGTGGGCGGGTATATGATTACTTACTACACTAGTAGTCACCATGGCAGAGTGAGTTAGCGCGCTAGCCATTGCACGCATGGTGACCAGGGTTCGATTCCCAGCGGGGTAGGATTTTTTCCGCTCTGTACTTGGATGTTCGGGGTCCACTCATACCTCGTGAGGAAAAATGAGTAGCTGCTTTGATGTGAAGCAGCGACCGGTGGTAGAATCATAGGCAAAAAAATAATACAAGATATTGTAAATTAAAGTGGTAAAGTCCTATGATTCTGCGCTACCCACTAAAATTGTGACATAATAACACAAAGAAAAAGCATTATTATTACTTACTACACTTGATAGAGGACATTTTACTCGTAAAGGGCGCGGCTATACTGGCGTCGCCTAGTTTGACTATCTGGGCGGGCTCTTCCATGTCCTTGAGCATCTTCTCGAGCTTCTCCTTCTGTTTGGCAACGCGCAGCTGCTGCGGCGTCTGTAGTTGTCGCCGTGCCGCCGGATTATGACGACTTCCCGCGTTCTGAGAAAGAAAAAAAAAAACACATTTACAGATACAGTGGAACTGGGATATGAGAAAAACCTGAATATAAGAGAAAATTGCTAGCCCCTTTAGAATAATAAAAATAATATCACTTAATTTATACTGCTCGATTATAATAATAATAATAAATCATTTATTTTATTTTTTGATATTTTTTTTTTTTACAGAGGACCCATCCTAAGCCATTTTTATTTGGCTTCTAAGATTAAGACATATTATTATATGGTAAAAATCTCAATTGGGAGGATAACTTGTCATGCCCCGGCTGGGTTTCGAACCCACGAACTCTGGAATCTTTGGATTCACACAGAGGGTATATAGTGTGACCACATAATAATAATGAGTTTAGATGGTAGAAAATGCTCCGAGCATTAATCTTGCCTAGTGGTTACCTTCCACTAAAGATAATTAGTACTCGTATTATTTCTCTAAGTTTATAATAATAACAACACTCTTTAGTGGAAGGTAACCACCAGGCGAGGTTAATGCTCAAAGCATTTTCCACCATCTAACCCTCAGAATATCATTTTTATGTGGTCACAAAGTCATATTAATAAGGAAAAATTCATGCACTCGGTCGGATTCGAACCAACGGATCCTTACGCTTCCTGAATTACCAGACTAGCGCGTTAACCACTTGACTAGCGCGTTTAGTTGGTGTACTCACAGGTCTTATCATCTCGTAGGGTTTGTTGGTGCTAGCGGCTGATGACAGAGCTTTCTCAGCCTCGAGTGCTTTCTTTTCTCTCTCCTCTCGCTCAGCCGACTTCTTGCTACTTGTAGGCACATTGGAGATGATAGCCACGCCTGAGGGATAAGTAAGTGAAAATTGATATAATATACTTTTTTAATATAACAATAATAATAAATATATTTTTTACTGTGCAGAAATTACCACTTAAATACATAGTAAGTACACAACGTCAATCTTATATCTATCTTAATGTCTACAATTTTTTTTCTTTATTGGTTACAATATTACATTTATAGCCTAGATAGTATAAATCAACATAATGATTTGATTTGTACTATCTTAAAAACTATGAGAAGTTGTTAGGACACAACTGTTTAAAAAATATTATACAATAATATAGTTTATATCAAAAACATTAACAAAATATTATTGAAAAAAAGCTTAAAAAAAAGCTTTTTTCTGTCTAATGTCACTGGATGATTTGAGACGGGGGTTTCTTCACCCTCTATTCGCTGGAAACTCACATACAGCGACCCACATTACGGGTTTTATTTTTGCCTGATATCTTGCTACTGGTCGCTGCTCACATTAAATCAAATCACGAGTCAAGGGTACTCTCAACCTCAAGGAATAACTCACCAGCGTCTGCATGCTTCAGGGCGCCCACATCATTGGTCCCGTCTCCACACATGAGCGTCACATAGCCCAGACTCTTATTATTAAACAAGTTGGAACAAGTTTTATTTACAAAATAATGACATAGAATATACAGGGTGGGGCAAAAGTCTGGAAACCCTGAATAACTTTCGAATGGCTTCTTCGGTAAAGATAAAATTTTGTATGGTAAACCAGGGTAGTAAGACCTTCTTTTAAAGTGGGGCCGATTTTTGTTACAGGCCCCCATGTCGGGGCCAGGGGGGCCAACTTTATTTTTTTAAATACGAACCCCTACTTTGCGATACATTTTTGGAAAGGTCTTTAAAAAAGAAATACTTTGGTACAAATTTTATTTTTTTAAATAATAACTGTTTGCAAATGGCGTCCAATTTTGTGTATGCAGTGTAAAGTCTGGAAACCCCTGAATATCTTTCGAAAGGGCTTTTTAAGTAAATTTAAAATTAGGTTCGGTACTCAGACCTTATTTTAGAATGGGACCGATTTTTTTTACCGGCCCCCATGTCTGTGACAGGGGGGCCAACTTCATTTTTTTTTTTTTTTTAATACGAAACCACACCTTGCGTTACATTTTTGGAATCAAGCACCAAAGTATTTCTTATTTAAAGACCTTTTCAAAAATGTATCGCAAGGTGGGGGTTTGTATTTTAAAAAAAAGGAAGTTGGCCCCCTGGCCTCGACATGGGGGCCGGTACCAAAAATCGCCCCCATTTTAAAAGAAGGTCAAATTACCACCGATTACAGTACACAATTTTAAATTTACTGAAAAAGCCCTTACGAAAGATATTCAGGGGTTTCCAGACTTTACACTGCATACAAAAGTTGGACGCCATTTGCAAACAGTTAATATTAAAAAAATAAAATTTGCACCAAAGTATTTCTTATTTAGAGACAATTCCAAAAATGTATCGTAAAATGGGGATTCGTATTTAAAAAAATAAAGTTGGCCCCCCTCGCCCCGACATGGGCGCCGGTAACGAAAATCAGCCCCACCTTAAAAGAAGGTCTTATTACTCCAGTTTACCGTACAAAATTTTAAATTGACTGAGAAAGCCATTCGAAAGATATTTAAGGGTTTCCAGACTTTTGCCCCACCCTGTATACATACAAGTAATCAGCCCGATCCTGCTGATCTTGCTGATTCACACTCAGTAGATTCCATCACTGAGTTCAGCATAAGCTCAGTCAGTCTATCTTGAGTTTGAACGTAGGACAGTGCATCGCGCACTTCCTCGTAATTCTAATTTGTACTTAATTTATAAGTGTCATTTTAAATTATCAATAAACTATTTCCTTTTTAATTCTATTTAATCTATTTGTGATTGTTATTCATCTCAAGTTCTTTCCAGTGTTTATTATCAAATCAAATCTACAAATCCGAGCGAATATCGGATAAGTTGTCATCTAAACCTTTTTGATTAAATTCCAACTTAGAAGTTTTGGTTAATAAAGTTATTTGAACAATTGATTTATTCTATATATTTTAGCATTGAACAATTAAATTATTTTATATATTTTAACAGTGTACTTTACGTACCTGCATTTGGCGCAGTAAAAAAAGGACCTTTGCACGAAACTTGTGTTTCCTCTGCATTGGGAACCTCTCTCCCGCCACTCACCACTAGCCGCTGGCTACACACAATCTACGGCAGCCCCCAGTATCCCGCCCTAATTCTCTGCACAATCTACGGCAGCCCCCAGTATCCTGCCCTAATTCCCTGCAAATTCTACGGCAGCCCCCAGTTTCCTGCCACATAGTTAGTATCATAACTTCAATTACGCAGAGTCCCAATAAGCAGTCCCCAGTCTCCTGACGCATCGAGCGCATCGAGTACTGCCTGCAGTGCCTGCTGACCTAAGCGGTGCCTACTGATATCTGATACCTATCAGCCTGCGGGATCCACACAATGTTCCATATAATCTTCATGTAAGAAATAAGTAAATACCTCACCTCAAGAAATAAGCAATTTTCTATTTAGTGATTTCTATATTCTACATTCTACATAATATTAGTACCTAGTACCATAAGGTGTACTAAAATCAATATTTTTCTTTTAAGAATTTTTTTTTTACCTCGGTAAATTCTAGGCGTACAAAAGTTAATTATCATTATTTTTTTTTCTCTTATATTATTTCATAGTTTCTTTTTAACGTTGTTATCAACAATACTGTTCAATTTGAATAAAACTTTTTAATAGTACCTTGCAAAAAGTAAAAACCTTTTTGCAATCAAAGCAATCAAAACGGCTTCTTCCGATTCTTCGCGAAAGTCTTCTGAAGAATCAATCCCAGATTTATTTCCAAACGCTGCCTTAGGCGAATCGATCGTACCTAGCGCAGATATTGTTCAACTTGAACATATTTTAAATAACCTTTCTTTGTCACAAACATCCACAATGCCGGACAACACAGAAGTACCGGTTCTTAAACCGGAATACCTGAAAATGATTCCCGAATTTTCTGGCGATATCGAATTATTGCCCCGGTTCATCGCAATATGCGAAAAACTGGTTACCAAATTTTACAACTCGTCTGACCCAGCCGATTTTCAGAACGACTACTTGATGGATTCGATCCTTGCTAAAGTCACGGGCGAAGCCCAAAAGAACATCAGCTCTTGCATACTCAATTCATGGAACGACTTAAAACAAGCCTTAGTAAACACGTATTCTGACAAAAGGGACGTGCACACACTCGTCATAGAAATGTGTGCAATGAAACAAAACAATGATTCAGTTTTTGACTTTTTCAACAAAATTCAAAAAATACTAAACGTACAAACGTCATACATCACTAACCACAATCTAGATGGTAGTGAACACCTCAAGAAATTTACTTCAGATCTAGCACTCCGTACACTATTACGTGGACTTAAAGACCCGTTAGGATCTTTAATTCGTACAAAGAATCCAAAAGACCTCAATGAGGCCCTGAACATTTTAGTAAACGATTTCCAAATCGAAACCACTAAAAGTATACAATCAACCCCTTACGTTCCACCTCAACTCCGAAACAACAAATTTAACAAAAACAATAACAACAACAATTATAACAACTTCAACAGAAACAACACCTATCTCAACAGACACAACAACAACAACAATAACATGTTCAATCGTCAAAATTCTACAGTTCAAACTGTAAACAGAAACAATAATAATTCTTTTGCTCAATCAAATGTATTTGGAAGACCAACTACCTCCAAACCACTACCCCAACCGACTCCTATGAGTATAGTACACAGTAGGAACACAAACCTACACAACATTGAAAACACACCGGTAAACACTAACAATTATGAAAATGACGAAAGCTACGAAAATCTTGACGACAATAACTTCAACTATAACGACTCTGACGAAATAATAAATTCAGACCAGGATTTTCAAGTAACAGCCTCGGAAGAAACACAGAACTAATCCTAAATCTAAGCAGCAAAGATAACCAAACATTACCATACATCGAGATTCCCGAATGGAACCTCAAAGCCCTAATCGACACCGGAAGTACAAAATCTTTTATTCGACCTAGCAAAGCAATCCAAAATTTCAGAAATTTTATTCGTTCAGACCCTTTTGAAATTAAATCTGCCCACGGACAATCTAAAGAAAAATTTAGTATTACTATCCCACCCCCATCAATTTTTCAGACAACCAATAAAATTAAGCTCCACCTATTTGATTTTCACACCTATTTTGACTGTTTATTAGGAATGGACATTCTGAAACGATTAAACCTTGTCCTTGACTTAAATAATAATACTATCAAAAACAACAACACCGTTATACCCCTGAAATTCAAAACTACAACATCTGAACTTTATCACATCACTGTACCACCACATACTGAGAAAATCATTCATCTCTCAACAGTAGGAATGCCCGACAAAGAAGTACTTATACCTGAAATAACTTACAAAAACGGACTAAATACCCCATCAGGTATAACAAAAATTAAGAACAACAAAATAACATGTACAATAATAAACACTAACAATTATGAAATTGACGAAAGCTACGAAAATCTTGACGACAATAACTTCAACTATAACGACTCTGACGAAATAATAAATTCAGACCAGGATTTTCAAGTAACAGCCTCGGAAGAAACACAGAACTAATCCTAAATCTAAGCAGCAAAGATAACCAAACATTACCATACATCGAGATTCCCGAATGGAACCTCAAAGCCCTAATCGACACCGGAAGTACAAAATCTTTTATTCGACCTAGCAAAGCAATCCAAAATTTCAGAAATTTTATTCGTTCAGACCCTTTTGAAATTAAATCTGCCCACGGACAATCTAAAGAAAAATTTAGTATTACTATCCCACCCCCATCAATTTTTCAGACAACCAATAAAATTAAGCTCCACCTATTTGATTTTCACATTTATTTTGACTGTTTATTAGGAATGGACATTCTGAAACGATTAAACCTTGTCCTTGACTTAAATAATAATACTATCAAAAACAACAACACCGTTATACCCCTGAAATTCAAAACTACAACATCTGAACTTTATCACATCACTGTACCACCACATACTGAGAAAATCATTCATCTCTCAACAGTAGGAATGCCCGACAAAGAAGTACTTATACCTGAAATAACTTACAAAAACGGACTAAATACCCCATCAGGTATAACAAAAATTAAGAACAACAAAATAACATGTACAATAATAAACTCATCAGAAGAAGAACACACAGTAAACCTTTCCAAACCTTTAGAAAGCAAAATTCTTCATGACTTCGACGCTCCACCCAATTTCTCAAATCTCAACCATATTCAAAGCAACCAAATTCACCCTGATGTAGTAGACCTGATCCGAACAGACCACCTTAACGAAGAAGAAAAATTGCAACTTGAGAAAATCATCATGGAATATTCCGACATCTTTCACATGGAAAACGTCCCCTTTCTTTCACCAATCAAGTTAAACATAAAATCATCACTATGGACGACACTCCCATCCACACAAAAACATACAGGTACCCTCCCATCCACAGAGAGGAAGTTCGAGCCCAAATTCAAAAGATGCTAGACCAAAACATCATACGTCCTTCACATTCACCATGGACCTCCCCCATCTGGGTTGTGCCCAAAAAACCTGACGCAAGCGGAAAAAAGAAATGGCGCATTGTCGTCGACTACCGTAAACTCAACGAACGGACAGTAGCAGATAAATATCCCCTTCCCAACATTGATGACCTCCTTGACAAACTTGGTCGTTGTCAATACTTTACAACTCTGGACTTAGCAAGTGGATTTCATCAAATTGAAGTCGACGAAAACAGCATCCCTAAAACAGCATTCTCCAGCGACTCCGGACATTGGGAATTTCTTCGTATGCCCTTCGGCTTACGCAACGCTCCAGCAACATTCCAGCGAACAATGGACAACATCTTACGCGGTTTAATAAACGTTAACTGTCTAGTTTATTTAGATGACATAATAATATTCTCAACTAGCCTCTTTGAACATCTTGTAAATATCCGCAAAGTATTTGACCGATTAAGACAATTTAACCTAAAAATACAATTAGATAAATCAGAGTTTTTATGTAAAGAAGTTTCATACCTAGGCCATATCATCACACCCGAAGGAATCAAACCCAACCCCAGTAAAATCAAAGCAATTCAACAATTCCCCATCCCAAATACTACAAAGAAAATTAAAAGTTTCCTAGGACTACTTGGCTATTATAGGAAATTCATAAAAGACTTTGCAAAACTCACCAAACCATTGACCTTAAGACTTAAAAAAGGCGCAAAAATCAACATTCATGACAAAGACTTTAAAGATAGCTTTGAAATATGTAAGAATCTCTTACTAAATGATCCTATACTACAGTATCCCGACTTTGACAAACCCTTTATTCTAACAACAGATGCTAGTAACTACGCTATTGGTGCCATCCTCTCCCAAGGTAAAATAGGTTCCGATCTTCCTGTTGCATACGCAAGCCGCACCCTCAACCAAAGCGAATCCGTCTATTCAACTATTGAAAAAGAGCTCCTCGCAATAGTGTGGGCCACAAAATATTTTAGACCCTACTTGTATGGCCGCCAATTCACCATTGTGACGGACCACAAACCCTTGCAGTGGTTATTTAATTTAAAAGAACCCAATTCCAAGCTCGTCAGATGGCGCTTGAAACTCGAAGAATTCGACTATAAAATAGAATACAAGAAAGGAGTACTCAATGGAAATGCAGACGCTCTATCTAGAGTGGAAATAAACACAAATTCAATAACACCAGGACCTAGCCACGAATACAATGACGAAACTCAATCTACTGCTGTCGAACCTGCAGAAAATGATCGTGACGACTTCAACATAAACGAGATACCTTTAGAAGCTCTACTCAATCCAGAAGAACAAATAAATCTAGAAGACTTAGGTTTTGATGACACAAATGCCACCATACACACAAGTGCAGAACACCCCATCATCGGCATACCAATCAAAGATGGACCCGTAAATGTTGGATTAAACCAACTTATAATCACTGAAGTCAACTTCGAAAGAGCTGACCTTAAAATTAAAGTTTTACACGGAAACAACCAACGAATTTTCGTTCAATTCTCTCACAACAACTGGGAAAACCAAATTAAAGATTTCATTGACGCTTTTATTGCCCCCAAAGTTCCATATCATCTCTACTTCCACCGGAGCCCCTTTGAACAACTTTATGAAAGATTCTCTAGAATTTTACAAACATACTACCCGGACTCAGGATATAATCTAATCAAATGCACGCAATACCTGACCGACATTGAGAACTAAGACGAACAACAAAACATAGTGAAAAACATTCACGAAGGAATATCAAACAGAGGTATGGACGAAGTTGAAAAAATAATTAGAAGAACATACTACTGGCCTAACATAAGGAAAACAGTCCAAGAGTATATCAACAACTGCGAGCCATGTCAACTATCAAAATATGACAGACACCCCTTGAAACTTAAATTTAATTTAACTCCAACACCCATCAAACCCTTTCAAATACTACACATTGACAGCGTTTCCTAGAGAGCACAAAATTTCTAACAATTATTGACGCCTTCTCTAAGTATGCACAAGCCTACCCTTTGCCATCTGCCCAAGCAATAATTGTAGCAGACAAACTCATCCAGTACTTCAGTCATCATGGCGTACCACAAACCATCATCTCCGATAACGGAGGAGAATTCAAAAATGCAGTTATAAAAGAACTTCTTGCATTACATAAAGTGCAACTTCACTTCATCAGTAGTCAACACCCTGAATCCAATGGAATGATCGAAAGGTTCCATTCCACCTTGATTGAACACATTCGTCTTTTCAATAATCAACAGATATACAGGGTGGGGCAAAAGTCTGGAAACCCCTGAATAACTTTCGAATGCCTTCTTCGGTAAACTTAAAATTTTGTACGGTAAACCGGGCTAATAAGACCTTTATTTAGAGTGGGGTCGATTTTTGTTACCGGCCCCCATGTCGGGGCCAGGGGGGCCAACTTCATTTTTTTAAATACGAACCCCCACCTTGCGATACATTTTTGGAAAGGTCTTTAAATAAGAAATACATTGGTGTAAATTTTATTTTTTAAATATTATTTGTTTGCAAATGGCGTCCAACTTTGTGTATGCAGTAAAGTCTGGAAACCCCTGAATATCTTTCGAAAGGACTTTCTCAGTAAATTTAAAATTTTGTACTGTAATCCTTGGTAATTAGACCTTATATTAGAATTGACCGATTTTTTTTTACTGGCCCCCATGTCGGGGCCAGGGAGGTCAACTTCATTTTTTTAAATACGAAACCCCACCTTGCGATACATTTTTGGAAAGGTCTAACTACCCCGACTTACCGTGCACAACTTTAAATTAACACAATTTTAAATTTCAAAAGATATTCGGGGGTTTCCAGACTTTACTGCATACACAAAGTTGGACGCCATTTGCAAACAATTTAATATTAAAAAAATAAAATTTGCACCAATGTATTTCTTATTTAAAGACCTTTCCAAAAATGTATCGCAAGGTGGGGGTTCGTATTTAAAAAAATGAAGTTGGCCCCCCTGGCCCCGACATGGGGGCCGGTAACAAAAATCCACCCGACTCTAAAAGAAGGTCTTATTAGCCCGATAGTGACGATATTAAAACTAAAGTTTTATACGCTGTTTTGGCGTATAACAATACAATTCATTCCGCTACAACAAATATGAAACCTGTCAATATAATCAACGGCCATGTCGACAATACGGATCCATTCAATCTTGATCTTGAACATCAAATTCTCACAAACTATATCCATGACCACAAAGAAAAAGCCAAGCTTATGTACCGAAATATAAATGAAAAACTAAAAACTAACAAAGAAAAAGTAATCGAAAAAATTAACAAAACTAGGGAAGACCTACCGGATATACCACCCACAGTTATGGTAGCCAACAAGCAAAAACAATCAAAAACTAAAAACAAGTACAAGAAAGAAGAAATTTCAACTATTGATAAAAATCTGAAAACTGCAAATATCAAACCCACCCATCAAAATACAGCCCAAAAAATACACTTGTCTAACATAAAAAGACCCTTTACAAGAGCTTACAGTAAAATAATAAATGTTTCAGATCCCTTTGCTTCGTCTTCGCCTTCGCCGACAGCAGAAACTCAATAACCAACATAACTCAAAATCCAGGCATTCTCCCGATAAACTTGGGACCCGCAAGGCTTCAACGGACGACCCATAACTTCTTACATTATTACGACTTAGAGCCACTTTACCAGGAATTACAAAAATTAGACTCTCACCATTATGATCTCAACTCACATCTAGGTAACAGTACATTTTATCCCGAAGATCTGGACAACTATAAAAAAAATACATTCCACATTCGAAGCCTGATCCAAGACAAACTTGATAGTATTCATCCTACAAAACCCAAAAAACGAAATCGTAGAGCATATTTCAACAACTTAGGTGCAACTATTAAACTATTAACAGGAAACCTCGATGAAACTGATGGAGAACATATTAACAAAATTTTAACCCACTTGGAAACAAACCAAGGACTCCTAAAAAATCAAATTAACCTACAGTATAGTCTGAACGACCAAGTAATTCAAAATTTCAATAAAACTGTACAAAATATAATACATAACGAAAACACCTTGAACACACGCATTGATCAACTCTTTACTATCACACAGAAAGCATTGGATAAAACAGACACACTATTTGCAAAAGATATTTATAATCAGTTAATTATTATTTACAACTCCATATTAAGTGTACTCCAAGATATAGAAAACTCTCTAACCTTTTGCAAATTGAAAACCCTACACCCTAGCATTATTACACCAACCGAACTATTTAATGAACTAGAGAAGATATCAAGATTTTATAACCACGAATTACCAATCGATTTAACATACCAAAATATATTTAACTTTGAAAAACTTATAGAAGTAAATTGTCAAATAGAAGAAACAAGGATCATTTATTTACTTTCCCTACCTATTAATTTCAACATTAATTTTGACCTTTACTATCTTCTTCCAATTCCAACTTATGTAGAATCAACACTAGCTACCATAATCCCTAGATCTAAGTACATTTTAAAATCAAATGATATTATAAAACCTTTATCTGAAAGTTGTATCCCAAACAAACCTTACCAATGCCCTTCTTATCTTATTAGCAATACCGATACCAATTGTGAAAATGAAATATTATTTAAGAAGGAAACCATTAGTTGTGAACTCATGAAACTTGAACTAGAAGGAAATAAGATAGAATTAATACCAGAAACAAATCAATTCTTAATACTTTTTGAATCACAAGATTCTTTAACATTTTTTTGCAATCAAAATACTGAAATAGAAAATATTAGAGGAATTTATCTAATAGATAGTGAACCTTGCAAAGTTTCATACAAAAACAATGAACTATCATTCAAAGAACATACAGTTGGAAAACCTCTTATACAAACGAATGTCAATCTAAAACTTTCCAACTATAAGAATTCAAATTCAAAACTAAAAACTAAAACTCTAAAATTAGAGGATACACCTCTAAACAATATCACTGACATTGTAAATAATAATAATTCTTTTTACTTAGTTATAAGTTTAGTTTTATGTCTTTTCATTATTTTCAATTTTATTTTATGTTACTTTGTAAGAAAAAATAAACAACTTGACTTAAGTTTCTTATCTCCACCCTCAATACCTGTAGATCAACCTACAGCAGATATAAATGTAAACTCATTACCCAGTAAAGGAATAATGTTACCTGGGGAAGCCAAAATATAATCTTGGCCTAATTTTTAACCTTTTTGGCGGGGCCAAAATTTTAGGAGGGAGGAGTAATCAGCCCGATCCTGCTGATCTTGCTGATTCACACTCAGTAGATTCCATCACTGAGTTCAGCATAAGCTCAGTCAGTCTATCTTGAGTTTGAACGTAGGACAGTGCATCGCGCACTTCCTCGTAATTCTAATTTGTACTTAATTTATAAGTGTCATTTTAAATTATCAATAAACTATTTCCTTTTTAATTCTATTTAATCTATTTGTGATTGTTATTCATCTCAAGTTCTTTCCAGTGTTTATTATCAAATCAAATCTACAAATCCGAGCGAATATCGGATAAGTTGTCATCTAAACCTTTTTGATTAAATTCCAACTTAGAAGTTTTGGTTAATAAAGTTATTTGAACAATTGATTTATTCTATATATTTTAGCATTGAACAATTAAATTATTTTATATATTTTAACAGTGTACTTTACGTACCTGCATTTTACATAGATATTAAAATTAAGAAAACAAAACTTGATCAAGGGCGGTGCTAATGCACTTCAGTACTACGAGTCAAGGGTACTCTCAACCTCAAGGAATAACTCACCAGCGTCTGCATGCTTCAGGGCGCCCACATCATTGGTCCCGTCTCCACACATGAGCGTCACATAGCCCAGACTCTTCAGTACTACGAGTCAAGGGTACCCTCAAACTCAAGAGTACTCTCAACCTCAAGGAATAACTCACCAGCGTCTGCATGCTTCAGGGCGCCCACATCATTGGTCCCGTCTCCACACATGAGCGTCACGTAGCCCAGACTCTTCAGTACTACGAGTCAAGGGTACCCTCAAACTCAAGAGTACTCTCAAACTCAAGGGTACCCTCAAACTCAAGGAATAACTCACCAGCGTCTGCATGCTTCAGGGCGCCCACATCATTGGTCCCGTCTCCACACATGAGCGTCACGTAGCCCAGACTCTTCAGTGTCACGATCACGAACTCCTTCTGCTTGGGCGACACGCGGGCGAACACACTCACGCTGGGCAGCACGCGTCGCAGCAGCTTCGGGTGGGAGGACTTCAGGTACGCGAGGCCTGAAGAGGAACGAGAGAAGATTTTTTTTTTTTAATTTGTCTTCGGGGTTTTACCCTCATTTTTACAAATAAATAAAAAAACCTTCTTTTTTTTAAGGTAAGTGTTCCCCGGAACCGCTTTCGCATTACTTCAGGGCACTTTACCCTTACATCCATGCCATTCCGGAAACGGAAAATTTCGGTCAGAATTTTCCGCTCCGGCCGGGATTCGAACCCGCAACCTCCGGGTCAGTAACCAATGCTCTTAACCACTGAGCCACGAACCTTATAAGAGCCAAAAAACCTCTTATAAGGTATTATTTATTTTGTATAACAATGTTGTATTCCAAACAAAAAAAAAAACACCCAGTTATTTCGTAATTTATCCGTTTTCACCGACCTCAGTAGCTGGATCGATAAGGCAGCGGACTTGTAACCTGCAGGTCGGTGGTTCAAGTCCCGGTTTCAGCGTGAATTTAGTAAAAACTAGTTTGAGTAGTTGTGATATCACGATAGTGAGAATAACACAAATATGATAACTTTCCTTTTTTCAATAAATAAGAAACCATCTTAGAAGCCAAATAAAAATGGCTTAGGATGGGTCCTCTGTATATAAAAAAATATGAAAAATAAACAAATGATTTATTATTAAAAAAAAAAAAATACGTCTTACCTTCGCCAGTTAAGCACAGGTCGTACACATCGAGTAGCTCCTCTTGTATCCTCTTCGGTTCCAGGGGCAGGGATTGGGACTCGTCTATGCTCCGCCAGGCCCAGCTCTCCTTGAAGTCAGGGCTGAGAACCAGCACACCCGCTGGCTTGGTGGTGAAGTCCAACTCCTTGGCTACGTGGCACGCTGTGAGGGGATTGTCTCCTGTGATCATCACAACCTACAGAGATACAATAATAATAATAATATCGCCTTATTTATACTGCCCGATTAAGACTTTTAAAGTCCCATTATTCCAGCAGTAAGCCCAAGACATATTATTATGTGGTAAAAATCCCAAATGGGAGAATAACTTGTCATGTCCCGGCTGGGTTAAGTTAATACGGAAGTTAAGCTACAGTGAGTATGGAGAGGATATAGAGTGGTGAAGTCCAACTCCTTGGCTACGTGGCACGCGGTGAGGGGATTGTCTCCTGTGATCATCACAACCTACAGAGATATAATACGGAAGTTAAGCTACATTTTTTTTTTTTTTAAAGCTTTATTAGGAGGACAAAGTACAGGTAACAGTATAAAATTAAAAAAAGAAAAGAAAAGAAAAAAAAACAATGTATTAACTCATTGTATACAATACGGAAGTTAAGCTACATTGAGGATGGAGAGGATATAGAGCGGTGAAGTCCAACTCCTTGGCTACGTGGCACGCTGTGAGGGGATTGTCTCCTGTGATCATCACAACCTACAGAGATACAATAATAATAATATCGCCTTATTTATACTGCCCGATTAAGACTATTAAAGTCCCATTATTCCAGCAGTAACCCCAAGACATATTATTATGTGGTAAAAATCCCAAATGGGAGGATAACTTTTCATGTCCCGGCTAGGTTCCGAACCCACGACATCTGGATTATCTGGATTCACAGAGTGCCGCCTTTACCACTGAGCTAACGGGACAGACTATACAATACGGAAGTTAAGCTACATTGAGTATGGAGAGGATATAGAGTGGTGAAGTCCAACTCCTTAGCTACGTGGCACGCTGTGAGGGGATTGTCTCCTGTGATCATCACAACCTACAGAGATATAATACGGAATTTAAGCTACAATGAGGATGGAGAGGATATAGAGTGGTGAAGTCTAACTCCTTGGCTACGTGGCACGCTGTGAGGGGATTGTCTCCTGTGATCATCACAACCTACAGAGGTACAATACGGAAGTTAAGCTACAGTGAGGATGGAGAGGATATAGAGTGGTGAAGTCCAACTCCTTGGCTACGTGGCACGCTGTGAGGGGATTGTCTCCTGTGATCATCACAACCTACAGAGATACAACACGGAAGTTAAGCTACATAATTCGGCTCTTACTAATGTCGAAATGGACCTTAATATTTTAGATAAAAAGAAATAAAATATATAATAATATCGCCTTTTTTATACTGCCCGATTAGGACTATTAAGTTCCATTATTGCAGCAGTCAGCCCAGGACGCATTATTATGTGGTAAAAATCCCAAATGGGAGGATAACTTGTCATGTCCCGACTGGGTTTCAAACCAGCGACCTCTGGGTCCTGTGGATTCACAGAGTGCCGCCTTTACCACTGAGCTACCGGGACCGACATGTATAGATGAGAAGTAGTCACCGTGGCAGAGTGAGTTAGCGCGCTAGGCATTGCACGCATGGTCACCTGGGTTCGATTCCCAGCGGGGCAGGAATTTTTCTGCTCTGTACTTGGATGTTCGGGGTCCACTCATACCTCGTGGCGAAAAATGAGTAGTTACTTGTATGAGTAACGACCAGTGGCGGCATTACCAGAGTAAAAAGAAATTAATGTAATAGAATTTGAAAAGTACAGGAGGGAGGCTCTTAGTAATGCTGCGCTACCCACAAAATTCTGAAGAGGCCTTGTGCTTCACCACAAATAAAATCATACATATATAGAGCGCACGAATAGCTCAGTGGTTAGCACTCGCTTGCCATGCGGAAGGTCCCGGGTTCGAACCCCCGCGCCGACAAAAATTTGTATTAAAAATTTGGTTACAGTTGTTTGTAAGGGATACCTTCCGTTGCGCTCGTGTTGACCCAGCACCTAAATGGGAAGTATTGTGTCACTTCTCGCCCATCAGAGGGGAGGCATACTACGGGATGGGCAGGCTACAACACAGACCACAAGCGTCTGCAGTAGCTCCTGTTTCATGGCTACGAAACAAAAAAGGCTGTGAAACACTCATCTTTAAAAAAAAAAAAAAAAATAGACGAGATTTTCTTACTCACCGTGTGCGAAGCGTTGATGATCTCCTTGATCACACTCTTCGAGTCAGTCTTGAGCGGGCAGGAGATGATGATGAACCCGGCGAAGGTGAGGTCACACTCCAGCTGGTCCCTCGTCAGGTCTCGGATCTCCTCGTGAGACTTCGGGCCCAGAGCCTTCCACCCGAGGGCGAGCACCCGAGCCCCGCGCCTGGAGAGGTCCAGGTAGACTTGCTCGTAGCTAGGGTCCACGCTCGAGAACTGGCGGGAATATAATAATAATAATATCAAGACCTAGGAATTGATATTAAGGACATGTGGCAAATGAATATTGTTGAAACAATACCAATTGTAATTTCCACCAATGGCTTGATCCATGCTTCACTGTATCAACACACGAAGAAAATCAACCTGCCTTATTTCATTGTAAGAAAGATACGGAAAAGCGTGTTGTTACTTGAAACATGCCGTATTGTTAGAAAAGTTATAAGCACCTAGAGAAGAAAGTCCCGCCCCATCTTATGCTCACTACAACCATCACGAAGCTATATTTGTCCTCTCCGCAGCTTATGAAGATGTTTCAGAAACCTCAAATTATTATAATCATATCTATGTTTGCTATGTTAGCCCATGGATAATGTATACGTACCATTTAAATATATGAGATATAAAAAATAATATAATATTCTTTAGTGGAAGGTAACCACCAGGCGAGGTTAATGCTCAGAGCATTTTCTACCACCTAACCCTCAGAGTCTTATTATTATGTGGTCACAAACTCAAATTAATGAGGAAAAATTCGTGCACTGGGTGAGATTCGAACCAACGGATCCCTACGCTACCTCGATTACCAGACAGACTAGACCAGTGCATAATATGATTTCATATGGAATAAGAATCAATGATTTAAAAATTATTCAATATGAATCAATATGATTTAACTTGTGAAAACTAAAACGTTAGGTATATGTTTTAGTTTTTTTTTCTCTCTCTCGTTTTTTTCAGAAACGATTTTTCTTTTCTTACGATTTCAGAAGTAATGATTATTTATTGAATGAGTAAAAACGGTACTAGATAGATATTGACTTCTGGCTCGAGTGTCTCATACCCTAATTAGCATGGCTTTGGGTGTCTCAGGGGCGCTTTATTATTGTTCAACACGTTAAAAGATATAACAGGACATAATGTAGAATACAATTAATTATTTTGGCCGTAGTCACGGTCTCTGTACTGCCAGGGGTGGTGTAGCCAGCACCAGAGACATGGGCTAGGTACACCCCTACGTTCTACTTACCATGGGCTTGAGTGTCTCAGGGGCGCCCTTGACCGTAGCCAGATACACGGTCTCTGTACTGCCAGGGGTGGTGTAGCCAGCACCAGAGACATGGGTTAGGTACACCCCTACGTCCTACTTACCATGGGCTTGAGTGTCTCAGGGGCGCCCTTGACCGTAGTCACGGTCTCTGTACTACCAGGGGTGGTGTAGCCAGCACCAGAGACATGGGCTAGATACACCCCTACGTCCTACTTACCATGGGCTTGAGTGTCTCAGGGGCGCCCTTGACCGTAGCCAGATACACGGTCTCTGTACTGCCAGGGGTGGTGTAGCCAGCACCAGAGAAATGGGCTAGATACACCCCTACGTCCTACTTACCATGGGCTTGAGTGTCTCAGGGGCGCCCTTGACCGTAGCCAAATACACGGTCTCTGTACTGCCAGGGGTGGTGTAGCCCGCTACCACAGACATTCGCTTCAGAGCTGAGGAGAAGTGAAAGCGGTGGAAGATCTTCATGCCGGGGTATCTGCCCTTCTTGGGAATCACGGCGTCCGCTGAAAAGAGACATACAAACACATCAATCATATTATGGAGATGAGACATACAAACATCAATAATATATTAACACATTAAGTTTCGAATCAACTGCAGAAACATTAGAAATCAAAACTTCTTTACCCCAGACACCTATTCTACGAAAATAAGCCAAAACTGTCCAATGAATAGGTTAATGGTAACAGGGAACACATTTTTTACTAGGAGTGATGTAGACATATTTTATCACTATTTGCAACAAATTAAAAATAAATAATTAAGTAATTTATAGATAACATATTATGTAAAAATGGGGAAACCCGTTAATTTATAAAAATAAAAAAAATAAATTAATAATTACAATTCCCAGTGAATGGAGGGTAAAACCCAGGTACCGAATATCTACGTTAAAACCAAATAGAATCAATGGACATGAAAGGAGCCTAGATGCTGGATCTAGGCGTCCATATAATTTTATATTTTAAATATAAAAAAAGGGCTAACTAATATATTGGCTAACTGAAGTCTCACCGCCGTGATATGGGTGTCTCTGCCTGTCTCACGGACACGGAATTATTATTAAAAAAATAATTAATTAAATAAATGTTTTTCTTTGTATTATTATATTCAGTGTTATTATAAACAGTTTAATTCGGTAGCGCAATATAATATTCTTTTTGCAGAATTATATCCAGATGGCGTAGGGGATTTGTTGGTTTGAATCCCACCCATTGCATGCATTTTTCCTCATTTATTTGAATTTGTGACCACACAATAATAAGACTCTGATGGGTAGGTGGTAGAAAATGCTTTGAGCATTAACCTTGCCTGGTGGTTACCTTCCACTAAAGAGTATTTTTATTATTCTTTTAAATATAAGAGAACTCAAGGGATCAGATATTTTTTCTCTAGATTCAACTGTATTCCATAAGTAACACATAACAATAATAATGACACTCTTTAATGGACCACTAGGTGAGATTAATGCTCAAAGTATTTTCTATCACCTAACTATCAGAGTCTTATCAAGGGTTGGGTGGAAGAGATTGCCAAAGGCAATAGCCCCACCCTTTAGTTAGGACATATATTATGTATGTATTTATTTATTTTTTCTTTATTTTTTTCTTCTATTATACAGGGTGGGGCAAAAGTCTGGAAACCCTTGAATAACTTTCGAATGGCTTCTTCGGCAAAATTAAAATTTTGAATGGTATACCGGGCTAATAAGACCTTCTTTTAGAGTGGGGTCGATTTTTGTTACCGGCCCCCATGTCGGGGCCAGGGGGGCCAACTTCATTTTTTTTAAATACGAACCCCCACCTTGCGATACATTTTTGAAAAGGTCTTTAAATAAGAAATACATTGGTGCAAATTTAATTTTTTTAATATTAACTGTTTGCAAATGGCGTCTAACTTTATGTATGCAGTAAAGTCTGGAAACCCTGAATATCTTTCGAAAAGGCTTTCTCAGTAAATTAAAAATTGGGTACGGTAATCCTTGGTAATTAAACCTTATATTAGAATGGGACCGTTTTTTTTTACCGGCCCCCATGTCGGGGCCAGGGAGGCCCACTTCATTTTTTCTAAACACGAAACCCCACCTTGCGATACAATTTTGGAAAGGTCTAATTACCCTGACTTACCGTGCACAATTTACTGAGAAAGCCCTTTCAAAAGATATTCAGGGGTTTCCAGACTTTACTGCATACAGAAAGTTAGACGCCATTTGCAAACAGTTAATATTAAAAAAATAAAATTTGCACCAATGTATTTCTTATTTAAAGACCTTTTCAAAAATGTATCGCAAGGTGGGGGTTCGTATTTAAAAAAATGAAGTTAGCCCTCCTGGCCCCACATGGGGGCCGGTAACAAAAATCGACCCTACTCTAAAAGAAGGTCTTATTAGCCCTGTTCACCTTACAAAATTTCAATTTTGTCGAAGAAGCCATTCGAAAGTTATTTAGGGGTCTCCAGACTTTTGCCCCACCCTGTATTGTATTTTAATTTGTAATTATTTGTGTGTTATATAATATGTCCTATTAATAAAGTGAAAAAAAAAAAATATGTGGTCACAAACTCAAATTATTGAGTAAAAATTCATGCACTGGGTGGGATTCGAACCAACGGATCCCACCGCTACCTGGATAACCAGACAGACTAGACCAGTACACAATATGATTTCATATGGAATAAGAGTCAATTATTTAAAAAATATGGAATATGAATCAATATGATTTAACTTGTGAAAACTAAAAACTAGCGTGTTAACCAGTTGACTACCCGTCTACTACTTACCCTTGACTACCCGTCTCCTACTCACCCTTGGTCAGGTTCCAGTCGATGGCAGTGAGAGTGGCTTTCTCCAGCGGATCCCCCACCAGCCCATCCTCTAGCTGAACAAGAGAGTGGCACGAGGCCAGGACTTGAATACTCTCCGGGGGGGCTTCCTGTATGGGGAGCACCTGCTTGGGGAATCTGGAACAAAACAATGAAGGGGGGGGGGGGGGATTATTCCCATGGATTTTTCCACATTCCGCAATTCTGCACCATAATAATAATAATAACAATCATAAATACCTGTAGCATAGTTCGACGTTTCATGCAATAATTCATTTTAACTTGGCTGAGCCCGTTAAAATAAAATTGATAACCCATCTCTCTTAAGAGAATGTGAAAACAAGCTAATAATATCGCCTTATTTATACTGCCCGATTAGGATTATTAAGTCCCATTAATCCAGCAGTAAGCCCAAGACATATTATTATGTGGTGAAAATCCCAAATGGGAGGATAACATGTCATGTCCCGGCTGGGTTTCGAACCTACGACCTCTGGAATCTCTGGATTCACAGAGTGCCGCCTTTACCACTGAGCTACCGGGACTGACAATTATTATAATATTACTGCAGATTTTTATGATGCTAAAGAAGTCACCGTGACAGAGTGAGTAAGCGCGCTAGGCATTGCACGCACGGTGACCTGGGTTCGATTCCCAGCGGAGCAGGAATTTTTCTGCTCTGAACTTGGATGTTCGGGGTCCACTCATACCTCGTGAGGAAAATTGAGTAGTTACTTGAATGAGTAACGACCAGTGGCGGCATTACCACAGTAAAAAGAAATGAATGTAATAGAATTCGAAAAGTACAGAAGGCTCTTAGTAATGTTGCGCTACCCACGAAAATTGCGAAGAGGCTTTGTGCTTCACCACAAATAAAACCATACATACAACATCATATTATAAAAATTAAACAATGAAACTTGAAAATAAGTGAGAAATTATAATTATAAAAAAATACATAATTTAACATGTCAATAATACAAGTTTCAAGCAGCTATTTGTTTTGGGAATGAAGGAAAGTCAAAGCATAGTTTCAACTGAAGAGGGGGAAATTATGTACTACATAACAATGTGTTTCTTCAATTTGCTAACAAGAACAAAATATTATTTTCCTCAAAAAAAAATAAATAAAATAATATATATTTCCTCTCAAAAAAAAAAATAATAATACTAATGTGAGATACCTGTCTAAAATAATTGAAATCTAGTGCTGAAAAAATTATTTTTTTATTTACACATGGTAATTTTATTCACATGGTAATTAATACTGGCTGGGGACTATTAACAGGGAGTAGACCAGCAGTCTGGCTGGGGGACTATAAACAGAGAGTAGACCAGCGTTGGCTTGGTTCTGGGGGCCCTTGTCAATTATTAGCCTCCTTGTAAAGACAGAGGTAGAAGTGCTGAGTCATTCCTCCACTGTCTGGCTACCATCGTTCACGATGACGCCACCCTATAATGATGATGATGAAATTTAGTCCCCTGGCGAAGCACGAGTGGCAGAGAATGCCTGAGGCATTAACTTCGCCCCGGATTACAATACATTGTACATTTAAATTTAAATATTTTCTTTTCTATATCTTATTTTGTAAATGTTGTTAATTTTTTTATATTTGTTAATAATTTACTGTTCTTTGTATTGTATAAAAAATAAAGTGTCAATAAATAAATAAATAAAAAAACACGAGAAAACAGCTAGTTCTGCAAAGAAAAAGACCACAGCTGTTTGCTCATCAAACAACCTGAGCTTGCAAGCTTTCATATTTTTGTTTTCTTTATTCTCATCCTATTATTTATAAAATATGTCATATGACATTTAATGAGATATTTGTTCTTAAGCGGTATTTGAACTATGCATTTTAATCTTTTATTATGTATTTTATATGCTTTTCTCTTATTTAAGTATTTTCATATCATTCAGTTTTTATTGTAATTGTATTTTATGACAACCCTTTGTAACATAATGTTACAAATAAATACATTTAATTCAATTCATTCTACTATTTTTGCTCTGAAAAGTGAACCCAGGACCTCTTTATTCTCATCCTATTATTTTTTGCTCTGAAAAGTGAACCCAGAACCTCTTTATTCTCATCCTATTATTTTTTGCTCTGAAAAGTGAACCCAGAACCTCTTTATTCTCATCCTATTATTTTTTGCTCTGAAAAGTGAACCCAGGACCTCTTTATTCTCATCCTATTATTTTTTGCTCTGAAAAGTGAACCCAGAACCTCTTTATTGTCATCCTATTATTTTTTGCTCTGAAAAGTGAACCCAGAACCTCTTTATTCTCATCCTATTATTTTTTGCTCTGAAAAGTGAACCCAGAACCTCTTTATTGTCATCCTATTATTTTTTGCTCTGAAAAGTGAACCCAGAACCTCTTTATTCTCATCCTATTATTTTTTGTTCTGAAAAGTGAACCCAGGACCTCCGGCTTGGAGAGCACTCACTGCTTGGAGATACCGGCCACGCCCTCCACCACCAGATTGTCGCTGGTCAGGGTCCCGGTCTTGTCGAAGCAGCAGATCTCCACCTTGCCCGCGAATGGGATGCGGAAGGGCTCCGTGCAGAACACACCTGGAGTGAAAGGGCATTATTACTATTTTTTATTAAACATTATAAAAAAAAAAAACAACAAACATTTAAAAAAAACATTTTTGGATACAAAGTTTATATTTTCATAAATATACCTATACAACACATAGAAAATGAAATAATAATAGGTAGAACAAAACTTGATCAAGGTCGGTGCTAATGCCAACGGCATTCTCTTCCGTTATTGAATTTTCTATTAATAGGACATATGTATTGTACAAATAAGTAATGATCTTTTTTTTACAAAATTAAGAATATAAACAAGAAGAAAAAAAAAAAACATATAGATGAAATATTTACAGATGAATTCTTCCTAACCAACGCGTATATTGGTGTTAACAAATAATAATAATATCGCCTTATTTTACTGCCCGATTAGGACTATTAAGTCCCATTATTCCAGCAATAAGCCCAAAGGCGAGCATAACTTGTCATGTCCCGATGGGTTTCAAACCCCCGACTCTGAATCTCTGGATTCACAGAGTCGCCTTTACCCCTGGCTACCGGGACAGACAAATAAATAAAATTACGGTGGAATCTCGCTAACTCGAAATCAGATACGTCGAAAATCCGATGAATAGAAAGAATTTTCGCCCTTAATTTTTTTAATTTGGGTTTTAACGTCGCTTTTCAATGCATTCATATCATGGACGGTGTGATCCTCATGCGAGAAACTCACACAAACCTGTACACACATTAACCTCACCCAGCTTGGGTTGGGCCGGAATTTCCCAGCATCAACGAAGTCTTTCACTCGCTGGACGTTTCCTAACTTCGGTGATCCTACGAGAACAGGCATTCAACGCGCCATTCAACGCTGGCTAGACTCTTTGAATGCGATAACCAATCCTATGTAATGTATTAAGATCAATACGTATTAGGGCTACTTAGTCTGCATTAGAGTATATTAGAGCTCAAAAGGTATGTATTAGAAATCAATCTCGTCTGCATTAGAGCTTGTCTATCTCCATTGAGTGTATTAGAGAGTTCAACCAGTCTGTATTAGATTATATTAGAGCTCAAAAGGTTGTATTATAGCTTGCCTAGCCTGGACAATGACTCAAGTGAGGTGTTGATGACAGAGGTCAGCATGATGCTCTGTATTAGAGTGTATTACAGCTTGTCTAGTCTGTATTAGAGTGTATTAGAGTTTACCTAGCCTGGACAGGGACACAAGTGAGGTGTTGATGACAGAGGTCAGCATGATGCTCTGTATTAGAGTGTATTACAGCTTGTCTAGTCTGTATTAGAGTGTATTAGAGCTTACCTAGCCTGGACAGGGACACAAGTGAGGTGTTGATGACAGAGGTCAGCATGATGCTCTGTATTAGAGTGTATTAGAGCTTATCTAGTCTGTATTATAGTGTATTAGAGCTTACCTAGCCTGGACAGGGACACAAGTGAGGTGTTGACTGCCAGGGACAGTTCTATGGGCAGCTCAGGCGGGATGACAGAGGTCAGAATGATGGTGCATTCCAGGAATAACTTGTAGCGGTTCCTGTCTGGGTCTTCCGTTCCTGTTGGGATTTGAGCAGCCAAACTTCAGTGAACATATTTATAAATATAAAATAAAAATACACTATCTAATACTTTTAATATTAGTATTATCCTTTTGTTCTACGAAAATATTAGTATTAAATATAATCATCGGACAATTATGAACATGGAAGAACTCAGAGATTAGCGCAGGAAGGATATAATTTGAGATATAATTTGAAACTTGGTTATTTTGAAACATGGAATTTCAAACATCTTGTCATCATGCCATTTTTTTTTTTTTTTTTTTTTTTTTTTTTTTTTTTTTTTACTGAAGGTCTTGACATAATTATTATTATACTTATGAATGACCTGTCAGAAAAAAAGGGAAGAAATATTTTTACCTTTGATCCAGACATAGGAGGAGGCAGCCACGGCGAATATGAGCAGAAAAGAGATGAACCCAAACGTCTCCAGATTGTTGGCGGTCACCCGTTTCACTCCGAACAGAATGGTGCGGAGCAGTTTACCCTGGGAGGTGTTGAACCCGGTGCGAAGCACGTAGGCTATGCACCCGTTGTCCTGGGCTGAAATGAGAAACAGATAAGGGTTGGGTGGAAGAGATTGCCAAAGGCAATAACCCCGCCCTTTAGTTAAGACACATATTATGTATATATTTATTTTTTTTTCTTTATTTTTTTCTTCTATTAAATTGTATGTTAATTTGTAATTTTTTGTGTTGTATATAATAATATATGTCCTTGTCCTATTAATAAAGTGTAAATAAATAAAATGAGTTGTGATATCAATAAATATTTCTTTAATGAGACCTATATTTATTTACAATCTACTAATAAGTAAATTAGATGTGAATGACATGGAGGAGACAGATGAGTTGTGATATCAATAAATATTTCTTCAATGAGACATATATTTATTTACAATCTACTAATAAGTAAATTAGATGTGAATGACATGGAGGAGACAGATGAGTTGTGATATCAATAAATATTTCTTCAATGAGACATATATTTATTTACAATCTACTAATAAGTAAATTAGATGTGAATGACATGGGGGAGAAGTGGTCCAAAAGATACACTCCTTTCTAAATTGCAATATTTTGATAGCTGTTTGTTCAGCAGCTTCACATGTGACGCCTGCATAAGGGCAGAACAGATAACATGGCATAAAGTTATGGATGTAAAATTGATACCACATTTTTTTTAGATCCAAATCAATAAATAAACAGAAGAAAAATAACGATGGAGATTACCTGAAGAACACATAGTTATACACAGCTGTTAATGAAAGAAAAAAAAATGTAAGTACATAATATGAAGTTTCCTAACTGGCAAAATGGACATCTGAAAAATAAGTAATAGAACAACCACTATACATCAAAATAATGTTGTGATGAAGTGTCGTGAGCCATATCAAATTGTAGCATTCTAAAACCCCTTTCAAATCATTCTTTTCAAGAAAAAAAAAAACAATTTCCAAAATATAGATCATATTCCGAGACACACACATTCAGTGAAACTTTGTTTTCTGACTTTCAATGGTGGATCATCCATCTTTAAGTGACAGATCATCCATTTTACAATGTCTAGGATCAGTATGTGAAATAAATAAATACCTCGCAGTCCCTGTCCAGTCTTGGCGGGAGAGGTGTGCTGCACCACCTTGGTTCCTCCAAACAATACATGGAGCTTGCCATCTGCCTCCACATCCAACCTTTTGCTACCTGCGTCCACATTCTCCAGCGGCTCCTTCATCTGAGGCACCGACTCACCTGGGAGTGAAAAGGAACTTCAAATTAATGAAGGCTTGTATACTGTTGTTGTTACCATGGTAACAGTCAATCATATATAACATGAATCTACTACTACAGTAACAGTGTCCACCACAGCAGCTGCAGCGTTCATTAATTCGGACCTAGGACTTTGAGTTATTTTAAACATATAATATTATTACCTTTATGGCACTACAGTATATTGGTTTATTTAGTATACAAAATTTTATACAAGTTAAAATATGTTATACATTGAATATCATTTCCCCTCACGATTTTTTTGGGTGAAATATATGTATTAGTTCATAGACATTATAGTTCATGTTAAAATAATTGAATATCTTGCAATTTACTTTCTTTTTGATTTTATTTATTTATTTATTTATTTAATAATAAATACATCATGGTAACCAAAGGAACACCCAGTTTTCATATAAATCAATAAATGCATTATAAATCATTAAAATAATAACAATAATAATAAACTGTTTGCAGTAGGTACTGATAAAATCAATACAGAGAGACTTCTTATACATGCAATTATCCACAAAAACGCCCGCCCACACAACGCCAGAACCAGAATGGAAGCTCACAGGGAGGCAAACAATTCAAATGGCCTGCCCTCAGCCTAGCCCTTAATCTGATTTAACATTTGTGGAATTGTAATTATTACACTTTTCTTACTTGTGGCAGATGCGCATAGGACTGATTACAGTCTCACATATTTTGTTTGAACTTTTTATGTCAGGATGCCCTTTGCTATTTACCCCAGCTTTGCACTAGCTACTGAATAAGCATAGGGTAAATAATACTTGGTTGTATGCACTGAGATCATATAACATAGAGGGAACCCGATGTATCAAGATTGCGTCCAAGAGGGACCATCAGCTGATTTCAAAATCAGTGCCGGAATTGTAGTAATTTTTCTCTCGCGAAAGAGTGAGTACCTAAACTACCTAAATCTTCTAAAATAATAATATTTTTACTTTTTTCATACTTACATATTAGTTATTTCCGTCTTTGCTTCCTCTTTTACTTTCCTTATTTTCTACTTATTATGTAGTAATATAAGATTTGGTATCTGACGTGAAAATTAAAGATGTTTAGATATGCGCCCTAATGCCAACATCAAAAAATTCAAATAAATGAAACCAATCAGAGGCCGGGATTCGTTGAAAGAGGGACCATCAGCTGTTCAAAGTTTGTTCAACTCGAGATAGGTAAGGTTCCCTCTATGTTATATGAGCTCAGTGGTTGTATGAAACCTATAGGATTAGCTCACCTGTGAGCATACTCTCATCCACAATACAAGATCCGCGCAGAAGCAGCACATCACACGGGACAAAGTTGTCATTGGTAGACCTGCCGATGGATATGATATCTCCCGGCACCAAGTCATCACTGAGGATTGATTTCCAGCGCCTGTTCCGATATACCTGGGGGAAATTCATTAATAAAAATAGGAAAATATTTCAATACCAAGTTTTCAGATAAGTGTTTCTAAACATAAAACATACCCCTTATAATAATATTTGTAAGGCTTGACTAGGACTAAAGAGTTCCATTATTCTAACAGTGTCATTCTCAAAAATATGTAAGGGAAAAAAATTCAAGCATAAAGGCATTAGAACTAGGGTATCTCCAAGCTAACTCAGTTACCAGACTCAATCACAATATGGATATAGATTATAGACTAGAGTCAAAGTGTAAAAAAATATTGTGGCTTTAAAATCAGTGCTCCTGACAGTATATCTTCTATACTTTTTAAAGAAGACAATCGTTAATTTTTTCAATCTATTTTGTTAATCACAATTACTCAAACTTCTCTAACTAAATTTTGGCTTAACTTGGAACTTGAACAATCAACCACCGAATTACAACTGTGCTGCCTTATAAATCAAGCTACTGAGGTTGGTTAACAATAGAAAATCTTATAGACTGCTTAGGTTTCTTTTCCCTGTTTCCAGCTCTACCTGCATATTGTAAGGCTTGTTCCCCATCTTGCGTATCTCATCCATATTCCTCAGCTGCTGCGTGACCAGTGTACACTCAAACAGAACCAGCATGACCAGGGTGAACATTGAGTAGTACCAGTACTTGTCCAGACACCACAGCAGCACACAGAACACTTGGAACACAAAGAACGGAGCTGTGGCTCGCTCAGTGAAAAGCTCAATGAATTCTGGCACAACCATATCCATGGCATTGCGACCAAAAGTATCCGATGCAGCCAACAGGTCAACGTCCTCTTGAAAGCCTTTGCACTCCATGTAGGTTTTGTATGAGTCATCAATTGGGAACACAACACCCTGGGAAAAGAGATAAAGATTAGTAAAGATAATAATAACATTAACATAGAAAATTTGGATACCATAGTTATTATCGACAGGATAACCTCAAAATAAACTTATTTTATATTATCTTTCACTTCTAAAAATTACATATTTATTTCCTTTTTCTGACAGGTCATTAATGTTATAATGTCAAGACCATTCATAAATAATATACAACAAACTTCTACACATAAGGTTAAAACAAGGGGTTCATATTTACAACCCAACCTAGACTGGGGTTAATTAATAAGAGAAGCTTGTGTAATCACCAAAAAGTGGAGGCTTAATAAAACCAGAATTCTTTTCAGAACATTTAAAAACCAAACTCAATTCAAAAGAGCCAATGGTTCTATTGGATTCCATTCAAATGTATGATAGGTTCATGTCTTTCATTGATAAACATCCTAATAAGGATGAGGGTTTTACCCTCCATTCACTGGGAATTGTACAGCTACCCACATTAACCTCACCCAGTCTGGGTAGGGTTGGAAATGCCAGCCTCATGTACTTGAAGGGAAGAGAATTTTCTTTGAAAAGTCTTCTCAAACCAGGAATCAAACTTGGGATCTCTGGACTACAGGCAGTAGTCACAACTGTTACACCATGAAGGCTGTTATTGTGAAATATGTAGGAACATTAAAAAAAAAAAAAAAAAAAAAAAATAAGTGTAATAATAATTTGATTTTACAAAGTAGTTAAACTATTCTACTACATTAACCAGTGATCTCACCTGAAAACTCTCTGTCTCATAGTTCCAAACATATTTGATTTTCTGGAATGTAAAGAAAATTTCTTCACCAGACTTGGTTTTGGCATGTCTCAGAGAAACTAATTCAGAAGATCCATTGTTTGACGTAGGGATCACCTTGACAACATGGGCATAGTTGGGGTTGTATTCCTGGAACAATGAAAAATATATTTGTGGTACTTTTTAAAAATTGGAACTTCTCATTTCAAAGGCACATACAGAAAATGTGGTTTCTGTCTTGGGTGCAAGGGTTGATTGGAAGAAATTGCTGCAGGCAATAACCCCACCCATTAGGTAGGACATTAGGTTTTTTTTGTTTCTTTGTTCAATCTATTTATTTTATTGTTTCTATATTATTTTGTTTTATCCTGTGAATATGTACTGTCTATCTTATATTATAAAATGATTTGTTTGTGTGTGTGTATGTTTGTTCATCTTTCACTTGAGAACCACAAGTCAGATTGAGCTGACATTTTGCATGGTTACCAATGACTGACTTAGAACCATCATGGACTATCCAAAAAATTGATTTTTTGAAAGTTAAGCTTTAAATGAGCTTATTCAATATCTCCTAAAGTACAAGTACAATTGAGCTGAAATTTTGTATGGTTCTTTGAATGAAATGAAAGACAATGAAAGATCATTTTTTTGTAAACAGATGACCTTTTAAATTTTTGAATATAGGTACCCTCTGTTAATTTTTCTTACATAATCTATGTACCTACCTACACAACAATCGGTTACATAATAGGTAAACAGACAGGTATCACAGGACATGTAATCAAGGGACTGTATTAATTGGATTTGTCCAGAAATATGACAATACCTTAATATTCAATTTAACACTAAGATGACCGGGTGTACCACCGGTGGTACACGCACGTTCGTACGGAATGGACCGGGTGTACCACCGGTGGTACACAATGTCGGAGAGCCGTATTATCACCGGTCCCACAAGAGAATTCACGAAAAACCATGCCAGTTGTCTAAGTGTTAACAATATCTTATTCTTCTATTGTGGAAAATTAAAACTACTCATTCTATTATAATAATAATGCTTTTTCTTTGTGTTATTATGTCACAATTTTAGTGGGTAGTGCAGAATCATAGGACTTTACCACTTTAATTTACAATATCTTGTATTATTTTTTTTGCCTAAGATTCCGCCACTGGTCGCTGCTTCACATTAAAGCAGCTTCTCATTTTTCCTCACGAGGTATGAGTGGACCCCAAACATCCAAGTACAGAGCAGAAAAAATCCTCCCCCGCTGGGAATCAAACCCAGGTCACCATGTGTGCAATGCCTAGCACGCTAACTCGCTCTGCCACAGTGACTACTGTACTCATTCTATTATTAAATTACACATTGGCCATGCCCTCATAAACTCACCTGCACTGTAGGCCTAGCCGCAACATGGCTAGCACCTTAATAAAGAGTCATATAAAAATAATAATAATACTATGGTGCTCTGATTTGTTGAAAATCCAAATTAAGGGAAAGGCTGGTTTATCTTAATTTTAATTTTACCCTCAAAAACTGTTGAGATTGCTTCACCTCAAGGAATTCATACATCCAAGTCTTACCCTTTTGCAAGAGAGAAAACACCGTATGTGCACACTCCAGTAGCAGCAGAGGACACTCAGCACTTGCAGCACTCCAATCACTCCGAAGCCAAGGAACCCTTCCTCTGAGTACTCCTCGTATCCTCGCACCACAACCCAGACATACGCCCAGGCACTGTACAGGATGACAAACGGGAACACAGTTCCATGGAGATAGGCCGGTATGTTTCGATACAACGACACGCTCGCCACTAGTTCATCGATTTTCTCTGATTTCAAACCCATTTTAGATACCAACAGAGGTCATTCTCAAGATAACCCAGACTAAATTTACTGAAATATTGATGAACTATTTCATAATTTCAGTAGAATCCACAATCCACATCACAAACCACTATCAGCAAAATGTTTCTCGAGTTTTGTTTACTATTTCGAATTTCACTTCACAATCAAAAAATCATGGCTACGTTCACGTACGTGGACTTCCCTTCACAGTGTTGCCTGGTGTGCTATTGAAATTTGGATTTGTTAAAAGAGGTCTGTAGCTTGAAATATCCAGATTTCAAAATATCGCCATTGTCTCCAGGCCTCGTTCCAGAAATCATCCTCACTCGCAAAATCACCAAATCCCGCTTTCAACGGTTGAATTTTGTCCAATTAACGCACTTTGTGAAGAAAATATTTAAACGAAATTTCACGGTTGGGATGGAAATTTTGGAATTTATGTTGAGAAGGAAAGAAAAAAATAAAAGTGCTTTAGGAACGAGATCCCAGTTAGTAACGAGGCTGCCAAATAACAGGCTGTTTTTCAGCTTTTACCCCGGCTGACAGATAAAAGAAAGTATGTAGATCCAGGAATAGATTCGTCCCTGCCTCTAATCACTCATGAATATCAACCGTTCAACACAGACCAGACATATTGGGTGCTGAACGTTTGCATAAACGTAGAATTCAAGCATATTCACTGTTACAGGAAGTAGGATTCACTCTAATTTACTATATACGTAAAAGCGAGTCTTCCCGCACGCATGTGCTATCCTGAAAACAAATCCATTAAACAAAAAAAAATTGGGTTATACATTCAAACAGTTAAACTATAAGGATGAATATCAATACATATTGCACTTATAAGATAGTAATAACACTAAGAAACTAATAAGGCTTCCCACTTTTCACTTCTGATGTTCGTCATTTTGTTTGTCTTCTCCGTCCACAATGCATCAGTAATAATTGTAATGTCTAGGATATTGCAGTCTAATAACGGCTGACTCAAAACATCTGAATCAGCACTATAAATATTGCCTATTAATTCTACAGTAAACAATGTCATTGTCTGGGGTATTTTTCTTCGGAGAAATACCTATTCCGTTTTACTTTAACTTCAATCCTGATTATAGAAGGTAATAATTATGTACCAGCTTATACGTGTACCTATCGTGCTCCTAATGTGCTTTTCTACATTGAGATAGAGGATTATAGGTATTAGGTAATTAAATAATTTGAAATATTATACAAGTTATTTTTCAAATATTAAATTTTATATAACAGTTCTATTTATACCTATCCATATTAATTTAAATATACTTATATTTTTTTTATTATCTGCTCAGTTTTACAAAATACGTGTGGGTGAGTAAAGGTATAACCTAGTATCTAAGTAATTTCTAATTAAGTTCCAAAGTCTACTAAAAAGGTATTCTAATTTTTTTTTCCATCATAGGAATTTTATGAAAGCCGGCCACACACGTATGAGCATGCTGGACATGCATGCCATGCATTATAAACGCTTGAACAGGCATCATGCTATATAAACGAGCTTATGTACGACTGTACGTGTGTGTCCGTTTTCATCCTTTACTTTAATTTAGAAATTGCATGGTTGCTAAACTTAAGCCGGGATCCCACAGAATGTAATATTTTTCTTGCACCGCTGTGCAACTTTTAATACTCCACTCTCTTTTTAGGATCAAATGAAGTCGAATCCCACTAACGTAGCAACGCTTTTCAACACTTTCCATTTAGAATTTGAGACAAAATTTTGTGCAGCGTTACGAAAAAAAAAATTGTTGTTGCACAGTGGGATCCTGAGCTTGTTGAATACAGCTTGCTGCAGTTCAAAAAAAAAAAATAGTTATGACATAATCAATGGATAACCATAATATCCATTATAAACCCTAATATCCATTATCTTGTTGAATACAGCTTGCTGCAGTTCAAATTAAAAAAAATAGTCATAACATAATCAATGGATAACCATAATATCCATTATAAACTCCCTGTGCTATCAAAATTGTTCGAAAAACTTTTATACAAGCGCTTAACATCAGTCATTTTTGACAAGAAACTCATACCAGACCATCAGTTTGGGTTCAGAACAAAACATTCTACCATAGAACAAGTGCACAGACTTGTTCATCTGATAGAAAAATCAATAGAAGAAAAGAAAGTATGCTCCGCAGTATTTCTAGATGTAACTAAAGCTTTTGATAAAGTATGGAATGAAGGCTTGAAATTCAAGTTGAAAAAAATGTTGCCAGAAAAACTTGCCAAAATTCTTGAATCATACCTCTCAAATCGGTATTTTAGAATTAAACATGAAGATGCATATTCTGAACTACAAGAAATATGTGCAGGCGTTCCCCAAGGAAGCGTACTTGGACCAGTCTTGTATCTATTGTACACAAGTGACATGCCCGAGGAAGAAGAAAACACTATTGCCACATTTGCTGATGACACAGCATTTTTGGTAGTTGGAGATAATACCGAAGAAACATCATCAGAACTCAACCAAACCCTCTCCAGATTTCAAAGGTGGACTTCAAAATGGAGAATAAGACTAAATGATAGTAAGTCGGTTCATGTGGATTTTACCAACAGAAATCAGCCCTACATACCGATTTACATCAATAACAAAATCATTCCCTTCTCGAATCAAGCGAAATACTTGGGAATGACTCTCGATGCAAAACTGAAATGGAAAGAACACGTAAAGAAGAAAAGAACTCAACTTGATATGAAGTACAACAAGATGAAATGGCTAATGGGACGCTACTCTCCACTTCCCATCGAGAATAAACTTTTACTATACAACCAGGTCCTGAAACCAATTTGGACCTATGGTATCCAGCTTTGGGGCTGTACCAGCGCATCCAACAGACTCATTATAGAGAGATTTCAGAACAAAGTGCTAAGGGACATTGTCAATGCCCCATGGTACATTAGGAACAACTTACTGCACCGCGACTTGGGCGTTGAGTCAGTTAGAGAAACAATGCAAATTTATGCCTCAAAACATCAACAGAGGCTAGAGGTACATGAAAATATTGAGGCCGTCCATCTTCTCAATGTTTCAGACCTAGTTAGAAGATTAAAGAGGAAGAAACCATTTGATTTAGTATAAATTACTTTTATACTTCGTGACGGTACTGCGCAAAATGTAACCACCTCAACTAGACTTAAGAATATTTATGTTTATGTACATATATTTTACTTTTTACTATAACCTTTTTAGAATAAAATTGCTTATTAGATTTAATCTAGATTGTAATGTATCAATAAATGCCCAAAGTGGGATTTATATTGAAAAAAAAAAAATAAAAAAATAAACCCTAATATCCCTTATAAAACCCTAATTGTTTTTTGTTTGTCAACTGCAACACTGGATGAATATTTGGCGAGCTATTTTTGAATTTTTGAAATTTGAACTTATCAAGTTATCTTATCACTGTTATCAGAATCCCAATCACCTTATCTATAGCGTCTGGTCAATAGTTCATCAGTAATCAACTCATCACTAATCACTATTCACAATAGAGATACCTATCTTTATCAAGACAAGAAGATTGAAATAAAAATTGCTGATATTCCACCCACCATTCCCTAACAGTTTATTTCTCATTTCCAGGTAAATTTCTAATCTAAAACTTTTACAGAAAAAGTTAATGGTATTCATAGTTTCAAGATAACTGAAGGGTGTATTCTCATTATTCAAAGTCAAGGATAAGATTTGGAACAAGCTGGGTCAAGTAAATTTTCACTCTACTCACTGACTGATGGAGAAGGTTGAAGACTAGAGTCACTTAATTGATGTGGATAACAGAACTAACATCTATCTAAGGTAGCATAGTACCAACATCAAACCGCAGTCCTTCATTAAATCCTTCCATTAGTGACCAATCAACCTCAACCATGAGTTGAACTACATCGACCCTGCTTGAGCAGGATAAGACAGAGTTAAAAGAAGAAGAAGAAGATTAGTGACCAGTCACAAGAGGTTGGGCTAAAATAATGAATATTTTGTATTGTCTTCTGTGCAGCGTAAGTCTAGATTTTGAGCATTATTTTATAATTATAATAATAATACTCTTTTGTGGAAGGTAACCACCAGGTAAGGTAGCTCAGTGGTTAAGCACTTGCTTGCAATGTGGAAGATCCCAGGTTTGATCCCCCATTCTAACAAAAAATTGTATTCTTAATTTGGATACAATTATTTGTAAGGGATACCTTCCAGTGTGCTCATGTTGACCCAGCACCTAATTGGGAAGTTTTGTGTCACTTATCTCGCCCATCAGAGGAGAGGCATACTATGGAATGGGCAGGCTATAATGCAGACTACAAGTGTCTACAGTAGCTCCTGTTTCATGGCTACAAAATAAGAAAGGCTGTGAAACACTCATTTTTTAAAAAACGAAGCATTTTATAACACCTCACCCTCAAAGAATTATTATTATGTAGTCACACAAATTAATGAGGTAAAATTCATGCACTGGGTGGGATTCAAACCCATGAATCCCTATACTACCTGGATGATTACCAGACTAATGGGTTAACCACTTGAATGTTTTACAGTATAACAACTGACTTGCATTTGTTAGAGTGATTTTGTTTTTTACATTATCATCATACATTATGTTTTGTCCTCATGAAGTGGTATACTAAAATCCAATGATAAAATTTGAGGAAGTCAGATCTTGTCCCATTTAATATAAAATTCACAATCACATCTTGTGAAATACAGAAGAGATACTTACAAATTTATTTATGTAGTGAGGTTAGGATATACCTGTTGTTTATTTTCATCTTTTTTTATTACACCTTTGATTATGTAGCTAGACTAAGAATACAGGTTGAATATCCACCAACATATTATGATATTTGTTCACAATCAAATAGCTCAGTGGTTAAGCACTCGCTTGCCATGTGGAAGGTCCTGGGTTTGATCCCCCGTGACGACTGATTTGCTTACATTTGTTTGTAAGGGATACCTTCCGGTGCACTCGTGTTGACCCAGCACCTAAATGGGAAGTATTGTGTCACTTCTTGCCCATCAGAGGGGAGGCATACTATGGGATGGGCAGGCTACAACACAGACCACAAGGGTCTACAGTAGTTCCTGTTTCATGGCTACAAAATAAAAAAGACTGTGAAACACTCATCTTAAAATAAAAAAAAAAATCAAAGATTGGCCAGTGTAATAAAGGACCACCATGGTAAAGAAGTTAACACCTCCCTATCTTGATAGTTGCAGTATTGACATTGCTTAACTTCAGTGACAGAATAAGAACTAGCTATCATTTAGGGTACATTGAATGCACAAGTTCTCATAGGATCACTGAAGTTAAGCAACAACCAGCAAGGGGAAGACTTTGTGATGCTGGCATTTCAGCTCAACCCAAGTTGGGTGAGATTAATGTGGGTAACAAGTTTATTGAAAGTGACATTGAACCCAAAAAAGAAGAAGAACAAGAACAGTATTCAATGTGCCTTCAATCCTGGCTATTTTTATTATTATTTATGGCTACTTTTCTATAAATGAAAAGAAAAACATGTTTATCATACCTGTGTATCTTTCATTTATTCACTTACAGGTCATTCTCATTTGCTGTTCCAAATATGTACATGAGATTTGACAAAATTATGGAGTTTAATAACAAAAAGGTAAAGTGTGATGGGAGCACCATTTAATTTCTGTTCACACATGTGGCTGAATTGTGCCTCAGCAGTACCAAATCAATCCTCAAAGAATTAAACCAATGCTGAACTCTTGGCATTGGACTTTCTGGTCTTCTTCAATGTTACAAAATCCAATAAGGTAATATCTAATTATTCTCAAGTCATTTTTCTCAACTCATCTTTTTTTTTTTATCATCATGATCATCAAAATCCCGCGAGACAAAGTTGAAATCATTGATAAACTGCAGGTCAAAGAAGATGATATTGACGTTGATATTGAATCAATAGCTGATCTTGATGGTACTGTAACAATCAACTCTGAAAGTTTTGAACCTCCTGAAAATCCATATTGTATGGTTAAAATTGAGATTGAAGATCAGGAAGTATTGGATATTGACCAAAAGGAACATAGTATTGATGAGATTGTCAGGAAAAATATTTACTTTTCTGATGTTGTTGAAGGTGTTAATAGTAGTTCTGACAGTGATGTTGACGATGCATATGCAGACCAAGACTGGAACCCGGGCATAGAAAATGATTTTGAAGAAAGTTCTGTTGAGTATAAAATCAATGAGAGTACAAGTGATGTTGAAATTGAAGACTCAAGTGATGATGACTGGAGGTACAATAAGAAAGGCAAGTCTAAAGAGAAAAGCAATGTCAGAAAGAGAAAGCCACAGACAAAAATTGTCAAAGGAGTCCATGATCAATCCATAAAACAAGATTTCCTGTGCTTACACTGTAATGAGAGTTTCAAAGAGGATCAAATGCTTGTAAAACACACAAACAGATTTCATCTGAGTCCGTATAAGTGTTATCTTTGCCCACATTCATCATTAAAAAAACATCTTCTCAAGAAACATTTGAAACTTATTCATGGGAAAGTTATGCTGGTTTGTCCCTGTGTTTACTTCATATTCCATCTCATCGCACCGATTTTATGGGTAAATCTTTTGTGGTCAATTCTATTAGGCTCTGGAATCAGTTACCAGATGACCTGAAATTAATACAAAACCGTTTATCTTTCAAGATTCATTCAAAGGAATACTTACTAAATGGATGATAATGTTTGTTGCTGTCAATACTTCTTCTTTTATACATTGATATATTATATACTGTACATAACTTCTAAACCTTCTTTCCTTTTTTATGTCCTTCTCCCTGTCTTTTCTTTACCCTCCCCCCCCCCCCCCCCCCCCCTTCCGTTTAATTTCTTCTTCTTTTTTTTCTCTTCTTTTATCGTCATATATATGTAAAAACAAGTTTTATTTATAATATTTATTTTTTATGTTTTTTTTTGTATCCGGGGTTAAGTGGCAGAGACATGCCTAAGGCATTAACTTCGCCCCGGATTACAATACATTGTACATTTAAATTTATTATTTTTTTTTTCCATATCTATTTTTGTAAATACCTTTGTTAATTTTTTTTATCTTTGTTAATAATTTATTGTTGAAATGTATTGTATAAAAAATAAAGTTAAATAAATAATAAATAAATAAATATAGGCAGGAATTCACTTGTCTTGAGAATTTGAAATTGCATGCTAGCAATGTTCACAACACAGACGCTTTTCTATGTAGCAAGTGTGATAAGGTATACACAACAGAGCCGATTTTAAGATCACATGCAAAAGGATGCAGCAAAAAGAAAATGATTTTGGATTGTGAAGTTTGTGGCAAAGTTTACAAAAGTAAATTTACTCTGGAAGATCACTTAAACCGGCACATGGGAATCAAGCATGAGTGTAAGGACTGCGGTGAAAATTTTCAGGATCCAAGATCTATGTACCGACACAGACTCTGAAACACAGTGGTGTTACATACCAGTGTGATCCCTGTGGCAGAGATTTCTCAGATGATCGGGGATATGTGAAACACATGAAACTTGTCCACAAAGTTAATGGTGGCATGCCCGAGAAATATGTTTGTACCATGTGTGATAACAAATACTGGCAAAAAATATCTTTAGCAAGGCACATAAAAAATTATCACAGTGTAGGAGTGAAGTCCATGATAATAACTCAAAAAAAGTATCGTTCCAAACGCAGCATAAAAACTCATAAATTACAATGTGATAGTTGTAAAAAATATTTTGTTAGTAAAAATTGCTTGCGAGATCATTTAAGGAGTGTCCATTATGGAATATACTACTCTTGTAATCTATGTTCAAAGATATTTGCATCTAAAAGTCTGTTGCTCAAGCATAAAGAACTACATACTAAACAGTCATTCCCTTATAAAAATTGTACAAGTAAAAAACAACTATTTGGTCATGAAGAGAGGGTATTTACTTGCTGGTACTGCCTTGAGTCATTCAAGCGTAAGAAGTGTCTTGTGACTCACATCCATGGAATCATTACAGCAGGGTTCATAATATAGAGGAGTATTCTACTGACCAAGTGAAAGAGGAACCTGATGATGAATTCTATTCTTTTCCTGAAAAATATTAAAATGAAGCCTTTTTTGGAATTCATAGAAGGCAGGTCTGTGATTTTTTTCTTCTTCATTATTTTATTGAAGGCTATTTTTTTACTAAATCAAATAGGAAAGACTTTGAAATTGACATGTTCTGTTTAAATATTGTTCTACCTATCTACCTACCTATTAATATAAGATTGGTTTTTAAATATACTCGTACATGTAAAGAGTGCTAGAATTTGCTATTCTACTCCATATGCTGGGAGAAACTTATTTGTACATTGATTGATATGATGGCCAGATTTTATTTGTACATTAAAAAAATCTTCAATTTGTGGCAGCTAAGTAAGTTAAAATACCTACCTATCTATTTAACTACCTAAATAAATATTGTAAAAAAATAAAAAAATCATTGATATTAATTTAACATTGGTATATAAGTTACTTTTTTGTGTATATTTAATGTGTTGTATAATTTTTATAAATATTTTTATACTTATACTGTTTTAGAACTTTATAAGAAATGCTGGGTCATAAAAGTGTCCCAATATAATTGGACACTGATTTAGAATTTGCCTAAAATATTTATTTAATGATGAGATTTTTATGTTCGTACTGTATTGTGCCTTGTCGTACCACAATTAATACTATTTTATTATATTATTTTATTTTATAAACCTGACATATACATAATATAGTTTTTCTTTTCTCATTGAGAGAGTTGATCTTGTGTTGTTTCCTTGCCACTGTGTGTTATAATGAAAAAACTCTTGCTGGATTGAATAATCTTCTGCCAGAGTTTTACAACTTGTCCTTCTCAAAGTCAACAGGTCTATGAGATCAAATTTACAGTTTAAATTTACAATGTTTATTTTTTTCTCAAAAATTTCGTCTATTAAGGGTCTCGAGATTGATAAAAATGATTTGTAGGATACAGAAGCACTAAAACAATTACCGTTTAAACGAGAGCGCGCGATTAGCTCAGTGGTTAAGCCTCGCTTGCCATGCGGAAGGTCCTGGGTTTGATCCCCGTGCCGACAAAAATTTGTATTTGTATTCATAAATTTAATTTGGTCACAATTGTTTGTAAGGGATACCTTCCTTAGCTCTCGTGTTGACGACCCAGCACCTAATTGGGAAGTATTGTGTCACTTCTCGCCCATCAGAGGGGAGGCATACTACGGGATGGGTAGGCTACAACACAGACCACAAGCGTCTACAGTAGCTCCTGTTTCATGTCTACGAAATAAAAACGGCTGTGAAACATCATCTTAAAAAAAAACATCCAACACAGAGAGTCTCTATATTTCAGGAACTACATCTTTATATACTGTTGTATCTGGAACAACAACCAATCCTCCTATTTGGAGTTTGGGCTTTGGGGTAACTGCCCAATCCTGATGGACCAGATCAGAATGCACAAGCATCAAGAGAGAAACTGTCCGTGTAGTTTTGGGCTCTCGCGGCTGATAAACCCATCAAAAGAACTGAGCTAGATTTGCTAAGGTTGAAAGAGGTATGATTAGCTCGTTGTGGTTTATGTTATTTTTTAAAATTAACAATAATAATAAACTGACAATATACCAAAAAATATAGAACAAAATTAATTCAATAATTATGTATTTACATATAATATAAAAACATTGTAATCCGGGGCGAAGTTAATGGCTCACAGCATTTCTCTGCCTCTTAACACTGAAACCCAAGAAGAGCACCAATCCATGTCTTCTCCATTTCAGACGTTTGCTTAACTTAGGAGATCAACCAAAAATCTCAATTAAAACACGCCATCCGCTGGCTTTTATTTTAAAATATTTCAGCTTGAGAAATGATTTTTCTTCATTTTTTAAGCTAAACATAATTCTACCCATAATCTTGTACACCTACAAAAGAGTATACAACTTACTGGATGAATAACCTACATATTACGCAATATACCTATACGTATCACTTATGTTTTAAAAAATGGCTTTCCCCATAGGCTTAGGCACTTCACAATATTTCCCAACAGATACTCGCTGGAACAACTTCAGAGATGTCTCTCAAGATTTATACCCCAGTAAACCTTTCCTTTTTTAACGCGTTATTTCTTTTCCTTCTCTGCCATTATTTTTCTCTCCCTCTCTCTCTCTTGTTCTCGTTTTGATCTTCTCCTCACCCATATCTGATCTCCTATTACTACCTGTATGTACCGACCTCAGTGGTCTGATCGAGAAGGTAGCGGACTTGTAACTTGGAGGTCGGTTTGAAAGTTCGGAAAAAATAGCAGTGTGAGTTTGAGTAATTGTGACATCACGATAGTGATTAACACGAATTTAATATTCCTCCTGTATTTTTCTCTCTCTCGCCTCTTTATTCATTCTCTCTCTTCCTCTCCTCCTCTCTCTTCCTCAACCCTTCTTTTCTCTCTCTCTCTCTCACCTCTCTCCTTCTTCTCTCTCCTCCCTTCTTTCTCTCTCTCTCTCTCTCTCTCCCTCTTTTCTCTCTACTCCTCTCTTTATCTCTCTCCTCTCTCCCCTTCTTTATCTCCTCTCTTCCTTCCTCCTCTCTCCCCTTTCTCTTTCTTTCCTCCTTCTCTCCATCTCTCTCTCTTCTTCTCCTCTCACTCCCTTAAGATTTATTTGCCTGTAAACCAGCGCGTCACATTATCATCATGCATAACAGGAAGAGATGGAAGGAAATGTGAGAGCGAGAGAGAATAAATCAAGAACCTTAGTCACGGGGAGTGGTTGGGAGTGGCTCGTCAAAAAAGGAATCGAGATTTGAAAAAAAAAAATGAGTGTTTCACAGCATTTTTATTCCGTAGCCATGAAATAAAAGCTACTGCAGACGCTTGTGGTCTATGCTGTAGCCTGCCTATCCCGTAGTATGCCTCTCCCTCTGATGGTGAGAAGGGACACAATATACTTTTCAGTTAGATGCTGGCCTTATACAAACAGCTGTATCAAATTTTTTAGTACAATTTTTTGTTGACTCGGGGGTTCGAACCCCCCTTCCGCATGGAGTTACGACTGAGCTAATCCACAACACTGAGCTAATGCAGCTCTCCTAGATGTCAGCAAACTTTCGTTTAAATTTGTTCCTAGTTTTTCAGATCTGCGCGTTGCTAGACTGTCTTGGAATGAATTGGGGTAGTTGTAGAGTGGAAAACGACCAGTAGAGGCAATACGAGATTGATATTGGAATATGATGGTTGGTTGGAAATACAATATATTATGATACATAAGTAAGTAAGTAACCTACTTATTTATATTTTTCATTACAAATCAAAAACTTCACAGAGGGCAGAGGGCTCTGGACAGAGGAAAAGTTTCCTCTATACTAGTACTATTCCCTCTCTATGTCGCAAGGGAAATACGTTGGTGAAATGCATCATTAGCATTAGTTCTCGTAATAATACACTTTAGTAGAAGGTAACCACCAGGCCAGGTTAATGCTGAAAGCATTTTCTACCGCCTAACCCTCAGAGTCTTATTATTATGTGGTCACAAACTCAAATTAATGAGGAAAAATTCATGCACTGGGTGGGATTTGAACCAACGGATCACTACCTGGATTACCAGACTAGTCCGTTAACCACTTGACAATCAGTGCACCCGTAATGTCGATGTTACCCACTAAAATTTCTGACATAACAACACAGATAACTAGCTCTCGCTCTTTTTTCATCGCTCTCCTAAACTCGCTATCAATGTTGAATTGAAGAGGTTTTTTGGGGGATAAAACAAACATGGCGTTTCAATGTTCAATTGAGGAGGTTTTTTTGGGGATAGAACAAACATTTTAGCGGCTGTAAACTTACGCCCCTTTCAAGTAGTCGTCTTGTCGGAGATATTTGTTTTACAAAAGTTATTTCGTGATATCACAACTACTCAAACTCGCTTTACTGAATCCATGCTGAAGCGGGGACTTGAACCACCGCCCTTCAGGTTACAAGTCCGCCGCCTTATGGATCAAGCTACTGAAGTCGGGGATAATTGTCCGAGATAATAGAGCACTCGACTTGTACGCTGGAGTCCTGGGTACAAATTGCGGTTGGGTAGATTTTTTTTTATTTAATTAAATTGACGGGATTGATACCCAATATCCAAAAGTTGGTTGTAAAAAAACATTTTTTTGTTTGTTGAAAGAATAAAAATAATAATATCGCCTTATTTATACTGCCCGATTAGGACTATTATGAAGTCCCATTATTCAGCAGTAAGCCCAAGACGCAAATGAGAGGATAACATGTCATGTCCCGGCTGGGTTTCGAACCCGCGACCTCTGGAATCTCTGGATTCACAGAGTGCCGCCTTTACCACTGGGCTACCGGGACAGACTTTTTTTTATGTCATAGTTGTGTTGAATTATAGGAATTTCAGATAAGGTCTTAACGTCCTCCAATTGAGAAAGCTTTCTCGCTCTCGCAATTCCCAAATCTCCTTTTCATCTGCACTTTGACTGATGGGTAATTTGTCTAAGCACGCACTCTGATTGGGTTATTTGAAGGAAATTTAACGGTTGAAAGTAAAATTTGGAGCCAGCTAGCCTGGTTTGAACCGGTGCCAACTATACTATCCAATGTCAACTAGATAAAAGAAATGCCAAAGAGTCCATCCATAGATGGCATTTATCAACCGCTGACTGAGCTGAATCACACACATCGCGTCGTAAATCAAGGGAGACTCGGGGACCAGTCATTCACCTCACCCAGCCTGAGCTGAGCCGGAGATGCCAAAGAGTCCATCTTTTACTCTGTCTTATCCCGCTTGAGCAGGGTCGACGTTGTTCATCCTCATGGTTGAGGTTGGTTTGTTTTGGCACATGTTTTTACGGCTGGATGCCCTTCCTAACGCCAACGATTCTATTTGATTTAACGTCCTGGATTAGGACGGAGGTTTTTACCCTTCATTCGCTGGGAATCGTACCAGCTACCCACATTAACCTCACCCAGGTGGGACCGGAAATGCCAGCCTTACATGTACGGAGGGAACTGAATTTTCTGTGTGAAAATTCTGCTTCGACCGCGCATCGAACTCAGGATCTCTGCACTACGGGCAGTAGTCACAACCGTTACGCCACGAAGGCTGGCCCCATAGAGTCCATAACTAGATGGCATTTATCTACCGCTGACTCACACATAGCGTCGTAAATCAATTCTCAGGCAGCATGTCAAGGGGGCCGCAGGGACGGCATTTGTCTCCTCGCGGCATGTTTTATTCACAATATTCCTCTGACTTATGAGCTTTTTTCTTGAGAATGGCAAAAATAAGGAGAAAAAATTCCCCCTCTACCCTCAATATTGAACGTACATATGTAAATATAGATCTAAACACATAGGTAATAATATACACATACAATAACACACATTACATGTGTTGTGAACTCACTTACTAGGCTTTTAAGGTGAAAATTCTTGTAGAAGAGTCTCCTTATTCACAATATCTAGGCTTCCATTTGATGAGTGTTTATCTTCAAAAAAAGTTATCATATTTGTGTTTAAAATTCAATAATGGAGTACAACTCTTCTTATAAAAGTTAATGCTGCATTATTGATTTTCCTTGCAACAGTCTGGATTTTCCTTGCACACTGGAGAGCCACTAATTATTGATCTTTCATCTTGACCTAACCAACTGTTGGAGGTAAAGGGGAGACCTATGTCCCCCTCGAGATCACAGGACTTAAGTCAAGTAGGTAAAGATTTCTTTATAATTACCCATACCAACCAACAAAAATGAGATGTTCAATCTCTGACTCTGTTTACCCTCCATTTTTTATGTATTATTTCTTATCCTCCAATTTCTCTATAATATTATTATCCTCCTTTTTCTCAATACTATTATTTTCCATTTTCTCTATATTATTATCCTCCATTTTCTCATTCTTGAGTTCTTATTCAATGTGTTCCATTTTCTCATATCTCCCCAATTTTTCTCTCTACCAATTTCTCTACCTATCCTCCATTTTGTTAATTTTTCTCTCTACCAATTTCTCTACCTATCCTCCATTTTTGTTTATTTTCTTATTCCTCTTTTCTCCTCACTTTTCTCACCTTTATTTTCTCTTTCTTTTTTCTTCTCTATTGCTCTTTTTTTAAACCTTTCCTCTCCTTTTCTTCTCTATCTTTCTCTCTCTCTCTCTCAATGTATCTTTTTCTCTCTCTCTCGTTTTCTTGTCTCTTCTCTCTCTCTCTCTATCTGATTCTATCCATCCCTTTCTCTTTCTCTCTCTATCTCATCCGCTATAACCTCTTCTCTTTCTGTATTTTCCCACTCTCCCCTTCTATGCTATAAAAAGTCCGTTGGATTTTCATTTAAATGATTAGCATTTTTCTTCGCTTTTCCTCTCCAATACACTCACATACATTTACATATCTCCCTCTCTCTCTTTTCTTCCTTTATATTCATATTCCTTTCTTCCTCTCTCTCTCTCTCTCTCTTTCACTATTTCTTTCGCCATTTGTCCATCCCTCTCTCTTTCTTTTATTCTTTCTTCTACTATTCATATTCTTCACCCTTGCTCCCTGTTTCTCTTTATTTTATTTCTATCTCTTTCTATCAATGTTTATTTCTACAATATACTTATCTCTTTCTCTCTCCTTTACTTTACCTAAATATACATAATCTCTCTCCCTCTCTCTATCAGTCTTTCTCTCTTTCTCTCTCTCTCTCTATGTCTCTCTCTCTCTCGTCCTCTCTCTATCAGTCTTTCTCTCTCTCTCTCTCTCTCTCTCTCTCTCTCTCTCTCTCTTTAATATACATAATATCTACGTTCCCATCCTTGCTTTCTTCACTCTTTTATTTTCAGCCCTTTGCTTTGGAAATGTTATTCCTCTCCAATGGATGTCTTGAGAATGAGAAGGCGGCGCGCGCTATTGCCTAAACTTCTCCAGATGATAATAATAATAATATACATAACACTCTTTAGTGGAAGGTAACCACTAGGCGAGGTTATTGCTCAAAACATTTTTTACCACCTAACCCTCAGAGTTGTTATATATTAGCACAACGGTGCTAATGCCGTTGCCATTAGCACCGCCCTTGATCAAGTTTTGTTTTCTTAATTTTATATCTATGTATGTATAATTGTATATATTCTATGTCATTATTTTGTAAATAAAACTTGATCTAACTTGTTAAAAAAAAATCTAATTAATAAAATTCGTGCACTTGGTGGGAATCGAATCAACGGATCCTTACGCTACCTGGATTACCAGACTAGCGCTACCACTTGACTACCAGTTGTGAAGAGTGATCCGTTTGTAGCAGAGTTGTGTGGAGAGCGAGTGAGTTGGTGTTTTTTTTTTCTTTGTATTTATGTGCAATTCATTGGTGGCGAAGGTATTGATACAAAAGTGAGTCAGTGATTTATGATAAAGAGTGACTCTGTTCAATGAACGAATCACTAAAAGACTCGTAATTATACTCTTCACAATGAAAAAAATTGGAATTTGGAAATAAATCCAAACCCCGAATGTGTTTTCTTATCAAAACCTAAGGGGATATGGCCACGGGGAGAATTCGGGATGGACTAATATCCTCCCATCATTGTGAACAGAGCAACACCAGGAGACTCGATCAATGATCCACTCCTCATCTAAGACCCTTTCGGAGGTGCTTCTTACCTTCTAAAGGAGATACCCTGAAATAATATCGCTTTATTTATACTGCCCCATTTCTATGAATAAAATTATTGATCTTGGCTATTCCCGGCCCCAGTCAGGCTGGGTGAGGCTCATTAGACAACCTGGTATGAGAGTTTCCAGCGAATGGAGCGTTAAACCCCGTCATGATATGATCATGCAGTTAAAGCGACGTTAGAAAGAAATGAAGAATGTGACAATGCTTTTTTATGAACGCCTAATAAATTTATAGATATGCAAAATGCAATACAGAAATCGCAATATTATTTTGTGTCCCAAACTGGGAATATAAAATTTATTATCTAATTGAAAAAGTAAAAAACTATTTTTCTTACAAATACACTGATAACATCTCATAGAAAAGTAGTTGTGTTAAGATTATTTCAGAGATAAAAAAACGGAATATTATTGAACTAAAAAACGAAAATAGAAAAATAAAACAACATTTCAACCATACTCGACAGGAATCAATTTGACCCCCAGCAAATTCGTACACCAGCCCCCGTCATTGTGAATACATTAACTTTCTTTCAATCATGTGCATGCAAAAGCTCCCAAATGTTCCCCAGGGAGTCATGGCGTTCTCTTTTTCCGCCAACCAATGAAGATTCGAAAAACGTAATCTTTTTATATAACCGCTTTCGAAATCAACTTTTCCGTAATATTTGTTTTCTCTACATCCTCTTTGTCCGTCCCCTCAACCTCTTTGCTTTCCTTCTTTTTATTCCTCTTATTCTTCCTCTTCCTTGCGCAGCCTCCGTGGTGTAACGGGTGTGACTACTGCCTATTGTCCAGAAGTCTCGAGTTCAATTCCCGAGTTGGGCAGAATTTTCTAACTCTCGAGATTAAGAATTACGAGAGGTGGCGGTGGCACCAGAAATGCCATTTCCGAACACATGAGGCTAGCATTCCGGCCCAATTCAGGCTGTGTGAGGTTAGTGTGGGTAGTACAATTTCTAGCAATTAGATGATGAAACCGCGTCCTGAATAACTCAAATGAAATTCCTGTTCCCTCTGATGTAAATAACACGTGAGGATGGATTTTCCGGCCCAACCCATGCTGGGTGAGGTCAATGTAGGTACGTCGCTGTGGTGCGATTATACCCATTATTTCCTTTTCTCTTTTTCCTACTTTTCTGTATCCTTTTTTCTTTATCCTATTTCTTTCTCGTTTTCCTCTGCGTGTTATGTTTCCTCTACCTAAGAACAGAGTGGTCGAAAAGTACCTTTCCTATGTAAATATTTAATAATTTTATAAAACTAGGATTATTTAAATTTATAGAATATGAAAGGTACTTTTTGACCACCCTGTTACCTCTTTGTATTTCTTTGAGTTTGATTGTTCTCTAGAGCTCTGTCTTATATTCCGTCTCTTTCCAACTACCTAACTATCACAAATTACTACCCATTAGTTTGATATCCAAGCGTTGCTCTTTTGGAATACTTGGATCGACTTTACTTGGTTTATTTTCGCAAGAATGCTCCAGAAAATCAAATGATTGTTTCTCTGTTTATACAATCTCTCAGGAATTTTTTCTTATCTAGCGCGCGAACACAACGGAGCCCTGACCCTATAGACCCTGGTACCAGGTAAAATAATGTAACCATGTTATTAAATGTAAGCGGCCTCAACCGAGTCCTGAAAATCGTCGTCTATATTTGTGTGCGGCCACAACCGATCACCCTCACCCTACACCCCTAGACCCCAGATCCTGGTACCTACAGCTTGATATAGACGATTTTCGGGACTCCGTTGTAGCCGCTTACATTTAATAAAATGGTTAGATTGCGTGGTACCAGGGTGTAGGGCTGTAGGGACTCTAGTTTATAGGGCAGAACTGCCCAACCAGTCGATCGCGGAGTGATTTTGGGTCGATCACGTCCAGAGAGCTGAGATGACGTTCTAAAAGTCTAGATCTCTAAAGTACAGAATAATTGTGAACGAGGTTTTCTGGCATCTCAAAATCTCACACAAGTGAAAATCCGAGATCTCCTTCCTTAACTCATGAGAAAAAAGGAGGTTTTCAAGCCCAGAATGAAAATTGAGTCTGTAGGGGAGGGGGGCGGTGGGGGGTCGATCGCGTTGATTATGTGAAACTTTATAGTAGATGTTTTTCTGTAAAGGTTGGGCACCCCTGGTATAGGGTAAGGGTCTTCTTCGTTGTGGCAGCGCACCTATACATTTGTATATGACCATGTGCGAGTGTATAGTATACATAATTATGGTTTGGCATTGTATGCATACAAAGAAAGGAATGTCACTCTACAATTTCGTGTGACATAATTAATATTTTTTATGGAAATTTAATTGTTTCATTATCCTTAGCCTTGTCAGTTGTCCTGAATTTTGTCGATTAATATATATTTTTTTAATTATTGCCAAGTTAATGAAGGTTAAAGGTATTCAACATATTATTATTATTTAAGTTCGATCAAGTTTTATTTACAATAAAGTACTTACATAGAATATTTACACATTGTATAGCATATTTTATTGTATAATTATGTCTCAAGATTATGAAGGATTTGAAGGAACAAACTGGATTTCAAGTTTATGAAGGCCCTAGTCGCACATATAAATACCTGTCGGAAAATCATCTCATCATCACATCACTCCGCTTACCACCCAAATCCACATCAGAGAATCACTTACCAGTCTCGTTCAGTCTGTTCAGCCCTCGGTTAGCAGAGGAAAAGATTTCAAGTGACAAAAATTCAAGTGCCAAAAAATTCAAAGTGAAGTGAGTTAGTTTTGTGTTCTCCTGATTTTTTCATCATCACTTTATTCACTGCCAGTATGACTTCCCAAGCATTTGTGTTTGCCGTAAGTTGAACTTTGTTAATTAATAAAATTAATAATATTCTATTATAGTGCTTTATTAGGACTGTCGGCTCGTTGGTTAGTCAGTCCCAGCATTATAATAATAAAAGAACTCCTGCAGGCAATAACCCCGCGTTTTAGTTAGGACATGAGTAGTATTTTCCTCTTTCTTATTTTTTTATTATTATTATTTTATCTTTCAATCTATTTTATTATTTATTATTTCCAAGAAATTTCTAATATTAGAAATCGGAAGTATTGTGTTCGTTTTTGTAAAAAAAAATATTTTTTGCTCCGATTTCAATTTTTTTTCATATTTCTGGACGTTTCATAACTTTCTGAGCAACTTTGTTTTTTCTTAAGTTTATACAGTAAATATTGTCCTCCTAATAAAGATTTATACAGGGCTTACATAAAGTCTCACCAAGGCCTGGGTTTCTCAAATACGAGTCAAAATATCAAAAACCCGTATTCCTTTATTTTTAGTAGGATTAATTTTTCGGAAATTTTTTTGCCTACACGGCCCCATTCAGGCTGGGCATGGACTAATTTTAAAATTTTAAATTGAATGGTAGGTACGTTGTGTGACATATTGTTTTAAAGGTCTCATTAAGAGAAGTTCATTGCATTAAATTTCAGTGAGCTACGACTTACAGGTAATATCTATTTATATATATTTATCTATTTTGACCTATAATTCGTTAACCGTAAGTTCCATAGGGGTAAAATTTGTTGAAAATAACTCCTCGTGGCGAGACCTTTCGAACAAGTTATAACACGATTTGTTTTTCGTTAAAACTTTTCCGGCTGTTCGCCCGGCAGGCTGACGAAACCGACCTGAAAATAACATCACCAAGAACCCTTAGTGATGAATTTAAAATGGGAACATCTACAATACGTCTTTTATAGACTTACACACAAAGTTGGTCAGGTGGTTATGAAACGTCCAGAAATATGAAAAAAATTGAAATCGGAGCAAAAAAATATTTTTTCTATAAAAATGAACACAATACTTCCCATTTCTAATGTTAAAAAATTATCGGAAGCATAATAGCTATTTGAGTTTGAGTAATTGTGACATCACGATAGTATTTAACACAAGTACCTATGATAACTTTTTCCATGGATTGTATTAATATTTGTTGTTGTATGTACTTTTTTTTCATCTCAAAATGGTTCATTTTCGTCGTCAAAAATATCTGCCCATAACAAGAATCGAACCCTCTCCTCCTCAAAAGGTTTGGGTGGAAGAGATTGCCAAAGGCAATAACCCCGCCCTTTAGTTTTGGACACATATTATGCATGTATATTTATTTTTTTTTTTCTTTTTTTTTTCTTCTATTATATTGTAAGTTAATTTGTAATTTTTTGTGTTGTATATAATATGTGTTGTATATGTCCTATTAATAAAGTGTAAATAAATTAATAAAAAAATAAAATATAAAATTTCTCGTTCCAGATATTCATCGTTCTCTTCTGCTGCCTCAGCCTCGGTGACGCCGCTCCTCTCATTTTCAAATTCATCAAGGGTTTCGTTGCAGGCAAAGCTGTGGGCCTCCTTTTCCATCACGACCATCACCATGGTTACCATCACGGCTAGATTTGTTTACATAGTAACCCGTACATTGCCTGGTTTCCATAGAAACCTAGGACTTGTCAGGTTTCCTTGGTAACCCGGACATTGCCTGGTTTCCATAGAAACCTAGGAGTTGTCAGGTTTCCATGGTAACCCGGACATTGCCTGGTTTCCATAGAAACGTATGATTTTCCTTATTTCTTTGGTAATATTAGAACGGGGTTTTTTTCTACATTGTCCTCTTTTTATAATTTTTGTACATAGTAATTATAGGTTCCTTATTTATCTACTTGAAATAAATAAATCGAATACAATGATTGTATTTTAAATCAATGAAATTTACGTTTTACTATTCACTTTCTCCGTCAAAACTGCACTAAATTTTATTTTTTACTCACATAAACCTCACCCCAACTGGGTTGGGCCGGAACTCCAGCATTACGAAGTCTTCACCGTGCTAAATCTTGCTTTAATGCGGTGATCCTCCGAGAACCGGTGCATTCTACGCGCCATCGATGCGACGCTGGCTTATTTCGACCTTATTTAATGCTTTTTCATACAATAAGGTGATGGATTCTTCCTACTATTCTCTCAAATTCTGCATTCACGAAGTTCATTTTTCGTACCTATAGGAACTTAGCCTAATCCTCCTTAAAAAGCGTAAAAAGGATACAAATGAATGTCTCTTCTACTTCTGAGTCCGAAATTCCTCACCTCCCGCTTGTCGCTTGTGAATTCCAAGCACGGACTGGCCCCATTTGTTTTCAGCTATTCAAATTTTCGTCGTCTTGTCAATACACACACACACACCCGACCCCAAACTTTCCAGACTCCATTAGAGATGTGACCCTTCTAAACAACCCCCCCTCCCCCTCTGCCCTCACAACTCATTGAATTATGCGACATCATTTTTTATCAGCATTTTCCTCTCAAACTTGTCGGGAAACCCAATAATATCCCGTGCTGTTATTGCTGAGGAGGTACGTTTTTTTTTTTTTTTTTTTTTTTTTTGCAAGAGCTCTCTGTTTAGCTGATCGTTTCTCTAACATCAGACATCATTTGAGGGTTTACCCTGCATTGACTGGAAACTCCTAAACCTGTTCTGGACAGCTCCAAGGTGAGGGGGCCCACTAGTCTGAAACAGGTGTCCTCGAATGTGTGGACCTCAGAGAAATGAAGATTCAGTACCGTGAAGGACTGAAGGGATAGTAGAGAATTTATTTTTGATTATTCGACTGAAGATTCGCAAAAGTATTGCAATAATCATATATCTGTGCGCGTGAATCTGTGCAGATCCAAATTATAAACAGAGAAAAAAATTTTTGGTTGAACGTCGCTTTCAGCTGCAGGATCATATCACGACGAGAGTATTACCCTCCATTCGCTGGTAATTCAAAAACCAGGCACTCAAATGAGCCTCACCCAGCTTGAGTTGGGCCGGGAATAGCCAGCATCACGAGGATTCAAATGTCTAGCCAAAGTCCTAGCCTCGCTGGATGTCGCTTAACTTCTGTCACTGAGAATGAGAACTGGTGTACTCAACGTCATCGACGCGACGCTCGCGAATTTATTTTTTGATTACTTGACTGATAATCCACAAAGTTACGGGCCAAATTACAAAATAGGATTATTTACTCTTCCAACCTCTGAAAATTTGGAAGAAATATTTTATTTGTAAGATGTTCGTTATGTTGTTTTGTTAAAAATAAAGAGATTTCTATTTTATCCAGGTTCGACTGTATGTCCATTATAAAAATAAGATTAAATTTAAGACACTTCTCGCTAGAGTAGGTACTATAAAAACAGAGACAAGTCCAACCCTAACAAGACAAGATTTTCCCAAGATTTCTCACGATGATTGATCAATGATCACACATAGAAATATGTGCTTCAGAACGAGCCAGCTTTCAACTTAAGTTGGCTGTAAGCCATGCTGGTTTCAACAACAACAAGCTTTTAAGGATGAGCCAGATCAATTTGGAGTTTTAACCAATCACAGCGCACTGTAAACCGACTTTAGAGTGGCGTATCTTAAATTTAATCCTGTCTAATAATTTGTTCCTAAGAGTTAGGTATAATCCATTATTTTCGAATCTTTCAAAGAACTAAAACCTAATCAACAAAATTTAATAATGATAATTATTATAAAGTTACAAATAACTGCTATGATTTATTTTATTATGAGAACTACTATCATGATCAGATATTATCCTCATGTCCTTGTGTAAAAGTTGCACACTTTGGTCGCGTGCCAGATGTCTAAATCTTGAAAATAATTTTCACTCACAATCACAAGTCAATTAAGCAACACAAATCATGCTCGTAATCCAATTATTACATTTTTGATATATTATTATTATTATCAAATTTTATGATCCTGCTTCTCATCACTGCTTATTCTTATTATTATGTAGTTTTATTATTATTTTCTATTCTGGTTTTAAATCGACTTCAGTAGCTTGATCGATAAAGCGGCGGACTTGTAACCTGGAGTTCGTGATTCAGCGTAGATTTAGTAAAGTGAGTTTGAGTAGTTGTGATATCACGAAAGTGATTGATACAAATAATATGATAAGTTGATAACTTTTTTCTTTTCTTTTTTTTTCAATTCGGTTCTAACGTCGTTTTCAACTGCATGGCCAGCCATATCACGACGGAGATTTCATCCTCCATTCGATGGAAAATCACACACCAGCTTCTCTTATCCTCACCCAGCCTGAGTGGGACTGGGGGTAGCCAGTCACGAGAGTTTGAATTTGAATGGTCATCCATCTAAGTCTTAACCTCAATGGGCGTTGCTTAACTTCAGTGACCGAACGAGAAATGGTGAATTCAAACGTGTGTGATATCACAACAAGTCGCTTTACTAATTTTTTGCTTGACACGGGCCTTGAACCACCGACCTCCAGATTACAAGTCCGCCGCCTTATCTATCAAGCTACTGAGGTCGTTTTTTTTATTTTATTATCATTAATAGTGTCACTAGTTTTATTATTATCATCCTGTCAGTAATCTTATTAACTAGGTACTCAAATTCGCTTTACCTTTACTAAATTTTTGCTTGACACGGGACTTGAACCACCGACCTCCAGATTACAAGTTCGCCGCCTTATCGATCATGCTACTGAGGTCGTTTTTTTATTATCAATAGCAGTATCACTAGTTTTATTATTATCATCCTGTCAGTAATGTTATCAAGCTAAGTGCAGGACACGTGCAGGGATTGTGGCAAGTCTGTGGACTCATGCATCAGAGCGAGCTGAGCTTTGATATAGACAGCAATTAATGGCCGCGAGACTCGACTGCTAGGTCCCAGATCAAGTAGACTTAGCGTCACGTGATCAATTTGGAGCTCTGTGATTGGTGGAAATTAATCACGTGACGCTAAGTCTACATGAGCTGGTTGGAGCCCAAATTATCACACATGTTATCACAATGACCTTTATCACAATGTTATCACAATGACCTTTATGAGACTTATTGTATTGATTCTATTTGGTTTTAATGTCCTGATTTGAGATGGTCAGGACAGGGGTTTCACCCTCCATTTGCTGGGAATCGTACCAGCTATCCACATTAACCTCATCCAGCCTGAGTGGGACCAGAAATGCTAGCCTCATGTATTGTGTTCCGAGGAAACAGAATTTTCTGTTAGAAAAGTTTGGACTATGGGCACTATGGGTAGTAGTCACAACCGTTACGCCACAGAGGCTAAGAGAGAAGTGATAAGTTATTTTTCATATTTTCCACAAGATTGTCAAAGTAGTCAAGTTCGAGCAAAATATCAAAACATGGAATATTTTAATATTCCGTAGGTTTTGAGCAGTACATGGATACCTTATGAATAAATTATGAACAAGACATGAATGAAATAGATCTTCTGAAAGCCAGAAATTCAAGAAAAAATAGAACATGTATTTTTGAGAGGTCTTCCTCAAATACAAAAATATGAAAATGATGGAAATATGAGCATGTGAGGGACACACAGCATAGTGATACGTCCTCTAACTGAAGTGGGCCCTGTTCCATTAATTTTTGGAAGTCTGTGTACTCTGACATTTTTTTTACTTTCCTTATCCTAGGTACATACATATAATGAAGAAAATATTGAATTAATCGAAAAATTGATCTACCCAGTTTTTTGAATTTTTGGACGAATCATATCCTCAAGATAACAAAAAAGTTGTTTACAGCCATTGGCCCGTGTGTCCGTCCGTCCATCCGCCCGTAAACATGATATCTTGTGAACGGTAAGAGCTAGAGACTTGAAACTTGGTATGACAGTTAATTTTATATGTTGTATACTGACGAACCGCAGAACTTGTGGTTGAAATCGTGCGAATTTTGCGGCCTCAGGTCCGCATAAGCGGAATTTATTTTGAGTGATGAGGAAAGACTTGTGGTGTCACACCAAATCATTTTTAAATAATTTTAATGTCAAGCTCATCTCAACAGAATGTTAAAATATGCAAGTTTGATTTTCGAGCAATAGTTTGTTGTATCGTGTTTTTTTAAAAAAAAAAAAGTTTTTTTTTAAAAATAGAGAGGTTAGTTGATGGCATGAATAATCAGAACTATTACCTGCTGATGAGAGCAAATGGGCTCCAGGCAGCTGTCCAGGTATGTTCTGATATTCGTGTACATCTGGTACAACTTCTCACTTTTCTGTTTATACTGATACTGATTATACTGATCAAGTTTTACTCATTACATCAAGACTAAATACATACTAGGAATATTTACAATTACAGAAACAAAAGTTGATCAAGGGTAGTGCTAATGCCAGTGGCATTCTCTTCCGCACAACCCTTAAAATGTAAAAAAAAAAGTCTCTACTTGTCAATAAATGAACCGGGTGTATGTACCCATTACCATCATTTTCATCTACAAAACAAAAAGAAAGCCTCATGAACCAGGGCCCCTATCCTGTGAGGGCCGCTGAGGTGTAAGGTTGGGACACGTCCGTCAAATGCTGTGAATAAATAATGTTCCCCTGATATCCGATACATTCGCCCATCTTAATAAAACTTTGAGCATTATTTTTTTCTGCATTTCTATCAGGAAAGTATTATTTTCTCTTCTATTCATTCTTCTTCCCTTCATCCTATCTTCTTCCCCCCCCCCCCTTTTTTTTAACTCTTTCTTGATCTTCCCTTTTCTTAATTCTCCTTTCTTCGTTGTTTCTTCTTCTCCTACATTAGTTTTATGCTCTTCTTTTTTTCTGTTTCTCCTTATATTCTGCTTCTACTTCATCTGTGCCTCATTTTGTGTTTTTATAAAAAATATATTTTTTTGCTCCAATATCAATTTTTTTTCTTTCTTCTAAACCTCATCCTCCACTTTTTAGAGATTTTAGTTATTTCTTCTTTTAGTTCTTTCTTCTCTGTTTTTTTTTTTTTCTTCTGTTTTCCCTCATATTCTTTTTCTCCTTCATCAGTTCCTAACTTTTCTATCTTCTAATTCTCCTCTTTTTAGTTCTTTCTTCCTTTAGTTCTCTTTTCTCCTGCTTTCTTTTCTTTAGTTTTACCTCATATTCTGCTTCTCTTTCATCAGTTCCTTGCTTTTCTTTCTTCTAATTCTCCTCTTTTTATTTTTTTCTTCTTTTGCTTCTCTCTTCTCTTGTTTCTATTTCTTCTGTTTTTCCTCGTTTTTTCTGCTTCTCCTTCTATTGTTCCTTACTTTTCTTTAATTTTTACTTGTTTTCCTTTCTTCTGTTCCTCATCTTCGACTTTCACTTCCTACTTGTTCTCTTTCTCTTCCTCTTTTTAGTTATTTCTTCTCCTTCCATTTATCTTTCTTATTCTTTATCTCTCTCTCTTCTTCCTCGTCCTTTTTTTCCTCTTCCTCCCTCTTCATGTATTTGTTCCTTCTTATTCTCTTTGTCTCTCTCCATTTTCTCATTATTTTTTATCTTCCTCGTTATTTTCTTCCCTTCTCTTCTCCTAACTCTCTTTTCTAATTCCTCTTCCTTCTCTTTCTACCACTTCGTCTCCTTCTCTTTCTCTCTGTTTCTTCTTCTTCCTCTTTCTCTCCATCCTTTTCAACTTCTTCATTTTTTTCCCCACTCCTATTTATCAAGTAAAGAAAAAGAGTGGGCCCAGCGTCCCCCGGGACTGGTCTTCAAAACTGTTTAAGATATCGTTCCCTCCCCGACCCCCCCCCCCCCCCCCCTCCTGCTAAATGGATCTGGTCGTCACAAGCAAAGCCCCGAGGGAGCTGTTTGGCAGGAGGAAATTTCTGGCGTCCTCTCCTTCCGTGTGTCGTTTAGAATTTCATGCGGTAATATTTTCATATTATTTACATTTTTTCTACATTTTTATGACTTCCAGAATGGGTGGAGGGGGGAGGTGTGTGCGTGCATGATGTTTGTGTTCTAAAGGACTGTTTTTCGTTTGTTTGAATCTAGGTAGCTATGTATGTGCTTGGACTGTTTGGACGTTTTCAGGAAAAGTTCTAGTTTTTGCTTTAGTTGGCTTTTCTTTTTGATATACCAACAGACTAACCTAGTTATAAGAGAACTCGATAGAAGAGAAACCTACATGTCAGAGAACTCGATGAAAGAGAAACCTTCATACAAGAGAAAAAAATCCGGTTCCTCAAGTTATTTTACTATCCAGGATCGTCTGTGTTTGTATAGGTAACTTTCTAGCCTCCATGACGTAACGGTTGTGGCTACTGCCCGTACTTTAGAGATCCTGAGTTCGATTCCCGGTTGGAGCAGACTTTTCGCACAGAAAATTCTGTTCCCTCCGAACATGTGAGGTCGTATTCTAGATATCCTGATAAATATGATATGATAGATACAAGCGCTCCAGATCGTGTGAGCAACTCATTTGTCAAACATAATGTCTAATGTGTGATAACACTAATTAGGTACATAAGCAGGTACACAGGTAAGTACATAGGGAGGTACATAGGTAATTAGGTAGTTAGGTCCCCTGCGTAATTACGAGTTAGTTTGTTAACATCTCTTAACGTAATATTGAATGAGTCATTACATTACAAATCGTTTTATATGTTAATATTACTGAAAAATAGTAGGTAAACATTAGTTATTAAAGTTTAAAAAAAACAGTTTTTTTACAGTTATGTATTCTGTATTAGGCAAGACCGCTAAAACACTATAACGATAAAATATATCTTTTGTAACCGGATAGTATGGAACAACTGTTTTAGACAAAATTTTATGTTTTCATAGCTATATTATTGTACGGTATTGGTACTTTTTTGAATCGTCGTAAAACATTTCGAAGTAAAAAAAAATCTATTTTTTTTCTTGACGTGCCAAGACGTGCTACAGCAACACATATCCTCATGTTGCTTAGATTTGTGATCCTGTCTGTATGTTTCAGCGTGCTGATGGTAAGACCCTTGAAAAAATGCTTTACTAAAATAAACAGTAGATTTCTTCCTGAATTTAAAAGTTCTGGGCTTAATAGCTTATTTATGTTTTGCCATCATTAGATTCAATATCATTATTATTTTCAAAAGAATCTTTTCGGCATCATGAACAATATAAACCTCGCGATAAATAATTATTACTTTCGAGAATTTAAAAGAAAATGTTAGGTATTTTTCTTTGACTTTTTTCAATTTGGGTTTAACGTCGTTTTTAACTCCATGGTCACGATGGGTGTGTTATTATTATTAACACTTTATTAGATAAAAAAAAGACAAATATTATGTACAATACAAATAATTATTATAACAATGAAAAAATGGAAAAAAATAATTATGTACAGTTAAAAGGAAAAAGAATAGAAAAATATATATAAAAACATATTTATGTCCTAACTAAAGGGCGGGGTTATTGCCTATGGCAATCTCTCACACCAAGATGTGTTACTCTCCATTCGCAGGAAACTCACACATCCGCTACCCACATTAATCTCACCCAGCCTGTTTTAATTTCGGAGTGTCTTTTTTTTTTTTTTTTTTTTTTTTTTTTTTTTTTTTTTAAAGATGAGTGTTTCACAGCCGTTTTTATTTCGTAGCCATGAAACAGGAGCTACTGTAGACGCTTGTGGTCTGTGTTGTAGCCTACCCATCCCGTAGTGTGCCTCCCCTCCGATGGGCGAGAAGTGACACAATACTTCCCAATTAGGTGCTGGGTCAACACGAGCGCACCGGAAGGTATCCCTTACAAACAATTGTAACCAAATTAAGAATACAAATTTTTGTCGGCACGGGGGATCGAACCCGGGACCTTCCGCATGGCAACTAATACTAGCTCTCTAAAATGTCAATATGTGTCTGTTTTTGTCCCCTTTTACTGTTTTCGTTGTCAATTTCTCACATTTGGTACCTACCTACCTAGTTTTTGTCATTTTGGCAACCATTTATCTCTTTGTTCCATACAGTTGAAACCGAATTGAATTGAATATCAGAACTTTTTTTTTTAATGAATAGGTATATATTTAAAGAGAAGTCTGTAACATTCAGAGTCCTTGCCCCTCTAATAAGAACAATCAATTAAATATACATAATTATTACCTCCTACGCCAAAGTTAACTTTTTGGGCCGTAAAACACAAAAATCAAATTATTATAAAAAATATGCCATAGGTATTTAAGAGTTTCCTGCGAATGAAGGAAACCCCAGTCTTAATATGACCATGGAGTTTGAAAGCGACGTTAGAAACAAAGAAAAACTAAAATAATAATAAAAAAAAATTGCCTACGACGAGTCCGCCGCTTTATCAATCTACTCAGCTCGATTATTTGCTATTTCAGCTCACACTGGTGTCGTCAGCGCGCAGCAACAGATCTGCCTTCCGGGGTACCACCGACCCAGAGAGAACTCGCAACGGCCTCAAGCGACTGCGGACCGTCGCCCGAAATCCCCCGCCGTCCAATTTTTCAGACGGACTACCGAAAGCCGAATACAAAGGCGAACTATCGGCTTTCCGCCCCAACATCGACCATCCGCTGCTCACGCAAGGACTCCAAGTGCTGCGAGAGAAAGCCACCGCCGACGTTTCAACCAAAGTTTTCCGCAAAACCCCCATCAATAATTTCGAAACCTACAATTCCGATGATGACGATCCTACAAATCCGAAACAAGTATTTAAAAAGCCGAAAGCACATTCGTTCGTACGTACGCGACTTGATTAGAGAGATCGAAAAATTAATTGCGGCTCCAGTAAAAATGATGCTGAAACTAAATAAACAGATAATATTATTTATCCTCTCGTAAAAAATAATTATTATTGTTTTTTGGTACCCATTATAATTAGTAGTTCTGTGAACTCTAAAAACTCTCACAGATGGAAATATAAAGTTCATATTGAGCATGAGGACATCATCGAGACTTCCCCACTCGATGGGGTTTAACTAAAATGTACACAAATTTAAAATCTAATCGTATAGTTTCGTCGCGACGGACCTTTTTTCTTGTAAAGAACAGAATTTTGCTAAAACTGAGAACTAAACCCGAGATCCCTGGACCAGAACCGTTATTACAGCACGGTAGAAAGTGATACATTGCAATTACATTTTCAATACAAGAAACATAATAATGTCAGTATTTCTAAACTAGTAGTTGCCAGCATCGATGGCGCGTTGAATGCTCCGGTTCTCGTAGGATCACCGAAGTTAAGCAACGTCCAGCGAGGTGAACACATCGTGATGCTGGAATTTAAAATAAAGAAAAATTAGTAGCTGGTATTAGTAGGACATTACTTCCGATAAATTTACAATAGAAATTGGAAGTGTTGTATTTTTTTTATTTGGAATAAAATTTTGTCACAAGGGTTTATAAAAATAACTAATGAAATATAAGCATAGATATTTAATTAAAAAATATTACTGTCGACATAGAAATGTGACGTGAGGTATCTTAATTATTGATATCAATCATTTAGGGCGAAATTAATAGACAACATCAACAACTTAAGTCGTTGGTAAGTGTCGGTTTTCCCTATCTTACACAGTACGCAATCCATGACTTAGCGCCACAGAGGTATTACAAAAACGTGTATTAATTCCGCCCGTAACATATTTATTATGTAAAATCCAAATAATTATTATAACAATGAAAAAAAAAATATACAATAAAAAGGAAAAAGAAAAGAAAAGTATATATAAACATATATGTCCTAACTAAAAGGCGGTCTTGTTGCCTATGCCAATCTCTTCCACCCAACCTATACTAATATAAGATTTATCACTTTCAGTCAGTTTCTCTCCAACAAATAGGAGGAAATCACCCATCTCGTTCTACACAAAGCTCTAATATACATATATTCACTCAAGCCATATTTACGCCTCCCTCCGTTCCGATACTTCGAGAAGACATTTTGTTATCAAAATTCACAAGATAACAGATTAAAAAACCCTTTTCCAAAAGAAGAAGGAAAAAATATATGGAAAGAGTCAGAGAGAAGAGACAATAATAGGATGGGGAGGGAGAGGGGAGAGAGAGATAGGAGGGGGGGAGAGGGCAGTGCCGGATTAAGGCTGCGCGGGGCCCTTGGCATTTTGAAGGCGCGGGGCCCCAAAATTGTACTGAGTTTTTTTCTAAAATACTATTTTTAGAACCTTGAAACCAAAGCCAAGTGTCCTGGGCACTAATCCATAATAGTATCCAAAACGACGTTTTTTTCTAAAATACTATTTTTAGAACCTTGAAACCGAAGCCAAGTGTCCTGGGCACTAATCCATAATAGTATCCAAAACGACGTTTTTGAAATGCGTTTCGAAAATGCCCAAAGACTTTTTTTTCTTTTTGGTACATACTAGAATTGCACGTCTTGAAAAACAATCCAAAACATCATGATAAGTAAACTTGAAAAACAATCCAAAACATCATGATAAGTAAAATTGACGGCGCCGCAGGCGAAATTTTTGCAAAGTTATGGGGTAAAGTACTCGGAAAATAGATACAAAAAAAAATCTTGAAAAAAACATTAAAAGCGTCGCAGGCGACTATAATGAAGATCATTGGTTAAGATGAAAATTTCTCAGCCTTTTGTAGCATCATCTGGAGTTCCTCAAGGTTCTCACCTAGGTCCCATACTTTTTCTTCTTTTTATTAATGATGTCATCAATTGCTTATCACAACATGATGTACAATTTCTTCTATATTGTGATGACCTCAAAATCTATCGCCAAACTCGCTCTGATGAGGACTCAATTATTCTTCAGTGTGCTCTTGATTCTCTTAAGCATTGGTTCGATCTAAATCTTCTTGATGTTAATCCCTCAAAATGTAGTGTGATTTCTTTTACGCGATCTATGTCCCCTCACTTTTATCCATACACTCTTGAAGGTAGTCCACTTTCACGAACCTTCTGTGTTAGAGACCTCGGAGTTCTGCTTGACAGCAAACTCAATTTCATCTCTCATATTGACCATATATGTTCAAAAGCGTCCCAAATGCTAGGTTTCATATCTCGCTCTACTAGAGACTTCCCAGACTGTCACTCCTTCAAAATCTTATACTGCTCATTGGTTCGAAGTGTCCTTGAATTTTCATCACCTGTCTGGAATCCTGCGTTTAACTTGCACTCATGTAGAATCGAAAGAATTCAACATAAGGCTTTGAAGACTATGAGCAGTAGGAATAGAACTCCTGACCTTTCCTATTCTACAATTGAAAAGACTTTCCATTTACTTCCTCTTTCAATACGTCGAGAAATGTTCGATATGATCATGTTTTCTAACATTCTTAATGGTAGGGTTGACACACCTGATCTTCTAGAATCCATTAATATTCATGTACCTGGCTACAATGCCCTTCGATCGTATCTACCTTTTAGACCTCCATTTGTAAGAACAACTTATCTACAAAATTCACCTCTAATACGCTTTCAGAGGACAGCTAATTCTATAAACAACCATGTCGACCTTTTTTCAGCCTCAGTATCAAGCATCAGGCATTACTATGATACCAAGCCTGAGGAATGATAATGTTTCTTTCATCTTTTATTTTATTTACTCCTTTCACTTCTGATAATGTAGCTTTTTCATCAATACTTTTAAGTAATAATTATTATTAGCATGAATAAGACTTAGATATTATGTTTTTAGTTTTAGCTTTTTAAATAATATAGCTTTAATTTTACCTTTTTTAGACATAATAGGTTCTACTGTAGTTAGGGAAAATGTTTGTAAAAGTTAGTACTGGGTACGCCCGTTTAAATGTATAAATAAATAAATATAAAAAAATGTCGATAAAGCCGATCACTGAGCACTTAGAAGACACTATGGGTTTGATGGCAGAGATTACCGAAGGCGATAATCACGTCCGTCAATATTATTCTTTTTAAACACGAGTAATTATATAATATTTATATATTATAGAAAGAAATGCAGGCAATTGGTATAGAGATCTACCTATTTTCATATACGTGGTCAATTTTAAGGGGGGCCCCGTGGTTTTTCTTTTAATATTTTTCTCAACTGGCTATGATTTTATTTAATATTAAAATCCAGAAAACCCGACTTGAAGGCCATTCAAAACACTTATAATTTTTTAAGCTGCACGAAACGCGGGGTCCCCAAAACTGAGGGGAACTTGGCATCTACCAAATCCGCGATTGGAGTAGGTAATCCGCTAGTGTCTATGTGGTTGAGTCGAGGAGTAGATAGTAATAGGGGGCCCCGCGCTTTTCTTTCAATTTATGTACTTTGTTGTGAGTGTGTGTTTTTTCTCCTTTAATTTATTCATCTCACTCATTATCCTAAAATACCTAGTGTAAGCTTTTAAAAAACTCATATTACCTAGTACAAGCTTTTTAAAAATTTCATAATATCTAGTGTAAGCTGCTCAAGCGCGGGGCCCCCTAAAGCGCGGGGCCCTTGGCATCTGCCAAATCCGCCATATGGGTAATCCGGCACTGGGAGAGGGTAGAAAAAGCTTCTCAATTTGATAGGATGGAGAAAAAAAAATCGAGTTAAATTTTTTTGAGAACCTTACGAATAAGAAGAAGAGACTGAATAAATAAATCTACCGGGTGGACCAACCAAGGAGGGTTAAAACCAAAGTACCTCTACTTATTTAGGGCCAAATTATGAAATAGAATTGAGGTTAAAAAAAAATGCGAAAGCGGTTCCGGGGCATAACTACCTTTCAAAAACAAAAGTGACTGTAAAGTTGCAATTGTTTCCTACAGAGCGAGAGTTCGAGACCTCATAATAATAATAATAATTCCGTGTCCGTGAGATAGGTATTGATATTTAAATCACGGTGGCGAGATGAATATATGGACGCCCAGATTCAATGTCTAGGCTCCTTTCATGTCCATTGATTCTATTTGGTTTTAACGTCTTGACTTCAGGTAGTCAGGACGGGGGTTTTACCCTCCATTTGCTGGGAATCGCACCAGCTACCCACATTAACCTCACCCAGCCTGGGTAGGGCCGAAATGGCCAGCCTCACATGTTCGGAGGGAACAGAATTTTCTGTGCGAAAAGTCTGCTTCAACCGGGAATCGAACTCAGGATGTCTGGACTACGGGCAATAGTCACAACCGTTACGCCACGGAGGCTGGCTGAGACTTCAGAGAAGTTGAGCAAGGGTTGTTAGGTCTAGTGGCGCAGGATCCACCCTTTACAGAAATAAATTTAGTTTTTTTTTCTCCTTTTTCGAACCCCGGGGGACCGATCAGGTGCATGTAAGATCCTGTGACGACATCTTATTCTTGCCATCGCAAATTGAGTTACATGGAAGCAGGAGCTTTTCGTCTCCTTTTTTTTTTATTAAATTTTAAATAAAAAAAGTTAACGTATTTTTTCTCATCTCTGTATTTAAATAATTTGTAACTGAAACTTGACGAAGTCAATTTCTGAGTCTTTCTCTGGCTGAGTCTGGTAGGAAACATTGTAAATTAAATTTGCGATCTTCTCATTTACATAATGTCAGCTTTTTTATCAGGTATTTTGACGGTAGGGTATTTATTAATAATTGAGTACCTCGGTAGCATGATGGATGAGGAGGCGGACTTGTAACCTGGAGGTCGGTGGTTCAAGACCAGGCGCAGCCGGTGGGAAAATGTTTTGGGGTTGCTGCCACATAAACTGCACTGAAATGGGATTTAAGAGTGGTTCTTTCAGTATCTAAAGAGTTTGATTCTGTTTATCATGCCAATCATATTAATTATTATTTTATATGCTTTATTAGATGAAAAGGCATTCATAATTATGTACAATACAAATAATTATTATATATAAAAAATAGAAAAATGGAAACAATATAAACAATAAATTGGAAAGAAACAGATAAATATACATACTACATACCTATGTCTTAACTAAAGGGCGGGATTATTGCCTATGGCAATCTCTTCCACCCAACCTTTTATAATTAAATTAAAAATATAATCATAAGTAAATAGGTAGGTAGGTGCATGTATTTTGTTCTTTTTTTTTCTTTTTATAGCTGTAAGTTTTTTTAACCTAGATTTAAGTGTCTTTGTACTAATGGGGACCTTCCTCGTCAACTCATAAAATAAATAAATAAATAAATAAATAATTCATTAATTATTCTAGAAATGTTTTTTTTGTGTACGAGCTAAGACTTGAGAAAATCCTCTCTTTTTCTTTTTCATCTGGGGGTGCTGCAGTTCCGCAGCTCGGTGCTAAGTGCTTAGGAGTTCAAGACACATGTTCGGCATGGATTAATTAACAAAAATATGATAACTACCTACACACCTAGAAATATCACAGCCCTGGTAGCTTAATCGATGAGGCGGTGGACTCGTTACTGACGTCACGGTTCAAATTCCGTTTCGAGTATCATTAATCCCCCAAAAATACACTTCGTGTGCAAAAGACGCCAAGAAAATTAGAATCCTTCAAATATAATTAATTACCTTAAAATATTTTTAAAAAGGAACTGATATCAAATGAATGCCAAGTTCTCCTAAACTGGAAATCATTTGCCCAGAAAGAAGTCTCAAGCACAGAAATCAAACTGAGGATTGGACATGACATTTCCCATTAATCTACGATTTACCAACGCTAAAAGTTAACATTAAAAATCTTGGCAAGTTTCAAAAATTAAAAAAATGCTTTCAACTTGCCAAGATTTTTAATGTTAACTTTTAGCGTTGGTAAATCGTAGATTAATGGGAAATGTCATGTCCAATCCTCAGTTTGATTTCTGTGCTTGAGACTTCTTTCTGGGCAAATGATTTCCAGTTTAGGAGAACTTGGCATTCATTTGATATCAGTTCCTTTTTAGAAATATTTTAAGGTAATTAATTATATTTGAAGGATTCTAATTTTCTTGGCGTCTTTTGCACACGAAGTGTATTTTTGGGGGATATCAGATATTTTTGGTAGGTTACATTTTTTGCAATTTTCTATAACTTCACACGAGCACCAAGGTAGAACTAACTATATCCTTGGAAATATTGGTGTCTTAAACTTTTCCTTTCTCATCATCTCTATTCTTCGGTACAATATGTCTAAAATATTGCACCTTTAATTTTTTCCTTTAAGCTTATTACACCGGGTTTCTTCTTTCTAGTTGTTCCTTAGGATTTTTGGTCCATGGTTGGCCTATCCTGCCAGTGGGTTACGGAAATTGAGTGATAATTTTTCCTCATGTATTAATGGGGAATCCGATAGTATGGATATTCAGGACAATCGGTTCTTATTTATTTTTTTATTTTTAATTTCGGCAAAATATTACCTAAGTGGGTAAGTCGTTCGAAAACGCATTACAAAACAACTAATTAAAAAGAGAATAAACTGGTGTGACACCACCACACTTTTCTTATCAGTTGAAAAGAAGTCAGCTTCTGCCACTAAAAGATTCGTGTGGTATATTATAAAATCAACTTCCATACCAAATTTTAAGTCTCTAGGTTGTACCGTTCTCGAGATATCTCGTTCACAGACAGGCGGACGCACGGACCAATGGACGAAAACAATTTTTATGGTATCCTGAGGCTATGATTCGTCCAGAAATGTGAAATACAGGGTAGACCAAATTTTCGACAATAAGGAATGTATATTATAGGATAAGGAAAGTAAAAAATTGCATGAATTCGGAAATCAAATACTTTTAAAAATTATGTACAGTGTACAGCTGTACACGCATGAAGCAAATTCTTTAAAATAGAAAGAGTAGGTACACTCTCTTATGATTTATCAATATTGTTTTGAATATCACACGTTCACCCTAAATAACTCAACTATAGTATATCCCTTTCATTATGATAGCTATGACTTATTAAAATCGTAGGCAGGGTTGCCAAAACTGCAAAGACTACAGAAGTAAAGAATCTTAAGTGCAGGAAGGTGCATTGCAAAATACTTCCTTGTACATTTTCTTTCAACCTTAAGGTTGATACAATATATATGTATCTACATATTATGTAGATTCAAACATTCAAAATCATAAATTTCTGATCGATAACCAAGTACCTAGGTAATAATATTATGTGATGCAGTACATATAGGTATGATGATTTTTATTGTGATTTTTATTATTAAAATACTAAATAATACCAGCATGATTTTGCGTGTATTTCCCCAACCATTGATTTTCACCGAAGTGATTCATTTGTATTTTTCCTAATAGGTTTGACTACTATTTTTTCATTTACCTATAAATTAATAATAAAACCAAACTACATTTTTTTTTTAAATAAAGATAATACGTACAAAAATGATTTACCTACTCCATAAGAGGGATAAAGCTATTAGCCCAATCCTCATATCAAATACAAGTGAGAACTGACTGATCAACTGATCATAACCAGATTAATTATTTAGGTAGTAGGTAGCTACATGTTTTATAAAACAATCTAAATATAAACAATAGAAAAATGAAGAAGTAAATATTATATTTATTATGTACTCCATGCACTGTGAACCAAGTCAAACATTTGCGAAAACTTTTAAATATTACCTGCACCAAACGTACCCTTCCGACCTTTGTATAGTAGAGCTCCTTTTAATCGCAACGAGTGAGAGAGTGTACTGAAAATAGATATTTTTAGGACTGCAACATTGTAAGATATTCTGGAATCTGATTGGTTCTCGTATTTTGTCGTGATGATTCTCAACTATCATAATGAAATGGATATACTATAGTATCATCGGTCAATGAAACAACAAAAGAAAACCAGTTCTCTTTTGGTTTTTTCGCAAAAAAGTAGGTACTACACAGATACCGATTGGAATAATCTTTTATGATTTGTTTACCCTTCTCTTGTGTTTAGTTATGTAAAGTCAAGCATTTTTATGGATCGGTAATTCTCAGAAATCAAATGCGTAACAACGAAATTTCGTGAAATTGTTTTTACATTAACTATTCCCGTTATGTATGTGTGTTATGTATGCATGCTTAGATTGCTTAGGGAGGATCTCAATTCTCCGAGGATCTGAATTTTCCGTATGGTTGATGCGATATTGTCAAACAAAACTCAAATCGCCGAATCTCGGCTTGCAGGCCTACATATTTTTCAAATACTAAAACTTAAGATGACCTTAACAAGTAAATAGTCGTTTGTGTGTTTTTTTTTTATAGCCTCGTACATCGTACATTATTTTAATTTAGTACTCTATACCTAATTGTTTTAGTTTTTTATACATTACAAATTATATTACAGTAGAAATCGGTTATAACGAACTTCAAGGGACCGGAGAAAATTGTTCGTTATAGCCGATTGTCACTATAACCGATATATCGCTTATAGCGAACTTGTTCGCTATAAGCGATATTTATTGTCTATAAAGAACAATGTTTGTTATAAGAGATAATATGTACATATGTAGGTACATATGTACTTTTATCTATATAGGGTATAAAAGGTACAATATTATTACATACATACATATTATTATTGTAATAATAATATTTATTATTATTATTAGCTTTTTGTTGAAGTATTGGACCATTAATAGGAATATGATTGGCTCTCTGCTGTTTAAACCACAGTAAAAGTGCGTCATCCAAATCATCAAGACCAGTATTTCTAATTTTTTTTACTGATTCACACTTATCAAATTGGTTAATTATTTTGTCTCTACATTTTAAAAACCCTGCGAGGGTTGATCTCGGAATCTCGAACTCCCTAGCCAAATCGGCACATTTTTCGCCACCGTCAAATCGGCATATTATAGCAAATTTTTCTTCAATCGTAAAAGATTTTCTAATAGACATTTTTTTAAAAACAAAACTTTTACTAAATAAAACACAAATGCAATTCACGATTCACGAAACACTAAATAAAAACAAGAAATGAAAAAAAAATTATGTAAAAGATTTTCAGGACCTAGTAAAAAGCAATCGACAAGTTTGTGCAGGATAAAACATGTTTTCTATTTTATTCTTCATAGCAAAAAAAAAAATGTTTGTTATAACCGATAGGAAGTTGGTCTGGGGACTTCAAAATTTGTTCGCTATAGCCGATTTGTTCATTATAGCCGATGGTCGTTATAATCGATACATATGTTAATTTTCCATAAGACTCCAAGGGACCAAAGATTTTGTTCGTTATAGCCGATTATTCGTTATAACCGGTGTCGTTATAACCGATTTCTACTGTATGTACATTAAGTAGTCACCGTGGCAGAGTGAGTTAGCGCCCTAGGCATTGCACACATGGTGACCTGGGTTCGATTCCCAGCGGGGCAGGAATTTTTCTGCTCTGTACTTGGATGTTTGGGGTCCACTCATACCTCGTGAGGAAAAATTGTAGTTACTTGTATGAGTAACGACCAGTGGCGGCATTACCAGAGTAAAAAGAAATTAATGTAATAGAATAATTCGAAATGTGAAGGAGGCTCTTAGTAATGCAGCGCTACCCACAAAAATTTGTGAAGAGGCCTTGGGCTTCACCACAAATAAAATCATACATAATTATTATGTGCATTAGATCAAGTAGGTATTTTCAATATGATATTGTTAAAGATATTAGATATTTTATTGAATAATCTCACTCATATCTTTAAAAAAAGCTAGACGAAGAAAAATACATTCATCTATAAGACCAAATAACCTAAAAAAGATCGAAGAAAGAAAGGCAGCAAACACAGCCATTACGTATATGTATTTCATTTGAGGAATCCCTGAGCTCTGATACTCGGAGAACCTAGGTACTCTAATCGAAATTATATTGTGCGCTACCAATGACTTAAGGAGCTTATAACTCAAAAACCGTACATTTTTTGAAGACGGCTATTCTGACGAGGAATCATCTGACAAGACTCAGGAATATGTTCTGAAAGTTTCAGCTCGATAGAATAAAGCCTTAATAGCGATACATGTGATTACGTGAAGAAAAGTCGGTGAACGTCAAAAATCAACAAAAAATGTTATAACTTATAAATGGTTATAGTTATAAAACAATTACACAGAATAAAAAAAGCTGTAAATTGGTCAAATAATAAACATACAAAGTTTCAGCTTTCTATTATCAGCCGCATTTGAGATACAGGCAATACCGCCAAAGCGCCGCCGAGTGACCGCGGAAGTTTTTTTTTTTTAAAACCTCGAGCTGCAAGCATTAAGAACCCATAACCAAAATGTCATAATTTTAACTTGAACCATATGCCCGTGGTAAGTCGAATGCGGAAAAAAAAAAAAAAGTATGAATCTTTTACTAATTTTGGGGGTGCTCGTAAAAGCGGTTAGGGGTGTCAGAAAAAGGTCAAATAAAAAGTAGTCATCTTCTATTCGACGAGGAAAACACGAATATGAAGAAAAAAGATTAAGAAGTTTTATTTAAGAAGGTCAAAATTACAAAAGAAAATACATACGAACTCGGTTTAGCGTAAGTATAGCACGCTCGTTTTGTTTATCTTGGCGTTGGAAAACTAGCGTTTTGCTTGATAAGTTTTCTGTAGCACTCTTGTGGCCTGTATGTGTACGAACGAATCCTTTTTATTAGTGACTAGACTGACTAGAGACAATACTCGCCATTCAAGTACAACACAAGGACTCGAAAATTAGAAATTGAAATCGAAATTCAAAATATTATGTAATGTTATCATATTTGTGGTAATCTCCTTCGTGATGTCACAACTACTCAAAATCGATTTACTAAATTTTTGATGAACCCGGGACTTGAACCACCGACCTCCAGGTTAAAGTCCGGCCTCCTTATCAATCAAGCTACTGAGATCGGTAATATCATATGTAATGTTGTCATGTGTGTATAAATTTGGGATATCATTGTCAACGCTGTCAGTTCAAATCTTATTAACAAATCACTCCTTCCTATTTTTTTCTTTAAATTACTCCTCTATACCCGGTCTGTCCCGGTTAGCTCAGTGGTAAAGGCGGCACTCTGTGAATCCAGAGATTCCAGAGGTCGTGGGTTTGAAACCCATCCAGGACATAACAAGTTATCCTCCCCTTTGGGATTTTTACCACATAATAATATGTCTTGTGCTTACTGTTGGAATAATCTTGTGATTATTATTATTACTATACCGAATTGATTAACTATGATACAAATATTAACCCTTTTTACACAAATACACATCCTTTTATTTTGAACGTTCAGTCAGTGTTTATCACTCGCAACGTTGAAAGGGTTAAACAAGAAACCACTAAACGTATACGAAAAACCAGACAATCTATATCTATAAAAGAAAGCTGTCTGTATGTATGTGTGTGTGTGTGTATGTATGTATGTTCTTTATACAAATCCACACCGTTTGACCGAGAAACCTGAAATTTTGCACATAGGTCCGCTTGGATCAGGAAATTCTTCTAGGCTAGATTATATCTCCCTGAGGTTAAGCTACAATGAGTAAGGATAAAAAATAGATGGGTGACGCAAAAAAAATGCACGTTTTTTTGACATAAATGACATTTTTTCTCGAAATTTGTCGCGACGACCTATCAACTCAAAGCGAGAAAGTTTTAGGCAAGGGCTTGAGTTTTCAATTGACATATCGATCGCGAATTTCTGATGAGCCGTTCTTGAGCTACGCCGGGTAAGGTAAAAAAATGGATGGGTAACATGTAAAATATTCACGTTTTTTGACCTAAATGACATTTTTTCTCGAAATTTGAAGTGACGACCTATCAACTCAGAGCGAGAAAGTTTTAGGCAAGGGTTTAGGCTTTCATTTGACATATTGATCGCGAAATTCTGATGAGCCATTCTTGAGCTACGCCGGGGAAGGCCAGAAAATAGATGGGCGACAAAAAATATTCAGGTTTTTTTTTCAAACCTAAATGACATTTTGTGTGTGTGTGTGTGGTGTGTGTGTGTGTGTGTGTGGTGTGTGGTGTGTGTGTGTGTGGTGTGTGTGTGTGTGTATGTGTGTGTGTGGTGTGTGTGTGGTGTGTGTGTGTGGTGTGTGTGGTGTGTGTGTGGTGTGTGTGTGGTGTGTGTGTGGTGGTGTGTGTGTGTGTGTGTGTGTGTGTGTGGTGTGTGTGTGTGGTGTGTGTGTGGTGGTGTGTGTGTGTGGTGTGTGTGTGTGGTGTGTGTGGTGTGTGTGTGTGGTGTGTGTGTGGTGGTGTGTGTGTGGTGTGGTATGTGTGTGTGTGTGGTGTGTGCGTGTGTGCGTGTGTGTGCGTGTGTGTGGGTGTGTGTGGATGTGTGTATGTGGATGTGTGTGTGTGGGTGGGTGTGTGTGTGCGTTGTGTGTGTTTGATGGGCTGGCGAAGCGGCGGGTGTAACCCGCTAGTGCTAGAATAAATCTTGGAGCAAAACCCGCGCGCTGGGACAGTGGCCCTGCCTGTGATAAATTTGCCTCCCCCTCTCCACTCTATACGCCCCCCCCCCCCCCCCCCCCAGGCAGGAACTGTCGTGGAAAGCTATGTGATGAACATTCCAGAACAGAGCATTGTGAAGGGGGAGGGAGGGGGGGGTTGCCAAATCGCACGATGCTTACTCGGGAAAATGAATTTCTGAAAATTTTCATAAGCTCGGGGTGAAATTATGACAAAATCGAAACAATAAAAACATAAAGCTTAAAACTAATACTTCATATAAAATTCCATACTCTAAGGGCGAAATTAATAATGAAATCGAGAACTTAAGTTATGGCTTAGCATTGTTTTTCCCCATTTTATACGCCGGTACCTATAGCGTGCGCCCAGATAATAGAGGCAATCTTTTTAATTTTTAACCGAACATTGGACGATTTGGCTTTCGTTTGTCTGTCTGTGACTTGTGTGTCTGTCTGTTCAGCGATAACTCTCGAACGGATTCTTCAAAGTTGATGAAATTTTGTATACATGTTTTTTGGGGTCCTAGAATTTTACGTTTAGTTTTTGGGCCAAATTAGGCCACTGGGGGCCAAATGGTTGCCGTTTTGGTGAAAATTGAGAAAGAATTTTTTATTTTTATTGAAAAAAGCAAGGCTCTTGAAAAATACATTTGACTTCAGTAGTAAAATTTGCTGATCGTGAAAGCTAAGGGGGCCACACTGTAGTAGGGCCAAAAAATAGGGCCGGTTGATATTTTATAATTAAAACCTATACATCGAGTGGGGTACTGAATGAAAGGTCTCGATGACTTCATGTTTGATTGAACATAATGCGATACTTGAATCTGTGTGAGTTTTACAGTTCACAGAACCACTAGTTACTAAAAAAATGATGTGTAAAGCTGGCCACACACATACATGACTGCATGAACAGGCGTCTTTGTCATGCTGCATGAGCATGTGTGGCAGAAAAAGATCACGAGCATGTGCTTGTTGAAATCAACCGGCACGCACGCCATGCATGCTGCTTGCCTGACCGTCACAGCTGTGACGGGCTCCTCTTGTTGACAGGCATACATGTGCAGCTGGCCTAGTAAAGTATACACGCCAGTCTCCGTGGCATAACGGTTGCGACTACTACCCCTGCCCGTAGTTCAGATATCCTTAGCTCGATTTCCGGTTGGAGCAGACTTTTCACACAGAGAAATTATGTACCTTTCGAACACATGAAGCTGGAATTTCCGGTCTTACCTAGGCTGGGTGAGATAAATTCGGGTAGCTGGTACGATTCCCAGCGATTGGAGGGTAAAACTCCCGTCCTGACTCAAATGAGGATGTCAAAACCAAATAGAATCAATAGAGCTAAAAGGAGCCTAGGCATTGGATCTAGGAGTCCATACAAACCTCTCACCACCGTGATACGAGTATATGTAGGTATCTGAACCTATCTCACGAACACCAAGTTTTTTTTATTATTACTATATTTTTACAATTTTTACAGATTTTTGTTTTACAACAAAGGTTTATAACAGAGTACGGAGGTAATAAACGTTAGTTAATGACCAACAAAACCCTAGCAATTTATTTTTCGCAAAAAAAAAATCGAGGAAACACAAACCTCGTGGAATGGCTGCGGAAAATCGGCCTGACAATGGGACATTAGTCCTGTAGGGGGATAAAAGGAGAGGGGAGGGGTTGTAGAGAGATTTTTCCTCTCTGGATGGTGGATGTTGGGCCGCTGGGCGTAGGTGTAGAGGGGGGTAATATGTATGTGGGCGTACAGAGGAGAGGGGGTGAGGGCTCTACGGGAGTGTGGGGGCAAGGGGGTGGGGGAGGGGCTTGATGGGTTTGGTGGTGGATACAGAATGGAAAGGAAGGGAGGGGTTATTGTGGGGGGGGGGATAGAGAAGGGGGGGGGGACTTGAAGGGTGTATGTTGGGCACAGAAGGAAGGCGGTTTGTTGATGGGGGTGTGAGGGGGACGGGGGGGGGGGGGGGGGAGGTTACAGAATGGGAGGTATGTGCGGTTGCGGAGTTTTCCTGCATTCCACAGCGACGAGGACAACGCTTGGAAAATGAATACCCGGGTTTTCAGATGGGGAGAATCGTCGTTTAGCTGAAATCTCATAAACTAAATAGATGCGGAGACAGAGGCTGTTCGATGCCTTTGTACTTGTTCGTTTTCATTGGGCAAAAATAATTGCCTATCCAAAAAGTTACTGATTGGAAATTGATGGATACTGATTGGAGCTCAACGATAGAAACCCCAAATATCACACCATTTTATTATAGATCTGTATCAACCTGCGTCTACCGCGGAACGAACTCAGGATCTCTGGACTGCGAGCAGTAGTCACAACCGTTACGCCACGGAGGCTGGCATAGTGGAAGGTAGCCACCAGGCGAAGACGCGAGTTAAATACTCGACGCATTTTCTACCACCTAACTCTTAATATTATCTGAGCGCGCGCTTTCAAATGCATAGTCATAGCACGACGGGGTGTTACGCTCCATTCGCAGGAAACTAAAAAACCTGCTATCCACCTTCATCCAGCCTGGGTTGGTCCGGAATGCCAGCCACTAAGTCTTCACCTTGTTGGTCGTTGCTGAACTTCGATGATCCGACGAGAAGTGAGAAAGTGAGAGAGAATTGAAGAGGTCGGAAGAGAAATTATTGTCAGTGTTTTCCTTCCAAACTATATTATTCGGGACGAAAGATTTAATGAAAATCTCTCCGTCTTCCTTTCTGTCCCACTCTCACTCTCTCCTTCTCTCCCTCTGTTATATCTGGCCATGTCTCTCCCTTGTGAAAAATTGACTGTCTGAGTAAAATAAGAAGAATAGTTTGGACTCATATTAGGGTTTCTACTTTCTCACTCATGCTGATTGCTGATTATTATTATAGACTGGTTGGAGTTCCACAAGAGGAGCACCAACTATCACACCGACCTCTATTAAAATCTATGGTGACCAGTTGATTCTGTTTGGTTTAAAGTCCTGATTTGAAGTAGTCAGGACGGGGGTTTTACCCTCCCTTCGCTGGGAATCGTACCAGCTACCTACAGTAACCTGACCTAGCGTGGGTAGGGCTTTCCTTCGAAAAGTCTGCTCCAACCGGGAGTCGAACTCGGGATCGCTGGAGACTCTGGACCACGGGCAGTAGTCTCAACCATTACGCCACGGAGGCTTGCACTCATGTTGATAGTGAGTGACCAATGACCATTGTAGAAAACTGAAGACAATAATTAAAAATGTATTTAACCAGTCTTGATGATTCAAGTGCTAAGATTTGTGCAAAGATTCAAGTGACCTCTAATAGACCTGTGAGAAAAACAGGGATTTTGGCATAACTCCTTAACGAAGCTAAATGCCCCACTGCAAGTTTCGCTTATATGATAGTCCACACGGTGGGCTGAACCTACCCTCAAAATATTTGCATCTGTATACGGGACACCCTGGTAGAGTAAAAAATTCCGGTCCCTTGAGTTCTCTTATATCCAGGTTCAACTGATAGAGCTTCTTTTTCACTGTAACATATTTTGGTTAAACTCTTAAATTGAAAATGATAAAACCATGCATTGGGTAAAATCCGAACTAACAAATTCGTGTTCCTTTCTCTCCCTCCCTCTCTTCCTCCCTCTCTCTCTCTGTGTCTCTCTCTATCACACTCTATTTATCTCTCTCTTACTCTCTCTCTCCCTCACACACACAGGCACACACACACACAGACACACACACACGTGAGCTGGCCTGACATCAAAGAGAATAACATACTAATCAAAGCTCGGACATTTTGATCTTTTGGAAAATTCATTTTACCTTACCATGTGTGAAAGCATTTACGGGGTGATTCGGACAATGAGTTCAAGGATAACATTTAGTCCTAATCGGGCAGTTTGAACGTGTCTATCATAATTATCCAATCGACCTCCGTGGCTCAGTGGTTAAGAGCACTAGTTGCTCACCCGGAGGTTGCGGGTTTGAATCCCGGCAGGAGTGGAAAATTCTGACCAATTTTTTCCGTTTCTGAAATGGCATCATGGATGTAAAGGTAAGGTGCCCTGATGTAATGCGAAAGCGGTTTTGGGGCACACTAACCTTTAAAAAAATCATAATTTATTATTATTTTCGTTATGCTTATACCTTTTTTTACTTTTTTTTCAGGAAACCTCTATTAACAGGAAAATTATTGTTGGTCCCATCAATTCTTCTTCATTCAGATCCGAATTTAAAACTCAAGAACTGCTCTCAGCACAAAAAACGAATTCTTTTTTCTTATCTGCTATAAAAAGGTTATTTTCCTACGTAAATTTGACTTGAAATATTTTTTTCTTACTACCATTAGGTGCATCAGGTTTCTTTTATGTCTAGGATTATTATTATTGTTTAACCCTTTATTGGTCAACTACATGATACATTCAATAAAATAGGACATGAAAAAAAAAAGAACACAATAGAATATGTAGTGAACTAAGGGGCGAGGTTAAAGCCTGTGGCTTTCTCTTCCACCGAACCCCATAAAGGATTGACTTTAATTCAACAGCAAGTAGTTTTTATCACCATCCTGTACGCACAAGATTTTCTCCCCTGCACCAAATCCTATCCCACTGACCTTTCTCTGGACCTGTGGGATTTGGCCTGGGTTTTGCTGGATTTGATGAAGCGCTCCAAATCTTTTGTAGTTCCGATGGCGGGGATACATAATGCAAAAGTAATTTTCCACAGGTCTTGTGTACATTGGAGAGAGCAAAGGCAGAAATACAAAAGAATCTCACTGACTCGAAATCCCGATAGGTCAAAAATTTCGTTAATTCGAAAGAATTCTCCGGCCGTTGTCGAACTTTGCTCCTAATTGAAACCCCGATAACTCCAAACTCTCGATAACTCGAAATAAGTCTTCTGTCAATTGAATTTGGGGTTAGCGGGATTCATAATGCACTGAAAAAAATTTTAGGTTCGTTTTTACTAAACAGTTTTGTAAAGGATTTTTAATCAAAAATTTCGTTAAAATAACAAGAAATTGATTAATCCCACTAATAGTCATTTGAGATTTTACTTGGGCGTTCGTAAGAATAATCAATCAATTCTTGTAAATCGTCTGATCGTAAAACCAACTAACGTGTTAATTACCGTAATCAGAACAGTAGTTATGCTTACCAAGTTCTGTTTTGCTGGATCTATTACCAATATATTGGTAAGATTTACAAAAAGTTTGGTTAAATCTAATAAAATTATTCTGTTAAAAATACCACCTGATTAGTACATGTCTGATAATTAACAAACAAAAATCGTTACTCTTACCAGATTTATATATGATAAAATACACAAAACAGTATTCGTTGGTTTAACAAGATTTTATCTAAAATTACAAAACATGTTTGTTAAATGAACCATACGGTTTCATATTTCTGACAGACTTGTTTAGCTAAGTTTACTAAACTTTTTTGTAAAACTCGGTCGTTATGAAAATCATTTGTAGTCCCAACGAAAGTTTTGTTAATCATCCCTAGTCAATGACGGTTACAAGACTCTTTGATTAGATTTACTAAACAGAATTGTAGATTGAACAAAATTCTTGCTAAAACACGTGTGTAGAGAGACGAGAGAGACAAAAGATCTACAACAATTAATAGATACCGAAATCAATTTCAGATTCAGTTGTTTTATGTTGATTGATGGTCCTGTGATTATTACGTCATATCTTTTTAAAATAGTATAGTTGTTTTTTTTTTTTTTTTTCAAAATCAAATTGATTTATTTATTTAAATATTAACGTCCACTGGAGAACGTTAATTTCTAAATACACAGTTAATTTTAATATTTACACAGTTAATATTATAATAATGTCATGTTTGGGTTTATTCGTAGATGTTTTGTGTGGTTTGGGTTCATAGGTATTGTGAAAGTTTAGTTATTGGGTGTTTTGTGTAAGTCTGGATTTGGTTGATAGGTGGTGTGAGATTTTGGTTATTTGATGTGTTGTCTAAGTCTGTGTTTGTTTGTTATGTGAATGTGGTTGATGTGTACTTAGTGTGTTGTGTAAGTGAGCCGTGTGAATTTGTGTGGTTGGTGATTCTTTTTTATTTATTTAATGCAAGTATTTCATCATTTAAAACTTTAATTGTATGTATTTTAAATGTCTCTTAATGTATTTTAAATGTTTTCAACAAATTAATCTGTATTTTTAAATAAAAGCGTTGCATACATGCATATTTTTAAATTATTTCAATTATATTTTGAATTATTTTCTCATAATAACTTAGTTACTGAAATTGTTGTAAAAGTTTACTTCAGGCTTTTCTGAAGTTCACTATGATTTTCAGTGAAGTTTACTGAGGTTATCAGTGAAGATTACTGAGGTTATCAGTGAAGTTTACTGAAACTATCATTAAAATTTACTAGTATTGTTCGTAAGGTTTACTAGACGAGTCAATAGTGTGAACAAAATGGGTTGCTTAAACTTACTAAACAGTTCAGTAGATTTAACCAATCCCTGGCGTAAGCAATAACAAGTCTGGTTGTTAAATCAACTATTACTATGTTTAAAATTACAAAACACTATCATAAGCCATACTGAGTCGATTGAATGGACTAATGAAGTATTTTGTAAACTTTACTAAACAGTATTGTAAATTCAACAAATTGAAAGAAACAACCTTAATAAACATAACAAGATGATTCGTAAGCATTATGAATGCATGCTTGAGATCTTACTAAATACTTTAGTAAAGACAATGGAATTTTTCTTGTCAAAAATACAATGATGAGTTTAGTAAAAGTAACTAAACATAAATTTGTTGGATGAACGAAAGATATCATTATCTTTACTAAATAGAGTTTACGAAATTTGATTTGTAATCTTAACAAAACGTTTTGCTGTCACTAAATCAACCCTAAGACTTGTGAAATTTACTAAAGTTTTAGTAAGCCCTACAATAATTTTTTTTCAGTGTGCCAGTATTATGAAACAGGATTAGTAAATCCAAGCCGATCCTTAGATTTCATCAGCTGAACTATATGTATTCTAAAATAAGATTTAAAGGAAAGTGTCCACTAAGATTAACTAATCCTGTTTCATAATTCGTGTCTTATACTGTACAAGAAGTGCACGGCTTAACCTGTGGAAGGTTCCGGATTCGAACCCAAGAGACGACAAAAGATTGTATTCAGAATTTGGTTACAGTAAGTTGTTTGTATAAGCAAGCCTCCGTGGCGTAACGCTTGTGCCTACTGTCCGTATTCCAGAGATCCTCGGTTCGATTTCCGGTTGGAGCAGACTTTGAACACAGAAAATTCTGTACCCTCCAAACAAGTGAGGCTGGCATGTCCGGACCTACCTAGACTTAATGAGGTAGTTGGTACGGTTCCCAGGGAATGGAGGGTAAAACCTCCGTTTTGATGTTCTCAAAACAGGACGTCAAATCCAAATAGAATCAACTGGTCACAATAGATCTGTTAGAGGTTGTTGTGATAGTTGGGGCTTCTCTTTCAGGACTTCCAAACAGATTATAATAATAATATAAATAAAAGGTATACCTTAAAGTGCGCTCGTGTTCACCCAGCATATTAGGAAATATTGTGTCACTTCATAAACTCATCTCATAATTTGTGAGGCATCTTGTAGCAAAACACACCAACAGCTCAGAAATTAGTCTCAAATGGATCATTATACCTACAAAGAAAAAACAAAAAGCCATTTTTTTCCATTTTCTTCATCACTTTTATGTAAAGAAGGTAATTTAAAGTTTTGATTACTTTTTAAATACCATCTCTGGTTTGTATCCCCCGTGCTTTTGCAGCCTTTGATCCGTCTGTTTTCATATCTCCTCTCCGAAATTGAAAAATCATGAAAAAAATTCTCTTCTGAAATTGTTTGTAGAGAAAATAATGAAAAACTTTAGGTTTTTCAGGAGTTGAACTCATAATGCAGGTAGGTAATACCTATATTATTATAATAATTCAAGTATTAAAATATGTAAGTAGGTGTGAAGTAAATAATAAGTTTTAGTAGAACTTTCAAAATTATTATCATAATAACTACGCACCTACCTACTCTTTTCTTTTTAAAGAAGGTAGTTGTACCCCAGAACCGCTTTCGCATTACTTCAGAGAACTTGAGCTTTACATCCATGCCATTTCGGAAACGGAAAAACTAGGTCAGATTTTTTGCTCCGGGCTACGGCCGGAATGTGAACCCGCAACCTACGAGTCAGCAACCAATTCTCTTAACCACTGACCATGGAGGTCAGCGTATCTACCTATTAGCCTACTAAAAACCAATTTTTTCTATTCATGTAGGTGTAACTAAATTTCTAACTAGGGTTTCGAATAACCTGCTTATGGCTGTATAGAATGGTCTTTCTTGCATAGCGTTAACGCGCTGGTCTGATAATCCAGGTAGCGTGGGGATCCGTTGGTTCGAATCCCACACAGTTTATGAATTTTTCCTCATATATTTGAGTTTGTGACCGCATAATAATAAGACTCTGAGGGTTAGGTGGTACAAAATGCTTTGAGCATTAAGCTCGCCTGGTGGTTACATTCCACCAAAGAGTATTATTATTATTACTCAAGAAGAATATGGGTTGAGAGAATGTGATTTTTTGTAAAAGGCAAAATGTTTGCGAAATAATAAATAATAATAATAATTATTATTACCATTACAAAAAAAAAAAAAAGATTCGCATCCCAGCTACTATGTAACATATAACTTTTTAACTTTATTTTTATATTTCTTATTATTATTTCTATACATATAAGATTGCATATTATGCATATTGATTCCAATGACTAGGAAACATCAACATGAAATGATTCCGGGATGGAGAAGGATGTCAAGTTTTATTAAAACTCAACTGCTCCCCTGTGGTTTGGAAATATTATTATTTGACCCTTGAGCTTTTGAGCTTCCTTTTTTGTCTTCTTTAGGATTATCATTAGGGACTAATGGAGAGGGGAGGGGAGGGAGGGGGGGGGGGATTATTGGTAGAACTTATCTTATACAGGGTGGCGCAGAAACGCAGCTATACACTTTCTCTTTCACTGGTTATGACCGTTCAAAGCATTGAACGGTCGGAGCGGAAAATTCTGACCCAGTTTTTCTGTTTCCGGAATGGCATGGATGTAAAGATAAAGTGCCCTGAAGTAATGCAAAAGTTCCGGGGCATAATTAACTTTTTTGAAGAAAAAAAAATAGGGGGGCACAGGTGTTTCCAAATATATGCTATTCACTGATATGTGTCAGGCAGGCAGGCAGTAGGAGACATCCAAGTACCAAGCCGAAAAATTCTGCGCTGCTGGGAGTCGAACCCAGAGTATCACGTTGCATGCTACTCCACTCGGCCATGGTGACTACTATTAAAGACAGAGATTCCCGTCGTGATATGACCATGGCAGTTGAAAGCGACGTTAAACCCCACTTAAAAAAAAAAAAAAAAAAAAGACAGAGATTATGCTATATAATGTTCTATTTTGGTTTATAATTTTTTTCCCCCCAAAGAAAAATATACTTTTTCCGCAAAGAAAAATATTTTTTTTTCTTAAAAAAGAATACAATAATCAGCTATTTAAAAAAAAAAATTGCGATAACAATTGAATTACTTTAATCAGAATACGTAGTACAATTTGCCATCAGAATCGAACATCGAACAACTAAGATCGGTGCAAAATCTATGAACATAATGTATAAACTATGAGTGGGACCACCCTGTAGATTTCATTGAATAATGGGTTGTAAAATTATACGATAGGGTGCATATTGTCCTCCCCGTCACCCAGCCTATGTGGGGGCGGGGGGCGTGTGTAATTATTATTGAACTAAATTCAATAGAGACGAAATATGTGTAATCATAATAACGTAACCCTTTAATAGTGACATTAATTCTCAGCGTCATTTCTGATCAGATAGTAAAATAATTTCTGATCAGATAGTAACATAATTGCTGATCAGAAAGTAAAATAGGAGTCTTGGAGACAAAGAAAAATATAAGACACATTATTTTCTTTAATTCTGAAAAAACTCGGTCAGAATTTTACACTCCGGCCGGGATTTAAACCCGCAACCTCGGGTTCAGTAATCAATCTCCTTAACCACTGAGCCACGGAGGTCGGCTTTGTCCGTATAGGTAACTGGAAATATCGTTATTTTTTTTTATGCTCAATATCCAGTTTGCCCAGGCTCTGAACTTAGGTTTAACATCGCTTTCAACTGCATGGTCATGGAGGCGTTTCACCCTCCATTCGCAGGGAATTCTCAAACCTGCTACCCACATTAACCTCACCAAGCCTGGGGTGGGTCGGAATGCCAGCATCACGAAGTCTTCAACTTGCTGGGCACGTTCTACGAAAAGCGATGCATTCAACGCGCCATTGAAGCTGGCTCTCAACAAGTTCAGAGCCAGAAAACAAGAAACAATTAGATCATGCATGATAAATCATTTCATCTAATTTTTTTTTTTTTTTTTTTTTTTTTTTAAGTGGGGTTTAACGTCGCTTTCAACTGCCATGGTCATATCACGACGGGGGTTTTACCCTCCATTCGCAGGAAACTCACAAACCTGCTACTCACATTGACCTCACCCAGCCTGAGTGGGGCCGGGAAAAGCCAGCGTCACGAGAATTAGAATTTGAATGGTCACCCATCCAAGTCTTAACCTCGCTGGATGTCGCTTAACTTCGGTATTCTGAAGGGAACCGGTGTATTCAACATGCCATCGACGCTGGCTATTTCATCTAATTACTTACTGGCGGCTGATCGTTTCTCCGTGGCAGCAAAAGTTCAAAGTTGAAAGGCTCTTCTCTATGCAAATCTCTCGACTGCGGTAGAAAGCAAAGCTACCATGTGTCTCTGAATTGTACGGCGAGGAGGCTCGAGAATATTTATATTTTTTAACACTTTGAAAAAGAAACGATAAAAAAAGATGAGAGTTTCACAGCTTTTTTCATTTAGGATGATAGAGGATATTTTACTATACTATGATGAACCTCGGATAAACAAGGCCCAGCAAATTTACATAAACCTCCCTAAGGGGGTGGGGTGAAATTGAGGTAGGGGATTAAATGTGGGGGCTAAAGATAGAGGTGGTCGAGACGGATCTTTTGACTATAATATATTGACCTCGGATAAACTAGTCCAGAGTTATTTCAAATTCTGCATTAGCGGAATTTGTACTGGTTTTTTTTACTACTCGTAACCATGAAACAACAAATTCTATAGACGCTTGTGGGGTACAGAACTTGTGTTGTAGCCTGCCTATTCCGTGGTATGTCTCTCCTTTGATGATCGAGAAATGACACAATACTTCCCATTTAGGTACTGGGTCAACAGAAACGCACCGGATGGTATTCCTTACAAACAAATTTGATGATGGTCGAACGGACAGTTTCCGAAAGCAGGGCCTGATTCATCCGATGTTGAACTATCAAGAGCCGCCTACCTGAATCCCTGACTCTATCAAGTTCTAATGTGTCGTCAGTCATTATCTGCGTCAGAAGTTGAAGGGGCGGCTTCGGGTGGGAGGTGGAAGAGTAATTACAGGGCAGAGGAAGGGCGGGGAAGATCAAAGTTGAGCTTGAAGTTTTTTCAAAGAATTTTACATGCCTATATTTATCCACAAGAGGCTAACATAGGTACATGCTTAAAGTTTTTGTGTGAATAGAGCAGAAAATAATCATACCCCAATAGAGCTCCTAATTTAAAAAGAAAAAAGACAGATATTTTGTCCAAATTTCATCGCTCTATTTTGTTTGTACTCACACAAACACCTATAAACCAGCTACTCAAATTAACCTCACCCGCGTTAATGTGAATTTCAATTGTATACAAATCTGTAAATGTTAACCCCTTTGATTACTCCTAAGAAAATTACAAATCCATCGATCTAAAGAGTTCTATATTTGTAGTTGTAGATTGTAGCTGACTTTCTACTTTTGTGACCAAACTATGAGTTTAATTTGTTCTAGTTATGCCAAGAAACGACGGTTCTTATATTGGTTGCAATAAAATTAAATAACAAGAAAAGGACTTGAAACTGTATCAGGAACACGAGTTACATTTGCAGAGAGAAAAAGCTAAAAAGCATTAGAAAAGTAACTGATATCATCTTGTATCCGGCGAGAAGTATTTCATTTCCAAGAAAAAGTATTTTTTCATTTCATTTTCTGAAATCTTTCGCATTTCGTAGCGAGCTTTTTCTTCATTATGATGCGAGGAGAATGATATTACGGTGTGTAACTCGAGAACATGAACTCGAGTAACATAAAGCCTTTATTAAGATTATACAGCGGTGGTGGGTGCTAAGTGGGTTTTCTTCCATCAGATCTTGTTCAGAAGCTTTTGAACGTGGCTCCGAGCTTTTCTTGCTTTAACTTTGAGACACTGTGGAGTGCTGGTAGGTATGGGTAGAGCTTTTGTGTAGAAGTATGTAGGTATATGTGCAGAGTGAATTCAAACTATTGTTTTCGTATAGAAATTAGACCTTGCTAGACTAGGTGTTTTGGAGTCTGCGTTGTACCTGTTGTGGGGATCTCTGTACTATGGGCAGTATTTGCATCAACCATTACGCCATGGAGGATGCTTTTTTAAAACTTTAATAAGTTCTGTCATCTCAGAGAGGAATAAATACTAAGGGTTGCGAAAAGTTAGGGTACAAGAAGAAGGAAAAGACGTAGAAAACCAAGATTTAGCCAGCTAATTTGGGAACCATAAAAAACATAGAAAACAGAAAGTCGGATTTTTTTCTCTGAATGATTAACGATCGCGGCATCCACAGATTTCAAGATAAGGAATGAACATGAACATGCTTTCCATTTAGCTTATCGTAATAGTTGAATCCATAAAATTTAGAAAATTAATAATCTTTTAAATTCTAGAGAGGGCAATTTGAAACAGAAAAATTATAAAGACCAGCAAAAAATTTCATCTTTTAAAACTTGAAACCAGGGAAAAAATTGGGGTGGGGGATAAAAATCAGTGGAGCTCCCCCCCTGAGGTTGTTAAGTGCTTTCAAACGCTGGCCCCAGGTGCATGGAGACTTTTCAGTCTTTGCTTAAAAAGATTGTAGCTAGGGAGAGAAGTTGTGTTTTTTATTATTAAGATTTATAGAAGGTTGTTCTATTAGTCTGAGAGTGTTTTGGGATATAAAGAATTTTGTCTGCTCTTATTAAATAACCAATGTTTTATACTTCGTGTGCTGTTTTGTTGTTGTTTTTCGGGGGTTTTTACGTTCCATTCAACTGCATAGTCGTATCACGACGGGTTTGTTACCTTCCATCAGCAGGAAACTCACAAACCTGCTACACACATTAACCTCACTCAGCCTGGGTTGGGCCGGAATGCCAGCATAACGAAGTCTTCACCTCACTGGATGTTGCTTAACTTCGGTGATCCTCCGAGAACCAATGCATTCAACGCGCCATCGACCCTGTCCGGGTCTTGTTTGTTTTCAATTTGTTGTCTTCATTGGATTCGGCCTCAACGGTTCAGATGTACATATTCAGCAAAAATGGTTGTTTTTTGCACATTCTAATCATAAATGCTAAATAATAATAATAATAATTATAAAATATTCTAATCAACATAATTATGTAACCATGAATAGTAATGATTATACTATATGTATAGGAGGGAACCACATCAATGGCGCGCATGTCCACAAGGTTTTGCCAGATTTTTATGATAGAATTTTTAGCTTAAGTTAAGCAAGGTCCAGCTAGGGTAAGAGTTGGTGATTGACTCAATTTTTTGTACAATATAACGACGCGACGGGTTAGTACGAATGTTTATCAGAAAACATTGAGCAGAATAATCTAGAGTCCTGCTTACTCAGGCTGGGTAAGGTTAGCAGTAGTTTCTTTAGCTTTTAGCTTAAAAACAATACTTTCTACACGTAATAGGTAGTGGAAAATAAAAATTAAACCTGGACCTCAATACTGTCTACCATGCATGTATTGCATGTATCACTTTCTATGTAAGAGCACTCCTATACCAAGCTGAGAATTTTCACTCTTGGATTTTAGAAGCTCTGAGCATTTCACTTCGCTGAGCTTGGATACATTAAGAAAATTACACAAGTTCCCATTTTATAGGTTACGCTCCCTGGTGTGTACTTCGAAGCATTTGAGTATGCTAAACATATCTGTCTGAATATTTTACATTGTTACCCAAGTGAGATTTTGTTTTAGGGTGGGTGAATAATCGTAATAATTGAATCCATAAAATTTAGGAAATTAGTAAAAAAAAATTATTATAGAGATCAAAGGCACACCCAGCATCACCAGTAGCCCATTCCGAAAACACTCTTCACTCTCATTATCTCCAACTCTCCCTTTCAACTGTCAGACAACGCAATCTGAGTCCCAAGTTTAGCAATATTTAGTCAAGCGAGTTTGAGTAGTTGTGACATTACGTAGGTGGTTAACACAAATATGATAGATAACTTGGAGAGAAAAAAAAAAATTAAACGTAGAGGCCAATCAAGGGTTATAATTCTGACTGAGAAAATATATCAAGGGCCAAATTATAAAGTAGAATTACAAAGACAAGCAAGTCCCAGAAAAAGAAACAGTTTGGCTTAGCTTCACTGGAACCCTGTTTTGTAATTCGGCCCTAAATAAATAAATAATAATATCGCCAAATTTATACTGCCCGATTAAGGCTAGCAGTATTCCAGTCCCATTATTCTAGCAGTAAGCCCAAGACGTATTGTTATGTGGTAAAAATCCCAAATGGGAGGATAACTTGTCATGTTTCGTCTGGGTTTCGAACCCGCCTTTACCACTGACCTACCGGAACACACAACTAAGAAACTGGCCGATTATAATTTTAATCGGACTAATAAACACAAAAAAACAATTTTTGAAATAGTTTCATATGATTATCTTTTATTATTTTCAATAAACAATTAGTTAAATAATTATGTCTAGTACTTTTACAAGGAAAACAAAAACATGGATAGGTTATCATAAGGGCTGTTGAAGTAGGATACCAAATGATGGGGGCCTGTGTCACAAATATTCTACAACTTTGAAGCCAGTAAACAATTTAAAAAAAAATTAACTTCTGTGAACGAACTTTCAATTTTTGTTCTGTGTTCATCCTAAGTACACATTTCCCATTTACCATACTTGGTTTATCATCAATTTCTTAATGAATTCAGACTTCAAAAAAAAATTATATAGTCTGCATTGTTAATTACTAAACTTGTGCCTTCTTAAATAATTGTGTAGCGGGACCCAAAAAATAATAACAATAAAGAGATTATTGATTCAAGAGAGCTTGCTTATTTCTTCAAGAAAGATTATCAGCTTAATTTCGGAAAAAGTGACTGATTTTTTTTGCATTGGTAAGCAAGGAAATTCCATACAACCAAAAGTGACTGATTGGAAGACTTTCTATGGATACAGAAGAAACAGGCCATTGAATGTAAACAAGATCTCTACTACAGAAGGTAATTTGGTATCACGTTTTGAATTTGGTGGGTTGAAAAAGATAGTGGTATTAGAGATATTGATAGGTTTGAAGTCACATTTTGAATTTGGTGGGTTGAAGAAGATAGTGGTAGAGATATTGATAGGTTTGGAATGACTGGGAGTATGGGAGGCGCAACACGCACTTGTGGAAATAAAAGAAAATGTCTAAAGAAGGAGACGCAATGAAACACACATAAGTAAGTATACCGAAAGAACAGTAGTATAATACCCTAATAAAGTGAAATATATTTTACTAACTGACATCCTTTGGCTATTTGTCAATGACACAGTAGAATATTATCTTTGGAATTATTGCTGCTTGCTTATGGATTTCATCAAAATAAATTGAGCTGTCTATCTAACATTGGACTCTTGTGACAAAGAAGATTTGTTTTATTTATTTATTATTAAATTCTAGATTATTATGATTAAAAATAAAACAAAATATGAACAACCTTCTTCGTTTTGAAAGTTTAAAATAATAACCAAACCTTTGATGCTTCCTGTATTCTAATTGTGGGTTATTAAATTTAATTATGTATTCAAACTTGAATTTAGTGCTCATTGCGTCTCCACTAAACACTCAGTGAAATTATAAACAAAATCAACGTCATTAGGTAAGTCTAAAGTAAAACTATTTGAGTTCACAAATAAACCTATTCAATAATGTCTAAGAATTTACATTGTTTGAACAAAATTTTACATTGATCAGTTAAATAATACAGTATTTACAAAAAAATATTAATATATTAGTTCATAAATTTGTAGTAGTTACCTATATACAAAATAAAAATTCACATGATTCTTTGGTTTTTGATTCATTGTAGATAATTATCGATCATAAAACAACCTAGATACCTACCTATTTAAAAAATACAAATTCTTTGGTTTTATGTTTAAGTTTTTGTAGTCACTGTGGCCGAGTGAGTTAGCGTGCTAGGCATTGCACGTGACCTGGGTTCGATCCCCAGCGGGTCAGGATTTTATCTTCTCTGTACTTGGGTGTTCGGGGTGCACTCATACCTCGTGAGGAAAAATGAGTAGCTGCCTTAATATTAGCAGCGACCAGTGGCGGAATTATAGGCAAAAATAAGATATTAGGATATTAAAAGTGCGGAAAAGTCCTATAATTCTGCGCTACCCACTAAATTGTGATATAATAACACAAAGAAACTCATTTTTATTATTATGATAATATCGCCTTATTCATACTGCACGTTTATATAAATAAGGCGATTTTTTATTATTATGTTTAATTTTAGGAATATATACCAATACACCTGATCAGTGGTAGTTATTCTTGATAGCACTCAAGTCCACTGACGTAGGCATAAATAGAGGGTGCGGTTTTAGGTTCAAAATCCACACAGTATGGTATAAGTTCCTTAAATTCCGTGCCTCAGGTGTCTGTACTAGCCGCAGGTGTCTGTACTAGCCACAGGTGTGTGTACTAGCCGCAGGTGTCTGTACTAGCCGCAGGTGTCTGTACTAGCCGCAGGTGTCTGTACTAGCCGCAGGTGTCTGTACTAGCCGCAGGTGTCTGTACTAGCCGCAGGTTTCTGTACTAGCCGCAGGTGTCTGTACTAGCCGCAAGTGTCTGTACTAGACGCAGGTGTCTATTCTAGCCGCAGGTGTGTGTACTAGCCGCAGGTGTCTGTACTAGCCGCAGGTGTCTGTACTAGCCGCAGGTGTCTGTACTAGCCGCAGGTGTCTGTACTAGCCGCAGGTGTCTGTACTAGCCACGGGTGTCTTTACTAGCCGCAGGTGTCTGTACTAGCCGCAGGTGTCTTTACAAGCCGCAGGTGTCTGTACTAGCCGCAGGTGTCTGTACTAGCCGCAGGTGTCTGTACTAGCCGCAGGTGTCTGTACTAGCCGCGGGTGTCTTTACTAGCCGCAGGTGTCTGTACTAGCCGCAGGTGTCTGTACTAGCCGCAGGTGTCTGTACTAGCCGCAGGTGTCTGTACTAGCCGCAGGTGTCTGTACTAGCCGCAGGTGTCTGTACTAGCCGCAGGTTCAGTACACCTGATGGTACTGCTATGTGACCGGCACAGGCCGCATTTCCGTGTGTTGGGTCTCCTTGTGGCGCCGCAGATCTACCTTCCGTTGGAACGCGCGGCCGCAGAGGTCACAGGCGAACGGCTTGAATCCGGTGTGCTTGCGGCTATGCGTGATCAGGTTGGAGGACTGGCTGAACGCTTTGCCGCACACCTGACATTTGTGCGGCTTCTCACCTGGGGGCAGAAAGAGGAGAAGGGTGAGTTTAGAGATGGATTTTTTTAAAAGACAACTTTTAGGGGTGATTCCCTAACTTTTAGAGGATTTTTTTTTATTTATTATTATTATTAAATACATAAATACAAACAAATAATGATAACAATTAAAATACAAAATTTACAACAATATAAACAAGAGAAAGATAAACAACATAGATAAAATACATACAGATGTCCTAACTAAAGAGCGGAGTCATTGCCTATGACAATCAAAATAATAATGCTCCGGAACCACTGGCAAAGGGCAATTTGCCATTACTTCAGGGATTATTACAAATGTCATTCTGGAAACGGAAAAACTCGTTCAGAATTTTCAACATTGGCCGGGATTCGATCCCACTTTAGGAAGAGCTAGACAAACAATGACTGTAAGTACAGTCCAACCTGGATGTAAGAGATCGCAAGGGATTTTTTATTATCTTACTATAACCTGGAAATTGTTCTCTTATATCGAAGTTATTTTTCTTCCAGTTCTCTTCAGAAGTTTGCATAAGCTTAAGAGATAATATGAAGAAATATTATTACTGTACAAATAAAAAGAACTATTTTATTCAATTCAATTCATATTATATCCAGGTTTGACTATATTTTGGCATACATGTAGGGGGACGGGAGCATATATGTACACGACTATATTTTGGCATACATGTAGGGGGACGGGGGTATATATGTACACAGGTAAGCGAATTTATACACCACGATATAGGGAAGAGTCGAGTGATATCTTTATCAAATGCATTGAGTAATAAAAATGAAGAGGAAGAAGAAGAAGAAAAGAAGATACTCGTTCAGAGATTGATTGCGAAATCCCCGCCTTTAGCTTTTGAGAGAATACATTTCCATGGTAACCGCAATATCAACAATATAACCTCCCCCCCCCCCTGTCCCCTCTCTCTCTCTCTCTTTCTGTCTCTGTATCTCTCTCTCTCTCTCTCTTTCTTTTTCTCTCTCACTCTCTTCCTGCCTATTTTTCTCTTTCTCTATTTCTTTCCCTTTCTCTTTTTCTTTATTTTTCTCCCCCCGTCTTTCTTTCCCTCTCTCTCCCTCTTTCGCTCTCTTTCTATCTCTATCACTCACTCCCTCCCTGTCTCTCTTTCTCTCTCTCTATCTATCTCTCTCTCTTGTATTGTTCTCTGATTTCGACAGCAAAAGAGTGGGAAAACGCTATGTATGCTAATTGCTGCCATCTTTCCGATGTATGACGTCAGAGCAATAGCGGGGAAACAGACGAGCAGAGAGTACGTGGTTGACGCGCTAGTCCGGTACTTCAGGAAGCGTAGGGATCCGTTGGTTCGGTAATATACTCTGGTAATGCCGCCAATGAAAGTTACTCATACAAGGAACTACTCTATTTTTTTCCTCACGAGGTAACCCTGGATAATTCAGACATCCAAAATACAGAGAGTAGAAAATAGTCTTCCTAACCGGGATTCGAACACCACTCAGCCACTGTGAATACTCCGGACACATAGTATAAATAGATAAATACCGTCAAACCTGGATATACAGTATGTTTCAGAAAAGGTGGCCACCCCCTCGTAACTTTTGAACGCGACGGAATTTTTCAATTCTGTAAAGTCCTAGGTATAGGAAGTGCCCTATGGCCCATCCTGTGGTCATATTTATTTTTGGCCCCGGTCGGCCCTTCCGGCTTTTAGGCCATATTTTTTCATTTTTCTCGCGAATTTTAAATGGAATGCTATATTTTTTATTACTGTTAATTAAAGTCCAAGTTAGGCTGAGTATAATGAGCTTTTAAAATTTTCAAAAACCTTATCAGGGGCGGAGCTAGTAGGGTGCAAGTTTCAAAACTGTTACACCCGGTATTTCAGCGTTAGTTAGATTTTTTAGTACTTTTTTTATGTTCATAGGTTCAAAATATTGTTTTACACCATATGAAATCAAAAAAATATTCTTGTTTACTTCTAATCAGGGTCATAGTAAGGTTTTTGTAAAAGTACTTTTTTTCTCACGTCAATTTTTCCATTAATTAATGGTGTTCTCGAAATTGGCATTTTTAGAGGTGAAAGTCTGCAGTGACATATGTTTTTTATGCTTGAAATCGAAAGAAAACTTAACGGAGAAGCGATTAAGATCATAAAAAAAGCCATTTAACCTGCTAGTTTTTTCACGTCAGTGTCCGGTAAAGTGGGTGAATTTCGTATTGGATTTTTTGTTGTTGTTGAGGAAACACAATTGACATAGAGAATAAATAATACCTAATAAGGGAATAATACTTCAATTAACATAACTAAATGCGAAATTAAATTAAGATTATTTCTTCTAAATCAGTGCCGGATAATTTTTTTTTTTTTCTCTCTCTCTCTTTTTTTCACTTGTATCAAAAAGTTGTATCAAAAATAATTATCGGATTATGTTGCTTCTAAAGTCGGCCTAGGGGTCCCCTCCTGAGACAATTTTAGTTGGTAAGTTGGTAAAATCTGTAGAAAACACATTGTCAATAATTCTGGAGTCAGTCCGATGGTGCTTTGAATGCAACGATTCTTGTAGGATCACCGAAGTTAAGCAATGTCCAGTGAGGAGAAGACTTCGTGATGCTGGCATTCCGGCCTAACCCAGGCTAGGTGAGATAAATGTGTCTAGGAGGTTGGTGAGTTTCTTGCGAATGGAGGGTAACACCCCCGTTATGATATGACCATGCAGTTGAAACGCGATATTAAACCCAAATTAAAAAAAAAAATCATACTGGTGTTGCTAGTAATGAATACCAGGTCTCTAAATAAAAATCTAATTATCTCGAAATTTAAGAGAAAAAAATACCAGGTCAAGTACCAAACTCTTGAGGGTGAAAATTAAACCAATTCAATTATTTTAAAGAGGAGAAGAGAGAGAGAGAAAAAAAAATATCCGGCACTGATTTAGAAGAAATAATCTTCATTTAATTTTGCATTTAGTTATGTTAATTGAAGTATTATTCCCTTATTAGGTATTATTTATTTTCTATGCCAATTGTGTTTCCTCAACAACAAAAAATCCAATACGAAATTCACCCACTTTACTGGACACTGTCGTGAAAAAACTAGCAGGTTAAATGGCTTTTTTTATGATCTTAATCGCTTCTCCGTTAAGTTTTCTTTTGATTTCAAGCATAAAAAACATATGTCACTGCAGACTTTCACCTCTAAAAATGCCAATTTCGAGAACACCATTAATTAATGGAAAAATTGACGTGAGAAAAAAAGTACTTTTACAAAAACCTTACTATGACCCTGATTAGAAGTAAACAAGAATATTTTTTTGATTTCATATGGTGTAAAACAATATTTTGAACCTATGAACATAAAAAAAGTACTAAAAAAATCTAATTAACGCTGAAATACCGGGTGTAACAATTTTGAAACTTGCACCCTACTAGCTCCGCCCCTGATAAGGTTTTTGAAAATTTTTAAAAGCTCATTATACTCAGCCTAACTTGGACTTTAATTAACAGTAATAAAAAATATAGCATTCCATTTAAAATTCGCGAGAAAAATGAAAAAATATGGCCTAAAAGCCGGAAGGGCCAACCGGGGCCAAAAATAAATATGACCACAGGATGGGCCATAGGGCACTTCCTATACCTAGGACTTTACAGAATTGAAAAATTCCGTCGCGTTCAAAAGTTACGAGGGGGTGGCCACCTTTTCTGAAACATACTGTATACATACATATAAGAGAACTGGATATAGGAAAACGATTTCCAGGACGAATGTACCTCTTTATAAGGGAAAATAACCTCTTTATAAGAGAAAACTGCATTATATACTAGATGTAAGAGAACAATTTCCAGTCCCTTGAGTTCTCTTATACAGGTTCGATTGTGTATACAGGGTTAATAAATTCCAGGGGACACACTAGAACTAAAATAATCTCGGCTTATTTTTCGAAAAATGCTGTCTAACGGAGATACGAACAAAATAATAACCTTGTTTTGAATGCAAATATACAGGGTGTCCCACCAAACTTGGACACCTCAAATTACTCGGCCCCTGAAAGAGTTTTTGAAAAATAAAAAATCCTAGGGTACATGGTCTAATTATGCGGTTTCAGTCATGAAATTTTTTTTATACAGGGTGGTTCAAAAGTCAGTAATTGAGGTGTCAACTTTCGATTTTTAAATGGATCGACCTGAATTTTATTTGATGATTTTACTTATAAATAGTTCCTGAGTACTTTTTTAAACAAAAATTTTACATACAGGGTGGTTTTTTTTCGACCAATTTTTTTTCTAAATCTCGAATAACTCAAGTTTGTTTAATTTTTTCGATAATAAGAATAGAATGTGTTTGTGTAATAAAAACACGCACTTTCAATTGGCATCAAATTTTTTTATACAGGGTGGTTCACAAGTGAAATAATGACTTGATTTTTTTTAAAACCAAGTTTTTTTAATTTTTTATTTGTGATTAATAATTCTAATCTAATTTTATACATTTTTTATTAGTCATATCGAAAAACAAAACTAAAGTATTGTACAGGGTGAGACATAATTTTTTTGTGACACCCTGTATATGGGCAGTCAAAGAGACGTAAAATTAAATATAAATACTAAATGTGCAAGAAAAACTTTGATTTTTAATGATATCAAAAAGTTATGGTGTTTTAACTAATATTGTCGCATGGACCACCCTGTAGATATTCTCTTAAACTATCATATGGGTACTCGAGGTTGTATAAAATTCAACGAAGACTTCGAATCGTGGGGAAAAACAAGTGAAAACACGAATTTTGAAGCCATTTTCAATTTGGTGTACACACTGAATGATTTTAAAATTAGAAATAAAAAGTAGGTAGGTGTACACACAAAATTGAAAATGGCTTTTTGAATTAATTTTTTTCTTTTAGAATTGGACTCCTCGTTGAATTTTAGACAATTTCGACTACCCATATGATGTTTTAAGAAAATATCTACTGGGTGGTCCATGTGACAATAAGAGTTAGAACACCATAACTTTTTGATATCATTAAAAATCAAAGTTTTTCTTATACATTTAGTATTTATATTTAATTTTACGTCTCTTTGACTGCCCATATACAGGGCGTCACAAAAAAATTATGTCTCACCCTGTACAACACTTTAGTTTTGTTTTTCGATATGACTAATAAAAAATGTATAAAATTAGATTAGAATTATTAATCACAAATAAAAAAATTAAAAAAACTTGGTTTTAAAAAAAATCAAATCATTATTTCACTTGTGAACCACCCTGTATAAAAATTTTTGATGCCAATTGAAAGTGCGTGTTTTTATTACACAAACACATTCTATTCTTGTTATCGAAAAAATTAAACAAACTTGAGTTATTCGAGATTTAGAAAAAAAATTGGTCGAAAAAAAACCACCCTGTATGTAAAATTTTTGTTTAAAAAAGTACTCAGGAACTATTTATAAGTAAAATTATCAAATAAAATTCAGGTCGATCCATTTAAAAATCGAAAGTTGACACCTCAATTACTGACTTTTGAACCACCCTGTATAAAAAAAAATTCATGACTGAAACCGCATAATTAGACCATGTACCCTAGGATTTTTTATTTTTCAAAAACTCTTTCAGGGCCGAGTAATTTGAGGTGTCCAAGTTTGGTGGGACACCCTGTATACAAACTGTTGGCTTTTTGGTATTTCCTTGAGAAATGTACTTAATAATAATTAAAACACCAACACATTAGAACCATTTTCACTTATTTTCGACGAATTTAAGTTTGTTTTTCAGGTAAAAGCTTTAACTTCAAGTTTTCGTTTTCGAAAAATTACCTACGACTTTTTAGTCTTAGGTAAAAATGTCTCCTTTAGAGTTGATGGTGAAATTCTCTAAAAATAAAATTTGGACACTCTGTAGAGTAGGTACCTAAAGCTCAGAAAGAGTCACATGAGGGAAAGCAAGGAAAAAGCTGGAGTGAATAAAATGGGGAGCCCAATCTCAAGATAAACACTCAAGCCTTGCACGGGCGGCGGAAAGGGTAAACATTTGAAGAAAAATTTACTTCCAGCAAGTAGCAGAAACCTTTCATTCCCTTAGAAAGTTAATAATAATAATAACACTCTTTAGTGGAAGGTAACAACCAAGCGAGGTTAATGCTTAAAGCATTTTCTACCACTACACCACAAAACAAGAGGGACTGTATCGCACATATAAATATGTTATTCAGGACGAGCCAACCTTGAAATAAAGTTGACTGGCGACCATCATTCCTCCCTCCAGCTGTAGCCAAGCTGGCTACAATAACAACAAACTACTACAACTGTATCCCCTCAGTGTGGGGTAGCAGAATTACATATTTGTTACCTATTATGTACTACTCGTATACTGGTAGTCAAGTGGTTAAAGCGCTAGTCTGGTAATCCTACCTGGATACTATCCAATGCATAAATTTTTCCTTATTAATTTGAGCATATATGACCTCATAAGTATAATACTCTGAGAGCTATGTTATAGAAAATGCATTGTGCATTAACCTCGCCTGATTACCTTCCATTAAAGAGAATTATTATAATAATAAACCAACGCGATTGATAATGCTGAAAAAGACTAATCAAAGGTGAACATTGGAAGCTAAAGGCTCTCCTGTACCCGCTGAAAATTCTACTGGATTGCGTAGCGTCAAGTAGAAGCCAATGCTAACATCAACAAGACCCTGGCTTGGAATAATATTGTTCCTGCCAGCAAGTGCCTGAAGTCAGGGCCCGCTGTAGAAAATCTGGGACTTCGCCTGGAACCCTGGAAAAGACTCTGGCTTGGAATACTGTTGTTCGTGACAGCAAGGAATGCATTTGAGGTGCACCCCGAGGCATGGCCCTATATTTACTTCTCCTAACCCTACGCTACACAATGAGGCATTGCCGTCCATCGTTTCAGTGCTGCATCCACCGCCACCGGACAACAAATGTTTGCTTTATCTGTTGAAGAATATAACCGTCATTTTTTCTGTAACTCAACAACACAATTCTTTTGTAACTGGAATCTATGAAAATTCGTTGTCATAAAAAAAATGCCTTGCATTATGCGTATGAATCTTAGAAGAGTTCTGGTTTGGAATAGTATTGGAATTTGAAATTGAAATACTTCTGGCAAGTTTTTTTCGGCAGCAAAGACATCGAGACTCGTTATCCCACGCTGAAATCCCCGCCCCAAGCCAGGGTTTTGTCGCATCGTGACAAAACCATGCGGTTGAAAGCTACGTTAAACCCGAAATAAAAGTACAATAATAATATCGCCTTATTTACCGACCTCAGTAGCTTGATCGATAAGGCAGTGGACTAGTAACCTGGAGGTCGGTGGTTCAAGTCCCGGTTTCAGCGTAGATTTAGTAAAGCGAGTTTGAGTAGTTGTGATATCACGAAAGTGATGAACACAGATGTGATAAAAAAATATATCGCCTTATTTATACTGCCCCATATAGGACTAATGAGTCCAAATATTCCAGCATAAGCCCAAGACGTATATTTATTATGTGGTAAAAATCCCAAATTAAAGGATAACTTGTCATTTTTCGACTGGATTTCGAACCCGCGACCTCTGGATTACCAGACAGACGGCTTGATCACTAAGCTAGACTTGAACGCGATAGTAGATCTACAAAGTAAGGGCGAAATTAACAGACGTTTTTTGCAATACCTCTGTGACGCTAACTCACGGATTTCGTACTGTGTATGATAGGGAAAACCGACGCTTAATAATGACTTGTGATATAGAATTTGTCTATTAATTTCGCCATAAATCTTTTAAGTCGCTCCTCTAGACTTGAACTCGCTCCTGGCTCCCAACTGGAGAACAGCTCCTGCTCCATCAGCCACTCCACGCATTCCACTTGGCAAAAGGTTATTATTAAATTAGAACGAATGGATTTTTGTTCTTTGTTAAATTAAAGCTTACACGTAGTGAACTTTTTCCTCTCCCGACAATTATCTTGTTAAGTAGTTTATATTCAAATTTCCTCGTTCTCTACCGGCTTAACACAATCCCAACATTTTGCACTGTTTAACTTTCTCTCGCCCTTTACTAAACCAACCTCAGTAGGTTGATCGATAAAGAGGCGGACTTGTAACCTGAAGGACGGTGGTTCAAGTCCCGGTTTCAGCGCAGATTTAGTAAATCGAGTTTGAGTAGTTGTGATATCACGAAAGTGATCCACACAAATATGGTAACACTAGATTAATACCAGCACTTTTTTTTCGGCGAAGAGTTTCTACATGTGACATGCCAAATATACCTATACCTACATATTATATTGATTTATTTTTAAATAAATTAAAAAAAAAATGTGTTTATTTGTATTAATATGCACTGAGAGTCAAGTGGTTAACGTTCTAGTTTGTTCGAATCCCACCCAGCGCATGAAATTTTTCCTCATTTATTATGCTAAGACTCTGAGGTATGTAACACGGTGAAAGCCAGGGATACTGGCGTTCGTCAACATCACTCTGCCCTTCAAAGAAATCAGATCCTGACAATGATACCATAGGTGAAGAAACTTGGAACTGATAGTTTATGTTGATGACTGTTTTACATAACTCATTATTAGTGATACTCAATAGTATAGGTACCTAATATTAGATTGATAAGGGCTTTTAGACACGACGTTACAGGTTAGGTGGTAGAAAATGCTTTGAGCATTAACCTCGCCTAGTGGTTACCTTCCACTAAAGAGTGTTATTATTGTTATTACTATAAAGAACAAAATATTCGGGGAACACTTTTTTTGTGAAGCCTTGAAGAATTCCAAACTTCTCACCCTTGTGAGTTGTGTAAATGAATCATTTTTTTACCCAAGAGCTTTTACCGGTAATGAAATCAAACAATGACTGGGTGTTCGCCTCACCGGAACGGCCCATCGCTTGGGCCACGTGACCTCCAGGTAAACAGAAGCCTTTTTTTCCTGCCCATCTCCTATCCCGAACACTCTCCAACCACGCTACAACCTCTCCCCCTCTCATCTTCTCACCCTCTTCCTGTTTAATTACTCGAATCCATCCTTATTATTATCATTATTACTATCCAATGTTATTTTTTCCTGAAGTACATCCTTCTCGAATATCCTTACAGAAAAAGCTTTCCAATATAATTAATTACTTGATTATGTTTATCTATCCGCCGCTGTTAGGTGTGTTGCTTTACAATCTTATGTATGACCGCTATAGGGTTGTACCTACATATAAAATAATAAGTTAATATAATCCCGGTAAACGGGCTTGTGCTAACGGAAAAAATCCTGTTTACAAATTACAACAGTAAAAACATTTACATGAAAATTATAGTTACAATATGAAAGACTTAAAAAATATAACCATAGGAATATAACCTGGATATAGTGGATATAAGAGAACTCGAAGGACAGGTAATTTGTTGCTCTTATAACTAGTTCTCTCTCTTTTCTCTTCTATCCAGCTTCGACTGTCTATTATTTTTATTATATTATGCTTTATTACGTAAGACAAAGAAAAATTATACAGTACAATATAATTAAATTATTAAGAAAAAATAAATAGATTGAACAATGAAACAAGAACAAAAAAGATAATAAAGCTATTGTCCTACCTAAAGGGCGGGGTTATTGCCTGTGGCAATCTCTTCCACATGGGTAGTATACTATACTACTTCTACTAGTCATTACAAGAAGATATACGAGTCCAATATCAAGCTCGCCGGGAGGCGAGCGCTCGTCAAGTAGCGCCAGCCAGCCGGCCTATATTAACACGAAACAGAGTTTATATGTATTTTGTTTTATTGTTTTCGCAAACTTCCCGCTAACTTTTATCGATTTTTATTTCAAATTCGTAATGAGACGCGAAAATAGATTGTGTTTCACGAAAGCGCGAGGTTGCTACGAACAGTTAAAGTCGTTTTCTGGCCACGCCGAAAATCTTGAATTTCATGAAAATATTCATACAGGTTTTTTTTTCAGACCAATTTTCTGTCAAGGGTACAGCAATGTGTGCTTGTCGTGGAAAGGCGTGAGCTACGTTTTTGGATAGGGAATTTTTATTACTGCATACCTTTTATAGTTTCAAGTATTTATTTTTTATAGCATAGGAGATATAGCCTTCTAAAATAAAATCGGAAAGTTGCACAGAGCCGCCCCTGGTTATCTTGAAGCTGTGATTCTGGTATTTTTCGAAAGGCCTTATCATAGGAAAAAATATAAAAATATAACCAAATTATTACAATGGACCAAATATGAGTTATAGCCTTTGAAAGGAATACTTATTATGGAGCCCAGAGCCGTCTATTGTTATCCTAGAGATGTATTTCTGGTGTTTTTAGAAAGGTCTAGTCAAAGGAAATGAGATCACTTAATTTCAGATGGTTGAAACAAGTAGAAAAGTCTTTAAGGCCCTCTAAAGGAATATCTATAATGAACCCTGGAGCCACGCCTAGTTATCTCAAGTTGATGACTGAAGGTTCTTTCTAAAGATCTAATTACGCAGAATTATACTACGATGTAAATAAAATTTTAGAAAAATCAGCTACAGTGTGAGACATAAAAAGAAAAAAATGAGAGTAACAAAAAATCTTCGCCTCACATATCAAGCTCGCCGGGAGGCGAGCGCTCGTCAAGTAGCGCCAGCCACCCGGCCTATATTAACACGAAACAGAGTTTATATGTATTTTGTTTTATTGTTTTCGCCCACTTAACGCTAACTTTTATCAATTTTTATTTCAAATTCGTAATGAGACGCAAAAATAGATTGTGTTTCACGAAAGCGCGAGGTTCCTACGTACAGTTAAAGTCGTTTACTGGCCACGCCGAAAATCTTGAATTTCATGAAATTATTCATACGGGTTTTTTTTTTTTTTTTTTTTTTTTTTTTTCAGACCAATTTTCTGTCAAGGGTACAGCAACGTGTGCTTATCGTAGAAAGACGTGAGATACGTTTTTGAAAAGGGAATTTTCATCTCTGCATACCTTTTATAGTTTCAAGTATTTATTTTTTATAGGATAGGAGATATAGTCTTCTAAAATAAAACGGGAAAGTTGCATAGAGCCGCCCCTGGTTATCTTGGAGCTGCGATTGTGGTATTTTTCGAAAGGCCTTATCATAGGAAAAAATATAAAAATATAACTAAAGTATTACACTGGACCAAACTTGAGTTATACCCTTTGAAAGGAATACTTATTATGGAGCCCAGAGCCGTCTATTATTATCCTAGAGTTGTATTTCTGGTGTTTTTAGAAAGGTCTAGTCAAAGGGAATGAGATCACAGAATTTCAGATGGTTGAAACAAGTAGAAAAGTATTTAAAGCCATCTACAGGAATATCTAAAATGAACCCTGGAGCCACGCCTATCTATCCCAAGTTGATGACTGAAGGTTCTTTCTAAAGGTCTAATTACGCAGAAATATACTACGATGTAAATAAAATGTTAGAAAAATCAGCGACAGTGTGAGACATAAAAATAAAAAACTGAAATAAGATTTATGAGAGTAACAAAAAATCTTCGCCTCACATAGAACTTAAACTATGGGTGGGATCCAATCATCTTTGCTTCACCTAAGCTGCCAGCAGACTGAGTTATCAGTCAGGGAATAATAACGTTTTATAACTTCATTCAGAGATTTCTACATCAAGAGGTAACTAGGTCTATATTATGAGAAGTGTATAAAATATTAGCCAGTAAGAGGAAAAATATTGATTAATATAGATCAAAACAATGATAAATTATAATAAAATGTTATGTATTGAGCAGTCTCTGTGGTCGTCGACTGGTGTAGGTAAAACACAAAGTTTGCAAGGTGACCTGGGTTCGAATCCCGGCTAGGTATAATTTTTTTTTACTCTGTACTTTGGATGTCCGGTTTTCTCGTGAGAAAAAAAAACAGTAGGGGGGAAACAATTAATATATTTATTAATGTACTGCTCACTATGTGAGTTGCCAAAAGAACACAGTATACAAATCAAACTAGTTAGTTATTCCATTTTTCTTTGTTGTTATTATTTTTTTTCTTCTATTTTTCTGTTCTTCTTCTTTTTTTTTCCTCATTATTCAATATTAGGTGTATAGATGTTTGTTAATGATATGAAGTGTGTCTTTCAATACTGTCCGGCACATATCTTTCAGCGTCTTTTTCTTAATGTTGTGTGTTTTGAAAAAATTGCACAGGAAAGGAGAAGCTGTTCCCCTGACTCCAAACCACAGTCCAATTACATCCCAGTCATTGATATTGTACTTTTCCTTGAAGTAGGGAACTGTTGGAAGATAAATTAGTCTCTTTTCTTCATTGATATCGATGTCTTGTGTTTCTGTGTTTGTTTTTGTGTTTGTAGTTTGAGTCAACCTCCTATGACCGTTTAATTTCGAACGAAGTGAGTATGGTTTAACTCGATCAACATTGATTTGTCACAATCCAATTATCCATCTACCTATGTATGTAACATTGTAACATGATATCAGTTGCATTTTTTGTGCAATCGAGCTGAAATTTTCAGGGTATATTCCATGGATATATGCTTGCTTATTAATTTATAATTATTAAATGTATTATCTAGTATAATCTCTCACTTCTTCTATTTATACCTACCAACTGATTATGCTGAATTGACACCATGTTTAGTAACTCGAAGTTAGGCAAATATATGGGTCAACATTTCTTAGAGCCATAGTAAGAGGCAATTTCGGATCATACAATAGTACTCGGCACTTTCATTTCCCTCTTTATTTTACCAAGATCGAATACCTACCATGTACTTAGGTACATATTATAATTAAAATTGTATTGTAAATAAAACCACTAAACAAAGTTGTCCGTTATTTAACGAGTTCATAACTATTTTTTCAATACAAGGTTAAAACACTAGTTGATTATTAATGAATTATTGTTAATGGATTTTAAGATTAAATAGGTATGTTTTTTTTTTAATTATTACTGGTTGAAGTTCCACAAAAGAAGCACCAATTATCACACCAACCTCATTTTAAAACGATTGTGACCAGTTGATTGTATTTGGTTTTAACGTCCTGATTTGAACTAGTCAGGACGGGGGGTTTTACCCTCCATTCGCTGGGAATCGTTCCAGCCACCTACATTTAACTCGCCCAGCCTGGGTAGATTCCAGACTCACGTGTTTAGAGGGGAAAAAAATATTAGAAAAGTCTGCAACAACTGGGAATCGAACTCGAAATGTCTGAACTACGGGCAGTAGTTACAACCATTACGCCACGGAGGCTTGCCACTAACAACTGACAGTCTAAGTAAAGCATTTATTTTGATCAATGCTTTTGTATTATGAATCGTAAATTACATAGATCTCATTCAAAATTTACAAATATGTACCTACATTATAAATATAAATAAAAAAACACTGCTAATTATGGACACAATACTTCCTCGTGATTGTTTCACATTGTATACACCTGGCAATTTTGATTTTTTTCGACTAAATCACTTGTATCTTCAAAACCGCTTAACCGATTTTCTTCAAATTTGTTTTATATGATAGAATACTATTTTTTCTACATTCTAGTTATTTTTGTTCACAAATTCATACTTAAATTAAAAAGGTGCAAGCCTTATTTTTAATAAATGTATCTTTTTATTTATTGATTGTGATGATGATAATAATAATAGTAATTTTAAATAAAAATAAAATCTAGCTTACTAGACTTTTAACCTGGAACTTGGAGTTCAAGATCTCATTAAAGGCTAACCATCAATTTGGTATTTTATTTAGTTTGGTTGTTAGGTGATATTCTAATGACAAGACTTTGTCCTCCACAGATAAAATAATTTAGACAAATCTTATTACTATACTTACTATAGATAAGGATAACGTACCCGAAAAGTACCCAAAAAAATACCGGGTACATTTACAAAAGTACCCGCACCGGGTACATAATAAAATTAGGTACCTGTACCCATACCGGGTACAAAATTTTGCTAGGTACTTGTACCCGTACCGGGTACAACACTGGCGACGGTATAACACACTGGATCCGCATACCGTACTGGGTACCGATTTTATGAAATACTCGGTATTACTCACTGGGACCGAGTACCGACGTATCGTACGTAGTAGGCGGGTACCGTTTTTATTAAATACTTGGTATTACACGCCGGGGCCGGGTACCATACCGGGTACCGATTCTATGAAATAATCGGTATTACAATAATACCCAAATACCCATCTCTAGAACTGGGTACAGCAGAGAGAGGTACTTCATTATTCCGATATTATCTATGAATAATATTCAGGCTGTCGGTGTCCTAATATTTTTCTTTTTGTCTCGTAGAAACAAGTCTTCTATTTGAAACTTCTTTGTCAAACAATTGGACGGTTTAAGGAAATGTACATTATTTAATTCAGGTTATAAAATAGGAGGTGGAGCTTCTAATCTATTGAAACACTTGAAACTAAAACACCCAACAAATTTTGTGAATCGAGATTCGTCTCCTGTAAACATTCTGAATGCAAAATTGTGAGATTTAGTTAGTGTACGGTGCTTTTGTACTTGGTTCTTGAGTGATTACTCGAATCCACTATTCCATTTACATCCGCTCGCAGAATCTCAAAAACCAAGTACAAAAGAACCTCGGTAAATACTCGGTACTTTTATGTAATCGATTACTGAAGTCCCGGTTCTATGAAATACTCGGTATCACCCATCTCTAATTATTGCCAACAATACTGAAACTTTCTCCTCTCTCCAGCAACTACCGTGAAATATTCTTTCAGCATCTTTTCAAAGTTTTTTTTTCTATCATTTTTTTTTTCTCCTTGAATTAAAAGATCAACAATCAACATCCTTCAATTAAAAGTCTTTTTTCTTTTATCTGTTGATTGTTGACCAGTTTTATTTCATCTATCATATGAAAATCAATTAAATCAAAAAGTAGTGATATCCCCCAAAAAACACTTCGTGTAAAAATAGTCGTCAAGTGTTGGAATGATTAAAAAGAACTGATATCAAAAACGTCAATTTTCTATGTTTGAAGGAAATATTTCTCACGTAATAAGTCTCTTGATAATTCAACCAAAATAATAGCCTCACAACAACAGCAAACTTCGATTTGGTATTTGAGAATTTAACCAAAAAATAGCCACACAACAAAACAATGCTCTTGTAAGAACAATCTTGCATAATTACAGAACCACGTCCTTGACTGCACACTGTTTTGTTCTGAAATTTATGTGAAGTACGTTGCTAACAAAACAGTGTGCAGTAGTCAAGGACGTGGTTATGTAATTATGCAAGATTGTTCTTACAAGAGCATTGTTTTGTTGTGTGGCTATTTTTTGGTTAAATTCTCAAAATACCAAATCGAAGTTTGCTGTTGTTGTGAGGCTATTATTTTGGTTGAATTATCAAGAGACTTATTACGTGAGAAATATTTCCTTCAAACATAGAAAATTGACGTTTTTGATATCAGTTCTTTTTAATCATTCCAACACTTGACGACTATTTTTACACGAAGTGTTTTTTGGGGGATAACTTAAATTATGGGTGGAAAAAAATTGTCCTTGCTTCATCCAAGCTGCCAGCTGACCGTTTTATCAGAATGGGAATAATAACGTTCTATAACTTCATTCAAAGATTTCTACATCAAGAGTTAAACTAGGTCTATAATATTATGAGAAGTGTAAAAAATATTGGCCAGTAAGAGGAAAAATATTGATTAATGTAGATCAAAACAATAATAAATCATAATAAAATATTATGTATTGAGCAGTTTCTGTGGTCGTCGACTGGTGTAGGTAAAACACAAAGTTTGCAAGGTGACCTGGGTTCGAATCCCGGCTAGGTAGAATTTTTGACATTTTCATGTCTTTGCTCTGGCACATAACCAAAATTATGTGACGAAATTATGTAACGAAATTATGTAACGAAATATTGAATTGTAAAGGGAGAGAAGAGGGAAAGTGTGTGTCATGCGCACAATGGCGAAGTATTGAATTGTAGAGGGAGAGAAGAGAGAAGGTATGTGTCATGCGCACAATACGAAATTTGGTCAGTTGGGTTTTGGACCTTGAATAGTAAAGATGAAAATGTCCCAATGGTTGCAGACTCGTATGCAAGCGTTTTTTTAAACAAAAATTTAACATCGCTTTCAACTGCATGGTCATATCAGTAGTCACCGTGGCAGAGTGAGTTAGCGCGCTAGGCATTGTACGCATGGTGACCTGGGGTCGATTCCCAGCGGGGCAGGAATTTTTACTCTGTACTTTGGATGGCCGGTTTTCTGTTATATCTCGAGAGAAAAAAAACAGCAGTTACGAGTTTGAGTCAAAAAACAATAGTTACTAGTATGACCGTTTAATTTCGAATGAAGTGAGTATAGTTTAACTCGATCAACATTGATAATCTGTCACAATCTAACTATCGGTCTACCTATACTATGTATGTAACGTGATATAAGTTGCATATTTTGTCCAATCGAGCTGAAATTTTCAGGGTATGTTTCATGGAAACATGTTTGCCTATTAATTAATAATTATTAAATGTATATCTAGCTAGCCTCCGTGGCTTAATGGTTGTGACTACTGCCCGTAGTCTAGAGTTCCCGAGTTCAACTCTCGGTTGGGGCAGACTTTTCGACGAAAATTCTGTTTCATCCAAACACGTGAGGCTGGCATTTCCGGCCCTACCCAGCCTGGGTGAGGTTGATGTGGGTAACTGGTATGATTCTCAGCGAATGGAGGGTAAAACCCCCGTCCTGACTATCTCAGTCAGGGCGTTAAAACCAAATAGAATCAATTGGTCACAATAGATCTAATTAGGTCGCAGTGTTAATTGGAAGGGTTTCATTGGAAACCCTGCAATTAGGTCAGATAATAATAATAAAAATGTTTCAATCTAGAACAATTTCTTACTTTTTCTGTCTATACTGATTATGCTGAAATGACACCATGTTTAGCAACTTACAGACCTCAGTAGCTTGATCGATAAGGCAGTGGACTTGTAACCGAGAGATGTCAGGTCCCGGTTTCAGCGTAGATTTAGTAAAGCGAGTTTGAGTAGTTGTGACTAAACTTTAATGTTTAGGAACTTGAAGTTAGGCAAATATATGGGTCATAATTTCTTAAAGCCATAGTAAGAAACAGTTTCAAACAATCGGATGGTTTAGGGAAGTGTAGATTATGTAACTCAGTTTATAAACTAGGAAGTGGAACTTCTAATTTATTGAAACACTAGCGGTTTACACCCGCCGCTTCGCCAGCCCATCACACACACACAACACACCACACCACACCACACCACCACACACAACACACACAACACACACACACACACACAACACACCACACCACACACCACCACACACAACACACACACACACCACACACAAATCACACACACATACATCACACATCATTCACTCACCGGGGCTGGCACCCTTGTTAAAATTTAATGAAAACCTTTCTTATTGCACATCTATAATATAGAGTCAAGCTATATATTAGTTTTCAGCCACCAGAAATTTACCGGTATGGAGAAACAGTGATGAAAAGGAGAAAAGATAAAACAGCGCGTTTTTTCAGGCAAATGCGCCCTTTTTCCCCCGTGGCGGTTGCCCCAGTGGGAATATTTCAAAATCCTTTCTTAGTGTGCATTTAAGATCTAAAAGTGACCTACATGTATAATTTAAGCTTCCTAGGACTTATCAGTGCTGAGAAATCGAGATGAATGAGTGAGTGACTGTCACATGAGTGAGTGTTAACTTTCGCATTTATATATATAGATTTAAAACCAAAACACCTAACAAATTTTGTGAACCGAGATTAATCTCCTGTACACGTTCAGAATGCAAAATTGTGAGATTTAGTTAGTGTGAGATTTAGTGAGTGTACTGAATGATGAAAGAACCGGTGCTTTTGTACTTGGTTCTTGAGTAATTACTCGAATCCACTATTCCATTTACATCCGCTCTCAGAATCTCAAAAACCAAGTACAAAAGAACCTGGTTAAATACTCGGTACTTTTATGTAATCGATTACTGAAGTACCGGTTCTATGAAATACTCGGTATTACGTATTACCCATCTCTAATTATTGCCAACAATACTGAAACAGGGTACCTTTCTGTTAGTGAATCTAGCAGTGGGTTTCAAAATTTGAAAAGATCAACAAAATTGCTGAGCTCTATTTAGTGTCACTGAAAGTATCACACTTGTTATCTCAAGATTTCTCCTGTCTTCAGAAAGTATACTATAAAATTTTCTCTCAGCATCTTTCTAAAGTTTCTTTTTTGTTTGCGGGGCTTGGTGGAAAAAGGGCGTAAGTCGATTTATGCCCTTTTTGCATCACTGATTGAGGAAAATCAATTAAATCAAAAAGTAGTGATATCCCCCAAAAAACACTTCGTGTAAAAATAGTCGTCAAGTGTTGGAATAATTAAAAAGAACTGATATCAAAAACGTCAATTTTCTATGTTTCAAGGAATTATTTTTCACGTAATTAGTCACACAACAAAATAATACTCTTGAAAGAACCATGTTGTATAGTTACAGAACCACGTCCTTGACTAATGCACACTGTTTTGTTAGCAGATTACTACAAATAAATTTCAGAACAACACAATGTGCAGTAGTCAAGGACGTGGTTCTGTAACTATACAACATGGTTCTTTCAAGAGTATTATTTTGTTGTGTGACTAATTACGTGAAAAATAATTCCTTGAAACATAGAAAATTGACGTTTTTGATATCAGTTCTTTTTAATTATTCCAACACTTGACGACTATTTTTACACGAAGTGTTTTTTGGGGGATCTCTCTTCTTCTTTCAATTAGACTTTTCCTATTTATACTTGGGATTGGCATTGTTCAACTCCAGAGTTACCGTTGGTTGATTGTGGCACATTTTTATGGCTAGATGGCTTTCCTAACGCCAACGATTCTATTTGATTTTAATGTCCTGATCAGGACGGGAGTGTTACCCTCCATTCGCTGGCAATCGCACCAGCTACCCACATTAACCTCACCCAGTCTGGGTAGGGCCGGAAATGTCAGCCTCACGTGTTTGAAATGAACAGAATTTCCTTCGAAAAGTCTACCCCAACCGGAGATCGAACTCGATATCTCTGGACTACGGGCAGTAATCTCAAACGTCACCCCAAGGAGGCTGTCTTAAGTATAGGAGTACTCGTATAATATTATTTTATAAGTATATTTAACTATGTAGGTACCTGCAATTTTAAAATTTCGATTCATTATTTTCATCTATGTATTTTTTTTTTTTTTAAGATGAGTGTTTCACAGCCTTTTTTATTTCGTAGCTATGAAACAGGAGCTACTGTAGACGCTTGTGGTCTGTGTTGTAGCCTGTCCATCCCGTAGTATGCCCCCCTTCTGATGAGCGAGAAGTCACACAGTACTTTAGGTACTTCCCATTTAGTTGCTGGGTCAACACGAGTGCACCGGAAGGTATCCCTTACAAACAATTGTAACCAAATTAAGAATACAAATATTTGTCGGCACGGGGGATCGAACCCGGGACCTTCCGCATGGCAAGCGAGTGCTTAACCACAGAGCTAATCGTGCGCTATATAATTATAATAATACTGAAAGGAGTTCAAGACGTGAAGTGATAACTTCTTCAGAGTTTGTGTTTTATTAATGAAAATTTATTGATTTTATTTTAATTAAATTTCTTTGGGGATGTTTTTCGTGTAAAAATTTTGATCCCAATTTCTTCCTACAAGTTTGATGTTCTTCTAATACAGTCAAACCTGGATGAAAGTTAACTGGAAATCAGAAAACTGGATATAAGAGAAAGACTTATAGGTCAAATTTACCTCTGTAATAGGGAAAATAATCTCTTTATAATTATAAGAAAACTGGATATAAGAGAAAGACTTTTAGGTCGAATTTACCTCTGTAAAAGGGCAAATAATCTCTTCATAAGAAAATCTGGATATAAGAGAAAAACTTATAGATTAAATTTACCTCTGTAAAAGGGCAAATAATCTCTTTATAAGAAAATCTGGATATAAGAGAAAAACTTATAGGTTAAATTTACCTTAGTAAAAAGGAATATTTATATAATTAAGCTCTTTAGAAGAGAAAATAACCTGGATATTGGATGGTAAAATTCGAGTCTCTTGTGTTCTCTTATATCCAGGTTCGACTATATAAATTCATACAAGCTAAACGTGACGTCACTAATAATAATAAAAAAAAAACTTTCTATAGTAGTTCTTTATTTAGACTGTCGACTCGAGACAAGGAGTCCCATTACGCTAACAGTTTGTACCAAAGAAAGGAGAAATCAGCGCCATGTTTCAAAGTAGAGCAACTTCAAAGGAAAAAATATCACCATAAAGAAAAGAAGGGAGAGAAGAGATGAAGATAAAAATGAAATAGCTGAAAGCTGGGGTGTTCTGATCTTAAAATATATTATATACTATTGATTCTTCTGCACTTTTTTATTTTTTTTCCTCTCTCTCCTGCTCACTCTATGTTCCGCTCCTTCCTCATTTCTTCTCTGTCTCTCTCTTTCTCTCTCTGTCTCTCCTTCTTCTCTCCTCTCTCGTCTCTCTCTCTCTCTCTTTCTCATTTTCTTCCCCTACTGTCTCCTCTCTTTCTCTTCCTTATCTCACCATTCTTTCCTCTCAATCATCTCTCTCTCCTCTCTCTTTCCACTGCCTCTCCCTCTTTCTCTCCTTATCTTTTCCTCTCCTTTTCTTCTCCTACTGTTTCAATCTCTCCTCCCTATCTTTCCTCCTCTTTCCCATATTTTTGACTCCCATCAGTATCTCTCTCTCTCTTTCTTCACATTTTTCCTCTCTCACACCTTTTCCACCTCCTCGTTTTCTTCCATCTCTACTCTCTCCCCTCCCTTTCTATTCCTCCTCTTTTCCCCATTATTTGACTCTCAATCAGTATCTCTCTCTCTCTTCCTCTCTATCTCCCTCCTTTCTTCTCCTTCTCCCTATCTTTCTTTTTATATTCCTCTCTCTCTCCCTTTTCTCCCTCCTTCTCTTTCTCTCCTTCTCTCTTTCTCTCTCTCTCTCTCTCCATCACGTACGCGCTATAAAAGAGAGAAGAATGAAAGCTCTGGCAAGAAGCAAGGTTTTTAAAAGAGTCTGGCACTCTCAATCAGTGTTTCCCATAAATGAAGAGAAATTGAAGTTCGGTGCTGTCGGATGAGAGAGCATCGCAATTGTTCTCTCTTTTTTATCTTGGAAAAAAATGGAAATTGGAAGTACCTATTTTGTTCCACACAATATAAAGTCTGGTAATCCCGCGGCGGTCTGGTAATCCAGAGGTCGCGGGTTCGAAAACCAGTCGGGACATGACATGTTATCCTCCCATTTGGGATTAACACCGGCTAGGCTACTTCGGGAACAGAATAGTTTCGAATGAGTGAGATTTCAGCTGATAGAAAGATGCATAGTTGCAGCAGTAATGTAATGTACCAATTTTTAGAACCTGTGTCTATGTACAAATGTACCTACTAGTAATGTACCAATGCTTGGTACCTGTGTCTCTCTCACAGACAGGGAATTGTATCAGAAGAACTCCAGACTCTGAAGCTTTAATTACTTTATCTATGTACAAATGTACTAGTAATGTACCAATGCTTGGTACCTCTCTCACAGACACGGAATTGTATCAGAATATCTCCAGACTGAAGCTTTTACTTTATCTATGTACAAATGTACTAGTAATGTACCAATGCTTGGTACCTGTGTCTCTTCACAGACACGGAATTGTATCAGAAAAGCTCCCAGACTGAAGCTTTTACTTTATAATCTCGGCGTCCGTAGTTTACACCAAGCACCCCCCGAAGATTTGTCCGAAGTAAAACGCTATCAAGTGCCGGACGGTTATTAATATCTTTCCTAGGATTTTGTGGCAGGGGTGTGTTTAGGAGACCCGGAAAGTGATGGAAATACTCTTCGGAAACGAGCATTTTCTATTTGAATTTTAGTTCTGACTTCTGAGAATTTTTAATATTAGATAAATCAAGTACGTATTGTGTTCGTTTTTGTTATTCATGCAGAAAATAGGTTACTTTTGCAAACAGTAACCTACCTATGCTATTTTGTAAACTGCAGGTCAGTGTTAACGATTTCACATCCTATTCTGTTATTTACAAAAAATGTTTTCGAATTTTCAGAGTAACTTGAGAAGATCTATGACTAGGCTATAAACATATAGGCGAATATGTTTATAGCTTAATAGCCCAAAAGAGCCAAGAAATTCCCTGTCTGAGAATCCCCACTGGTTTGATAACAGGTCATTGCAGCCTTAACCACCATCTAAACAATATTGGCATCGCTAAGACTCAAAATTCTTCTCTGTAAAGAGGCCTCAGACACAGCAAAACACATTCTCTGTGATTGTGGAGCAGTCTCTGACACTCGACTGAAACACTTCTCAAAGCTGATTTTAACACCTAAAGAAACACAAAACCGACCTCAGTGGCTTGATCGATAAGGCGGCGGAGTTGTAACCTGGAGGTCGGTGGTTCAAGTCCCGGTTTCAGCGTAGATTTAATAAAGCGAGTTTGAGTAGTTGTGATATTACGAAAGTGATTAACACAAATATGATAACTAAAGAAACACAAAAGAAGTTACTGAAATCATTCTAAAAGTGTCTTGAACTACATTAAAGCTTAGATCTGTTTTAGAGTTTTAAGGACTAGTCACAAAAAATCAATTTGAGGTCGCATTGACAAATAGCTTTCGCAGCCAACAACATTGCTTATACCAAAACCCAATACAGAATGACTGGGAATGAAAAGCTTCTTCCACGTCCATCGTTCAAGATTTTCTGTCCTCTTGCTGTTGTTCGATGTCACCTTCTTATCCACAATAATCGAGCAGTAGAGATCCTCCCAATGAAAAATTGTCTGTCTTCCAAAAAGAAGCTTCTTCACGAATTATTCTAAGATTTAGATGTTAAGTTATAAGTTAAATTATCATATTTGTGTTAAACACTTTCGTGATATCACAACTACCCAAACTTGCTTTACTAAATCCATGCTGAAACCAGGACTTGATCCACCGATCTCCAGGTTACAAGTCCGTCGCCTCATCGATCAAACTACTGAGGTCGGTAGATTTAACCAACTGGGTACTCTTATGTTTCTTTCAAGAGGTCGCTCTACAATAACCTTTTTTTGAGGATTTCAAGGAGTTATTCAATATTTTGAGTCAGTTTTATATTTCAAGTGAACCAAGCAGGTGACCCTGGTTAAAAAAGCGCCTGGTTAGGAACGTATGTGATACGCCGGACTTCATTTTATTTTCCAAACGTGACCGCTTTACAGAGCAGCTGAAATCCAGCACGAAAAGGTGTTCGGGAAAAATTTCGACATAATTTCCTTTGAAAATCTCGAACCCTACTTCCTCACATCTGTTACGACGGATTGGCAGCGCTTTTAACATTCTACTGGAGAACCACTCTACTGGAGAACTCTGTTGTTTTCTGTTAGCCCCGACGCGACGTGGGTTATATGGTTGATAATCTGACTTCAATGGGTTAACAGTATCAGTATAAATAGGAAAATGAGAAGTTGTACTAGATGTACATTGTCTTTTAGATTTTACTTTTCCTCTTTTACTATTATTTCCTCTTGTTTTCTATCATACTTACCCTCTAATTGTTTTTTTTTTTTACATTGTATATATACTCAAATAAATAAAAGGTGCTTTGTTAAACTGTTGTCATATTGGGACTACCTGTCTTGCTCTGACAGTCTAAATAAAGCACTACTTATACTTATACATGAATATCGGAGTATACCTAGACAGCTGTTTCAAGCTTATTTGCTCATCAGCATGTAATAGTTCTGAATACCAATGCCATCAAATAACCTCTCTATTTTAATCAGTATAAACAGAAAACACTGCCAATTATGGACACAATACTTCCTCGTGATTGCTTCACATTTTAAACACGTGCCAATTTTGAGATTTTATAGAAAATTACTTGTATCTCCAAAACCGATTTTCTTCAAATTTGTTTTATATGGTAGTTTATCGTTTTTTCTACATTCTAAATTCCCAAAAAATTCTGTATCGGCAAGTCGTGGACCTTATTTTTTTACTTTTTTGTCCAAAATTTCGGATTTTCTTAAATATCAGAGTCAAATTATAATTAATTTAAAAATAAATACAAATAACCTATGTAAAACAATAATATGCATATTCTTACAAAATTTCATCGAAATCGGGTGTACCGTTCACGAGATATGAGCGTTTAAGTAAAAAGTTAGTGGTCAGGCGCATGGTCTTTTTCACTTAGAACCGCTTGTATGAATTCGATGAATTTAAAATGGGACCATCTACAAAATGTCTCCTAGATGTGTGCAAAATTTCATCAAAATCCGTTGAGTAGTTTCCGAGATTTGCGCGTTACAAGGAATCGTTTTAACAGACCGACAGACAGACAGACAGACAGCCGACAGACGGGACACAAAACCAAATTTACTCAGTAGGTTATGAAACGTCCAGAAATATGAAAAAAATTGAAATCGGAGCAAAAAAATATTTTTTTTACAAAAACGAACACAATACTTCCGATTTCTAATATTAGAAATTTATCGGAAGTAAAAGTGAGAAGTTGTACTTGATATGGTGGATAACTTGACTTCAATGGGTTATATGGTTGATAACCTGACTTCAATGGGTTATATGGTTGATATCCTGACTTCGATTGGTTCATAATTTGATGCCGACGGGTTATAATAATTATGATTGATAATCAAACGTGGTATAAGCTGACAAATTTAGGATATACTTACAAACTAATCAATTGCCAGAAGGAATCTTTTAAATTTACAGGATATTATTAGTAAAATAGTATTTGGAAACTGGCAATTTCACTGGTCCTAGCCTTCTAAGCTCATTAAAATGATGAAGCTGATAAAAACCGCTGTAAGATCTAAATCGGAGACAATACTATCAGACTATGCTTTCTTTTTTTTTTCTTCTTCTTCTTCTTCTTCTTGTTATACTATTGTCTCGTAGTGGGATAAAAAATGGATACAATACATGTAAAGCAAACATAATATTATTATAATTCTTATGAAGAAGATAGATACATAAGATAAGACAGTATGAAGACAGGCTGAAAGGTTACTTGATATACCCTTGCTTTCTGAAGTGCTCGAAAATTCTTCATGTCTCGAATTTCCACACTTCGGGATTTGGAAAATCAGATTTTCATCGTCTTGAACTTTTCAGACATGAGATAATGCAAGTGTCAAAATCTCTTTCTATGAAGAGATTCACAAGAAGTGGTTGCTCTATTCACAAGAAGAGGTTGCTCTATTCACGAGAAGTGTTTGCTGTGTGTGCTTAATAGTTGCTCTAGATTCTAGAATATGAAATATTCCAGAAAAAAATGTTGGTACTTGATATGGTGGACTGATAATTATGAAATCTGAAAGAATAACTGCTGATTTTTACAAGAATACAAAATTTACCACGTAAATCACTATTCCTTTTCAATTTAAAATTATCTAATAAGGGGGACCTATACAATATTGATTTTTAAAAAAAAACACTGCCAATTATAGACACAATACTTCCTCGTGATTGCTTCACATTGTAAACACGTGCCAATTTTGAGATTTTATACAAAAATTACTTGTATCTCCAAAACGGCTCAACCGATTTTTTTCAAATTTATTTTATATGGTAAAATATTGTTTTTTCTACATTCTAAATTCTACAAAAAATTTTGTATCGGCAAGTCGTGGTCCTTATTTTTTTACTTTTTTGTCCAAAATTTCGGATTTTCTGAAATATCAGAGTCAAATTATAATTAATTAAAAAATAAATATAAATAGTCTATGTAAAACAATAACATGCATATACATACAAAATTTCATTGAAATCGGGTGTACCGTTCACGAGATATAAGCGTTTAAGTAAAAAGTTAGTGGTCAGGTGCATGGTCTTTTTCACCCAGAACCGCTAGTATGAATTCGATAAATTTAAAATGGGACCATCTGCAGAATGTCTCCTAGATGTGTGCAAAATTTCATCAAAATCGGTCGAGTAGTTTTCGAGATTTGCGCGTTACAAGGAATCGTTTTAACAGACAGACCGACAGACCGACAGACGGACACAAAACCAAATTTACTCAGTAGTTTATGAAACGTCCAGAAATATAAAAAAAATTGAAATCGGAGCAAAAAAAATATTTTTTTTTTTACAAAAACGAACACAATACTTCCGATTTCTAATCTTAGAAATTTCTCGGAAGTAATACAATTCACTATCTCATCAATTAAACATCATCCCAGCCAGCGTCGATGGCGCGTTGAATGCACCGGTTCTCGTTGGATCACCGAAGTTAAGCAACGTCCAGCGAGGTGAAGACTTCGTGATGCTGGCATTCCGGCCCAACCCAGGCTGGGTGAGGTTAATGTGGGTAGCAGGTTTGTGAGTTTCCTGCGAATGGAGGGTAACACCCCCGTCATGATATGACCATGCAGTTGAAAGCGACGTTAAAAACCAAAAAAAAAAAAAACATCATCTCATATCGCATCTCATATACTCGTACACCACAAAATTAGGGCACCATAATTTGCTAAGGTGCCAGAACACTACAAATATTATATTATGTGTATTAAAAAAATGCAATGGAATATTATATAAAAAACATCTCTATATATAAATGTCAAAGACACTCACTGACCACTGACCACTGACCACTGACTGATCATCGCTCTACAGCCCAAACCGTAAGTCCTAGGAAGCTGAAATTTGGTAGGTAGCTTTGTCTTATAGTCTAGATGTGCAATAAGACGGGATTTTTCGAAACTCCCACTACAACACCTGCCATTGACGAAAAAGGATTTTTTGCTTTCACGGCCATGCCTCGGCCCGCAAAGCGGGCGACAGCCCGCTAGTTACTACATAATTATAATTCGTTTCTCTGTGCTCCAGTTCTTAGCACATCTGTTTTGGCCTAGTTAACTTATTTTGTGCTTATTTCAAGTTCTGTTTAACTAATTTAGGTTGCTAGTAATGTCATTACACACGACTTTACTCACTTTCCATAAAAAATATTCACCATGTGATAAAAAAAAATCTGTTCAGTGCAACCAATCCGAGGGAGCAAAGAGAGATCACAATTTTAGACCAAGAAAAAGAACAGAGCTCAGCAAAGCACCTTTTTAAGAAAATTGAAAATCGCTTCTGATAGGAGAAACATGTGCCCGTGCTTTTAACTGAACTTCAGATTTATAATCACTCTCAATCTGTTTTCCACTTGGGGAGTCGTGAAAGTTTTATGATTTTGCTTTTTTATCGAACGCTTTTTTAAAGTCTTTACTTGTCTAGTTTTTTCCCAGTGAGATGAGTATTAAGTTTATGTTATGCTATGTATCTAAGTATTACGTAAGTAGAGATGAGTATTAAGTTTATGTTATGCTGTGTATCTAAGTATTAAGTAGAGATGAGTATTAAGTTTATGATATGCTATGAATCTAAGTATTAAGTAGAGATGAGTATTAAGTTTATGTTATGCTGTGTAGCCAAGTATTAAGTAGAGGGTAGTATTAAGTTTATGTTATGCTGTGTAGCCAAGGGTATTAAGTAGAGTGTAGTAACGAAATTAGTAGTTGGTGGATTTCTCTCTTGATTTTTTTCACTTTTGTTGACCATTATTTGCTGTCCAAGTTTCAAAATGTCCTGGAAATATTTTTTTCATGAAACATTTTTCAACAAAAAAGCATTGACCAACTTTTCCCTTGACCAGGCTTTTCATTGACCAAGCTTTCTTAAGGCCGGGTTATTTACTTCACACCTTATCTTCAACAATTTACAGAACACACAACAACGCTACACACATAATTATGACTAATACACACATTACCACATCACAAAGTAAGACTTCTCTCCACTTCTCGCATACTCCACGAATTTTTCTCAAATTTGAAAACCACCCCCTCCTGAAACTTCAAAGCACTTGTGAAGAGGTAAACCAAAATTGACCGAAATATTACAGAAACATTAGCAGGGAAACTTTTGCAGCAAACCAAAACCACAGCACAAACAGAATTTCGTAACTGTGCAGACGTCCTATTTGTGAACTCTACCTATTTATATTATTCATGTGTACATACATTATGTGCATGTGTATGTACTTGTTATGTATTTATTAATAAATTATGTATCTATATCTACACATCCTATATATATACAATGCTACACATTAGTAACCAAAAATGCCTCCACAATAACGAATTTTATCTATTTTTTATTAGTTTTTTGATAATTTTACGAAATAAATTGACATTTATGGATGGATTTTTAGTTCGTGGGTAAGTAGGATAAATGAAAAAAAAAATAGAAGAAAACCAACCAATTTTGTAAGAAAATACATAGGTAGGATTTTTGTTTAGAAGAAGAAGAGACAAACAGGATTTTCAAAACTATCCTGAATCAATGACTAATGACATAGTCACATAAATTCGTTAAAGGCCAGAAGGTTTGGTAGTTTCCAAGTTAGATTTTTGATTCTCTCTATCTCTGTCTGTCTTTGTCTTTCGATCTTTCTTTCCCCATCTCTCCCTTTATACTTCAATCTCTCGCTATTCCCTTTCTCCTCTCTCCATATCCCTCTTTCACTCTAATACCCCTTTCTCATTCTCTCTCCTAATCCCTCACTCTCTCTCTCTCTCTCTCTCTATTTATCCTTCTATCTTCCTTTCCTTATCTTGTTCTCTCTCTCCCAATTTCTCCCACCTTTTATCATTCACTCGAATATCCCTTTCTCATTCTCTCTCCTAATCTGTCTCTCTCTCTCTCTCTCTCTCTCCCTCTCCTCCTCTCTCTCTCTCTCTCTCTCTCTCTTTCTCTCTCTCTCTCTCTCACCCAGGTAATGAAGTTATGCTGAGGCAATCAGTGAACGCCCCAGGATATATTACTCCCTATTGCTCCCCCCCCCCCCCCCCCCCCCCCCCCTAATACACCTCCTCTTTCCTCCCTCCCTTAACACCACTCACTCCCCTCTTTCCTCTGTAGACACCCCTTTTCTCTCTCCCTTAACACACCACTCCCACTTTTCTCTGCATAGACACTCCTTTCCTCCCTCCTTTAACACACACACTTCCCTATCTCCCTCTGCATAGACCCTCCTTTCTTCTCACCCTTAACACACTCACTTCCCTCTCTCCCTCTGCATAGACCCTCCTTTCTTCTCCCCCTTAACACACCTGCTTCCCTCTTTTCATCTGCATAGACACTCCTTTTGTCCCCCCCTTAACACACCCACTTCCTCCTCTCCCTCTGCATAGACCCTATTTTCCTCCCTCCCTTAACACACCCACTTCCCTCTTTATACACCGTCGTTTTCTTTCTTCCCTCCAATAATTTATCCTCTCCAATAATTTATCCTCTTTTTTTTCTGCTGCACACCCTCTCTCTCTCTCTCTCTCTCTCTCTCTCCCCCCTCTCTCTCTCCCCTCTTCCTCCCCTTAATGCTTCACCGCCTCAAGATCCCCTGCATTAGTACCTAGATCCCCCCACCCTCCCCCCTCCATCACTCGACGACATATTTCCGTGTCGTCCAAATACATCCAAATTCGCCGTTCTAAAAGGAGTCACCATACATCAGTAGAGTGACATTGTCATTATTTCTATGTAAAATTAATTCTATATTTTTTTATGTACCATGCGGCACTAGTACATTAAAATAAGTTACAAACAAAGAATATAATAAATTTTATAACTATTTGATTGTACATGCAGTTACAGATATAGATGTACCTAGAAATACATACGCTCGAGATTTCCACGTTCACACCTCACTCAACATGGGGGAGGGGGGGGGGTGCTGATTTCAGAGAATTCCCTGGACACTAGAGGAACTCAATAGGAGGTAGGAGGGAGGAAGGCTGTGGAAGTGTGGATCAGAGTAGGGGTGGGGCTATATTTCGAGGTAGATATTGTGCAGGGGGGGGGTTGGCGTTGGACTTTGCTTTCAGCGGCAATAAGCTTCTCCTACTACACAGATTATTTCCGACATACCTGCCTACCTACATAACATTGTAAGGATTTAGACCTCGGTAGTTTTAGCTCTCATTTTCATTGTTTTGCCAAAGGCTGAATTACCACACATAGTAAGAAATTTATTAGGACTAAACTCGTGCAATTTATTATGATGTGGTCAAGGCAAATTCCCAAGTATACATTAGTATGTATCAAGAAAAAATAAAAATTTCCCTTGCTAACTCGATTACCGGGCTAGCGCTTTAAACACTGCCAATGGGACCAAAAACGCATAATAAACGAGTAGTTCCACGCAAGGTCTCCAGTCCACAGCACTACTCTGGTGTGACAAGTGCATCAATAATATTATCAATTAACACAAGTGCAAGCCACGTGATAAATCCGAACTGAACATTTGGCATCTGGGAATAGTTTTCAGCTCTAACCTGTGATGCAAGCTCCAGATTTTTCACCCCCTCCTCTCTCCTACACCCCCCCCCTCTCTCCTACACCCCCCCCCGCCCCTCTCCGCGCCCCTCTCAAGCTTCGCTAATCCAAACAAGACATAATCGAATTTTTTAACACTTTCTTGATGATCTCGATTTGGAAAATTATTTTCCAAACGTATACGGGGTTACGAAAAAGAATGGTCACCCATCCAAGTCCAGAGCTCGCGCTAGACATGGCAACTTTAGTGGTAGAAAGAGAACTAGTGTATTCAACGTGCCAGCGATGAGGGCTTGTGAATTGTGGTAAATTAAAGAGAAATACCTTCTGACTTATGAAATTTGAGATAGAAATACAGATCAATGATCTTTCACAAACAAAAAGTTACCAACATCTTTTCTGACCCTGTAGAAAATATTTTGCTTGAAATAACATTGGGGTGGTTCTACCACTCGAGCAGCGTGCCGGCACCGAGGTGGTCCACGACAGAATGTCAAGAGACCTCCTCTGTCCCACTTGAACAACTGTGACCACATGGAAAATATTATTATGCAAACCTCTTGTTCTCGAGATACGAGTTATTCTACTTTTCAGGCTGGTAAATCCGACCTTTTTTGATGTAAAATTTCAAGGATGAGAATAAAGAAAACAAAAATATGAAAGCTCGCAAGCTCAGGTTGTTTGATGAGCACACAGCTGTGGTCTTTTTCTTTGCAGAACTAGCTGTTTTCTCGTGCTTCGCCTTTATGTAGGTTTGGAAGTGAACTCACAGATCTTAATATAGCCTAATTAAGTACTAGACTAAGCTTTAGGCCACTCTATCTATAAGAATAACGCGCTAGTCTGGTAATTCAGGTAGCGTAGGAATCCGTCGGTTCGAATCCCACCCAATGCATGCATTTTCCTCATTAATTTGAGTATGTGACCACATAATAATAAGACTCTGAAGGTGAGATGGTACAAAATACTTTTAGCATTCACCTTGCCTTTCACTAAAGAGTATTACAAATATCTTTAGGTCTGAAGTCTATTTGAAAAGTCGGTACAGTACCAAGAAGGAGAGAGACTCGAGAAAAAAACCGAGATCATTATTATTTGTTTATTCTCCACCAGAGAAATTTTTGTGTGTGTATTACCACTGCTCTATTGCCATCATAATATATTTGAAGGGACTACTTTTAATAATCGAAGGGGTAATAAAATTAATGTAACTGATCATAACATCATCTACCTATTTATGAAGGCCAGCATAGCCCGTGTAATGTCTTCATTATCTCAAGGGTCATAAATCAATTAAAAAGCCAGGATAAAGTCATAATTCTGTTCTAGTGTAGGGCTTGGAAATATTAAAAACTCCTCTGATAAAAATGATAAGACAAAATATGATTAGCTTTTATTGAAATTTATAGCACCTCTGTTTCGAGCGTTAAAACTTTTTCTCTGCAGTTTGCATGGGATAAATTTTATGAGATAGATGCACACACACAGTAACATGAAAATTCATTATTGATTAGTCCTTTTGGTTGGATTTAATATAAATATTAAACAAACAATGGATGCTTACTTTTAAATTTATAGGTTTGTGGTGGACCGTGGGAAGTATGAAATTAATGATAGGTCATGAATGACATGAATAAATAAATTAAGAGTATGCTTATGATAGGATAAGAAACTTTAGCTACAAACTCATTTGATTTAATTTGAGTAAATAAGAAGTCAAGTCAGCAAGCTCTGCAAGTGACAAAAAGTAGAATCGGTTAAGATATCAATATTTTTTTTATCCTTTTTACTTTCCTTATTCTATAATAAGGAAAGTATTGTATTTGGTATACGCACCTACATACCAAAAGTAGATTTTGGTCCAAATTTGGAGTCATTTCATCCAGTCGTTTTAGATCTGCGTTGATTATGAATGAATGTAAATGGGTTTTACATATTTTATTTATTTATTTCCCTAACACAAACATGAAAATGGACTCAAGGCACAGGCGTCGAACCCAGGATCTCCAACACTTACAGCGGGGCCTATCAAACCTGATTAACCTTATCCACAGCATCTGAGCGAGAGCTATAATTAGATCAGTGTTTCCCTACAATCCCCGGTGATTTTCCTGAGCGGGTCCCTGGGGACACACTCAGCAGCAGTAGTGTTAATTGTCTGGGAAGGGATTCAGTCTTTCTTTCTCGGAGGGGGAGAAGGGGAGAGGGAGAGAGGCAGAGGGTAGAGTGGGTGGGGTTGAAAGAGAGAGAAAGAGAGAGAGAGGGGGGGGAGAATATAGAAAGCGAAAGAGAGGGAGAGAGAGAGACATAGAGAGAGAGGGAAGGATAGGGTGAGAGAGAGAGGACGAGATAGAGAGGAAAGAGAGGTGAGAGAGTGGGGGGAGGAGAGAGGAGTGGGAGTGAGAGAGAGGAGGTATAAGGTGTGTGTGTGAGAGAGAGAGGGAGATAGTGAGAAGAAGCGAGCGGTAGGATTCAATTAGGAGATGAATCGAGGGAAGATTTTAACGGGAATAAAGGAGGGTTATCATTATTAGGTATTATTATTATTTTTATTTAAAAAAATTAATTTTTTGTAATATAGAGTTATTATGGCTGTTATTTATGATCTTACTTAAATTATTATAATAGAGTTCTCGATGGTATTTGTCATCCTAGGGTTAATATTAAGTTATGATTATTATTCACAATATTGATTGAGTGGAAATATTAGAGATTTAAGATATAAAGCAGGGTCCACACTTGTGGAAATGTTGTACAGCAATGTTGTACAACATTTCCAACACAAGTGTGGACCCTGCTTGAGGATTTAAGGAACTATAAACGAATGATTTCACGAATAGGCAGTTACTGTACAGATCTTGTTAAGTTAGAAATTATTTTATCTTTTTAAATCACAAATTAGTTCTCTTTTCGACTAGTCAACGACTCAATGGTTTAGCTTTTCTCGTTTTCAAAATTTAAGATAGAAATATTTAAAAAAATTCGAAGGAAAAAGCACCAAATTTACAGTCTATTTCAGTCAAATTAATTTCTAATCCATAATAACGTACAGTTCTTTTGCAATGGCATACCTATCTTCTTCTTTTACTCTGTCTTATCCCGCTCAAGCAGGGTCGACGTTGTTCAACCTCATGGTTGAGGTTGATTGGTTTTGGCACATTTTTTTTTTACGGCCGGATGCCCTTCCTAACGCCAACGATTCTATTTGATTTATCGTCCTGGATTAGGACGGGGGTTTTACCCTCCATTCGATCGTTGGGAATCGTACCAGCTACCCACATTAACCTCACCCAGCCTGGGTAGGGCCGGAAATGCCAGACTCACATGTACGGAGGGAACAGGATTTTCTGTGCTCCGACCGGGGATCGAACTCAAGATCTCTGGACTTCGGGCAGTAGTCACAACCGTTACGCCACGGAGGCTGGTCAATACCATACCTATCATATAACTTTATTATTCTGCCAGGATTTTTGCATGTAGAACAACGCCTTTATCCCTCTGCCTCTCTCTCTCTCTCTCTCTCTCTCTCTCTCTCTCTCTCTCTCTCATCTGCACTGTCAGGGCAGTTACAAAGGTCGGTAAGCTCTGCATGATAATTAATTTCTAATCCTTTCACATCCTCCCCTCATACATTCCTTCTCTCTTCCAATCCCCTTTTTTCTGTTTCTCTCTCTCTCTTTCTATCTCTTTTTCTTTCTTTTTTATTTCTCTCGACTGCTCTTCACTTCTTTTCGTTCACCCTCTGTGTTTATATTCCTTTTTTTTTCTCACCTCATTCTTCCTAACTTTCTCTTTCTCTCTCTCTCCCCTTTCTTCTCCTCTCTTACTACTTATTCATATTATCTCTCTCCATTTCTCCCTCTTTCTCTCTCTCTATCCCTCTCCCTCCATCTCCCTCCCTCCTCCCTTCCATCTCTCCTTCTCTCTCTTAATTCGTCCACACATGAAAATTATTTCCTGCATAATGTAGAACTCAGGATTGCGTGAAAGTTCAGCAAAGTTATGCAAACACTCATTAATTATTATTCGGACAGTGCTATATGTTGATATACACATGCATTGGGAGAGTGCTATATGTTGATATATGCATTGGGACAGTGATATATGTTGATATTGTTGATATATGCATTGGGACAGTGCTATATGAGCTTTGAGTTGTTATGATAGTAGCAACCAATGCAGTGATAGTATATCCAATACAGGCTGGTTGAGGTTAATGTGTGTAGTTGGTAAGATTCCCATGGAATGGAGGGTAAAACCCCCCCGTCTTTTCTATCTACGCAACCTTCGTAGCCGAAGGTTGCGTCAAGTAATATTCTGTGTGATGGTATTCCATTCCTCTCATCCCTCAGCTATTCTCTTGCATTCCCCGTATTTTCCAAAGTTTGCCCATTCTTTGATATCATCTGTTTTCCTTCTGAAATGATCACTATGAATTCTCCACTTAAATCAGAACGTTCAAACCAAATAGAATCAACTGGTCACAATAAATCTAATGTGGTCGCAGTGTTAATTGTAAGGGTTTCAGTGAAAACTCTGCAACCAGGTCAGATAATAATAAAAAGAGACGTAGGTAATTATAACAAATAATTATGTTCTTTTTAAAGCCATCCTGAAAATGAGTCACGAACACTAAAGATAAATAAAAACTCTACTTAATATTCGTTTCCGTCACAAAGTACAGAGCCATCACAGTGTCCGTAGATCATTTTTAATTATTGTTAGTACGCCAAAGGTCGGAGAATTTCTCAAGTCATTTATAATTGTGTTCTCAAGAAAAAAAGAAGAGGAGGAGGAGAGAGAGAGAGAGAGAAAGAGAGATAAAGAGAGAGAGTGAGAGGTGAAAGCAATATTTAAAAGTCACAATTAAAAGCGGTAATTATTATTTGTTTAATTTGAGAAAAAAATGTCTCTGGTGGAGAAAAAACAACAAATAATGATCTCGTTTTTTTTTCTCGAGTTTCTCTCCTTCTTGGTGCTGTACCGACTTTTCAAATAGTTGAAGATCTAAAGATATTTGTAATGAAAATAAAACTCTAGTGGAAGGTAACCACCAGGCGAGGTTAATGCTGAAAGCATTTTCTACCACCTAACCCTCAGAGTCTTATTATTATGTGGTCATAAACTCATATTAATGAGGAAAAATTCATGCACTTTGTGGGATTCGAACCAACGCAACGGATAGTGGTCTAATAGGAATTCTAGGTGGTTAAAAATTAATGACCCACACTTCTTATTTCCTATCCTGTATACCTAATGATAATATGATTATGAAGTAACACTACACAAAAGATCTCCTAGATGTAATATGTAGAAGTAAATCTAAAAGCGTTCAAAATTGTTGCCCCCTCTTTTTGGTTGAACGTCGGTATCAACTACATGTTCATATAGCGACGGGGGTTTTACCCTCCATTCCCTGGAAACTAACAAACAAGCTACTCAATATTTTTTCTTTTTTTTTTAAGCTTTATTAGGTAGAACAAAAAATATATACAGTAGAACACAATGAAATATAAAGAAAAACAAAAAGATTAAACAAATATACAAGAAGGAAAATAAAGAGAGAAATGTCCTACCTAAAGGGCGGGGTTATTGCCTGCGGCAATCTCTTTCACCCAACCCTTGTCGGGGTTGGGTGAAAGACAGAATCAACCCAAATTAACCTCACCCAGTCGGAGTGGGGCATGGAATAAAGTTATCGACTTTGTGTTAGTCACTTTCTTGATGTCACAACTACTCAATATCGTTTTACGAAATCTTTGCTAAACTCGAGACTTGAACGACCGAACTCCAGGTTACAAGTCCGCTGCCTTATCAATCAAGCTATTGAGGTCGAGCCAGCATCTTGAGGGTTCGAATTTGAATGGTGACCCATCCAAGTACGAGCCTTACTGAACGTTGCTTAACTTCAGAAACTGAATGAGAAAGTATTCAACGTGCCATTGACGCTGGTCTTGCCTGTTTTTTTTTATATATATAATTAAGGTGCTTTAACATCAGTGGTCATTCGCACCGTTTCCAAGTTTAGATTTTTCTAAATAAACGGGTTCTCTAAAGGTATAGCATCAGAGAATCTATCTCATTTTTATCATCCTCAAGAGAAGGAGGGGTAGATAGGGATGTTCGAATAGGGGTAAGAACTGGACATACCAAGATGTGTACAACTGTGAGTTGAACTCCACATTCGCAATTGCCTGTTTTTACTTTTCAAATTATTTGAACTCACAAAAGTGGGATAGTCTTTAGAAAACTCAAAATGACTAATTGTCTTTTAAGGGTTCGGGCACTTTGAATAAAACCATTTAGAAAATTACTCATTACAGAAAAGATAAGGACAGAATAATGAAGAAAAAAAAAACGAAGCAAAAAAACAAAAACAGAACGCAAAAAAAAAAAAAACGTTTTGTAAGATACACTTTTTTCAGATACTTTTCTATGTCCTTTTAAAAGGAAGAAAAATGGGGAACCCCTTTTAACCTTTCTCCATTTTTTTTTTTTTTTCATTTCTGAATTTAGATTTTGTAGTAATTCACTTCATCCAGACATTTTTCCTCTTTTCTTACTTTTCCCGTGTCTAATATCCCTCACGAATAATAAGCCCATTCTCTCAATTTGGTTACATTTGTTTGTAAGAGATACCCAGTGTTAACCCAGCACCCAGCACCTAAATGGGAAGTATAGTGTCACTTCTCGCCCATCAGAGGGGAGTCATACAACGGGCAAGCTACAACACAGACCACAAGCGTCCACAGTAGTTCCTGTTTCATGGCTAAGCAAGAAAAAAGACTGTGAAACACTCATGTCTTTAAAAAAAAAAAATATAGTGGGACCTATCTAAGGGTGAAATTAATAGACAAAATCCAGTTCTTGTCATGACTTAGCACTCGTTTTCCCCATCTAAGACAGTAAGGAAAGCGAGACCTAGCGCGACAGAGGTATTACAAAAACGTCTATTAATTTCACGTCTTTAGTGGCGTAAATTTTTTTTTTTTTTAATGTGGGTTTAACGTCGCTTTCAAATGCATGGTCATATCACGACGGGGGTATTACTCTCCATTCGCTGGAAACTCACAAATAAGACAATATTATCATGGCTGTTAGTTATAGAGTTGATGGAAAAAAATTCAACAAGAAAGAAAAGTTATCATATATGTGTTAATCACTTTCATGATATCACAAACTCGCTTTCCTAAATCTACACTGAATCCGGGACTTGAACCACAGATCTCCAGGTTACAAGTCCACCGCCTTCGATCGATCAAGCTACTGAGGTCGGAGATTATACAGCACGACGAAATGTTTTAGTGAAGAAAAGTCATCAAAAGAAGCTTTGTTTGGAGAACAATCGAAATTCAAAGATTTTCGACAGTGAATCCAACAAAATAATCCTCCGAACAATCTTTCAATCATTCTTCTCTCATCCTAACTATACTGATTTTTCCTTTGAATCAAAGAATGTGATTTTCTTGAAAATCCAACAAAATTATCCTCCTAGCATTAATCAAATTATTAGCAATTATTTTCCTCTCGCAATTGCTATACTGATTTTTTCCTTTGAGTCAAAGAAAGAAAAACGAAATAATCCAAGTCATAATCCGCACTTTCTGTATTATATTCCTTTCTTTTACCTATACAAAAAAAAAAATAAACGGGAAAGAAATTTTTAATGCATAATTTATTTATGTACCTATATATTTTTTTTATCAGCATAATTGAAAATACAAGACTGGCGTGTTCGTGGGCCGTTGTTGGCGGAAGATTTATACCGGGGGGGGGGGCAGGATCTTTATGAATTATAAAACTCCGACGCATGTTGGCTGGGGCCCGCGGGACCTTGCCTTGCGTGCTTCGCTACAATCACACTGAATAACCCCCCCCCCCCCCCAATCTCCTCCTCCCACTCTATTCCCTGATATCCCGTATCTGAGATGCTAATCGTAAAAAGTACGGCAGAGATCCGGGAAAGAACGAACTTCATCAGGAAAAATCTATAAATAATATATATAATTTCGCCTGATTTATACTGCCGGACTAGGACTATTAAAGTCCCATTTTATTCCATCAGTAATCCCAAGACATATTATGATGTGGTAAAAACCCCAAATAGAAGGATAACTTGTCATGTGCCAGCTAGGTTTCGAACCCTCGACCTCTGAATTCATAGAGTGTTGCGTTTACCACTGAGCTATCGGGACAGATAATTATAACTTCTAGGGATTTTTTGTCGTCCGTGTTTGTGACCAAAATATCATATAGTGAATATTTTTCCAAATAAGGCCGAAACTATTTCAACTGCATGTGAACTATTTAGATAGGTAGGTAATTAATTATAGTCATATAAATGTTTATATTTTTAATTCTAACGGAAGCAAAGTGCGAGGAATGCGTTAGTAATAAAATAAGGCCGTTTAATATACCCAAGGAGGGACCACACCCAACATACCACAACGAATATCTGGCCACACTGATTCATCGTCCAATGATGGGTTAGGAATTCGGGAAATACACTGGAATTTCATAAAGAGAAGACTATACAGAACAAAGGGCGAAATATTACAATAGGGGGGGGGGGGGGTGGAAAAGTTTTCGAGCTGTTTAGAGGGAGATAATATATTATTGCGTCTTTTCTCGTGATTAATAGCTCTGAGAAATGAGAGAGGGCCCTATTTTATTAATCGTGCCCTAAATTATGCACTAATTACTGACAAATCTCTAAGCTGCAGGAGGAAGGATTGTAAGAGATGCTGCTTCTATCAACATCTTCTGCTTTCCCCTTGAATTTTCTTTTGTTTTCGGCAGTGGCGACGCGAAGAAGGCCATATCTTCGGAGGTGCAAATGGATTAAAGGCAACACGCACGTCGATTGTCTTTGCTGGGTAAAAAGGCAGAGATGTTCACTAGGTACGGCAACTGAACTGAAATAACCGTTTTGTAAAGTTATGTCAAAAATGAACAAAGAAGACGTTAAGTAAAAGACAGGTCACATTACTTCACGCAGTCAGTGTCGATAGCACGTTGAATACACCATCACCAGTTCTCATTCAGTCACTGAAGTGAAGCAACGGGCCCAATTAAATAAGTCTTACCCAAAAAATATTCATACTCTGCAAAAATAAATAAAAAAATGTGACCGGTATATAACTTTAAGGCCAAACTACATAGGTCAATCTGTCCCTCAAGACGGGCTATAGTCCGCTTATGAAAATCCGAGTTGAAGAAGGGTCTGTCTTATCTGAAATTTCATCCTGCTTAATAATTCGGCCCTTCATAGTCTCCTGAATCAACCCATCGAAATACACTCCACCAGCAAATAATTTGGCCCTTTGAAATTAATACACTCTTCCCACAAGCAAAGCCACTTCCACAATAAAGCCCCATCAAATCTGGACGATACGTGTCTGATCCATTCTCAGCTCCAATCTTTCCCCCACCCATCCAACTCCATCTTGAAATAAATTCATTCCCAACTTCATTTTCTCTCACCCCCCCTCCTCCTCCTCCCCTATTATTTCTCTTCGCATTTTGTGAACTTTCTTGTAAATTCTCCTTCAACTTCTGCTTCTTTTTCTTCGTCTCTTTCCCGTTTCAACTTTTCGAATTTCTTCTTCTTATTTTCCCTGCTCCTTCTTCTGATCTTCTTTCTAGCTTCTTCCCTATCTCTTTTTCTATTCCATATTTTTTTGTTTTGCGTCATCCTTATATCTTTAACACTCTCTCCTTCTGAGAAAGAGAGAGAGAGAGAGAGAGAGAGAGAGAGAGAGAGAGAGAGAAAGAGCGAAAGAATCATAGAAAGTTTTGATCTCAGGATGAGAATTAGGGAAAGAGAAAGAAAGGATATAGAGAGGGGCGAGAGGGAGATAGAGAAACCCAAAGAGAGAGAGAAAAGGAGAAAGAAGGAGAAGAGAGAGAGAGAGCGAAGAGAAAGAAGAGAGATAGAGACAGGAAGGAGAGAGAAGATTGAGAAGAATTTAAACTTTCACACCCGGAGTTAAAAAAGTGCTCTTCATCATCATTAGGGAGGGGGGGGGGGGATAGGAATCTATTTTCCACTGCTTTCGAATTTATTATTGAATTCCTTCAAAGATTTGGTTCTGCAGGATTTTCTCTCTCTTTCTTCTTTGCTTTCAAGATGGCGGCTCTTGGACGTATCTTTGTCGTAGTTGAGTTTTAAGAATTTATTACAACCTCTTGAGTAATATAGGGTAGATAAGTAAAGGGATTTTCATAGGTAGTAATATAGGCAAATAAAAAATTTCATCGCTGAGAGGGAAGAAAAACAAAGGTTCTTCAAATCTTCACTCACCGGTGTGGATGTAGGTGTGCTTCTTCATGTCTGACTTCTGGTGGAACCTCTTCCCGCAGTACTGACAAGGATATAACAAGAAAAACAAAGGTTCATCACTCACCGGTGTGGATGTAGGTGTGCTTCTTCATGTCTGACTTCTGGTGGAATCGCTTCCCGCAGTACTGACAAGGATATAACAAGAAAAACAAAGGTTCATCACTCACCGGTGTGGATGTAGGTGTGCTTCTTCATGTCTGACTTCTGGTGGAATCGCTTCCCGCAGTACTGACAAGGATATAACAAGAAAAACAGAGGTTCATCACTCACCGGTGTGGATGTAGGTGTGCTTCTTCATGTCTGACTTCTGGTGGAATCGCTTCCCGCAGTACTGACAAGGATATAACAAGAAAAACAAAGGTTCATCACTCACCGGTGTGGATGTAGGTGTGCTTCTTCATGTCTGACTTCTGGTGGAATCGCTTCCCGCAGTACTGACAAGGATATAACAAGAAAAACAAAGGTTCATCACTCACCGGTGTGGATGTAGGTGTGCTTCTTCATGTCTGACTTCTGGTGGAATCGCTTCCCGCAGTACTGACAAGGATAGGGCCGGGTGTCAGAGTGGATGAGCAGGTGTGTGGACAACGTGGAAGATCGCTTGAACGTTTTGCCGCACTGCTTACACTCGAATACTTTCTCGACGTTGTGAACAGATCTTCGACAGCAGAGCCATCTGAGGAGCAGAAGAGAAGAAGTGTGGAGTTGCCTTGGTTGTTATAGAGCTCTAGGTAGTTACTTTTTTTGTAAAAACGTATGTAGCTTTTTACAAATAAGAGATTTTTTAACAAAAATGTTGGTAACAGAAAGATCACATTCCTTGGTTCCATAATAGGTATTGTTAAGACAAGTATAACCACACAGTTTGTTTATCTGATCAAGAATATTAAATCAATTATGAAAGAACCTAAAATTGGATGGTAACTTAAGATCAATCCAGATTTTTTGGTCTGAATTCGTTGCTCTGACAATTATTACAATTGAAATAGAAGTCAGAAGAGCAGACATTTATTTCGAATATTGATGTCCATCAATATTCGAAATAAATGTCTGCTGAAAAGAGCTGATATTATTAAACAAGTTAAATCAAGTTTTATTTACAAATGACATAGAATATTGTATACATACGTAGATATTAAAATTAAGAAAACAAAACTTGATCAAGGGCGGTGCTAATGCCAACGGCATTCTCTTCCTTCTAGCATTATCCTCGCCTGGTGGTTACCTTCCACCATAGAGTCTTATTATTATTATAAGTTTAATTCAATTCAATTATACGTCGGAGGGAACAACAAAGACTCACCTTTTCTTTTTTTTTAAGGTTATTGTGCCCCGGAACCGCTATCGCATTACTTCAGGGCACTTTACCTTTACATCCATGCCATTCCGGAATTGGAAAACTCGGTTAGCATTTTCCGCTCCGGCCGGGATTCGAACCCGCAACCTCCGGGTCAGCAACCAATGCTCTTAACCACTGAGCCAAAGACTCACCTGTGTTGACTCAAGCTGACCTCCGCGCCGAACGTCTTATTGCACAGCTCACAGGCATACGGCCTCTTGCCGTTATGCGACCGCCTCGCATGCACCTCCAGCCCGTGTGGGGTCGGGAACATCTTCTCGCATTTGATGCAGGAGAAGATGTCGCCCAAGTTGGGGCCCCCGCCGCCGCCGCCCCTGAAGAAGTGATTGTCCATGGAGTGGGACGCGCCCGCCAGGAGGTGTTGGCGGAGGCGGAATAGTTCCTCGGCGGTGGGGGAGGACGGGGGCAGGGAGGAGTGAAAGAACGGGTGGTGGTTGCCTGGAACAGGAAAAGGTGTACCGAATTATAAAACATCAGGATAAAAGTTCAGATAAAATTAGCTTCCCCTAAACTCGGGCTATAGTGCGCTGTGGTTGGATGAAACTCCCACTTGAAGCCGTGACTTGCTTATCTTAAATTTCGTCGAGTTGAGTGGTTACCGGCTAGTAATCCGAGTGGTGTAGGGATCCGTTGGTTCGAAGCTTGCATGAATTTTTTATTGTACATGTTAGATCAAGTTTTATAATTCTACATTATTTTTAGTACAAAGAATTTTAACATGGAAATTGAAATTAATAAAACAAAACTTGATTAAGGGTGATGCTAATGGCCACGGCATCCTCAATTTTAAATATTCTTTATCAGTGAATACAGAGGTTTTGAAAATTTATTCATGGGTGGATTGACACATCCTCCTAGAGACCTAGACGAAATAACTTGGATCTTCTTCAAGCAAGGATATTCAGTCAAGGGCCATCCATCACAACCAATGGAAAATTCCAAAATGTCAACAACAATATTTCGTCAAAATTCACGCGAAAATTTCTACAGTTACGACCTACTAGGAGATTTCAATAGAGATAAACTAATGCGTTTTAAAAAAGAACCATTGAAAAGGAACATTCATTACCAAAAGTAGGTCTGACGATTTTGTTTTATAAAATAACGAATGTCACCTTTGTTACTGAACTCCACTTCAAGTTCTTGAGAAATCAAAAAGAAATCTGATACAACAAAACAAGCAATATACGAGAGTAACATAATGCAAAGTTGACACATTTTGTGAACCAAATTAGCTTTCAGAATAAAAATGTCACCTAATGCAACATTGCTTTCTTGTTTCAGAAAATCTTTGCAAGCTTCACAAAGTTGACTTTTTTGACATCAGATCTGCCGGATTTAGAATTCCCAGAGGAGTTTTGCTCACTGTATTCTCAATTTGTAAGTAAAATTTATATTTGATAATATGTATTAAGCTTTATTATTTAAAAATATATCATGATCGTGTTTAAGAAGAAAAAAAAGGATTTCTTAAAAAAAAATATATATTAATTTACCCTAATTTAAGTTATTTTAAGTTAATTTTAAGCAACCATTGTAAACCGTTCAAAAATTTGAATTGTTAAAAATAAAATACAAAAATACAAATACAAAAAAATGATCATTTATGATCCGACTTTCAGAGAAAACTAATTTAATTCTAGGACGAATCAGCTGGCAGGGGTATGAAAGGGGGTACAATGGTACATGAGCCGGAACCTCACAAGCCCATCTCAACTCAGGTATAAAACTTTCTTGTCCCTAAAGGCCAAATTATAAAATAGGATTACATCGAAGATGTAGGAAGACCATCCCTTGTCCGAGATATGGTGCTCTCAGATTGGGTGAACCTTTTCCTAGATTTGGTGCTTTCTGATTGGTTAAAAGTCGTATGGTCTTTCCGTTGTAATCCAATTTCAAAATTTGTCCCCAAGCCAAGGAAGCATTGTCTAGTTTGGAGTTTCCTTCTGAAAATCCGACTCAATTCCGTCTCCTACTTTACAACATGTAAGAATGAACTCTCCTGTTACCTGCTTTCTACTTTATCTCTCTCGACATCAGTACAACATCTTCTCTCGACATCATTACAGCAAAGCAAACACAGAACCATAAGGAAAATTGTCACAATCTCTTATTGTTTTGGTTTTTATTAAATAAGAAGTGTATTTAAACTTTTGTTCTTCATTTTTATGATTTGATCCCCGCTCCGCCTCTGTAGCTTCATCTAGTTTTTCTTTCATTTTATCTCCTCAAGTTCTTTTATAACTAAATTAAATTGTCAAGAAAAGGTTTCTTCCCTGTTATGTCTTTTCGGAGCAAACCTTTTTCTTCTCTCTCTCTCGTCTGAAACTGTTAGCATCTCTCAACACATCTCACTCCAGCTTCTCTCAATTTTAAGTTGAGACAGTTTATAGGAACTTAAGGTAGGTACAACATGGTCTTCCAAAGGTTTCATGATAATTTTATTGTAAGTAGTGTAAGTTTTTTGTGGTTCTTTTCTCAATCTATTCAGTAAAGATAGTGAAATATTTAAAATAAAAAAAATTAACACCACTTTTTAACGATATTAAGTTGCTTCATAGAGTCCAAAGAATTTTCAAACAATCTCACATGCTCTATTGCATAAAGAAACAAAAAGAAGCATTTAAATGTTATTTACAATGTATTTTTTGTATTTTTCTTCTATCTTTTATAAGATTTCAGTGGTACTTCGAATAGCTCAGTGGTTAAGCACTCGATTGCCTTGGAATGTCACGTGTTCGAACCCCCGCGCCAACAAAAAAAATTATTCAAAAAATTATTCAAAATTTTGTTACAATTGTTTGTAAGGTATACCTTCCGGTGCACTCGTGTTGACCTAGCACCTTTATTATAAATATCTAATTTATTAAGACTTTTTACAATAAGGTGTAATTTGTAATAGTGTACCAACATGTTAATTATACCTTTTCAAATAAATACATATAAAAATATATATTTTTAGTACATAAACGAATCTGCTAATATTACCACTAGCATTCAGAAGACTGAATTTCTATATTGTCATCTAAAACCAACATCTGCTGCTGAAACTACAACAACTCCTCAAAATCAGAGGAAGAAGCCTGATGCACACTTTCACCTCATCCACCAGCGATTGAAACGATGGGAAAAATCTCCCGACTGCACAATTGCACATCCCTTCACAAGATTCCACATTCCCTCTCGCACTTCATCAACACAAATGCGCCCATCATGATCATTTTCCCCGAAACTTCCATGAGAAACGCAGGGCGTGAAGCGATAGATACAAAAGTGAAAACCACCCTGGGGAGAGTCGAATAATAAAAATGATATTTTCGGGAAGAAACTCGTCCCCCCCTCGCCACGTCGAGTTTTCAACTTTTCCTCTTTGTTTTCTTGCAGCTGAAATTTGATCTCGGTGGGAAGAAAACTGTGGCGAGTGAACTGTGGAAGAACAAAGGGAAGAACACTGTGGCAAGTGCATTTGACTGGAAAGTTCGTTAGGAGAGTGTTGGGATTTTTGTTATTGATTCATGTGTATTTGTCTGTCCCGGTAGCTCAGTGCTAAAGGCGGCACTCTGTGAATCCGAAGACTCCAGAGGTCGTGGGTTCGAAACCCAGCTGGGCCATGACATGTTATCCTCCCAATTGGGATTTTTACCACCTAATAATATGTCTTGGGATTACTGCTCGAATAATGGTACTTTAATAGTCCTAATCGGGACTTATAAATAAGGCGATATTATTATTATTTAGAAATGTTTAGTTTGTAGAGGTATTTATTATAAAAAAGGACTCTGAGTACAGTATGGAAGTATATTTTCCATCTTTGGTAATTGTCTATATTTTCGAAATGTATATAATTCATTGAAATTACATCAACTGATTTTGATATCCCAACTCATATTATTGGTTGTCAGATAAACAAGGATCCTGAAATGCAAAAATTGCTACAATCGGCATAAAGGTGTTTCCTTACTCTTCTCCATATATTTTCTTCAAAAATTGACTCGTCAATCATTCCGAGAGCAGACACTTTAATCTCGCCGCATATTCATCATCCCGAGGTACGAGGCATAGCTTCATTATGCGGACCTGCGCCCTGGCGAAAGTATATGTTTGAAGAAAATCACAAGGCCCTATTGGATTTTCAATGAACTGAAGGAATGCAGTGAGTTGAGGGAGAGATAGGAAGTCAGGCGAGGAGTTAGAAAGGGAACAAGGTACGAAATTTGTATCAACTAAAAATGTTACGAATACCCATGATGAATCAGGAAAAAATTGAACGTAGATTTCAATAAACATAAATGAGATACATGAATAGATACATTAGAATGCCATAAATTTAAATAATAAAATTGAACCTTGGGGCACAATATCGCCCGAATTAAGAAAATGATTACATTATTTTACTAATCATACACTATCCCTTAACACGCTCTCTGGTCGGAATTTCAATCAATTACAGGACATATCAGCTTTTAGGGAGAGTGGTTGGGATTAAAAAATCCTAGTTATTTAATCCCGTTTCATAATTCCTAAATGCCAAGCAACAGGAATAGCGAGAGACACATTTCCATGATTTATATGACTTTCTTTCACAGAGTATACTAGGTAAAATGAACAGCAAAAAAGTTCCAGAGAGGGAGATTATACTGACTGAAAAATTTGAGACGGTGGACCAACATTTATACAGGGTGTCCCGTATACAGATGCAAATATTTTGAGGGTAGGTTCAGCCCACCGTGGACTATCATATGAGCGAAACTTGCAGTGGGGCATTTTTCTTCGTTAAAGAGTTATGGCCAAATCCCTGTTTTTCCACACAGGTCTAGAGGTCACTTAGATCGATTCACGTTTTTAAAGAAATATTAGCCAGTAAGTAATTTTTGACTTCATGTATGGATAGTCATGCATATTTCCCTTGAAATGCAGTTGGTTGCATGAAAAAACATTGAAAGACCAGAGAGATATTTAATCATAAGTTCAATATTTTTCTAAAATTCGATTTTTCCCTGTTTTCCCTTTCGTGAATTTAGAGTACTTCTACAATTGCAATTCTGCGTATCACTAGGTAAAAAAATACCCTTTGCTATTTTGTTTCAATAAATACAAAGTTCTTTCAGACGCGTGAAGGAACGAATGAGATACGCCTTATCAAACGGCACCAGAAGGAGAGAAACACATCTTTCAAATTTTGAATCTGGGCGCTATTGCATTTTGAAGAACACTCGATGCCTGAAGCGGTCTTTGTGACTATTTTTGTGCCAACTGCAAGTTATAAATGAAATTTTTCTGAGTACAATTAGTTCTATTAACCAACTATATCAATCAAATCTAATAGTTAAAATAACAAGGCGATCAATTTGTTCGGTGGAAGAGAAAGCCACAAGCTTTAAACCTCGCCCTTGGTTCGCTACATATTCTTTTGGGTTCTTTTCATTTCATGTCCTGTGTTGCAGAATGTATCATGTTTGTAGGTTATCAATAAACTACAAACATGTATCACTGTATCACCACCCTTGATCAGTCTTTGTTTATATTTATTTCACAAATTGTTACCATGTTCACTGTAAAAAAAAAAAAATGTAAATAAAGCTTGATCCAATTGTTTATAAAATAAAAATAAAGTATTAATAATAATAGTAACCTTAAGGTTGGATGTTCGAGTTTTACCCAAGGTTAATTTTCGGCACTATTTGTTATGTTTTTGATATCATGATTGTGATAAACACAAAAATGATATTTTTAATTTTACTTCTAAAAATAAAATCATAATTTTTGTTGGTAGCGCAGAGTCTTTCTCCATGTGTATTCTTTTTCCATAATTACACCACTGGTTGCTGCTTTCGTTGCAGCCTCTCTCATTTTTCCTCATGATAACCCTGTCATTCCGTAACCCCATTCACATAAAAGTTCACACCGACCGACCACTGTGAATGATCAATTTCCCTCTGTTAAACATCCCAGAGCAGTGTATTTATACCTCAAATTACGCGCTAATTCTGTTAAAATTCAGCCAACTTTGAATTTTCCATCATGATTCAGAAGTGTTTTTTGAGCTTTGTGTGTACTGCGTTCCATGATCTTTAAAGTGATATAAATGAGCTTTCTTTTTTATAAAACTAAACATAATAGGGTATTTTTTTAACTAGTGATACGCAGAATTGCAACTGTAAAAGTACTCTAAATTTACTAAAGGGAAAACAGGGAAAAATCAAATTTTAGAAAAGTATTGAACTTATGATTAAATATCTCTCTGGTCTTTGAATATTTTTTTATACAACCAACTGCATTTCAAGGGAAATATGCATGACTATCCATACATGAAGTCAAAAATTACTTACTGGCCATCATTTCTTTAAAAACGTGCATCGATCCAAGTGACCTCTAGACCTGTGGGAAAAACAGGGATTTGGCCATAACTCTTTAACGAAGCAAAATGCCCCACTGCAAGTTTCGCTCATATGATAGTCCACGGTGGGTTGAACCTACCCTCAAAATATTTGCATCTGTATACGGGACACCCTGTATATTGCTGAACCCTTCCGGGTTATTGAAATCGCCATTATGACCACCAACCTTCGAGACTGCTGTGAACTGATGAGTTCTAAATTGATCAATTTTACTATCTGAAAATCTTGTACAGTTGCCCTCATCATCTTGGATATTGGAAACTTTTTTTTTTGTGGGGTTTAACGTCGCTTTCAACTGCCATGGTCATATCACGAGGGGGGTTTTACCCTCCATTCGCAGGAAACTCACAAACCTGCTACTCACATTGACCTCACCCAGCCTGAGTGGGGCCGGGAAAAGCCAGCGTCACGAGAATTAGAATTTGAATGGTCACCCATCCAAGTCTTAACCTCGCTGGATGTCGCTTAACTTCGGTGTTCTGAAGGGAACTGGTGTATTCAACATGCCATCGACGCTGGCATGGAAACTTTAAACTACACAACATGTATCACAATTTATCCTTCTCAAAATGTACCTAAAGTGTAAAATCAATGCAGGTGTTCAACTTTACATTAGTTTAATTTTTTCACTTTTTAGTGAATTTTTCACTTTTTTACATCTTTGGACTTAAGCATGTGTGTACATGACTTCGGTATAAACAAAAAAGTGAAAAGTTGTACTAGATGTACTTGTACATGAATATCAAAACATACCTGCACAGCTCTTTCGAGCTTATTAGATAATGATAATGAATAATGTATGATATGGTCACTAATTTAGGTTGGAAAACTGGGAATCCAAGATAAATAACGCACTCAAAATGACTTTGAAACAGATGGAAATGTCAATTTATAATTGAAGACCCCTTTTTGATTGTCTGCCATGTTCCCTTTTTCAAACAGTCTAGTACTGTTCCCAAAGTCTTCCCCCTCAAAAGCTCGTCCCTGGCGAATGACTAGTACTACAATACTTGGGACGAAGAAGTAAAAGAAGCTGAAGAAAGCAGGGGAAAGCGGAAAAGCGGAGGAAAATCTAAAGAAAATGAAATGCTTGTGTATAATTTGAAAAAGAAAAGCGGCGGGGTGGGGGAAATATTTGTGGAAACATCATGGCGATTGGAATGCGTTGCGCAGTAAAATTAATTTCGAAATAAAATATGTCTTGCTGAGAGCAGAGGTTAGCGCGGCGACGGATTTGCGGCGCGGGGTTTCTTTTATTTAATTTTTGTCATGTTGTAAATGAGTGCAAATTTATTGGAATACCTTTGCACAACACTGCACGTTAGTACCCATTATTACTTCCGAGAAATTTCTAATATTAGAAATCGGAAGTATTGTGTTCGTTTTTGTAAAAAAAAATATTTTTTTGCTCCGATTTCAATTTTTTTCATATTTCTGGACGTTTCATAACCTCCTGAGCAAATTTGGTTTTGTGTCCGTCTGTCGGTCTGTCGGTCTGTCTGTCTGTCTGTCTGTCTGTCTGTCTGTTAAAACGATTCCTTGTAACGCGCAAATCTCGGAAACTACTCGACCGATTTTGATGAAATTTTGTACACATCTAGGAGACATTCTGTAGATGGTCCCATTTTAAATTCATCGAATTTGTACTAGCGGCTCTGGGTGAAAGAGACCATGCGCCTGACCACTAACTTTTTACTTAAATGCTTATATCTTGTGAACGGTACATCCGATTTTGATGAAATTTTGTATGTATATGCATATTATTGTTTTACACAGGCTTTTTATATTTTCTATTTAATTAATTATAATTTGACTCTGTTATTTAAGAAAATCCGAAATTTTGGACAATAAAGTCAAAAAATAAGAACCACGACTTGCCGATACAGAAATTTTTGTGGAATCTAGAATGTAGAAAAAACGGTTTTCTACCATATAAAACAAATTTGAAGAAAATCGGTTCAGCCGTTTTGGAGATACGAGTAATTTAGTATAAAAACTCAAAATTCGCACGTGTACATAATGTGAAACAATCACGAGGAAGTATTGTGTCCATAATTGGCAGTGTTTTTTTATACTATTTATTGAAAAAAATGTCAAAATAACCATTCCTTTGTGCCTTGAAAATTTTGACGATATATGAGTACCTACCTATGGTCAATAATTTATTTTTAATATTGTCTCTGAATTTTCAACAAAGAAACACTAAAGAGTTAAATTTTGGATGGACCGAACTTTAATAGTAATCGAGAAATGTTACTAAAATAGAATATTTTAATCACGGTAAGAAGGTATGTACAATTTTAAGAAGAGGTGAATTAGTTTGCCTAAAAGACACTACAGTCTACGCGACCTATTATGTTGCAAAGACTCAAGGCTGTCATGTCACTCACCTGCAGCATTGGCTGGGTTGGCCATGGCGGCAGCGGCGGCGGCAGCCCCCAGACTCAGGTACAAGGATCCAGTGAGGATGTTCCTGTTGGAATCCAACCCCTCCACATTGTCCTTGGAGAACCCATTCTGGAGGCCCGGGAAGCTAGCGAGGCCATTCCTCGATCCAAACCCCACCGGGTGATCCTTGAGGTCTGCCCGACTGAGAAGAAGCTCTGGAAAGTGCAGGCCGGGGTAGAGGAAGGAGCGCGTCACAGAGATGGTTTCCGAGAAAGGCGAGGCGTATGGGGAGTGTTTGACGCGGGAGTCTGGCCGCAAGAGAGCGCTCACACTGAAAGCCTCCGAGTTTTTCCGCAAGGGTTTCGACAGGAAAGTGGGAGAGGTGGAGAAGGGTTTGGACAGAAAGGGAGGGGAAGGCGAAGGCGAGCGACGCAGGATGTCCACACTGGGTGACCTTGAGTGGGCGGGACTGTCGACTTCCAGCTCAGGGGAGGTGGAGGGCGTGGCTAACTTGTCTTCGGGCTCAGGCGTCCAGGTGATGGTCTGCGGAGATGAGCGATCTGTCATTGTTGTGACGTCAGCTTTCTGTCGGAGTCGGTCTTCGTCTCGTAATCTGTCCTCGTTTTGTAGAAACCTTTCCTGGTTCTGTCGAAACCTTTCGTCACTTCGGAATCTGTCTTCGTTTTGATGAAACCTGTCCTCTTCTTGAAGGTTCTTGTTAAACCTTAAAGTGTTGTTGTTCTGAGAGTCAGGTCTGTCATCAACATCTGGTTCACCTTCGTCCGAAAGGTCCGGTTCCTCGTCTGACTTGTCGTTCACCAGTCTTTGTATTCCAAATTTGATCGAATCTGCAACCAAAAGAAGAGAAATATTGGAATTGGAATCATATTTGAAAAGGGAATTCTTGAACATGAAAGTTTTTTTACAATGGTAATTCTCCATTTATCTTCATTTCTAGTAGCTGCTTGTCTAGTACCTAGTATATTTTCATCAATACTTTTATCAAGAAGAGGAAGAAGAAGAAGAAAAAGATAAAAACACATCCACCAAATATCAAATTAAAGAAAGGAAATGGAAGTCATAAATATTGGCATGCGTGAACTTGTATACAAAATAATCAACCACTTCAGATCATTCAACAAATCATTCACTATCAAACATAAAGTTCATCTAAAAGCAATCAGTTACATGGATGCTCCGATGAACATAAAGTTAACAGAATGATGAAGACAAAGTCAATATTAAACTGTTGATAGATTGGATCATCCCAGGAACGTGCGATGCAAGTTTATGTCTTGTTTTTTATGAGTGGAAAATAATGGAACGATCTGAATTAAATTTCAATTTTATTACATGTACGAGTATACTCGTATCAATCAAAAAGAGATCAGTCAAAATTCATCTCGTTAAATTGTAAACGTTCGTGAAAGACTTGGAGATACATAAAAGGTTGATTATTTGTTGATTTTAAATAGCAGCATGAATGTACTGAAAATGCATTATGAGTATGTACCTATAGTACTCCGAGGTTTTGTTTGTATTTTTAACCTAAGATTCGAATAGATAAAAAGTTTTATTTTGTTAGGGGTTACTCATTTTAGTAAGTATTTTCATTACTTATAATATTATGTGATCTATTTATTAATCAACAATCTGAATAATATTAATAATCTAAAGTGCACTGAAAGTCAAGAGGTACCCACTAGTCTGGTAATCCAGGTAGCGTACGGATCCGTTGGTTCGAATCCCACCCATTGAATGCATTTTTCCTCATTTATTTCAGTATGTGGCCACAAAAAAGTAAGACTCAGAGGGTAAGGCCATAGAAAATGATTTAAGCATTAACATCGCGTAGTGATTACCTTCCACTAAAGAGCGTTATTATTTTCATCTACTTTAGGCACCTAGAGTATTAAGTAGGTACCTTGATCACAATACGAACACCTAATTATGTATCTGAGTCAATATCTAATTAATTTATTATTAAGGTACAGAATTTCTGTATTTGTATTAAGCCATAGGTGACGAGTGTGGAGAATTCCCGGGAGTATTTGAAATTAATAAATCATAACTCACAGCATTTGGATCCTGTCATGCTACTCAAATCCCGATATTTTCAATCCGCCAGCAAAAAACTGAAATAAAGCACCAGTGCCGTCATGTTTGGGGTCAAGAGGAAAGATTTTCTGTTGCAATTTTGTATTTGAAAATCGCGCAAGATGAAAAGGACGATCCTCGGAAAGAAAATCTGTGTAAATGTAAAAATCCATGAAGGATAAAAAATATTTTTATTGAAGAAACTATGCCTCAAAATGAAGGCTCTTTCCACGTCACTCTCATTAACAGCTGTGAGAGTAATGGGACTCTTTAGTCTCATTCTTGCAGGACAAACAGAATATTGTATTGTATAACATTTCTGGATGAAACTCATGATCCCCATGATAGTAAAACCAATAGCGTAAAAACACCCTTTGAAACTCCTAGTCCGATAGTCATGGCAAGAAAGGATGCACAAGAAGTCTATATCAGAGTTTTTGAAGACGCCATTATTAGAAGTAAGTAGAGGGAATTTTGAACTCCTGGTCGAAAGTGTTTTGGCTATTCACGCATGAAACGCGTAAACAGGAGCACACAAATTCAAATCAGAGCGTCATTTCTAGAATCGGAACGGTTTTTGGACAAAGTCCTGATCGCTGCAAGAATAGCATTAGACTCAATCCCCTGTTCAAACTCATTAGACTTCATACTAAAAATAATAAATAAAATAATAAATAAATATTTTTATTTGTATTTTGGGAATATTACAAGGGTTGGCATATTGACATACATTTATCTAAAATATTAGTAGAATGTGATCATGAAAAGTGAAAAGAAAAAAAGAAAAAACATGTACCAAACAGAGTGGTAGTATCCAAAAAAGTATGAAACTTAAGTAAGCGTGCACCTATTAAAATTAAATAAGGGAGAATAATCTTTTTTTTGTAAAACAATGTAAGAAACTTGAAACTGAGGAAGTGAATGGATTAAACAATTAAACAATCTAATTTCCCTATTCATAGAGTAGGTAAATTAAAAGTGTACCAATTTGAATTAAAAATAAAAGATATAAAAAAATCCGGGAGTGAAAAAAGTAACTGTAAAATTCCAGATTAGTGGGGAGGTCGAGCCCCCCACATAAACTATCTAGGTATTACTCTTATTCATGAAGTAAGCAAGTTAAGAATGAACCTATTCAACTTAAAATCAAATAATAATATCAGTGACTCAATGGAGAAAGAAAGAAGGTTCTTTATTACTATCAAGCTAGCAGAAGATCGAAATTCGGGGGGAGGTTGAACCCCCCACTTAAACTATCTGTTATTATTCTTATTCATTTAGAATGAAAGCTCGTATTTTCATAGCTTCTGTCATGAACTGGTGAATGTTATACAGCTTGTTCTTGTCAGCCATTAGACTTAATACTGTCATTTTACCTATTTTTCAATTTTTACTGTTATATTTATGACATCAAGTTAAATAGATAATACAAAAAAATAAATTTAAAGCATAAGAAATTATGACTTCGAGTCGCGGCATCCTTTGTTGTTATATAAGGGCAAGGTTTTATTCCTTCCTTTCAAACATTTTAGTCCACATTTTCTGGACTGGACACTCCGGCACTAGACTAATTCCTCCGGGACGATGATTGCAGGTGTTGAAGCTTAGGTTGAAAAGGTTTACATCATCAGAACATGGACCAGGAGAGAGAGAGAGAGAGATGAAAAGAGACAGAAACAAAAAGATAAAGAGCAATATAGAAATGAAAGAGAAAGAGAGAGAGAGAGAAGAAGGAATAGGGAAGGTGCAGTGACAGAGATAGATAGAGGGAGTTGGAGAAGAAGATAAAGGGATACAATTGTGTAGAGGGACAGAGAGAGAATGAGGGAAAAAAAACTGAAGGAGAGAGAGAGAGAGAATGAGAGGGAAAAAAGACTAAAGGAGAGAGATAGAGGGACGGAGAGAATTTCATGTTCCATTGTATTGGAAACGCTTTGGTAATCTCGGATGAGAGCAAAAAATATTATTTTGATTATGATGTGTACCTTTGATTCCCTGAACTCTCGATGCTCCCCCCATGACCTTTCATTTGTTCCTCCTCCTCTTTCATCTAATTCAATCTTTCACCGACCTCAGTAGCTTGATCGATAAGGCGTCGGACTTGTAACCTAGTGGTCAGTGGTTCAAGTTCTGGTTTCAGCGTAGATTTGGTAAAGCAAGTTTGAGTAGTTGTGATATCACAAAAGTAATTTAGACAAATGTGATAACTCTTTTTTCAATTTTTCTGTGTGTTTTTCTCTGTTTTTTATACCTTTATCGAGTCTCTATTTTTCTCTGAAGTTCTTTTTCTCTTTTTTATCTCTTTCCACCTTTATCTGATATCTTCTTTTGCAATTATAAACTCTATTTACTTTTCTATTTTTATGTATACTGAATCTATTCTTTATGTGTACAATTCTACACACATAGAGAATACATATATTTGCAATTTTCTGTGTCCCTTCATTCTCCATATTCCATGTTTGAAATACTGTTCCAATTTTAGCATCAAATTAAACTCATATGTACCTAATTATAATTAGACAATTAGTTTTAAATGGGCTACGGCATGCAATATCTTTCGAAATCAGAAGAAAAATCACCCAAAAGGGAAAACCCCACACTGTTTCGATTTTTTACTAATGAAAACAATAAATCTGCTCCACATTATACAACTGAGGCCCTTCTACCCCCACCCAACCTCCTGGAGAAAACAATTAAAACCCATTCGTCAAGTCATTAATTTCCAATGTTCATGGCAAGTCGCCTCACTCGCCAACGTCAATAAAAAGCCTCACCATCGCAACCCTCTTGCTTTATTTACAATTCTATCACTGAACAATAGACGAAAACAAATAAAATATAAGAGTTTGTAATAAATACAAAGTGATAAATATATCCGCCGAGGGTGGGCGAACAAGTGCAATCATACAAACGGAGGCTTTGCAAGATTAACAGTTGATTCATTATTCATTTTTCTATTATCATTCAAAACGGGAGAGAATTGAGGTTCTTTCTCTTTTCAATGGGAGCAATAAAAAATTGCACCGAGGAGAACTTAGTTCTAGTCTTGCACCCTTCGAGTTTATTATTATCTTTACCGTCATCAATAGTATCAGCAACAGCTTCATCTCCAATCTCATTATCAACATCAAGAGCAATTTTTTGTTTTTGTTTTTTTGATGGTATTTCATAGGCTTTTTATTTTGTAGCCATGAAACAGAAACTACTGTAGACGCTTGAGGTCTGTGTTTTAGCATGCCAATCCCGTAGTATGCCTTTCCTTTGATGGGTAAGAAGTGACGATGCATCCCATTTTGGTGCTGGGTCAACGTGAGTGCACAGGAAGGTGGCATACCTTCCTGTGCAACTATAACCAAATGTTTAATTCAAATTTTTGTCTACTCTGGGACTGGGATTCTAATCCGGTATTTTCCTCATGGCATGTGGATATCTTACCTCTGAGCTAATCTTTCGCTCATCAGAAACCTTTTCGTCATGGACATCATCATTGATGTTGGAAGAAGTATCTTTTGTATCAGCAACTCCATCATTCACAGCATCAGTAGCATCATCAGAAATATCAACATCAACACCAAAGCTACCATCAGTAACTCCATCATTCACAGCAGCAGTAGCAGCATCATCAATGCCATCATTTATAATGTTCCGGATCTAAATAGAAACAAATTGATTTCATGAGGCGTGTGTGTGTGTTCTGGAGGGGTGATGACGGTGCAAAGCTTTCAAGTTTTTTTTACAGGATTAGTTTTTCAGCCCTGAAAATTAGCGACACTTGTTTCGACATTAATGCAGTGTCTGATTTCAGGCCAGAATGAGTTTCATGTGTCTTGATCGGTGGGTTTTGGTGAGATGTAATCTCCCAACTTGATGCTACTAAAGATAAACTTACAAGAAACTTCGACGGGTATAGACATGTATATTTGTATAACAGGTGACAGTTATTGAGCAAACACTGTAGTGATAAACTGATGTAGGTTATATACATTTATTAAAACATTAAATTTCCTGAGACAGAGACCAACAAGGTCTTGAGAGAAACGATGTCAGTTGAAAAAACAATGTTCTTCGAGGAAAAACTAAGTATTTCTTATGTTTTTACGGGTAATCTGGTGTAGGCATTGTTTTAACGGTATTTCGCGAGCTTCTCTTACATGCAAATTTACATTTTGTAACCTGAATAATACAGGAAATTCGCATGTAATTGGTTGCTTACGGGAGAAAATTTCGACATTGTATCATTCATTATATTATTATCAGTAGCTGGTGACATCCCCCAAGTTTTGGTGAAGCTGCTCCAACTACTACAATATTCATGTAAGAAAGCGAACAAATGCGTTATCATTGGAAAACATGGATGTGTCTATACTAGTTGTACGTAGTACCTAAGGCGACATGGATTTGTTTGTATCTTTTCAAAAATACCCGAGAACCCAACATCCTGAATTTTGTAAAACACTTTCAGGAAAACATACATACACATCATTTGTGCATGGGTTTTCCTCCTGAAAGAAAAACAGACGAGAACGGAAAAATATTGCTCGAGACGTTTCACTTGATGAAGACAAAACTTTAGCCGGAGGGAGAACAAGAGAGAGGGAGAAAGGGAAAGCTTTAAGCTGTTTCCCCCTTCCGTAAGGGTGTAATATCGCTGGTGATCTGTTTTCAGAAAATCAACCTCCTTTTCTATACATTTTCATTTCAGGGCTTCCCCTCCCCCTGTCGTGAATTATTAAAGGGGGGTAAACATCTGTTGAGCCCCCTAATTATTTTAAGTCGCCCCTTCCATTTCTGTGATGTGATACAATTAAAGATCCTCTTTTCGTTTCACCCTAATCATAGCTCAGTGTGAGGTCTCTTGTCTCCTATCAGTTTGATCTTTTGTCCTCTTTGTGTGATGTGTGGGGATTGAGTGTGGTTTTGTGTTGACGCTTTTCCCGAACAATAGGTTCAGGTACAGCAAAGAAGTCAGGAAGTACTTGACAGCTTTTGTAGTATCTGACTTGATTGAATCATAAACATATTAAACATGGAAAGGAAATTTTTTACATTTTGTAAATTGTATGTTTTAAAATAAAAATAAAACTACACAATTATTATAAATAACAAAAAAGCATTTAAAATTTCTAAAAGTATATATTCAATATCACTATGAATACTCAAGGTTTTAGGTTATAAAATCTTCGAACAGTTTCAATCACATCTAGAGGAATCACATTCAATCACATCACAATCACATTTATAATGACTTCCTCCAGCTTCAAAGTCATATAAGTTGATTCTGTTGAATATAATAGAGATAGAGAGATTTTTTGTAAATTTATTTTCATATAAAAACACATTTTTGAAAGGCCAATATATAAATAAATTTTGTAATATTAATTTTGACAGGATCGTTAGTAAAATTACTGTGTTACAATATTGTTACACTAGATCCAATAATAGAAGAAAAAAACTCCACACAAGAAGCAAATTCACCGTACAAACAAAGTTTAACCATATCATTGTTTGCAGAAAATGAGCATTTCAACATTACTTCCAATTGAACGGACAAATTTCCAACACCTCCTGGGTTGATCAATATGGAAATCAGACTTTTGGTTTTTGGCTGAGCACAAACAGAGATTAATGTAGTCTCGCCCTCTCTACATCTCATTGATTCCTTTGTTGATGTTCGCTTCAATTGGAAAACTGGCTTTGTAAACAAGTAGGGAAGAGTCGGGTAAATATTTACTTTGCATTAACACTTGTACCATGTGGCTTTGTTTTGTTAAAATGGTTGTCAGAATTTCTTGCTTATTGTATTTTCAAAATCTAATTGTAATGTTTGTAGGACTTTACAAATGTGCGGATGACGTAAAAACCTTTATATGCGAAATTGCCCCGCAAAACTTTCAAAACCTTTTTTTTAACCAAATTAAGCTACTACTTTAGAACTATGAAATGAAGAATAAAATATTCACCTCTATTTTACTATTGCAACGCAATAAATTCATCAGTGTGATCTTTTTTCTTCTGAAAAATTGTACATCCAGCGTAAAATATGGGTTTAGAACTTCATTGTGTCTTCTGGTTTGAATTGTAGGAAAGGGTTGCTAAAGTCGATTAAATCGACACTATAACCAATTAGATTTCGCTCCAGAAAATATCAAGTAAGAAATTTAGCAGGTGTTCTTGATGTATTTAACTTTATTGCCTCAAAGGGTTGTACAGAATTAACTCGCGAGTTGCAGAAAAAAGGATTCAAGAAAGGCTTCACAATAGTTGATTCGTCACAGGCAAAAATAAAAGGCGCCCTATGTGTAATGAGCCGCATCGTGTTTCGTCAACTAATTACACATGTTCTGTAATGATTTGCGTTTCGCTTTGATTAGCAACCATTGGAACACATTTTTATTTCTGAGGCCGTCAAATTGACACTGAAATCTCAATCAAAAATCTTTGTCGTCGCTGCAGATGACGAAGCAAATTTGTGTGAGGCGCGAACAAGTGTTAGGATTGGGATCTATGTAGTATGTTTGGTATGGAAAAGTGTTGGATAATGTTCATTATGTCAAAGTGAGAGAGAATCACATAATATATTTCCTTTTCAAAAGTCATCGTGCCCGAGTGAGTTAGCGCGCTAGGCATTGCACGCATGGTGACCTGGGTTCGATCCCAGCGGTACAGGAATATTTCTGCTCTGTACTTGGATGTTCGGGGTCCACTCATACCTCGTGAGGAAAAATGAGTAGCTGATTTAATGTTAGCAGCGACCAGTGGCGGAATTATAGGCAAAAATAAGATATGAGGATATTAAACATATGGAAAAGTCCAATAATTCTGCGCTACTCACTAAAAGTGTGATATAATAACACAAAAAAACACATTTATTTAATTATTATTTCGTATTCAAATTATTTAAAGATTTGGTCTGTTTATTATTGATTTTGTATGCAGACATCTGCATGTCAGAAGTTAGAACTCCTAGGTACCCAACAATTGTATAAGCTGTGTAACATGATTAACAGAGCGCACGATTAGCTCAGTGGTTAAGCACTCGCTTACCATGCGGAAGGTCCCGGGTTCGATCCCCCGTGCCGACAAAAATTTGTATTCTTAATTTGGTTACAATTGTTTGTAAGGGATACCTTTCGGTGCGCTCGTGTTGACCCAGCACCTAAATGGGAAGTATTGTGTCACTTCTCGCCCATCAGAGGGGGGGCATACTACGGGATGGGCAGGCTACAACACAGACCATAAGCGTCTACAGTAGCTCCTGTTTCATGGCTACGAAATAAAAAAGGCTGTGAAACACTCATCTTTAAAAAAAAAAAAAAAAAAAAACTTTACTGTCCACAGCAAGTATTTTTGAATAAGTGGGCGTTAGCGTGGTCCGTCGTGTGATCCATTAAGTCAACTGTGAACTCTCAACAGCATGGTCTGAAATGAATCTGTTTGAGCAGTTTGGTGAGCTTGTCCTTCAGAACTTTTACCTCTGCCCCTACTCTAGACACTTCCAAATTTTTGGTGTTCCACTTAAAATCGATACATTAAGTTAAAACCAAATTGAATCAACTGGTCACAATAGATCTCATTAAGTCACAGTGGTAAATGTACGGGTTGGGTGGAAGAAATTGCCAATATTTGAATGGGTGAGTAGAAGAACCAGGAATGTCAAAAATCGACTTTTCAGGAAAGCAAAAATAAGATTTGTCTTATTTTTGCTTTCCTGATGCTAATGAGTATAATAAAATTAAATTTTACATTCCTTGTTATTCGACAAGATTCTCACAACTAGGTACTAATACCACTAGCAAAAGTGGTCAGTGATTTTGTTACTATCCCTATTTTACATCAGATTTTTTTTCCGCTTCCCCCACTCTAAAATCGACAAAAATTATACTTTTAAGGGGTATTTCTCCTTCGTATTCACAGAGATGATAGAAAAGAGTACATTCTTTCTTAATCTACGAAGAAAAAAAAAATCGATTTTTGACATTCCTGGTTCTTCTACTCACCCATTCATTTATTATCTATATAATATAGTTTATCTTTTCATGTTTATATTGTTCTCAATTTTGTATTTTATTTTTTATCATTACTTGATTGTACAAACTATGAATGAATAATTTAATAATAATTAAAATAGTAAGGGATTTGCTGAAAACCCACAACGCGGACTTATAATACACTTTTAATTGCTCTTTCTATCTCCTTCAGATATCGATTGTACTGCCCCCTCTAATGCCACTATGCCAGTCCTGCTGATATTACTGAATCAATCAGATTGGGAGCAATGATGATGCAGTTTTTGGATGTGTTACCCACTGGTCTGTTATTGTGATTCTCATGACATTGGTGGTTATGAATGAGTGAATGACTTTGACATTCATGTGTCAATAAACGTGGGAAATCACCAGCTCAATAGTGATCCATGTGGGAATGATGAAAACCATATCATTGATCTCCTTCCCTTATTTATATTGGTCTGTGGTTTCCTCTTTTCAAAGTCGACATTTTGCTAGCGTCGGTGGCGCGTTGAATGCGCCGGTTCTCGTAGGACCACCGAAATTAAGCAACGTCCAGCGAGGTGAAGACTTCGTGATGATGGTATTTTGGCTCGACCCAGGCCGGGTGATGTGGATAGTCATAAATCATTATTATTTTGTAGTATACATATATTATGTATGTCTATTATTTAATAAAGTATTTAAAAGTTATAATAATATATAGGTACGGAAGTTTGCACAAAATTGTTTTTTGGAAATTTCCTTGCGCGTTGTTATCCTTTGAATCGAAGGCTTCTGTAACTGAAACCATCGAGCATAAATTTTCCTTCCGAGTACACATTTGTGACATTTCAAGAAAAAAGTCCAAGATTTCCTGTTGACCACTTTCCTGACTGAGTCAACAGAAGTAACGGAAAGTTTTTCCTCGTTATTGATTTATGAGTGATTGAAAATGAAAACAGAGAAGTGAGCTTTGTAAACTTTGTTAAAAAAGTGAATAATTTACGACGCACTCTTTCCACTGTGCTCTTCGGTCAAACTTTTAAACGATTACCTGTACGGAACATAAGTTGGGGGTGGACTGAGGAAAATTTGTTTGATGGAAAAGAGGAGGAGAAGGAGGAGGGAAATTTCATGAATAGGAAATGCGAAATACACTGGAGGAAGAGGAGACTTTCATAGGAGGCAGAGGAATCAGAGCGGAGGAGAGAAGGGTAGGAAATATGAGGGACAGACGAAATTTCAGGGTGGGGAGAGGGCTGTTTGTTGACCAAAAATATACCTAAAGCATGTTGTTCGCTGAGTAAACATCAAGTCAGTTTATTGATGGATGTGCAGGTTGTTTAAAGTTGATCCAATGTTTTGGGCTTGGTGTTTTCTCGTTTTATTATCATCAGGTATTTTTTCTTGCATAGGTACTTTTTAGAAACAAATCCCACTGGAAAAATCACATAAGGGTACCTGTTTTGCAATTTTCTTGTAGCGGCAATAGTACAATGAGAAAGTATTTCGCACATAAAAAGAGAAAATATTTTTCAATTCAATGAAAAAATGTATTTATCCCATACAAAGAGAAGATAGGTATTCCTCAAATACAAAAAAGTATTTCTCCCATACAAAGCGAAATTGTTGCTCCACAATTAAGGAAAGTATTTTTCCAATACAAAGAGAAGGTATTTCTCCAACAGAAACAGAAAGTATACCTGCAATACAAAAAAAAAGTATTTCTCCCATATAAAAGAAATTATTTCTCCAATACAAAGAGAAAGTCTACTTGGAAAAGTTTCTGATTGAGGCTCTGGTTGGAGTTAAACATGATAATTTCAAGATTTTACAAAACTTTGGAAAAAAGTTTTCCCTTTTGTGGTGAACCTAGCATAATAATGATCTTGTTAAAGGCAGGTAGGAGAAGCAAGCCACTAGATTACTACCTTCGTTACTATTTACCGTTGTAATGGCTTCTGTGTTGCAAGATATTCTTTAAACTTTTCCTTTATTGTCAGTAAAGTTTAGCTGGGTAAGTATGAGATTATGAAAATATGATTTAAACGAGAAAGTTTTTTTTTACCCTTTTAAAGAACAGAACCTCAATTGAAAAAAAAAAAAAAAAAGAACAGATCATTATTTGTTATTTGTCTGAATTTATAGTCTTTGAAAAGGTATGAGAATTTTTTTTTTTAATTTCACTTTCAACTCGTACATTCATGCCACAACAAGGGTTTTACACTTCATTTACTGGTTACACATTTATACTATACTATCCAACCACAGTTATATTATACCCGTAATTAAATTATACGTCCGTTCTGCGGATTTTAATTTTTTTAAAACTAAGGTCAGAATACCAGTAGAAACATTTCCAACAACGAATAAAGTCATATTCATAGGACTGATGAATGGTGAAATACTTGCTGGTTATCTGACTATTCAATTAATTATTTACTTTATTACTAGGTAAAAAATTACTTAGTAGAAATTCACTTTCTATGTATATGAATTTCTACTAAGTAAATAATTTCATCAAAATTCGAATCCTAGACAGATCAAAGTGTTTCAATAATAAATTCACATTAGGATGTCCAATATAAACACCATGCTCAAAAAAATTCTGTATGAACTTTTACCATAAAAGATAATAATACTAAAAAAAATAGATAATAACAGAAAAATATTTATATTATTTTTCTGTACCTCAATGATATTTTTGCATATCTATATGGATGATATATTAATGTTTACTCTCTGCATGGGTGATATCTGGGAGTTGCGTGATGAGACTAAATTAACTCACCCGCTATCTCAGGCTCAATCTTAATGCCTGGGTTTCGTCTGGTCACTAGTAGTGGACATGCATAGTCCAGAGCTATGACCTAGAAACGTCCTTCCCCAATGCCCCATACGAAGAAAATCTTTCAACAAACATGCTCCTCATGTCCATCATACTGGTGTCTCTGCTAGTTGAAAAGCAAACAGAAGTAGATACTCATTTTATGGAATAAACACAGGTGATAAAAGTTAGGTATATGTAGGCTTGATCACGATTAAGCCTACGAGCCTACCCGAAACTTAAGTCGGCGAGTGAAAATTTAAATCATCCTAGTTTTATATTAATCTTAATATACAGGGTGGACCAAAAAAACGTTTACACCCGTTAATGGTAGATTACTGACAACATTTCTAGGACGGATCTGCAATCCGTTTTTTCGGATTCACCTTTATAACTGCACAAAGTGATTTTTTGCAACTTTCTGAAAAAGTCCGACTTTGGCTTATTCTTCAGGTCAGAACTTTTTTCCTGTTTAAGATGAGTTGATTCTGAACAATTTTGCAGAAAGCCAACAAAATTTCGATGTTTCTAGCTACACTACTTTGTTTTTTACGGTTTGGTTTGGCATCTTTTTTGACACCTGAATAGAAAAAAAAATTCTCATGTAAATTTTTTACACTTTGAAACACTCAAGATTTGCCCGAGCAAATTTTGGCACAGACATGGGCAAGTTTGATAAAAGTTGGCGGCCAACCCAAGGATGCTAAAAAATAATTTTACGATTTTTTATCACGTGATCTTCTGGGAAAACGAACCAGGTAAGTCTTAAAAAATGATGTTCAAAATCTTAAAAGTGTTGACCGTGTAGGGTCGTCTTGTACTCAAAGAGTAATTAGCTATTTGTCTGATAATTATTTTCCTTGGAATTAATTAAAGGCCAGTCAAATTAATGATTGTTTGTTTCTCGATGATAGTTTTCAAGCATATTTTTCTGCATTCTGTGAAATATTATCTTTAAATTTCTTGAGTTTTTTTAGTACAAGTTACTTAACTATTAATATTCGGATGCTGAAATGGCAGACATGCATTTAGCATATGGAGCTGCCAACAGGAACATTTGGAATCACATGAAAAACATAGTTTACGAAATACCAGTGGAGACGCAAGAGTAGCAGAATCTGGTAGCAAGAATCCTGTTGGCATTCAATGACCTGACAGAAAAACCTGGAATCTTCCGCAACATTCAACGGAACATTATGAAGAGGTTTAACTTATGCATCCAGGAAGGTGGACGCCACTTCCAACAGCTCCTCTGAGGGAATTGAGAAGGGAGAAAGAGGGAGATAGAGAGAGAGAGAGATAGAGAGCGAAAGAGAGAGAGAGAGAGGCAAGAATGAGGATGTGAGAAATATTAGCTCGTAGGTAAGAAGGCTTGGTTCACAATTAGTGCTTACTAATCAAAACACAGTGGCATCACAATGCCAAAAACAGCGGATTACGGACAAATTTACTATCTCTGCAAAGCTATTAATAACTCCACTCTACAGTTCTTGATAGAACTAAGGTACTAAAGTCACCATTGGTTTCAAAAATTTGTCTGAGGAGAATCCATAGTGTGTACTATGGCTAAATAAAAAATGGCAACAGTCTTTTTTATTTTGTAGTCATGAATTTTTTGCTGGCTCTGGCGTTCGGACCGGGTGGACTAGCTTACCACTGAGCTAATTGTGCGCGTCTAATCGTTTCTCATTGAACATACTAACACAAAATGATTTTTTAAATCCCTTTTTGTTTATATCAAAATAGTATAAAACATAATAAAGACTGCAAAAGTTTATTAATTTTACAAAATATAATCTTGTTTTTTTCAAGACTTCTATTAAGAGTTGGCAATCGGTAAATATTTGTTATTTAATTAGTATTGTTTATGTTAGAAGAACCTACCTACATATTTACCTGGATTTATTTCATAAACTCTATTTTCGTTTGGAAAATTCGCTAGTTTTTTTTCTCTCTCGTAGGGAAGCATAAGAAAAACCATCCTTACATTATCAAGGCAGTCTCTCAGGGGCTTACATGAATAATAATTATGTGTATTGTGATACCTTTAGTATCTGATAGAACTCAATTTACAGATGGTATTACCCCCAAAAAAACCATAAGTTGTTGGTGTTATAACAGGTATGAATAAAATATTCAATCAGATTTTTTTGATAATTAAAATAATATTGACCGTCGAGAATTGAACCTCGGTCATGCGACTAACACTCTTAGCACTACCACTTCTAGCTAACACCACTGACAATCTGAGAGGCACGAAATTTATCATTTGAATTTTCTAAACTGGCTGTTGAAGGCATGTGAGACCGCGGTATTCAAAAAAAGCAATGTAAACAATTTTTGTAAACAACACAAGACGCCCTTACACAGTCTACAACTAGAAAACTCTTAGGATTTTTGAAGAGTTTTTGGCAAACATCTAATAATTTTTCCCAGAAGATCACGTGATAAAAAATCGTAAAATTATTTTTTAGCATCCTCGGGGCGGCCGCCAACTTTTATCAAACTTGCCCATGTCTGTGCCAAAATTTGTTCGGGCAAATGTCGAGTGTTTTATTTAGTAAAAAAGTTTTTTTGGGTGTTTTTTTCTGTTCAGGTGTAAAAAAATATGACAAACCAAATCGTAAAAAACAAAGTAGTGTAGCTAGAAACATCGAAATTTTGTTGGCTTTCTGCAAAATTGTTCAGAATCAACTCATCTTAAACAGGAAAAAAGTACTGACCTAAAAAATAAGCCAAAGTCGGACTTTTTCGGAAAGTTGCAAAAAATCACTTTGTGCAGTTATAAAGGCGAATCCGAAAAAACGGATTGCAGATCCGGCGTGGAAATGTCGTCAGTAATCTACCATTAACGGGTGTAAACGTTTTTTTGGTCCACCCTGTATAGGGTGAGCATAAAGTCTCACCCCACCCCCCGTATCTCGAGGATAGCTGAAAATACAAGAAAACGCAAAAACCCGTATTCCTTAATTTTTAGGAGGATTAATTTTCAGCCAAATTTTTTTTGCCTACACGGCCCCAGTCAGGCTGGGCATGGACCAACTTTAAAATCTTAAATAGAATAGTATGTCTTGTGGCATATCGTTTTAAAGGTCTCATAGGAGAAATTACATTACAACAAATTTCAGTGAGCTACGACTTACCGTTCTTGAGATACAGGGTCGGACGTCCTGCGTAATATCCATATATTTTGACCTATAACTTGTTAACCGTAAATTCCAGAAAAATGATATTTGTTGATAATGGAAAGAACTTTCGAACAAGTTAAAACTTGATTTGTTTTTTCGTTAAAAATTTTCGGACTGTTCGTCCGGCTGGCTGACGAAACCGACCAGAAACTTAAATCAATAGAGTATGTCAAGTTATACCTTTTTCGACAGGGCTTGTCATAAGGAGTTAATATCAACAAATTTCTTTTTTCTATAATTTAGGGTTAACGAGTTATAGGTCAAAATATATGGATATTACGCAGGACTTCGACCCTGTATCTCAAGAACTGTAAGTCGTAGCTCACTGAAATTTGTTGTAATGAACTTCTCTCTATGAGACCTTTAAAACAATATGCCACAAGACATACCATTCTATTTAAGTTTTTAAATTTGATCCATGCCCAGCCTGACTGGGGTCGTGTAGGCAAAAAAATTTTGGCTGAAAATTAATCCCCCTAAAAATGAAGGAATACGGGTTTTTGCGTTTTCTTGTATTTTCAGCCATTCTTGAGATACGGGGATGGGGTGAGACTTTATGCTCACCCTGTATAAATGTCAAAGTCACTGACTGACTGACCACTGACTGATCATCGCTCTACAGCCCAAACCGTAAGTCCTAGGAAGCTGAAATTTGGTAGGTAGCTTTGTCTTATAGTCTAGATGTGCAATAAGACGGGATTTTTCGAAAGTCCCACTACAACACCTGCCATTGGCGAAAAAGGATTTTTTGCTTTCACGGCCATGCCTCGGCCCGCAAAGCGGGCGACAGCCCGCTAGTATTACATATACCTAACATTACTTTGGATTTCTAATATGAACCCGATAACAAATAACAGGTGATAAGTGTGATAACCAAAGAACATCAAAATGGATAGTAGAAAATTGTAGAAACTCCTTGTATTTCGTGTAGGTACTGACAGTTTCCAGCTTTTCAATGAAATTGTACTAACAATAGAAAACCTGAGACAGTAATTAAAAAAAGAGGAAATGAAACCCAGAAGCCGTGCTCTATCGGTAATACACCTCTCTACCTATGCGATGATGGGGTGTATCAGCTAAGAGTCACCAAAATGATCAACCTAATATACATAGTTCCTGTAGTGCCACATAGATCGGCACAAACGACGTACATACTTTTCAGTAGAGCACTGAGCTCTAAATATAACTGCAGCTTTTAATATATGTTTCACTGACCTCAGTAGCTTGATCGATAAGGAGGCGGACTTGTAACCTGGAGTTCGGCGGTTCAAGTCCCGGTTTTAAGCGTGGTTTTAGTAAAGGGAGCTAGAGTAGTTGTGATATCACGAAAGTGATCAACACAAATGTGCTAACTACTTTACTCTACTCTCTACTTTTCATCGAGTTAAAAAGCCTGATTAAGGAGAAAAGAAAATCACAAAATCTACAATCCACTGACTCGGCCAGATTAAAACCCCTGTGTCTTTGTTCCCCGTGATTGAGCCCGAGTTCCCCGTGCATAAAAGCTCTGCTGGTTAATGTACGCAGATGAAAGTTGAACATTACAGGGAACACTAAAGCCTGACAAAGATTGAGAGACAGGCAGGACCGGGGGGGCGAGGGTGCAAACCCTCAAAACTTATCTTACGTAATGTGCAAACACCTTTTGCAAAGCACACTGCTCCGTTGCAAGTCTAGTTGTCCCACTGAAAACAAGGTTTAAATTTTTTTACAATCGAACCTGGATATTAGGGACTAGACCAGCAAATCTCCTATCGGTTTCCTTCTACCAAAACGAAGAATTTGCATCTGAATAATAACGCATGGCGTATGGCTGATTGTAGAGCGTATGTTGCAAAAGGCTGGGTCTGTTTTCAGAAAAACCCCTACAAATAACACTGCGACCTAATTAGATTTATTGCGACCAGTTGATTCTATTTAGTTTTAACGTCCTGATTTGCGATGGATAATCAGGAGTAGGGATTTACTCTCCATTTGTTGAGAATTGTACCAGGTACCCGCATCAACCTGAGCCAGCCTGGGTTGGGTTGGGCCGGAACTTCCAGCTTTACGTGTTCGGTGGGAACAGAATTTTTTGTCTACTCCAAGCGGAAATTGAAATCGGGATACCGTTTTGCCACAGAGGCTGGCTATTAAGTTAAAAAGTCAAGTTATCATATTAAATTTGTGTTAATCACTTTCGCGATGTTACAACTACTCAAACTCGCTTTACTAAATCTGCACTGAAACCGAGACTTGAACCTATTAAGGTGCTTACTATTTTAAAAAAAAGCGCCGATCTCCTTAACCCAAATTCCTCCCCAATACGAGCAAGGTTATCCTTTATTCATAGCCCGATATGAGAGGCGAGCACTAACTCCTGTATGGGTTACATTAGAGGAGCCGTCGGAACACCTGGGTACTCTCTCTCTCCTTCCCTCTCTCCTTCCCATCTTCCTCCCTCCTTCCCTCCCATCTCCCTCCCTAACCAGAGCAGGGTCATTTTGAGATTAAACTTTATTTTGACACTTTTAAATTTGATTGGATAACTTTTTCTTCGTGTTTTATGAAGTGAAATTTTCTTTTTTTCCACTTCTTTTTCAAAGGGATCTGATGTTGGAATACTTTTCAATATAGTCGAACTGGCTATAGTAATAATGTGTTTCTTTGTGTTATTATATCACAATTTTTAGTGGGTAGCGCAGAATTATAGGACTTTTCCATATCATTTAATATCCTAATATCTTATTTTTGCCTTTAATTCCGCCAGTGGTCGCTGCTCTCATTAAAGCAGCTACTCATTTTTCCTCACGAGGTATGAGTGGACCCCGAAACTGGCTAAAAGAGAACTCAAGGGACCAGAAAAGAAACTTAGACCTCTTATATCCAGATTTTTTTTTATAAAGTCCTTTATAGAGAGGTCAATTTCACCTGGAGAAATCCAGGATCGACTGTGTTCGTACTACGCCATCTTTATATTTTTCACAACAACGTCAAAGAAATAAGAATAGTCTGGTAATCCAGGTAGCGTAGGGATCCGTTGGTTCAGATCCCAATTTAAACGATTTTCAAAGTAATGGAATATTACGTAGAGTGTAACTATCTTTTTTGAGGGCAATTTTAAGGGGATGAAGAACAATGGTAATATTCTCGATGGTATTTTTAATTTTTAATCAATGAGCGTTTCGAAATAAAAAGCTTTAATAAGATTTAATTACGTGTGTACATTCAATAAGTATTTAGAAACTTTCTTCATATAATTTCTGAACTACGGATTGCTGAGAAAATTAAAAGCAGAATTTTCCGATTAACCCTTACATGTTACAAGAACTTTTTTGTTTTGGTTTGGTTTGTTTTTTGTTTTTTTTTTTTTTTTTTTTAATTAATGCATCATTTGCATCAATTGGATTTAAAAGCAACTGGGAGAAAGTTATTTTTCTTTTGGAAGAGGAAAAATCTTCTTCCAGTAAGTTTAACCAAAATGGATTTATAAAATTATTGCTTCCATTTCTTTTAGGTTAAGTCCATTGTTTATCTCTAAAAGTACCGAAACGCATTTTTCTTTCACGAATAGTGGAGAAGCTAAACTGGAAATATTTGGAATAAAACGGAAATATTTGGAAATACCGAACCTGGAAAAAAAAATTATCCAAAAGAAAAACATGGCTTTTATGTTCCTAAGAAAAACATGGCTTTTATGTTCCTTTTCCAAGCATCATGTTGAAAGTGAAAGAGAAGACGAAAGCGCAAGAGTACGGACATAGCTCAACAGAACGACAACTGGTTTATTCAACGTGCCATCGACTCTGTCTTATCTCCATTAACTTACACATTATGAAACAGGTTTAGCAAATCTGAGATTTTATCAGCTAACAAAATATAGGTATTCTAAAATGAGATTTTCCGTCACGAAGGCTGGCCGCAGATCCGTTACGCTACAGAAGTAATATACAGGTACAAAGCCTGGCTTGGATAATTATGATATTTTTGACCTCTAAAGTTGTTCTCAAAAGGTGAAAGTGAATTGAAAGTGCCCAATAAGGTTAACAAATTTAATGCTGATTCATTTATTGTTCTGGAGAAAGTGCAATGCATTCACCAAAGGGTTAATATCTATGCAACATCGAATTACATTTTATAACAGGGTAGCTATCAGCATCCTCATCCTCAGCAACTGATCAGTATGCGAGACAATGCCCCAGCTTTGAAATTAAGCTTCAGCTGAGATGCTTTTTAATCTAAGTTCATTGTTTTGGAGCATTTTTATGCAGGAAAACTGATATTAGCGATTCTTTTATGATTCGCGCTTTTTAATTTAATTTTAAATTTATGGCGTTATTTAGATTTTAAAATATTTTTATTTTTCATATTATGAAAGTAAGTTATTGTAACTTAATATGATGAGTACGAAAATTTAATAATGGTTTAGTTCTTCTTGTCAAGAACTGGTTGATAACACATTGCTTTCGAAGGGTTCCTAAAGCTTTGCAAAAATAATATGCGGTCCCCGGAGGCCCATTGTCACAACAACAAAAAATTGAAAGTGATAACACTTGCACAGAAATAGACTAAAATAACAAACGAAACCATGTTAAAGAAATAAACTTGAAACAGTCAATGAAATTGTAAAAATTGTAGGTATGTACTACATGGAAATTGGCCAAAGTTATAGGTATACACATAAAACCATTTCAAAATAAAATGCCCTCAAATAGAGTGCATGAATTCGTAAAATATTAAATTAAATTGACTTAAATTAAAGGTAAAACCATTTTACAGTGAAAAATCTTGAAACAGTCTTCGAAATTGAATAGAGTTAGACAGAATTTAACTGAGGGCCGATTCTACAAATCGTGTTCCGGAGTCGGAAATTTTCGTGAAGTTCATTATCGAGCTGACTTGTCAAAAATCATCTCGAAAATGAACCTTGGGCAATGCATTGTAGAATCGGGCCTAAAATTACAGTTAAGACCATTTTTCAAATGAAATACCATTAATAAGATAAAATTATGCATATGAAAGTAGAGGATCCCCAACACAAACATGTCTCTCGACACAATGGGACATTCAATACTAATATTCTAATATACAATAAGTTTTCTATTATCCCACTATTAGATTATATTTATCTTCATATATTTATATTCAACTATGGTTTTCTATAATTTTATATTTATATTGTTTGTGAATAATTTTGTAAATAAATATACAGGGTGAGCATAAAGTCTCACCCCACCCACCCCCTGTATCTCGAGAATGGCTGAAAATACAAGAAAACGCAAAAACACGTATCCCTTCGATTTTAAGGGGATTAATTTTCAGCCAAAAAAAATTTGCCTACACGGCCCCAGTCAGGCTGGGCATGGACCAACTTTAAAATCTTAAATAGAATGGTATGTCTTGTGGCATATTGTTTTAAAGGACTCATAGAGAAAAATTCATTACAACAAATTTCATTTTTTCTGGAATTTACGGCCAACGAGTTATAGGTCAAAATATATGGATATTACGCAGGACGTCCGACCCTGTATCTCAAGAACGGTAAATCGTAGCTCACTGAAATTTGTTGTAATGAACTTTTCTCTATGAGACCTTTAAAACGATATGCCCCAAGACATACCATTCAATTGAAGATTTTAAAGTTGGTCCATGCCCAGCCTGACTGGGGCCGTGTAGGCAATTTTTTTTTGGGCTGAAAATTAATCCCCCTAAAATCGAAGGGATACGGGTTTTTGCGTTTTTTTGTATTTTCAGCCATTCTCGAGATACGGGGGGTGGGGTGAGACTTTATGCTCACCCTGTATATTCAATAGTACTTTGTTGAAAAAAAAAAAAATACCTTGGAACAGCGTCTTCGGTCCCCTGGTCTCATCGGAGGGGGGTGATCGGCGACGCGGCAGGAAGGGTAACATGTCGGCGGCGGATCTGAAGAGCGAGCCCTGACTCCAGAGCCGGCTGTACACCGCCAGGTCCCCCTTCATGGGGTTGGGGCTGGAGGTGGGGAGGCTGGAGGAGGATGCCTCGGATTGGTCTTGGGAGTCGGGGGGTGAGGCAATGCCTGCGAACACCGGGAGGCATGTTTTAGTATCCAAGTCAGCGACGCGACTGCATGTTCTGTCGCCAAGGAAGCTTGAAAACCCTTTTTTTTTTGGTTTTACGTCGCTTTCAACTCATGCAGACATTCCCGTCCAACCCAGGCTAGGTGGGCTTAAATGCTTAATGTGGGTAGCAGTAGCAAGTTTGTGAGTTTCCTGCGAATGGAGGGTAACACCCCTGTTGTGATATAACCATGCACTTAAAATCGACGTTAAAACTCAAATTAAAAATAAAGCGAATAATGCTGCACACGAATCACGATTCACAGTTTCTTGATGAGATTTTCTTTAAGGTTTGAGATCGTGATAGTAATATCTCTCTCCCCATCTCTCTCTCCCTCTCTCTCTCTCTCTTCTTTCTTTGTATTTTTCCTTTTTTTCTCTCTTATTTTACACCCTATATAATAAAAAAAATCTTCTCCCACCAAGACACCTGATTCTAAGCCGTGTGCTCTGTTTGCAACATTCAGATTTTTACAGCAAACTCTTTTTGCATTTTCATTACTTTTTCTCGCTCTCTCTCTCTCTTTTTCTCACTATTTTCCTCTCTTATATTTCTCTATATCCCTCCTCATCTCTCGTTCTATCCCAATCTCTACCTTCTTCCTTTCTTTATTTCTCTCTCTTTCTAATCTAACCTTTTTTTCTCTCTCTATCTAATTCAACCTCTCTCTCTCTCTCTCTCTCTCTTTTCTTATCTTCCAGATTTTCTTCTTACATTTTAAACAGGAAATCTCGCTTTCTGATGCTACTAGTTTATTCATAGCCCTCTTTCTGCACGTTTATTCAACGTAAGTTCTCTGTACCTACCTCCAGTCTGCTACTGTTTTTCCGGCAAATACAAGACAACAACTGTACGAAATCCCCACGGCTGACGTCATATTACACGGCTGGCTCACATTATATTGAGCCGTATATAATTTCTTATACAGTATGTTTCAGAAAAGGTGGCCACCCCCTCGTAACTTTTGAACGCGACGGAATTTTTCAATTCTGTAAAGTCCTAGGTATAGGAAGTGCCCTATGGCCCATCCTGTGGTCATATTTATTTTTGGCCCCGGTCGGCCCTTCCGGCTTTTAGGCCATATTTTTTCATTTTTCTCGCGAATTTTAAATAGAATGCTATATTTTTATTCCTGTTAATTAAAGTCCAAGTTAGGCTGAGTATAATGAGGTTTTAAAATTTTCAAAAACCTTATCAGGGGCGGAGCTAGTAGGGTGCAAGTTTCAAAATTGTTACACCCTGTATTTCAGCGTTAGTTAGATTTTTTAGTACTTTTTTTATGTTCGTAGGTTCAAAATATTGTTTTACACCATATGAGATCAAAAAAATATTCTTGTTTACTTCTAATCAGGGTCATAGTAAGGTTTTTGTAAAAGTACTTTTTTTCTCACGTCAATTTTTCCGTAAATTAATGGTGTTCTCGAAATTGGCATTTTTAGAGGTGAAAGTCTGCAGTGACATATGTTTTTTATGCTTGAAATCAAAAAAAACTTAACGGAGAAGCGATTAAAATCATAAAAAAAACCCTTTAACCTGCTAGTTTTTTCACGACAGTGTCCGGTAAAGTGGGTGAATTTCGTATTGGATTTTTTTTGTTGTTGAGGAAACACAATTGGCATAGAAAATAAATAATATCTAATAAGGGAATATTACTTCAATAAACATAACTAAATGCGAAATTAAATGAAAATTATTTATTCTAAATCAGTGCCGGATATTTTTTTTTCTCTCTCTCTCTCTCTTCGCCTCTTGAATAATTGAATTGGTTTAATTTTCACCCTCAAGGGTTTGGTACTTGACCTGGTATTTTTTTTCTCTTAAATTTCGAGATAATTAGATTTTTATTTAGAGACCTGGTATTCATTACTAGCAACACCAGTATGATTTTTTTTTTAATTTGGGTTTAATATCGCGTTTCAACTGCATGGACATATCATAACGGGGGTGTTACATTCCATTCGCAAGAAACTCACCAACCTCCTAAACACATTTATCTCACCCAGCCTGGGTTAGGCCGGAATGCCAGCATCACGAAGTCTTCTCCTCGCTGAACCTTGCTAAACTTCGGTGATCCTACAAGAATCGTTGCATTCAAAGCGCCATCGGACTGACTCCAGAATTATTGACAATGTGTTTTCTACAGATTTTACCAACTTACCAACTAAAATTGTCTCAAGAGGGGACCCTTAGGCCGACTTTAGAAGCAGCATTATCCGATAATTATTTTTGATACAACTTGAACTTTGAAAAGTGAAAAAAAGAAAGAGAGAAAAAAAAAAAATTATCCGGCACTGATTTAGAATAAATAATTTTCATTTAATTTCGCATTTAGTTATGTTTATTGAAGTAATAGTCCCTTATTAGATATTATTTATTTTCTATGCCAATTGTGTTTCCTCAACAACAAAAAAAATCCAATACGAAATTCACCCACTTTACCGGACACTGTCGTGAAAAAACTAGCAGGTTAAAGGGTTTTTTTTATGATTTTAATCGCTTCTCCGTTAAGTTTTCTTTTGATTTCAAGCATAAAAAACATATGTCACTGCAGACTTTCACCTCTAAAAATGCCAATTTCGAGAACACCATTAATTTACGGAAAAATTGACGTGAGAAAAAAAGTACTTTTACAAAAACCTTACTATGACCCTGATTAGAAGTAAACAAGAATATTTTTTTGATCTCATATGGTGTAAAACAATATTTTGAACCTATGAACATAAAAAAAGTACTAAAAAATCTAACTAACGCTGAAATACAGGGTGTAACAATTTTGAAACTTGCACCCTACTAGCTCCGCCCCTGATAAGGTTTTTGAAAATTTTAAAAGCTCATTATACTCAGCCTAACTTGGACTTTAATTAACAGGAATAAAAAATATAGCATTCCATTTAAAATTCGCGAGAAAAATGAAAAAATATGGCCTAAAAGCCCGAAGGGCCGATCGGGGCCAAAAATAAATATAACCACAGGATGGGCCATAGGGCACTTCCTATACCTAGGACTTTACAGAATTGAAAAATTCCGTCGCGTTCAAAAGTTACGAGGGGGTGGCCACCTTTTCTGAAACATACTGTATACAGCTCACATTATATTGAGCCGTATATAATTTCTTATATACAGCTCACATTATATTGAGCCGTGTTCAATTTCTTATACACGGCTCACATTATATTGAGCCGTATACAGGGTGGGGCAAAAGTCTGGAAACCCCTGAATAACTTTCGAATGGCTTCTTCGGTAACATTAAAATTTTGTACGGTAAACCGGGCTAATAAGACCTTCTTTTAAAGTGGGGTCGATTTTTGGTACCGGCCCCCATGTCGGGGCCAGGGGGGCCAACTTCATTTTTTTAAATACGAACCCCCACCTTGCGATACATTTTTGAAAAGGTCTTTAAATAAGAAATACATTGGTGCAAATTTTATTTTTTTTAATATTAACTGTTTGCAAATGGCGTCCAACTTTGTGTATGCAGTAAAGTCTGGAAACCCCTGAATATCTTTCGAAAGGGCTTTCTCAGTAAATTTAAAATTGTGTCCGGTAATCCTTGGTAATTAGACCTTATATTAGAATGGGACCGATTTTTTTTTACCGGCCCCCATGTCGGGGCCATGGAGGCCAACTTAATTTTTTTAAATACGAAACCCCACCTTGCGATACATTTTTGGAAAGGTCTAATTACCCCGACTTACCGTGCACAATTTTAAATTTACTGAGAAAGCCCTTTCGAAAGATATTCAGGGGTTTCCAGACTTTACTGCATACACAAAGTTGGACGCCATTTGCAAACAGTTAATATTAAAAAAATAAAATTTGCACCAATGTATTTCTTATTTAAAGACCTTTTCAAAAATGTATCGCAAGGTGGGGGTTCGTATTTAAAAAAATGAAGTTGGCCCCCTGGCCCCGACATGGGGGCCGGTAACAAAAATTGATCCCACTCTAAAAGAAGGTGTTATTAGCTCGGTTTACCGTACAAAATTTTAATTTTACCGAAGAAGCCATTCGAAAGTTATTCAGGGGTTTCCAGACTTTTGCCCCACCCTGTATAATTTCTTATGCAAGGCTGACGTTATATTGAGCCGTATATAATTTCTTATACACAGCTCACATTATATTGAGCTGTATATAATTTCTTATACACGGCTCACATTATGTTGAGCCTTACTCTTTTCCAAAAGAAGGTAAAGCCAAGAAATGGAACAGTTTCTTTAGTTGGTTCCTCTCAGAAAAGTAAAAATTTGAGCAAATGTACGTAAATGCAAGAAAATACCTGTGCCCCCTTCCAAAAACACTCTCCAAATCAAATTAACCTTTCAACCGTCACACAATGCACTGAGATTGATTAGTTAGAATAAAATAACCAATGCGAGTGTGTTGTGTAGGGATGATTATGACAATGAGAGTGCTTTCTGGAACAATGAGATCCTGAACCCTCTGAACAGCTATCCCTTACAAACAACTGTAACATAATTTAGAATACACTTTTTTGTCGGCTCGGATCGAACCTGGGACCTTCCGCATGGCAAGCGGCTGCTTAGCCATTGAGCTAATCGCTTGCTTCGTTTTAGTCGTTATTTGGTAATTAAATACATAAGGAATGGCCGTTTATTTATTAAAAATATGTACTAGCATTTCCGAGAGCTTTTACCGGCGGGAGGGTAATATAGATTGCAACTTTAAGACTTATCAAAATCATACAGCAAACTCAATAAAGCCCTCGTAATATGATTTGATAACAAGTTTTCAATAGAGAGGTCGTTAATAATTCGTGAGATCATAGAGACGTCTGAAAGATATTGACAAAAATTAAATAAAACGCCAGCTTTGTGGTGAATTATTGAGTGGGAGAAATAATGTGTAGGGTAGAATGGGCCGGGTTGGAACTTGGAGATAACATCACGCACAGTATCTCAAAGTGTAAAAAGAAAGTTATTTTTATGTTTTTTGTTTCATCGTAAAGGAACGAAAAACTTTAGTCCGTCATAAATGTTAGCGGTCAACTACAGTAGACATTTACCAACCATTAAATGATTTTTTTTCTTTTGACTGAAAGACCACTGACTTAACTAAAATACATTAATTATTACATGGGTGTGAATACGTGTAAAAAAATGAAGACATTCAATTTGAATGAACCAAATAAATGTACAATTACATATACATACTTTATTCATGTTTTTTATCAGGTTTAGTAGGTGTGTTAGGTTATAGATAACGTTCGATTTTGTTATTGTCCAATATCGAATTAGCTTAGTTAGGATGATAAGCAAAGGGTCCGTCCGTTATTATAATTATTGAATACTTTATTAATATAGGACATACGTATATAAACAGACAAGTAATGACAAAAATTATTAACAATATTAACAACAACAAAAAAATTACTAACAAAATACATATATAAAGATGTCCTAACTAAAGGGCGGGGTTGTTGCCTATTGCAATCTCTTCCACCCAACCCGGTCACTGTTTTTAACAAATAAACAAATAAACCTCCAGGAATCTGTGTGTCCAAAGCACCCCCATTATACCCTACCAAACAATTTTCAGATTAATTGAGTCTAGCATTTTCTTTTTTGCAATCGGGAGGAAAATTGAGAGGAAAAGCTTTCCATCTGTCCGTCTGGAATCCGATTAACTTGTTGTGAGCTGCGTGGTCTCAGGTTTCAATCCGGAACGCTAGGTTGGGTGGAAGAGAAAGTTAGTTGGGTGGAAGAGTGGAAATGTTGTATTTGTAGACCTAGTCAGGGGAAAAAAACACATTGATCAATGGAGGGAAAAGAATGATCCCGTTTTAGTTTCCATCTTCATTATTACTTCCGATAAATTTCTATTATTAGAAGTCGGAAGTAGTATTGTGTTCGTTTTTGTAAAAAAAAAAAATTAAAATATTTTTTTAACCTCGTTCCGATTTTTTTAACCTCAACCAGGTATCTGAATTTTTAGTTTTTTTTTAAAAATACTTCGAAATCGGCAATTCAGCTGGACCGATATTTTTTTTTTCTTCCTATTTCCTTCAAATAACAAGGGTAAGGGAAACAATCCGCTCGTTAAACAGGGAGAAGACCAGTCTCTCGCTAGAGGACTATAAACATAGAACTGACTAGCCAACCCTAATTAGACAGGCCAGCTTGCAGTTCCCAAGGGTTTAATGACTTATAAAGAAAAAGTCAAAGGCCTCAAAATGGTTGATCGCACATAAAAACATGTTGTTCAGGGCGAGCCAAATTTGAACTAAAGCTGGCTGATGACCATCACTCTCCCCAGCTGTAGCCAAGCTGGTTACAACAAAAACAACAAGGTCCTACATTAGTACCCCAATCACACAGTCATACCATTGTCATCATAATTTCTGATACCACATTGTCATCATATTCCCCGAATTCTACAGCAAGACACGAGTGCACACCCGTATTGCATAACTGCAGGCAAGGAAGGCGTCATTCCCAGCAGCTTGGAATAAAAAACATTGAAACACCACACCACATCAACCTCGCACCTAATTTACGAGCCCGCATGCAACACAGCAGCAAGATTTTTATCAAAAATAATTATTTCAATTAGTAAATGAGTTTCTTTCCTTCAGTTTGAGTAATATTTTTCAAGCTGAATCCGCAGCCTTGGAAATGTTTAATCAGACACCGCGCCGGGAATCTTGCGAGTTCAACTCCCGGGATTGGGTTGAATGTTGATTCTTTTTTAATGATAGCTATGAATCTGACTGCTGGCTGTGTTATAAATATGACTGTTATGAGTGGGAGTTAGTAAAGAAATGTATACGTATGCTTGAAGTATGTACATATTTTATGCCCTGTATGAGAGTTAGGATTATGCCAGCCTCCGTGGCGTAACGGTTGTAACTTCTGCCCGTAGTCCAGAGTTCCTCAGTTCGACTCCCGGTTGGAGTGGACTTTTTGCACGTGAGGCTGGCATTTCCGGCTCTACCGAGAAGATGTCTAGGAGATATTTCGTGTAGCGTTATTTCATAATAATAATATCATAGGTACAGGATAGGAAATAAGAAGTGTGGGTCATTAATTTTCAACCACCTTAAGAATTCCTATTACACCACTATGAAAGACACACATAAATCTCACCTAGGGACATTATTTTGTTGGAGAAGATTATTTGCTATTTCACGTAAAGTACCTAGTCCAGAGCAGAATTTTCACACAGAAAATTTTGTTTTTTAAACATACCCAGGCTGGGTGAGGTTAATGTGGGTAGCTGGTACGATTCCCGGCAAATGGAGTGTAAAACCCCCATCCTAGTCAGGACGTTAAATCAAATAGAATCGTTGGCGTTTGGAAGGGTATCCAGCCTTAACAAATATGCCACAACCATTCATTCAACCTCAACCATGAGGTTGAACAATGCCGACCCCAAGTAGGTTTGAGTTCATGCATGCGTGTGGCCAGCTTTACACGTCTTTCGTTAGCAAAAATCAGAGACAGTGGCACTTCAACATCAGAAAAGAAACCAGCAAAGTCTGCAGTCTTGTATTGTCCTACGAATTCGCGGGACAATAGATCGGCTGTGATGCTTTTGTATTGCAATAATGGAGGAGACGGCAGGATTTGCACAAAAGAAATCATCAGCCAGACCTCCCCAGAGAGGAGATATGATTTCAGCAAAACATTAATAGAAATAAATAGGAATTAAATAGGATACCTAGGCCCTGGTGCATAGTCAAATATTAACTGACCGATTTAGCTTATACTCGAGCGTTAAAATTTGAATTTTCTATGGACAGTGAGACATAATTGGTTTTTTGTGTCTGTCCCGGTTGCTCAGTGGTAAAGGCGGCACTCTGTGAATCCAGAGATTCCAGTAGTCGCGGGTTCGAAACCCAGCCGGGACATGACAAATTATCCTCCCATTTGGGATTTTTACCACATAATAATGCGTCTTGAGCTTACTGCTGGACTAATGGGACCTAATATAGTCCTTATCGGGCAGTATAAATAAGGCGATATTATTATTATTTATGTTGGTCGGGTTGGTCTGATTGACATTGTAGTCAAAAATTAAACTTCAAACAGCTGATTCCAGAATCTCTTTCGTAGCCAACTCTTCTGTCTTCATATTTGAATCAACCAATCTGAGAGCTCGTAATATTTAAAGCAAACAACAGTTTACCAGTGTGCATGTGCAACTAAGACTTAAATTTTAAACCCGATGCACTGGAATTTTCAGTTAATGTATTATTATTATCGAATACTTTATTAAATAATGAAAAAGCTAATAAATAATGAAAACAAATAAATTACAAAATGAATAATAATTAAAACAAGAAAATACATTAATACAATTTATTCATACAGATGTCCTACCTAAAGGGCGGAGTTATAGCTTGTGGCAATCTCTTCCACCCAACCCTTAATTGATTTCTAAATTATACTAAGCTAACACTCTGATTAGAGTTGGTCTTTGCACTAGGGCCCTAATTTTCTACTACTAAGACAGGATCTGGATAATCTAGAATCTAGAGCTAATCGCTTGCCCACTGCTTGAACGAAGTCTAGGCGTTATAAGATCTAATGTGGCCCGCAAAGATTAGTCATAAGCACAGGCAGGGCCTTTCTGCCACGGTGCACGGTGGCGCCGTACAAGGCCCGATACGATGCACAGCCATGTCTCATTGGGTAGAATAAGGTTAGAAAAAATTGTGTAGAGTAGGGTACTAGGGTTAGTCACGACCCGAGGCAATGCCTCGTTCAGAAAAAACTAAAATGTTGCGAAAAGTTTGTATTGTTGTTGAATTTTCCAATTAGATCGCACCCTTGGTGAAAAAAAATGAAAAAAAAACCACTTGACAATATGCACTGGTGGTCAAAAGTGGTTAAGGTGCTAGTCTGGTAATCCAGGTAGCGTAGGGATCCGTTGGTTCGAATCCCACCCAGTGCATGAAGTTTTCCTCATTAATTTGAGTTTGTGACCACATAATAATAAGACTCTGAAAGTTAGGTGGTAGAAAATGCTATCAGCATTAACCTCGCCTGGTGGTTACCTTCCACTAAAGAGTGTTATAATAATAATTATTATTATTAAAAAAAAATCGCGTACCTAGGACTAATGAATTATTAATTAGAAAATTTAGTTACCTTTGTGTGTTTATTTTTAAAATCTAAGTGAACAAAAAGAAACTACATATTTATAATCCTTTACTTCTTATTTTTTTTTTTTTTTTTTTTAAGTTTCCATTTATATATTTTTTACACTTACATCTTCTACAAACAATGAGGGTATACCCACCTTCAAAAGATAAAAAAATCTTGTGCTGAAGGTGGGGATTAATAGATATTAATGGTTCCAGAAATTAATATCTAATTTAATAGAAACTATAATCCTTTACTTCTTATTAATGGTTCCATAAATTAATGGCTAATTTAATATGACAAATATTACGATGAGAAGTCTGCCAAACTCTCCATTGTCCTAGATACCCTTCCACCTTGTTCAATTATTGATAATTTTCAGCGGAAATCATAAATCATTTCAGTTTAATTTTTAATGAGGGCCCAAGTTTCTCATATCTCGGACTGAAAGCCCAGCTTTCTATTTGCTCATGACGAGTGTCCGGCTGTAGAAAGCAATCCTACTCTTATTAAATTTCTAATCTAATTGAGGAAAACGTGTGTCGGTGAGGTATCTAGGAAACTAGTTTTGTAGAGGGAAGTTGCTGTAGAAGGGTTCGGTTTAAGAAACTGGGCCTTCTAAGGAAATAATAATACTAATGGGAAAATTGTATTGTTGTTTGGTATAATATATCATGTACTCATGATATAGCATCAGAAGTCAAGGAGAATCACATCGATTGACACCAAAAAATCGAAGGACCTACGGTTACAGAATTACAGGAAATTCTTGGTTATGGAAATTCACCCGGCATTTCTTCTTCTTTCTTTTTCTCTGTCTTATCCCGCTTGAGCGGGGTCGACGTTGTTCAACGTCATGGTTGAGGTTGGTTGGTTTTGGCAATTTTTTTACGGTTGGATGCCCTTCCTAACGCCAAACGATTCTATTTAATTTAACGTCCTGGCTGAGGACGGGGGTTTTACCTTCCATTCGCTGGAAATCGTACCAGCTACCCACATTAATCTCACCCAGCCTGGGTAGGGCTGAAAATGCTAGCCTCACATGTACGGAGGCAACAGAATTTTCTATGTGAAAAATCTACTCTGACCGGGGATCGAACTTAGGATCTCTTGACTACGGGCAGTAGTAATTTAATTATATGAAGAAAAATAAGAAAATCTAGCCAGGAAACTTTAGGCCACTCTCCCCTCCGCAGTCAGGAAGGATGAGTTACGGAAACGGTGGACAAAGCGCCACGCGTCAAGACCATCAAATGAAAGTTATGATCTGGAGTGTGGGTAGGTGAGCTTTTGATCGGAAGTGTAGTAGAACGCTTCAGTAATTTCACTTGTTATACACACAGTAGTGGTGTTGGGTGGGGCAAAGTTTTATCTATGCACCTACTATAATTATGTGCGAAAGGATTAGGAGGGCATCACAAGGAACATTGAAATTTGTATGATTTTTTTTTTCTTCAAAATTTTTGCCCATGAAATACTATTGTTTTTAGACCACAGTTTTAGCCCAATAATTCCTATCCCATTGGGACTTTATCCATTATTGACCAATTTGTATGTATGAAAAGCTCATCCATGAAAGTTTTATTTATTTATTTTTCTCCTTTGAGAAGTGACAGTATCTTCATTATTATTATTATTAAACATGTTGGATCAAGTTTTATTTACAATAAAGTAGGTACATAGAATATTTACATAGAATTGAAATAAAACAAAACTTGATCAAGGGCGGTGCTAATGCCAACGGCATTCTCTTCAGGCATTCATTCTTCAATATAGACGGCTAGGTCTAGTTCCAATCCACTTCAAATTTCAAACGATTTGATGTTGATTTAAAAAATATACGTATAATCTAGTACAACTTCTCACTTTTCTATTTATACTGATTAAAATAGAGAGGAAAGTTGATGGCATGGATGTTCAGAACTAATACCTGGTGATGAGAGCCAATAAGATCGAAACAGCTGTCTAGGTAAGTTCTGATATACTGATGAAGTGATGGAGCAAATGAAAATAAAAAAGATTCAGCGATCAGTCAGTCAGTACACGGGTCAATCAGTGATTTATTTATTTATTATTATTTATTTACAATTATAGACCCTAAGTCGGGGTCTATCCCTAAGGACAGCAAGATGGACGATGATTTTTATTTGTAAAAAAAAATAAATTTAATTGTTCTTAAATGAGAAATTATAAAAAATCTTAATTCAGGACGTTGAAACTAATTAGCCCTGCACGTTTCCTCTCGGTACTGAGTTGGAAGAAATGTTTTACCTTTGAAATATATAATTTACTGATAATAGATATATTAGCAACTTCTCACAATTACATTTATAGGTAGTAAATGGCATCCATTTTTTCTTCTGCTGGTAATGCTGCAAGTATAATAGCAGCATTACCAGCAGAAGAAAAAATGTAAGTATAATAGCAGCATTACCACGCTGTATGATAAGACTGATTCTTTGTTTTAGGTATGTTTTGGCCCAAAAATACCATTAGACATTAAGATACAATAATATTATATTATGTACAGTCAATCGTCAAAATTTAGAAAAGAATTTGAATTGAATTGAATTGAATAATATAGTTTTTTATTTGTACAATAATAATATTTCTTAATATTATGTCCTAAGCTTATGAAAACTTCTGAGGAAACAGACACAAGTGAGTGAGCTTTTACCTTCATTGATTCGCTTGGGTGTCACCACATGGAAGGCACTGGAGCCACACAGCTCCGAGGGTCTGGAGCTTAGCTTGAAGCCTTCCCCAGGTGGATGTGTGGACTTCATGGTCACACTAAAGTCCAGAGGTCCCGGGACCACCTCCATATGCACTCGAGTTATAGTTAGTAGTTTAACTATTATTTTTTAACTAGTAGGTGTAATCATCATGGTATAGTACAAGTATAGGTAGAATACTCAAAGTTGAAGAAGATCTAACAGAGAAAAACTGGAGAAAAGAGGACGCGTTAAATAGAAATATATGGGAAAAAAGGATTCATGCAACAAATGCCGATCCCAAGTAGGTTTGGCAAACCTCGCCCAAAAAAAAAAGTCAAAGAGTAATTCATTTGAAATGGTGATAAATTGTTTGCCATAATATTGCGTGAATTGGCTCCTGACAAAAACATTAATTACTGAATTAAAATTCTAGGAATTCACTTTCTTTATGCACAAAATTTGAAATTTGTTTATTAAATAAGTGGTTTCAATCATTCGTAGAAACCATTAAAATTTTGTGGTAAACATAATATAAAGCAAGTTTCGAAGCACATACAAACAATCAACGATTCCAATTATTAGCAAATTCACCAGAAATGCCTATATAATTTTAGTACTCGTAAATAGTTTGAAAGTGCATTTAGCACATGCACTATTGAAATTATTAGTAAAACCCACATTCAAATGTTTAGTGAGCAACACATAATTTTAAAATGCATTTAGCATTATCCACTATTCAAATCTTAATATATAAATGTCAAAGTCACTGACTGACTGATCATCGCTCTACAGCCCAAACCGTAATACCTAGCGAGCTGAAATTGCATACCTAGCGTAATACCTAGCGAGCTGAACATTCCTTGCATACTGAATACGTGCAATAAGAAAGGATTTTGCAAAAGTCCAAACCGTTCCATAGATAGAGCCCTAAAAGTGCACTTTTAGATCGTGGCGAAGCAGGGGTTAACTGCTAGTGATACATAAATCCAACGTTCAAATGTTTAGTGAAACAAAACATAATTTTTAAAATGCATTTAGCATTATCCACTATTCAAAAGATTCATAAATCTAACATTCAAATGTTTAATTTATTCGTAAATACTGAAATGCATGTTTTCTAAAAACTATACGAGTGAATAGCTTGAAAGTGCATTTAGCACATCCACTGTTCAAATATTTAGTGAATCCCACGTTAAATTAATGTTTAGTAAAACAACAAAACTTGAAAGTGCATCTAGCACATCCACTATTCAAACGATTATTATATGCAAAATTAACCAATAAATAAATACTTTAAAGTTCTTTTAGCACATCTAACATAAAAAAAGGAGAGATATTTATAAGACAGCTTTTAACCTAAACGCAACATACAAATTTGTAAAATGCTCAGAATTGGTGTGGACACTGGACAGTGAACATAGTTATCAAACAAACATATCGGTCAAAATGAACATACATAAATATTATCAGTCATTTGGTTTTATGATCCCAAAACTGCCTCCCTATCTGGGCACAATAGAAACTGTAAAATCACCTATCAGGTAAGTCCCTGTAAGGAGAAAAAGCACCAGTGTTGGGAGGATTTTAGAAAGCGCCTCATTGAATTGTTTGTCTGTTATGAAGATACGAAACTATTAATCCTTCCTGCTACAGTTCCTAATACACATTTGATTCTATTAGAAATCAGACCTACTGAAGTCTTCAAAACATCAAATTCTCTAAAATCTGACAGAAAATCTCAAGATAACAAACAATAATGAAAATTTAAAAGCATGCCAATAAAAGAAAAATATTAATTTGAAGTCTATGAATTTGTAACAAAAAAAAAAAAAAAACACAGACTGCCTATATTTAGTCAAATAATTATGATCTACCTACAATTTTATTCTTCAACAAATTTATGAAACTCCGATTAAAAAAAAAATTCATCCGAGTCCGTAGATAGAAAAAAAAACTTCAAAATCAGATCTCACAAAAATCTGTTGGTTTAAGATTTTGCAAAATTTCGGTCACTGATAAGAACTGAGATAAAAGTCGCGGATTGAGTTTTGAAATACTAAAAAATATTTTTGTTATCTCTTCCAACACCGCGAGCTTTTTTTTGGCCCTCCCTAGAACTCGCCCCTCCCCTTTTTGTATTCAATCCCTTCATCTCTGTGTCCCTTGCTGCGGGGGTGCGTTCAGATGCGCTTGTTTCAAACGTGATCAGAGAGAGTGCAAACTTATCTAGAGCGTGCGAGCGAGGGACTGTTTTGTTTTTGTTTTTTGTTTTTTTTTTTTTTCTTTTATTAGTTTTAATGATTCTAGATTATTTTGAGTCTCTTGATGAATTTTTTTTATATAATTATTTATTTTATTAGTGCGATTCATATATTACCGGTTTCAAGAATTCTAAATTATTTTGAGACTTTTGATTAACAAAAGTTGGTGGAAAGTCTTACTTGAATAGAATGCTCTTCCCTTACCTATTCTTGGATTTGTGATTCATTTTATGAATTGCCTCTGAGGCATCCTACAAAGTGGTCTAACTGGGAAAAGTCTATAGAACTATTTAGACGTTTAAGGCCGAATTATGAAACAGGATATAATATTATAAATTTAAAATACTAAACAAATTGAACCAAATTATATTTACAATAATAATTGATACCTACATGGAATATTTACAAAGTAAAATTATTGAAGTAAAACTTGATGAATGCCTACGGTATTCTCTTCTTAAGATTTTAATATCTATGCTTTGTTAATACAAACCACTATCACTGAACAGCTGATAAAAATAAGCTGTGGTTGGTTAAAGTTTCTACCAGAGGTCATCTTAAGAGATATAGTGTAGGATTAGGTTAATCTACTTCTGCTTCATAGTTCAAGCCTTAGATCTGGAAACTCGACTGGAATTTTCAATCCTTCGGACGAAGCACTTCTGAACGCACCCCAGCACATTTCTGAATCCTGCGCTTTCGACTCAGCATGTCACAAAAACTGACGCTCGAGTGAGAGAGGGTAAGGGGGGGGAAGAGGAGAGGAGGGATTGTAGAGAGGCGGGTGGAGGGGGGGGCAGAAGTTAGAAAACACAGCGCTGTGAGTAGCGGAGACGTCACTTAATTAAAAACAATAGAAATTTAATCAGCTATCTCTCCCTCCTCCTCCTCTCTCTCTCTCTCTCTCTTCTTTATCTTCCTCTTTTTTATTTCTCTCTCTCTTTATATCTTCTTCTCTTTTCTCTCTCTCTCCTTCTGTCTTTGTCTTTCATCTTCTTTTCTCTTTTTCTACTCTCTTGCTCTCTCTATTCTTTCTATTTCTCTTTGTCTTCTTTATTCCTTCTTTTCTCTCCCTTTTCCTTCCTCCCACTCTTTATTTTTACCTCTCTCTTTGTTCTCTATCTTTTTCTCTCTCTCTTCTCTCTCCCCGTCTCTTCCCTCCCTCTCTTTCTCTGTTTCCCTCTCCTTTCCTCCAACTCTTTATTTATATCTCTCTCTCTCTTTCTTTCTTTCGCGATTCTTCTTCTTTTTTCTAACTCTCTCTCTCTCTCTCTCTCTCTCTCTTTCTCTCTCTCACTCTCTCTCTCTCTCTCTCTGTTTCTCACATTCCATTATCTCTAAGGAAATGAAAGAGTGGGGACAATGGATGACGGGAAAGGCACCACAAAAAAGGATGTTAAGGTGTAGAAAAAAGAAGTGGAGAAAATGATATCGAGAAATGTGAACCGTGAAGTAAAAGGGAAAGAACGATTAGGAGAGATTTGACAAAATAGGTACTATGATAAAGAAGGAGGAAATTTTGAGAATTAGAGTTTTCAGTTTAAAAAAAGTTATAATATCTATGTTGATCACAATCGTAATCAAGTGCTCAAACTAGCTTTACTTTTTTTTACTTAACGTGGAACTTGAACCACCGACCTCTAGATTACAAGTCCGCCGCCTTATTGATCAAGCTACTGGGATCGGTAAAATCAATACAAATACGCAGATAAGTTACAAATAGGCAAAAGAATTATAGGAATATAGGGGATGAAGAGAGGGAGAGATGGGAGTGAAAGATAAGATAAAGACAAAGAGAGAGAGGAACATATGGGATGAAGAGAGAGAGAGAGAGAGAGGGAGACAATGGGAGTAAAAGATTAGGCAGAGAGAGCGAAAGAGAGAGAGAAAGAGGAAAATATAGGTTGAAGAGAGAGAGAAAGTAGAAGTGAGAAGATAAATAAAGAGAAAGAGAGAGAGAGGAAATTAAACCTGTAGTCAAGCTCGCCGGGAGGCGAGCGCTCGTCAAGTAGCGCCAGCCACCCGGCCTATATTAACACGAAACAGAATATGTATTTTGTTTTATTGTTTTCGACCACTTAACGCTAACTTTTATCAATTTTTATTTCAAATTCGTAATGAGACGCAAAAATAGATTGTGTTTCACGAAAGCGCGAGGTTCCTACGTACAGTTAAAGTCGTTTACTGGCCACGCCGAAAATCTTGAATTTCATGAAATTATTCATACGGGTTTTTTTTTTTTTTTTCAGACCAATTTTCTGTCAAGAGTACAGCAACGTGTGCTTATCGTGGAAAGACGTGAGATACGTTTTTGAAAAGGGAATTTTTATCTCTGCATACCTTTTATAGTTTCAAGTATTTATTTTTTATAGGATAGGAGATATAGCCTTCTAAAATAAAACGGGAAAGTTGCACAGAGCCGCCCCTGGTTATTTTGGAGCTGCGATTGTGGTATTTTTCGAAAGGCCTTATCATAGGAAAAAATATAAAAATATAACTAAAGTATTACACTGGACCAAACTTGAGTTATAGCCTTTGAAAGGAATACTTATTATGGAGCCCAGAGCCGTCTATTATTATCCTAGAGTTGTATTTCTGGTGTTTTTAGAAAGGTCTAGTCAAAGGGAATGAGATCACTTAATTTCAGATGGTTGAAACAAGTAGAAAAGTATTTAAAGCCATCTAAAGGAATATCTAAAATGAACCCTGGAGCCACGCCTATTTATCCCAAGTTGATGACTGAAGGTTCTTTCTAAAGGTCTAATTACGCAGAAATATACTACGATGTAAATAAAATGTTAGAAAAATCAGCGACAGTGTGAGACATAAAAATAAAAAAACTGAAATAAGATTTATGAGAGTAACAAAAAATCTTCGCCTCACATAGAACTTAAAATATGGGTGGGATCCAATCATCTTTGCTTCACCCAAGCTGCCAGCAGACTAAGTTATCAGTGAGGGAATAATAACGTTTTATAACTTCATTCAGAGATTTCTACATCAAGAGGTAAACTAGGTCTATATTATGAGAAGTGTATAAAATATTGGCCAGTAAGAGGTAAAATATTCATTAAAATAAATCAAAACAATGATAAATTATAATATGTATTGAGCAGTCTCTGTGGTCGTCGACTGGTGTAGGTAAAACACAAAGTTTGCTAGGTGACCTGGGTTCGAATCCCGGCTAGGTATAATTTTTTTTTACTCTGTACTTTGGATGTCCGGTTTTCTCGTGAGAAAAAAAAAAACAGTAGTTGGTAGTTTGAGTCAACCTCCTATGACCGTTTAATTTCGAACGAAGTGAGTACCTATGGTTTAACTCGATCAACATTGATTTGTCACAATCTAATTATCCATCTACCTATGTATGTAACATTGTAACATGATATAAGTTGCATTTTTTGTCCAATCGAGCTGAAATTTTCAGGGTATATTCCATGTATATATGCTTGCTTATTAATTTATAATTATTAAATGTATTATCTAGTATAATGTCTCACTTCTTCTGTTTATACCTACCAACTGATTATGCTGAATTGACACCATGTTTAGTAACTCGATGTTAGGCAAATATATGGGTCAACATTTCTTAGAGCCATAGTAAGAGGCAATTTCGGAACATACAATAATACTCGGCTGACTCGGCACTTTCATTTCCCTCTTTATTTTACCAAGATCGAAATTCCATCTACCTACCATGTACTTAGGTACATATTTATTATAATTAAAATTGTATTGTAAACAAAACCACTAAACAAAGTTGTCCGTTATTTAACGAGTTCATAACTAATTTTTCAATACAAGGTTAAAACACTAGTTGATTATTAATGAATTATTGTTAATGGATTTTAAGATTAAATAGGTATGTTTTTTACTTTCCTTATCCTATAATAAGGAAAGTATTGTATTCGTCGAAAATTTGACCTACCCAGTTTTTCACATTTCTGGACGAATTATAGCCTCAGGATACCAAAAAAGTTGTTTTTAGCCATTGGTCCGTGCGTCTGTCTGTCCGTCTGTCTGTCTGTCTGTCTGTCTGTCTGTCTGTGAACAGGATATCTCAAGAACGGTAAGAGCTAGAGACTTGAAATTTGGTATGCAATTCAATTTTATACACTAGACGAACCACGAAACTTTTGGTTGAAATCGGCCGCAAAATGCGGCCGCAGGGCCGCAAATATTGGCCGCAAGCGCCGCTTCTTTGAATTGGTTAAAGATACAAAAAAAGTTACAGAACAACATTTTCTTAGATTAAAAAAATAATAGGGGTCTCTTCTTATCATTTTTTTGATATCTTGAACTTTTTGGACCTCGGCCCCAATTTACCGGTATTTTGGGGGGACCCGCTCAGACTAACTTTTTTATTATTCATCCTAGATGGGGATTGTGACATATCAAATCCAATGATTTTGAGGTGCTGATTACGAATTTGGCTTTAATTTTTAGCTGACTTTTATCTTTGAGTCACCAGTGGCTTTTGGTCCTGTTCCCATTCCTAATATGATAAGGAAAGTAGTGTGATGTTTAGACCAGATTTTTTTTTCTACATTTTAGTTATTTTTGTTCACAAATTCATACTTAAATTAAAAAGGTGCAAGCCTTATTTTTAATAAATGTATCTTTTTATTTCTTGATTGTGATGATGATAATAATAATATTAATAATACATTAACATTAATAGTAATTTTAAATAAAAATAAAATCTAGCTTACTAGACTTTTAACCTGGAACTTGGAGTTCAAGACCTCATTAAAGGCTAACCATCAATTTGGTATTTTATTTAGTTTGGTTGTTAGGTGGTATTCTAATGACAAGACTTTGTCCTCCACAGTTAAAATAATTTAGACAAATCTTATTACTATACTTACTATAGATAAGAATAACGTACCCGAAAAGTACCCAAAAAAATACCGGGTACATTTACAAAAGTACCCGCACCGGGTACATAATATAATTAGGTACCCGCACCCATACCGGGTACAAAATTTTGCTAGGTACCTGTACCCGTACCGGGTACAACACTGGCGACGGTATAACACACTGGATCCGCATACCGTACTGGGTACCGATTTTATGAAATACTCGGTATTACACACTGGGACCGAGTACCGACGTATCGTACGTAGCAGGCGGGTACCGTTTTTATTAAATACTTGGTATTACACGCCGAGGCCGGGTACCATACCGGGTACCGGTTCTATGAAATAATCGGTATTACAATAATACCCAAATACCCATCTCTAGAACTGGGTACAGCAGAGAGAGGTACTTCATTATTCCGATATTATCTATGAATAATATTCAGGCTGTCGGTGTCCTAATATTTTTCTTTTTGTCTCGTAGAAACAAGTCTTCTATTTGAAACTTCTGTGTCAAACAATTGGACGGTTTAGGGAAATGTACATTATTTAATTCAGGTTATAAAATAGGAGGTGGAGCTTCTAATCTATTGAAACACTTGAAACTAAAACACCCAACAAATTTTGTGAATCGAGATTCGTCTCCTGTAAACATTCTGAATGCAAAATTGTGAGATTTAGATTTGAAGAGAATGCCGAAGGCATTATCACCACCCTTGATCAGGCTTTGTTTATATTTATTTCACCATGTTACCATGTTCATTGTATATAAAAAAATGTAAATAAAGCTTGGTCCAATTGTTTATAAATCCACTATTCCATTTACATCCGCTCGCAGAATCTCAAAAACCAAGTACAAAAGAACCTCGGTAAATACTCGGTACTTTTATGTAATCGATTACTGAAGTACCGGTTCTATGAAATACTCGGTATCACCCATCTCTAATTATTGCCAACAATACTGAAACGGGGTACTTTTCTATTAATGAATCTAGCAGTGGGTTTCAAAATTTGAAAAGATCAACAAAATTGCTGAGCGCTATCTAGTGCCACTCAATAAGGAATACACCTGTTATCTCAAGATTTCTCCTCTCTCCAGCAAGTACGGTGAAATATTCTTTCAGCATCTTTTCAAAGTTCTTTTTTCTATCATTTTTTTTCTCCTTGAATTAAAAGATCAACATCCTTTAATTAAAAGTCTTTTTTCTATTATCTGTTGATTGTTGACCAGTTTTTATTTCATCTATCATATGAAAATCAATTAAATCAAAAAGTAGTGATATCCCCCAAAAAACACTTCGTGTAAAAATAGTCGTCAAGTGTTGGAATGATTAAAAAGAACTGATATCAAAAACGTCAATTTTCTATGTTTGAAGGAAATATTTTTCACGTAATAAGTCTCTTGATAATTCAACCAAAATAATATCCTCACAACAACAATACACCTTTGAGCAAACTTCGATTTGGTATTTTGAGAATTTAACCAAAAAATAGCCACACAACAAAACAATGCTCTTGTAACAACAATCTTGCATAATTACAGAACCACGTCCTTGACTGCACACTGTTTTGTTCTGAAATGTATGTGAAGTACGTTGCTAACAAAACAGTGTGCAGTAGTCAAGGACGTGGTTATGTAATTATGCAAGATTGTTCTTACAAGAGCATTGTTTGGTTGTGTGGCTATTTTTTGGTTAAATTCTCAAAATACCAAATCGAAGTTTGCTCAAAGGTGTATTGTTGTTGTGAGGATATTATTTTGGTTGAATTATCAAGAGACTTATTACGTGAAAAATATTTCCTTCAAACATAGAAAATTGACGTTTTTGATATCAGTTCTTTTTAATCATTCCAACACTTGACGACTATTTTTACACGAAGTGTTTTTTGGGGGATATAGAGAAAGACAAAAAAGGGAAAACAATTCTCCCCCATATTACACACGCGTGAGAGGTGGATAGTTAATACTTCGCCAGGTTTCTGTGATGAGAGTTTTTGCTAGAGATTTTCTCCAGGGACTGGATTGGGCATTCTAATCAGGATTTTTTTCCTGCCTAAAGGACACTGAAGTTCGTGCTCCTGAAAATAAAATAGGAACAAAATGTTTGTAAAAAATTGTTCTTTCATAAGGATTGTGTCATGAATCCTCAATAAATAATTGATGATGTAAAGGTAATGTGTCCTACAGTAATGCGTAAGCGGTTCCCGGGCACAGCCGTTCTTGAAATACGGGGAATGGGGTGGGATTGTATGGACACCCTGTATATATAACTCCTTGGTTCTCGTGGATATAATAGGTGCATGGGACAATAATATTTATGTCCCTGGTTTCTACTCAACGATATAAAACATGGGACACATTGTCCCACAGGTTTCTCCTTGTCATCAGCTCTAACAAACACCAGATGGCCCATCCTCGAGAATAACATAAGTTGCCCCTTCCTTCCGCTATAATGCGCCTTCATAAATCCTGCACGGGAGCACTAATGGGCGATTAAGTTTCCCGTCTGCAGTTTCCCAGGTTCTGGGGTTTCCTCAACACACGCGGGAAAATCTCTTCCCATTAATCTGAGATGTGGAAGGGGGAGGGAGTTTGCTTTTACAGTATAAAATTTACTGTCGACGTAAAATCACCTTACTTCCAAATAATTATTTGTTTGACACCGGCATTTTCGGCCCTACGCAGACTGAGGTTAATGTGGGTAGCTGGTACGATTAACGATTCCCAGCGAATGGAGGGTAAAACCTTCGTCATAACCAGGTACTTCAAATCAGGACGTTAAAACCAAAAAGATTCAACTGGTCACAATAGATCTAGATAGAGGTCGGTGTGATAACTGGAGCATATCTTGTAAGGCTCCAACCAATTTCTACTACAGTTAATTATACATTAAAGTGACATTGGATTTTTTGGTCTCATTTTGGTATTTAGGTGCGTACTAAGAAATAATTTATAGAAATACCCCCTCTACTCAAAGACGAACAAACAAAAAAAACGAGCAAAGTATCCCATTTGCTATACTGATATATTCAAACCTGGCTGTAATAATAATCCAAGGGACAGAGAACACAATACTTCCGATTTCTAATATTAGAAATTTATCGGAAGTAATTCTATTACACATAAAGAGGTTTCTAATATATAGCCTTTTATCTATGACTCATAACCAGGTGACGCAGGGACCTGAGATTTTCTCTATTGTACCTAAAAAGTTTTCTATCATATTCTATTCTATTATTTTCTATTATATCCAAGTCAATAGACCATCGTATTATAATTATCAATCTATCAATTATGGTATATTTGGACAGTCTTTGCATCAGGAACGCTTTGGATTTGGAAGTACCAGTGATTTTTATAATTTTATTATTGATTATAAAAACCAGAATGAAGAAATTGCTGATAAAGTGGTGGAGGAGCTGCTAGCACAGGCAGACCTCTGATGATGTAGACGTCTGTTAAATAAACAAATTTTAAATTCCCATTCCCTTATATCCAGGTTGGACGGCAATCAGTAATTTTATTATATACACCTATTTCATACTAAGCAAGTATGCACTGTCTATGCAAAACCATAAATAAATTAATAAAATGTCGTCCCGCTTTCGATTCCTCTTTCGTATACGAAACGGGGCGTGGCCTTAACTCTTGTAAATAAGCCCGAGCTCCAATCTCAGCAGCTCTCCGCCAATGGGAAGCCGGCGTGATAATGAATGGAAGGCCGGAGGGGGGTAAATCACAGCACGCACAAGTTATAAGTTTCCAGGCGAGACACGGGAAGATAAAAAATATCGTTTTGGAAAGCAAGAGCGGTGTTTCCTGAATCGAAAATGAAGGATAGACGGTGGTCTTTTCTTTTTTTGTGGACTGTTTGGAGTGTGTTGTTATTATATTTTTTTTAAGGCGATATTATTATTCTTTTATTGAATAAAGGAAAGTTAATACATACAGGGTGATTCAGAAAAACACCGACAAACTTTGAGGGCTAATAGATCAGATCAAGATCTATCATTTTACTCCCATGACCCCATACCTATTCGCCACGGTTACGGAGAAAAGGCGGCTTTTGTGTTTTTTTGAAATTGGTCGAGTTAGTCCTAAAAAATGATTTTTGTATTTTTTTGTGTTCAATTTAGAAATACAATTTTTTTTTCATTGTAAAGATAAGAAAATGTCCTATTTAAAAGTGTACCTACACAGCTTTTAATTTCAACTTGAACCTGTAATATCATTCAAAACAGTTGGGAAAATGTTTTCGCGCGTCATTTTCGAAAACTTTCAAACGTGATTTGTGCCGAAAAAACATGGAAAGTTCGAATCTCCGTGACATTGGAAAAACATGCCTCTTTTGTGATCTTTCACATGCAATCATCAGATTTCAGATACGTCAGTTTTTTACGGAGATATTAGCACTTTTATGACGAAAATCGTGATTTCTTCTTTGGATTAAATTTTCATACTAATATTACAATACTTGATGCGAGTAGCAAAAAAGATTGATATTTTACACAAATTTTGGCCAGCTACATTTTACTTTATTAACACGTAAAATGATCGAAAACCATTGGAAAAATTTTCAGTTCGTGTTGAAGTGTCTTTGTTTATTAGTGGTAGTTCTGTGTCGTGGTGGTGTTAAAAGTTTTTCTGAATGGTTTTTTGTGTTAATTTGGTTAAAAATGCAGCGATTCACGTACAATGAGTACGCGGATATGCATCTTGTGTACGGAAGGGCAGAATGCAATGTTAGAAGAGCTGCTGGATTGTACAGAGCACAGTTTCCCGGTAGACATGTCCCCCATCATTCGACTTTTTCTCAGGTTGACCGAAGATTGAGAGAATCTGGAAAATTTAAACCAAAGAAAGATGCATCAGGTGCTCCTAGAACCGTGAGGACAGTGGACTTCACAGATCGAGTTTTGGAAGAATTTGCAAATCGACCTCGAACTAGTACAAGGCTCGTAGCATCAGAACTGAACACGACCCAATCGTCAGTATGGAGGGTAATGAAAGAACTCGGACAGCACCCTTTTCACATACAGAAAGTGCAATCTCTACAACCAGAAGACTATGCACCCAGGCTAGAATTTGCTGAGTGGTATTTGGATCGACAAAGAAGATCCCCTGCATTTGCAAGCAATATCCTCTGGACGGACGAAGCATGCTTTGCAAGAGATGGATTTTTCAACGTCCATAATAGTCACATTTGGAGTGATGAAAATCCACACGCTGTTGAACAGGTTAGAAGTCAATGGCAGTTTTCAGTGAATGTTTGGGCTGGCCTAGTGAGCAATTATGTCATCGGTCCCTATCTTCTCCCCGCAAGATTAACAGGTGAAGCCTACGCTACATTCATTGAAGATGTCCTGCCTGAACTACTAGAAGACGTTCCATATAAAAGTGCTAATATCTCCGTAAAAAACTGACGTATCTGAAATCTGATGATTGCATGTGAAAGATCACAAAAGAGGCATGTTTTTCCAATGTCACGGAGATTCGAACTTTCCATGTTTTTTCGGCACAAATCACGTTTGAAAGTTTTCGAAAATGACGCGCGAAAACATTTTCCCAACTGTTTTGAATGATATTACAGGTTCAAGTTGAAATTAAAAGCTGTGTAGGTACACTTTTAAATAGGACATTTTCTTATCTTTACAATGAAAAAAAAATTGTATTTCTAAATTGAACACAAAAAAATACAAAAATCATTTTTTAGGACTAACTCGACCAATTTCAAAAAAACACAAAAGCCGCCTTTTCTCCGTAACCGTGGCGAATAGGTATGGGGTCATGGGAGTAAAATGATAGATCTTGATCTGATCTATTAGCCCTCAAAGTTTGTCGGTGTTTTTCTGAATCACCCTGTATATGTGGGCTTAACAAAGCAACACATAATAATATCTTTCTCTCTCGATTTTCATATTTGGCGGCGCTTTTCGATTATTATTATAGGTATTATTAGGTGAGACAAAAATATATACAGTGTACAATACAATGAAATTGTAAAGAAAAAGTAAATAGATTGAGCAAATAAACAAGAACAAAAAAGAGAATGAAGCTCTAATGTCCTACCTAAAGGGCGGGGTTATTACCTGTGGCAATCTCTTCCACCCAACCCTTACGGTTGTTACGGCAAGAGTTGGTGTATTTTTTTTCTTGAATTGAGTTTATGAGATTCTAATTAGGTCATATGAAATTATTATTGTTTTAATTTTCGGATATAAAAAACTATCTTTGGAAAGCGGAAACGAAAATGAAGTCGATTCCTTGAAGAATGTTTAGCGTTTTTCTGTTGTTATACTTGTTGTGTTATAGAAAATTATTATTGTTTATTATTTCGGATATGCAATTTTATGTAAGGGAAAACCGATGTTTTTGTGTTGAAAATGTGGTCGTCTAGTCGATAGATTCTTGCGAGGGCGTTTGTATAACTGTTGTTAGGAATTTTGTGTCTTTAGAGATTTCTGATGGTTCAGTGATTCTAATCAAGTCATTTATGAAATATAGTCGGTGCCAGAGGTCGAATCTTGGAAGACTGTTTGGTGTCTTTCTGTTATTCTTGAATAGATGTTTCTAATTTGCAGAACTATTGTTCTATTTCAATTTAATTTATACTCTTTATAGGTTTCCTCATAAAGCTACGCAAGTCAAGTGTAACTTTCTCAACACAGTTTTTTTAACTTTGAGAAAAGCTACCATCCTATCATTTTAAATTGGTAACACTATTAATATTGTAATAAATAAATGGAAAATTAAAAAAAACAAGAGCAATGAATAATTTTTGTTTGAAAAATGTCTCTTAATTTTTATCTGATGTTTTTTTTATTTTTATTTTTTTTACACAATACTAAAATCATTTATCTCCTCAAGACAAAATATTTCGCGACAGTGACGTCAAACGCATTGCCAATATTCCCATTCACACGGATGTCCTCTGATGACGTCATGACCTGTGTGAATAATGGAAGTAGGTACTCTGATGACGTCATGACCTGATGTGTGAATCCTCGCAATGATTTAGGTGATGTGCAAGCGTCTTGTCCCGAATTCCTGATATGAGCGAAATAATCCCACGACCCAGACCTCACAGTGCGCGAAATTGAGGAAGAGGGTCCCCAAATAAAATAAATCTAATTATTACAAGCATCTCATTATGATGTCAATTAATATGAAAATCAGGCGCTATTATCAGACATTGCCTGATTTAAATTGGGTTTTTTGGGTACAGGATGTTTTTTTTTTTTTTACTTTCCTTATCCTATAATAAGGAAAGTATTGTATTCGTCGAAAATTTGACCTACCCAGTTTTTCACATTTCTGGACGAATCATAGCCTCAGGATACCAAAAAAGTTGTTTTCAGCCATTGGTCCGTGCGTCTGTCTGTGTGTGTGTGTGTGTGTAAACAGGATATCTCGAGAACGGTAAAAGCTAGAGACTTGAAATTTGGTATGAAAATTAATTTAATACACCAGACGAACCACGAAACTTTTGGTTGAAATCGGCCGCAAGATGCGGCCGCAGGGCCGCAAATATTGGCCGCAACCGCCGTTTCTCTGAAATGGTTAAAGATACAAAAAAAGTGAGAGAACAACATTTTCTCGGAATAAAAAAATAATAGGGGTTTACTCTGATCATTTTTTTGATATCTTGAACTTTTCGGGACCCGGCCACAATTTACCGGTATTTTGGGGGGACCCGCTTGGACTAACTTTTCTATTATTCACCCTAGATGGGGGTTGCGACATATCAAATCCAATAATTTTGAGGTGCTGAATACGAATTTGGCACTGATTTTTAACTATCTGTTACCGTTGAGTCACCAATGGCGGATTTCGACTTCTTTTTGGGGGATAAGGAAAGTCGTGTGATGTTTACACCAGATTTTTTTTGCATGCAACAGCAGCAACGCTTAATGTACATTTTATTGTAGGTATATTAATTTTCAAGATCATGCATGTATAATTAATATCCCTCCAGTGTCTGGGTTTTTGCATTTATGTATGACTCCGTTGTTGAGATTTCAGTTACCAGCTAAATACAAGTTAATGAACTTGTATTTAGGCTGTTGTACGTTGTAATATTATAACCATCGACCTTTAGGTGAGGTCGGTTTTAAAAAATATTATTGTTCAATAATAATAATAATTCCGTGCCCTTGAGAAGTGCAAGAATGAAGAATATCAAGGTGTCTGGAAATCCAGAGGTCGCGGGTTCGAAACCCAGCCGGGACATGACAGTTGTTGCCAGTCTAATATCTATAAAGCAAGTTATCCTCACGTCTGTATGGGATTTTGACCATATAATAATACGTCTTGGCCTTACTGGTGGAATAATGAGACTCATAAGTCCTAAGCGTGCAGTATAAATAAGATATTATTATTATTATCTTCTTTTTTCTCTTAATCTGAATTTTCTCTTCTTTTTTCTTCTAAAACTACACCTTCTCTTAATCTCCTTCTTCTTATGTTTCCCAGTTTCTCTTCCTTGTCTTTCTCATCATCATCCTCTTCCTTCCCTTCCTCCTCTTCCTCTACCTCCTCCTCCTTCTCTTCCTCCTCCTCTTTTTCCTCTACCTCCTCCTCCTTCTATTATTCCTCCTTGTCTTCCTCCTCCTCCTCTCCTCTAACTCCTCCTCCTTGTCCTCCTCCTCCTCCTCCTCTTCTTCCTCCTCCTCCTCCTCCTCTTCTCCTCCTCCTCCTCTTCCTCTAACTCCTCCTCCTTGTCCTCCTCCTCCTCCTCTTCTTCCTCCTCCTCCTTTTCCTCTACTTCCTCCTCCTTCTCTTCCTCCTCCTTCTCTTCCTCCTCCTCTACCTCCTCCTCCTTCTCTTCCTCCTCCTTCTCTTCCTCCTCCTTCTCTTCCTCCTCCTTTTCCTCTACTTCCTCCTTCTTCTCTTCCTCCTCCTTTTCCTCCTCCTCCTCCTTCTCTTCCTCCTCCTTCTCTTCCTCCTCCTTCTCTTCCTCCTCCTTCTCTTCCTCCTCCTCTACCTCCTCCTCCTTCTCTTCCTCCTCCTTTTACTCTACCTCCTCCTCCTTCTCTTCCTCCTCCTCCTCCTCTTCCTCCTCCTCTCTTCCTCCTTTCCCTCCTCCTCTTCCTCCTCCTTCTCTCTTTCCTCCTACTCCTCTTCCTCCTCCTCCTCTTCCTCCTTCTCTTCTCTCCTCCTCCTCCTCTTCCTCCTTCTCTTCCTCCTCTCTCTCTCCTCTTCCTCCTTCTCTTCTCTCCTCCTCTCCTCCTCTTCCTCCTTCTCTTCCTCCTACTCCTCTTCCTCCTCCTCCTCTTCCTCCTTCTCTTCCTCCTCCTCCTCCTCTTTCCTCCTCTCTTCCTCCTCCTCCTCCTCTTCCTCCTTCTCTCCTCCTACCTCCTCTTCCTCCTCCTCCTCTTCCTCCTTCTCTTCCTCCTCTCCTCCTCTTCCTCCTCCTTCTCTTCCTCCTACTCCTCTTCCTCCTCCTCCTCCTCTTCCTCCTTCTCTACCTCCTCCTCCTCCTCTTCCTCCTTCTCTACCTCCTCCTCCTGCTCTTCCTCCTTCTCTTCCTCCTACTCCTCTTCCTCCTTCTCCTTCTCTTCCTCCTCTTCTTACTCTACCTCCTCCTCCTTCTCTTCCTCCTCCTTGTCCTCCTCCTCCTTCTCCTCCTCCTCCTACTTCTCCTCCTCCCCATCCACCTGCTTCTCCTCCTTCTCCTCAACATTTCCTTTTCTTTCTCATCCCTCCCATTCCTTCTACTAACAATTCAGAACATTTAAATCCAAAATAAAACACAACAATGCCAGAGAGATATAAGACGCAGCTCCACTCTGAGATGTTGTGATGTTCCAAATCATTACAAATGATGTTGGCACGGTGTGCTTCCTCTTTTCAGAGTAGAGGAAGTGAGGCAATGTGGATGTATTGAGCATCAGATGACGAATTATCAACAACAAAAAGTAGATATCATCAGCGATTTTGTCTTAAAAATTACCTTTGCTTTACAATACAATACACTTTTTGTCCTGCAAGAATGAGACTGAAGAGTCCCTTTACTCTCACCGTCCAGGTTACAAGTCACAGTAACTTATAGATTTGACCAAGATAATGTAGCAAATAATAAACATGCTAAATATCAATCTATAAAGATAAGCAACATCTTTTCAGTCTTTGCTCATGAAACTCTGGGGCCCTGGTCACTGGAAACAGAGCATTTCGTAAAGAAGATTGGCGATAAACTATCTCGTTTGATCGGCGATTCACGTTCCAAAAGCTTCTTAATCCAAAAAAATATCAATCGCCATTCAACGAGAAAATGCTGTGGGCACTATTCCTGATGGTGTGTGTTTCAAAGAGCTGTTTTACCTACACTTTATTATCTACGAAGAAAAGAAAAGTCACAGTCCGATATCTAATATGTTACAAGTCCGCCGCCTTATCGATCAAGCTACTGAGGTCGGTTAGCCTTTTATATCTCGTAATTCATCAAAAATATTTTATTATACACTTTGTCCAACAACAGAATTTAATCATAAAGAGAAAATTATGTGCGATCCCTTTACAATCAGTCCCCGCTTTTCTGAAACGAAATTTTCCAGTCGCTCTAATTCTTGCGAACCATTATCTTTTATTTTGTTTTTCATCTCGGAGCTATTAATTTGCGAGGCTCTAGTCTTGATGAGGAGTCTCAGCCTCTCTGGTTGTGGTGCAGGATTATGGAAATGTTGGAGCGCGGATTAAATAGGTTGATCTTCTTTCTTTGTCTTGGTGGAACTCTCGTTTCCTTGCAAGGCTTTTTCAGCTGCAAGATTTTGTGTGTAACATCTTGGGACTTGCAATGTATATAAAATTATTATTAATTCATTGTGATGTAATTTTCATAATTTTGGGTTTAACGTCGCTTTCAACTGCATGGTTTTTCGTAGGAAACTCACAAACTTGCTACTAACATTGCCTTCACCAGCCTCGGAAGGGTCGGAACGCCAGCATCATGAACTTCGGTGTGATCCTACCGGTGCATTCAACAATATAAACAGACATTAAAATGTAGGAGTGAGTAGAGTGCTGAAAAGAGGAAAAGAGAGACATATTTAAAGAGAAATAATTATTAGAAAAAGAGAATTGAGAAAAACAGAGAAATAGAGAGAGAGAAAGAAAGATTTAGAGAGAGTGAGATAGATAAAGGGAGAAATATATAAAGAGAAATAATTATTAGAAAAAGAGAGATGAGAAAGAGAGAGAGAGAGAGAAAGAGAGAGAGGGAGAGAGAGAGAAAGAAAGAGTTAGAGAGAGTGAGATAAAGAGGAATGGAGATAGAAAGAATGTGGTAGAGAGAGAGTGAGAAAAAAAGAGATAAAGAGAAATAATTATTGGAAAAGAGAGAGAGAAAGAAAGAGTTAGAGAGAGTGAGATAAAGAGGAAGGGAGAAAGAAAGACAGAAAGAATTAGAGAGAGAGAGAGTGAGAAAAAGAGAGAATAAAGAGAAATAATTATTAGAAAAAGAGTTTAAAGAAAGAAAGAAAGAGTTAGAGAGAGTGAGATAAAGAGGAAAAGGGAGATAAAATGAAATATTAGAAAAAGAGATATGAGAAAGAGAGAAATAGAGTGTGAGAGAGAGAGAAAGCAGAATAGCGCATATTAAGCTTTGCAAAATTAATTCTGATATGTCCCAGTTCAAACATTAAATTCATTTCCTCCTCCATATCAATGATGATTACCAGCGCAATAAATATTAATGTGCCATCACGGACATATTGAAACCTCCACATGAAACACGGTTTTGAGGGATGCAGAAGAATATTTCTCTCCAAAGTTTGGACAGCTTTGTGACAATCTCCTGCCAGAACAGCTTTTGGGGGGCAGCAAAATGCTTACTCGTAAAAAGATCTTCATAATAATAATAATAATTTATTCATTATTATTATTATATTATAGTAAGCTTTGTTAGGTAGAACAAAAAATATATACAGTAGAATACAATGAAATATAAAGAAAAACAAAAACATTAAACAAATATACAAGGAAAAAAAAGAGAATGAAGTTAATGTCCTACCTAATGGGCGGGGTTACTGCCTGTGGCAATCTCAAAATTCATTTGTACATTAATATCAATATTTTTACAAATATACCTACGAATAATAAGAATAACACTCTTTAGTGGAAGGTATAACCACCAGGCAAGGATAGATCTCAAAGTATTTTCTAATTCATCATTTTGATGATTCCGTGTCCGTGAGATAGGCACAGACACCTATATCACGGCGATGAGAGAATTAACCAACCCATTTTACAATAATTGGCCTTCCAAAAGAAAAAGCTTAAAACTTAAAGTTACACAAATAAACATAAATTATTAATTACAACTTAAACTAAGTAAATGTCAAATGATTTTTTTTTAATAAGAGTATTATCAAGTTGAAAAGTGTCAAGTCATTTAATAGTCAATCTTTTCATTTCATCACAGTCCAGGGTCTCACTTTATGCGTTTGAGTGAAAGCTGATGGTATTGCACTCATACATAACTTCTTTGTGCTAGCAAAGCTGTTGGAATTAACAGAAATGGCTTTGTTAATTAACATGATGAGAGGGGACTTCAGCCGTGGAAGTTATTGAAAATATTTAGATTGGTGAGGATGGTATTGCACATATTTAGATTGGTGAGAATGGTATTGCACATATTTAGATTGGTGAGAATGGTATTGCACATATTTAGATTAGATGAGCGTCCAAGGACTCATGACCATAAAATTGGACAAGGTACCAGGACAATATCCTGGGGGACACACAGCAAAAATTAGGGGTAGGGTAATCGTCTTCTCTTTCTATATACGTATCTCTCCTTCTCTTCTATACAATCTATACCCTTCCTTTCTATCTCTCTCTTACCTTCAGCTCTTTCTATTCTGATTTCTCTCTATCCCCTATCCTTATTTCTATTTTACTCTATCCTCTTGCCCTCTCTTCTTCCTCTCCTCTTTCTCTCTCGCTCTCTCTGCTCTCTTTCCTTCTCTTCAATGCAATCTATACCTCTCCTTTCTATCTCTCTCTTACCTTTTTCTTCCCTACAGCTCTTTCTATTCTAATCTTTCTCTATCCCCTATCGTTATTTCTATTTTACTCTACCCTCTTGCACTCTCTTATTTTCTCCTCTTTCTCTCTCTCTCTCTACTCTCTTTTCTTCTCTTCAATACAATCTATACCCCTTCTCTCTTTCTTTGTTCTTCCCTCTGGCTCTCTCTGTGCTCTTTATCCCCTATCCTTATTTCTATTTTACTCTACCCTGTTCCTCCTTCTTCTCTCTCTCTCTCTCTCTCTCTCTCTCTCTCTCACACACACTCTCTTTTTCTCCCTCCCCACCCTCCTTGCTAAGTACACCAGATGTACAGCAGGTAAAACGCAAATTAGATATTTTATTGTTTTCATAATAATACTGATTTGAAGTCACCTTTCAGTTGCCAGTCTTGGCTCTGTGGTAATTGAATTGCAAATTGCTCGCTCGAGACACTGAATTCTCTATGTACTTTGAACTCTTGAGGAATATTGAGTACCTATCGTCAATTGACTAGTAGAGAATCGTCACCATGTTTTGGTACAAAAAATTAAATTATTAAAGGAACTTATGATAATTATTTTTAGGGAAACAATAATATCGCCTGAACAAAATTGATGGCATGTTCATTACACCAATTCTCATTTTTTTACTCCAGTTAAGCAACGTCCAGCGAGGTTAGGACTTGGATGGGTGACCATTCAAATTAGAACCCTCGTGCTGAGGTTCACAATATTTCATCCACAGAGGTATAGCAAAACTAGTGTCCCATTTATCCACAGAGGTATAGCAAATCTATTTCGCCATTCATCCACAGAGGTATAGCAAAACTATTTCGCCATTCATCCACAGAGGTATAGCAAAACTATTGCGCCATTCATCCACAGAGGTATAGCAAAACTATTGCGCCATTCATCCACAGAGGTATAGCAAAACTATTTCGCCATTCATCCACAGAGGTATAGCTAAACTATTTCGCCATTCATCCACAGAGGTATAGCAAAACTATTGCGCCATTCATACACAGAGGTATAGCAAAACTATTGCGCCATTCATACACAGAGGTATAGCAAAACTATTTCGCCATTCATCCACAGAGGTATAGCAAAACTGTTTCGCCATAATCTCTAAGAATATTACCTCTATTTGACATTATAACCAACGACCATGTACCTATGAGTAGTGGAGATTTCATAACGTATATATCATGGGTAAGAAATCTGTCCCATATACCAAACGATGCAATATACGAGTATTGCTACCGTTATTACCTTCAAAAGTATGTAAAAAGAAAAATTAATTTGTTATTGTTGTGATTCCCTCTATGTTAAAACTTTCCAAGATGGTCGATTTTACGGGACAGAGATTTTACAGGTTTCAGGTATTACAAGTTCTCCAATGCTTATTCCTCCATGTTGTACAATAATAAGTATTACTATGAATGTACATTTTTTTCGGAATCTAATCCAACCCCCTCCCACAATCCCGCTTCTGACTTGTTTGCTTTCGATCGCGTGACCAGGCATTATAAAACATACGAAACAAGTTACAACTTGTGCTCCTTCAGCTCTGGGTTTGGGTAATCGAAGCTAACATGATTCCTCCGAAATTTCAGAGCACATCTCAGGGGGGCCATTTGGGTGAAGGCATGGAGGACAATCAAAAGTTACGAGCTGGACGGGGCTCACGCGAGCTACTCATTTGGAGGCCAAGTATTACCTTGTGAGGAGGAGGTGGAGGGAGAGGAGGAGAAGGAAAAGGATGCACAGTGCACTGTAAAAGTCCGACTTTGATCAGTCAAAGATTATTTATTTATTTATTTATTTACACTTTATTAATAGGACATATTATATACAATACAAATAATTACAAATTAAAATACAATACAATAGAAGAAAAAATAAAGAAAAAATAACTAAATATATACATAATATATGTCCTAACTAAAGGGCGGGGTTATTGCCTTAGGCAATCTCTTCCACCCAACCTTTACTGGTAACCTTCCACTAAAGAGTGCTATTATTATTATTTGAGGGACAAGACCTTTGCTTTGTTGAAATCCTATTTTATAATCTGGTCCTTGGACCCATACTTAATTATTAACCTACATAGGTACGTAATTATGATAGGTACTAATGGTACCATAGATTTTCGTCAGTTGGGATTTTACAGTCAATCAAAATTTTGTTCCTCTCGCTGCCCTCAAGGGTTTCTTTATGGGCTTGAGCTTTCACTGAAAGTTCTGTTTCATCTGTTGTAAAGTTTAAATCTGCAAGTCATGAACAACCAGTGTTGGTTTCAGGACTTTGTCGAAAATTTGCGAATGTTTTTGAATATTTTAAAAGTTAATGATGTACAGCGCGGAACAATGATATTAAAGTTCAGAAGTGTTGTAATTAGTCCTTTTGTTGACACTATTACAAAGTGCAATTCACAATTTTGTATAGGTAGTCCATGTGAAAATGGAAACATGTTAGTAGTTATCAAATAATGTATTAATCATAATCGTGATATCAGATCTACTCAATCTCGCTTTACTAAATATTTTCTTTAACTTGGGACCTGAACCACCGACCTCCGATTACAAGTCTGCCGCCTTATCGATCAAGCTACTGAGGTCAGTGAAACATAATAAAACTGCAGTTATATTTAGATTGTGCAGATAGAATAATACTCGTATACAGGGTGTCCCACATACAGATGCAAATATTTTGAGGGTAGGTTCAGCCCATCGTGGACTATCATATGAGCGAAACTTGCAGTGGGGCATTTTGCTTCGTTAAAGAGTTATGGCCAAATCCCTGTTTTTCCCACAGGTCTAGAGGTCATTTGGATCGATGCACGTTTTTAAAGAAATGATAGCCAGTAAGTAATTTTTGACTTCATGTATGGATAGTCATGCATATTTCCCTTGAAATGCAGTTGGTTGCATAAAAAAATATTGAAAGACCAGAGAGATATTTAATCATAAGTTCAATACTTTTCTAAAATTTGATTTTTCTCTGTTTTCCCTTTCGTGAATTTAGAGTACTTCTACAATTGCAATTCTGCGTATCACTAGTTAAAAAAATACCCTATTATGTTTAGTTTTATAAAAAAGAAAGCTCATTTATATTACTTTAAAGATCATGGAACGCAGTACACACAAAGCTCAAAAAACACTTCTGAATCATGATGGAAAATTCAAAGTTGGCTGAATTTTAACAGAATTGGCGCGTAATTTGAGGTATAAATACACTGCTCTGGGATGTTTAACAGAGGGAAATTGATCATTCACAGTGGTCGGTCGGTGTGAACTTTTATGTGAATGGGGTTACGGAATCACATAGTTATCATGAGGAAAAATGAGAGAGGCTGCAACGAAAGCAGCAACCAGTGGTGTAATTATGAAAAAAGAATACACATGGAGAAAGACTCTGCGCTACCAACAAAAATTATGATTTTATTTTTAGAAGTAAAATTAAAAATATCATTTTTGTGTTTATCACAATCATGATATCAAAAACATAACAAATAGTGCCGAAAATTAACCTTGGGTAAAACTCGAACATCCAACCTTAAGGTTACTATTATTATTAATACTTTATTTTTATTTTATAAACAATTGGACCAAGATTTATTTACATTTTTTTTTTACAATGAACATGGTAACAATTTGTGAAATAAATATAAACAAAGACTGATCAAGGGTGGTGATACAGTGATACATGTTTGTAGTTTATTGATAAACTACAAACATGATACATTCTGCAACACAGGACATGAAATGAAAAGAACCCAAAAGAATGTGTAGCGAACCAAGGGCGAGGTTTAAAGCTTGTGGCTTTCTCTTCCACCGAACAAATTGATCGCCTTGTTATTTTAACTATTAGATTTGATTGATAATAGTTGGTTAATAGAACTAATTGTACTCAGAAAATTTTCATTTATAACTTGCAGTTGGCACAAAAATAGTCACACAGACCGCTTCAGGCATCGAGTGTTCTTCAAAATGCAATAGCGCCCAGATTCAAAATTTGAAAGATGTGTTTCTCTCCTCCTGGTGCCGTTTGATAAGGCGTATCTCATTCGTTCCTTCACGCGTCTGAAAGAACTTTGTATTTATTGAAACAAAATAGCAAAGGGTATTTTTTTACCTAGTGATACGCAGAATTGCAATTGTAGAAGTACTCTAAATTCACGAAAGGGAAAACAGGGAAAAAATTGAATTTTAGAAAAATATTGAACTTATGATTAAATATCTCTCTGGTCTTTCAATATTTTTTCATGCAACCAACTGCATTTCAAGGGAAATATGCATGACTATCCATACATGAAGTCAAAAATTACTTACTGGCTACCATTTCTTTAAAAACGTGCATCGATCTAAGTAACCTCTAGACCTGTGGGAAAAACAGGGATTTGGCCATAACTCTTTAACGAAGCAAAATGCCCCACTGCAAGTTTCGCTCATATGATAGTCCATGGTGGGCTGAACCTACCCTCAAAATATTTGCATCTGTATACGGGACACCCTGTATATGAATATTTCAAACGTCAGTCAGGAATTCTTTGAAAATTATTTTTCTGAGGCACCCCACATCCCTCCAAGTTCAACAAACTTTGTAGGTACCTACTCTTTGGCTCTGAAATTCCCAGAGGGATAGGTGGATAATATCCTTCGCATCTTTACCTTTACCAATGAACCACTGGTAGTCAAGTGGTTAAAGCGCTAGTCTGGTAATCTAGGTAAAGGGATCCGTTGGTTCGAATGCTACACAGTGTATGAATTTTTCCTCATTAATTTGAGTTTGTGACCACTTAATAATAAGACTCTGAACACACCCACACACTCTTCACACACACACCAATACACACACACACTCTCTCTCACACACACACATACACACACACACACACACACACACACACACACATACATCATGCACACATGGAGTTTCAGGATAATCTAGATTGAGCAAAAAAACGAATGAATTCTGGTCTGAACTCGCCCAGAATCCCTTACATCTAAGCTTTGGAATGTTGTTTCAGTCAAAACGTATGTGACATCGTATCCTCGCTGCCGGGAGTGGAGAAATCTAAATACTACGCTGGGAACTAAGGGAGAGAGAGACAGTGGGAAAGAGAGAGGGACCTTTTAGTGGAGATGTTCATGTTACTCGTGTGTGCTGGAGACCAGAAGTCCGTTCAAGAAAGATTTTCCACCCTCCAAATCTTCCTTTCAACTGTCACACAACTGTCTCTTTCGTGAATTTGAATGAAATAACCAATCAGAGTTGTTGTGTGACAGTTCAAAGATTATTAGGGTGAAGAGTAATTCTTTAACAAGGTACATGGACTAGAATGCACTCTCACTCTCAAAAATCCCCAAATCTTACTTTCAACTGTACTATGATTGGAGGGGGGGGGGGGGGGTTTGGTAAACTAAACTTCTGATTCGGTTATTTGAACAAAACTTGAAGGTTGAAAGGGAGACTTGGGAATTTTGAGAGGAGAGTGCTTTCTGGAATAAAGGCCTGCTGATGTTCATTCTATTTTACGTTCTTCTCATTTGTTTATCTGTATTTGAACAGACATTGACAAACCCCGCTCTAGCACTCAATCTGAATTACCAAACTAGCGCCTAAACCAAACGCCCTAACTAATCAACTCACTATTAATCCAGGTTTTTTTTTAATTTGGGTTTGACGTCGCTTTCAACAGCATGGTCATATCACTACGGAGGTGTTACCCTCCATTCGCAGGAAACTCACAAACCTGCTAGCCACATTAACCTCAGCCAGCCTGGGGGTTAGACTGGAATGCCAGCATCACAAAGCCTTCACCTCGCTAGACGTTGCTGAACTTCCATGATCCTACAAGAACCGGTGCATTCAACGCACCATCGACGCTGGCATGTTTTCTTTGAGTGAGAATAGTAGTGCCCCGTTAAAGGTTTTGAACGATGAACGGTGCCATTAATGTTGAGTGCTACTGTGAATTGAGCTCAGTGCTGATATAATCGCTTGCCTTGTGGAAGGTCCTGATAAAACCAGAGCCAACAAAAAGTTGAAGTCATAACTTGTTTAATGAGTCGAAAGTAGAAATGAATCAATAAGTTATTAAATAATAATAATAATAATAATAATAATAATACTCTTTAGTGGAAGGTAACCACCAGGCGAGGTTAATGCTCAAAGCATTTTCTACCACCTAACCCTCAGAGTCTTATTATTATGTGGTCTCAAACTCAAATTAATGAGGAAAAATTCATGCACTGGGTGGGATTCGAACCAACGGATCCCTACGCTGTCTGGATCACTAGACTAGTGCGTTAACCACTTGACAACCAGTGCACTTAAATGCTAGATAAGTTAGCTAAAATACGTTTAAGATTGAACCAACAAGGTTTTCTTTAATTCATACGAGTAATTGACTAAATCATCGTCACGAAATCGCTGATCGTTGGCCGCAGTTGTCTGCCCATGTCTTGTTGCGGTGACCATGCGTCCATTTCTTGCGGCACTATTGGCAGGTACTTGGACTTGTTAATTCGGCCCACCCCGCGACCGTCAGACATCTGAGGCTCACCCTCCGATTTGGGCCCCAGCCCAAGACTGCCCAACTGAACTTTGATCAGTCCGTCGGATTTCTGCCCGTTGAGTTTCATCGTGTTGAGAAGCTCTTGAATGTCAACGACACTAGGCGTTGCTTCTATTTCGGGCGCAATGTCTTCGGAACATTTTCTGTCGACATCCATTATATCTTGGAATATTGGTAATTTTATAGAAAGCTATTCTTTTTACCTTTGATTATAATCTTCGAATGTTGGTACTTTTAGAAAGCGTACTTTTTTACCTTTAATTTTATTAAAGCTAATATTCTACCGATGATTTGCAATGAATTTGTGCTCTGAGATAACAGACCTGTATACACGAAATGTTGGCCAAATTTTTGAAAACTCTAATACTTTACCTTCTTTTCAATGTTCATTAATTCTATGGCAACCACCCGAGGGATGTCATAATTACTAAAAAAAAAATACCAGTTTTACTTAAATATTCCATCCTTGGAATTCAAAACCATCTCAACTACCGAACAAAAGGGTTCTTAAATCTCCTCCTATCATCCCCACAATTCCTCATCACTCTAGAAAGACCACTCGCAGTGAAAGAGTGAAAGGGCCCCACAGTTTTCCACTCAACTCTTCTGTTTTGAATTCTTTTGAAGATTTTTTTCTCGTTTTTCAAATGCCTTGAGGTTATTATGCTTTTAAAATGGGTTTAATCTACATTTAAATAAATAGAGAACGTTGCATATTCCATGCATGCTATTTTTTTATCTCGTTTACTTTTGCGTCCCATGTTTTTGTAGCAATGTTTATACAGGGTGTCCTTGACGTAGCAATGTGTATACAGGGTGTCCTTAAAGTAGCAAGGTGTATGCAAAGTGTCCTTAAAGTAGCAAGGTGTATGCAAAGTGTCCTTAAAGTAGCAAGGTGTATGCAAAGTGTCCTTAAAGTAGCAAGGTGTATGCAAAGTGTCCTTAAAGTAGCAAGGTGTATGCAAAGTGTCCTTAAAGTAGCAATGAGTGTAGGTACAGGATGACTTTTCCTGAAATTCTATAATAGTGATGGAACTTAATTTTAATTGAAAATATTTTTTTTTTTAAATCTGTCGAAAATGTCGGTAAATAATCACCATAAATTACACCTGTCCCATAACAGACTATCTAATACTATGGCTAGCGTTATTACCTGAAAAAGCATGTAAGAGCACAAATAATTTGTTGTCATTGTCATTTCCTCTGTTTTAAAACTGAAAAAGATGTCCGATTTTAGGGGACTTATTTCTCCTTAATCTCCATGAAATATTTTCAAATGTAATTGACGCGATTGTCTGCACCCTGTATTGTACGTATGATATCTATGCTTCGTTTGTACTTTATGCGTAATTATGTTATACTATTATCTACAGAGTTTGTAACTTTGTAGTAAACTTACATGAGAATGTCACATGTGTGCCGTTTTGATCTCGCTTTTTCTTTACCCTCTCTCCTCTCTCTCTGTCATTTTGTAAGTTTTTCTCCCAGTTTTTCATGAAGATTCTACTCAAGTAGTATTACGAATCAGCTCCATGTTCAATGAGAAAGATATACCTAATAGTCAACCAAATCATAATGTGTTGTAAAATTTAAGATTTCCTCTTTATCTCTTGACGTAAAAGGATTTTCCAACGATAAACTTTCCATCATGCTCTATGGTCCCGGTAGATCAGTGGTAAAGGCGTCTGTGGTTATCCAGAGGTCGCGGGTTCAAAATCCAATCGGTTCCTACGAGACAAGTTATCCTTCCATTTTTTAATTTTTAGCACATTTTAATACGTCTTAGGCTTACTGCTGGAATACTGGGACTCATTAGTCCTAGTCGGGCAGCATAAATAAGGCAATATTATTATTATCATTGTTCCTCTACTGATTGACTTTTACTTTCTCCCTCCTCTCTTCTCCTCCTCCTCGTTCTTAAAAAAATACTTCCCATTTCTTATAAATTTTGGGAAGTAAAGTGAGTGTTTCACAGACTTTTCTATTTCGTAGCCATGAAACAACTTGAGTTAAAATTTAAAGTTATCATATAAAATATTATGTGTTCATCACAACTTCGCAAACTTGCTTTACTAAATCTACGCTGAAACCGGACTTGAGACAAAAGGTATAGACTATATAGACTATCAAGGTATAGACTTGAACCACCAATTAACCTCCTGATCAATTCGCCGCCTTATCAATCAAGCTACTGAGGTCGGTCTGAAACAGCAACTATAGTGTAAATATAAACGCTTGTTTAGAGTGTCAAGTATGCCTCCCCTCTGACGGGCAAGAAGCAATACAATACTTCCCATTTAGGTGCTGGGTCAACACGAGTAGGGGAAGGTTTGCTAAAACCGGGTAGTCTGCTAATACCGGGTACCACTGTTTCCGACGATACTGCTAATGCCACCTATGAACTGATTATAGAAACTAAAATTTCTTCCTAGCAGAGCGTAACTTTTGTAAAAAAAAACCAATTTCATTTCGAGTCATTTCGCTGTGATTTGAGGTTCTAGTTTTGCTCGTGTTATTTCCTTATTTTCGAGCCCACAGTTATCGAGTGACTTTTAACGGCTATTTGTGCCGAAAATTCCTGGTAAGTGTGTAAAGCTGTTACTTAAAAAGTGTTATTTCATATCATAATTATATCTTTTTAATATTGTTTTGCATGTCTTGGTTATTCAATATTTTTTACAGAAAGTCATGAGTCTGTTCATACCGGGTACTTTGGGGTTGATAAAACCGGGTACAGATTTTCAGGTACCCGATTTGAGGAGCCTATTTTTTCCTTAGTGTTGTGTGTATTTTTATGTGCTTACATTTTTTCAAGTTGTCTTTGATATGTCTCTGGATATTTTTTCAGGGAAGGTATTGAAGGTAAGTAGGTGAGCAAGTAAGGACCTGCTACATACTATTTTTTAATGTCATTCAACTATTTTTCTCATTTTTATATTTTTTAGGTGTCAAACCCTCCAATGTATACTTTTTATTACCTACCCTATTGTTTTTTTTTTTTTTTTTTTTTTTTTTTTTTTAACAATTTTCCTAATATTTTGGTACAATTCTTATTCTAGTTATTTTTTACAATGTCAAGAAAGATAGTAAAGTTGTAAGTTTTACCTTTATGAATACCTACAAGTTAGTGTGTTTCCTAATTTATTTTTCTAAAATTTAGGTTCAAAATTTGTTCTTTCTGGTTGTTTGCCATTCGAAAAATAATTATTTTTTACATTGAAATTACTTATGCTCATAAAAAAATGTTAAAGTTCGTTTCAATAAACATCATTGAACGTTTTATCAATGCCTTCCATAGGAAATATAGGGGTACCCGGTTCTGTCATACCCAGTACCCGGTTCTGAAAGACCGGGTTGACAGAACCGGGTACTTTGACTTTTTTTGAAAAAAATAAATTTAACAAAAAATGGCAATACATAGTGACGTATCGTTTTCAAATTTAGATAGCCAAGAAAATTGTGAATGTTTTTCAGTTTAATTTGCTGAGATGGTGATAATGGCTTTTCCGCTAGATGGCCTAGAAAACTAAGTACCCGGTTTTGGGAGACCTTCCCCTACACCGAAAGGTACCCCTTACAAACAACTGTAACCAAATTTTGAATACAATTTTCTTGTCTGCTCGGGGATACGAACCCGGGAATTTCCGCATGGCAAACTTTACACTAGCAAATTTTCCTTGTCCCTCAACCTATATTATTCATCTTTTTTCTTAAACTCCTTCCTTCTCTCTTTGGAACTCCTCTCTCATTCACCACCACCCCCTCCCCCCCTCTTATAAGAAAAAAGGAGCAAATCCAGCATGTTGGTAAACTATAAAATTTCTTTCTCCTCTCTCTCTCTCTCTCTCTCTCTGTCTCTCTCTCTCTCTCTCTCTCTCTCCCTGTCTCTCACTCCTTTTCCTCCCCACCCCACCCAGGCTGGAAGGAGCTCGCAATGTTCCGGGCAAATCATTGCTCACTGAGGTTTTCTGAGTTTTGCGGAAACGGTGGGAACTTTGGCAAGTGTTTCGGAGCTAAAGCTTTAAACATAGAAGAGAGAGAGAAGAGAGGAGGAGAGAAGAGGAAGAGAGAGAGTGGGGGAAGGAGGAGATATAAGAGGATGGTTAAGAGAGAAAGGGAGGATAAAAGGCGAAAAAGAGAACAGAATGGGCTTTAAGATGGGACAGTGCGTGAAAAAAGAGGAGATTAAAAGAGAGAGGAAGATATGAGAGAAAAAGGAAGGCTGAGATAAAAGAAAAAAAGGAGAAAAAGAAAGATAAAGGGAAAAGAAAGAGAAAGAGAAAGGGAAGGAAGAGAAAAGAAGAGAAGAGAAAGAGAAAGAGAAAGAGGAAAGAGAAAGAGAAAGAGAAGGAAAAGAGAAAGAGAAAAGAGAAAGAAAGAGAAGATCATTAGAAGGAGATTGGGAAACTGAAGAGAAGAATGGGACAGAAAAAGAACACACCAGACGAGGATGGAATTGGAGCAGGGGGAGACTAAAGAGAGGAGGGGGAGAGAGATGACATTCAAAGGGAGGAGGGGGAGGAGGAGGGAGAGAAAAAGGAGACTAAAGAGAGGAGAGGGAGAATAAGGGGAGAGACATAACACTCAAGGGGAGGAAAGGGAGGAAGGGGAGGGAAGAAAGAGAAGACACAGGGCTAATGATTTCTCCTCCCACGTGAGAGCACCACACAGTAATGGTGATGTTTCCTATAAGCTTTCTTCCTCGATTTTTCACTCAAGTGCCTCTTTCTCTCTATCTCTGTTTCTCTCTCTCTCTCTCTTTCTCTTTCCCTCTCTCCCTTTTCTCTCTCTCTTATTTTTCTGCTCTCTTCTTCTCTCTCAACCTCTCCCCTGCTCTCTCACTGTCTCTACCTCTCTGTCTCTCTCTCTCTCTCTCCACCTCTCACTTGCTCTCTTACTATCACTTAGCTTTGAAACAAATAAGACCAGTTTGACTGCTGGAGTAAAGGGACTTTTCAGTTCGACCTCGAAAGAATTGTGTCACTTCTCGCACATCAGAGTGGAGACAGACTACACGATAGGAAGCTACAACACTGACCACAAGCGTCTATAGTACCTCCTGTTTCATAGCCAAGAAACAAAAAAGGCTGTGCAACACTCATTTTTTTTTTTTTACAAAAAAAAGAGAGTATATTGTATTGCATAGCAAATGTAATTTTTAAGACAAAATCGCTGATGATATCTACTTTTTTGTTGATAATTCGTCATCTGATGCTCAATCTTTGAATGACCTAGCTACAACACCGACCACAAGCGTCTATAAGAAGTGCTGTTGACATAAAAATTGCAGTGAAACCTTCCTTTTTATAGGATAAGGACAGTAAAAAAGCAGGCTTTGTAAAAATAATAATGTGACACTTTACTTTAATCCTTATTCAAGGATTGAATTAGTCCTGAACCTGAAGTTAAGTAAATAACTCTCAAACAAAGTTAGGTAGGCATTTAACTAACCAAACAAGAAATTAGGAGAGGGTTGAACAGCTGTTTACGACGCTAAGTGGTATGTAGAGTATTTATTTTAATTTTGAATTAGATTTCATTGCCTGGAAGTCATGCGGGCTGACTGACAGGCTAACTAGTTCTGATGGTTTTTTTAATGTCGCTTTTAACTGCATAATCATAATATTATCACGGCAGCGATTTTAAAGTGGAAACTAACAAACCAGCTACTAAAACTAACCTCACCCAGCCTGGGTGGAGCCTGAAAGGCCTGAAATAATAATAATAATAAGTTTTATTGTGAATATGATACACAAAAATGTACGTACACAACGTTAAATTAAAAGTTAAAAAAGAGGTGAAATAGCAAGTATTTGAATGGTCACCCGACTTGCGAGGTTTAGGGCTTGCAACCTATACCTCGCTGAAAGCTGCTCAAAACAGTGACAGAACGAGAACTTTTTTTGGGTTTAACGTCGGTCTCAACTGCATGGTCATATCACGACGGGGGTGTTACCCTCCGTTCGCAGGAAATTCTCAAACCTGCTACCCACATTAACCTCACCCAGCCTGGGTTGGGCCGGCATGCCAGCATCACGAAATATTCACCTCGCTGGACTTTGCTGAACTTCGGTGATCCTACGAGAACCAGTGCATTCAACGCACCATCGAGGCTGGCTGTTTGTATTTTACAATAAAATTGAAACCAGACAGACAATACTGAAACACTTCAGTATTGTGCGTCAGATCAGGATAGGATTAATTAAACCTAATTAATAATTCACTTCTCTTCATTAATGATAATTTATGATATCTGAGTCCAGTGCCAATTCCTGTTTAACTCTTCTCAGTTTCCTATGAGTGTTGCGTTTGGGAACAATTAAAATTTGCATACAGGGTGTAACCGTACAGCGGTGGAGAAAATTAAAATTTGCATACAGGGTGTAACTGTACTGTTGTGGAAAAAAACCAAAGTTTCCTGAAGAATGTTGAAAAATCCTTGAGGTATTACCATCTGACCTGGTTGTACAGTTTATAATAATACTAATAAGGAAACCACCAGGCGAGGGTAATTCTAAAAGCATTTTCTACCACCTAATTCTCAGAGTCATTTTATTATGTGGTCACAAACTTAAATAAATGACGGAAATTAGATCCTACAGCACCCTGTATTTCAACACCCAGCTTCCTCCTGCTAGTATCAGGAGAGATGTAACATCCTCTGATCCTACAGCACCCTGTATTTCAACACCCAGCTTCCTCCTGCTAGTATCAGGAGAGATGTAACATCCTCTGATCCTACAGCACCCTGTATTTCAACACCCAGCTTCCTCCTGCTAGTATCAGGAGAGATGTAGTATCAGGAGAGATGTAACATCCTCTGATCCTACAGCACCCTGTATTTCAACACCCAGCTTCCTCCTGCTAGTATCAGGAGAGATGTAACATCCTCTGATCCTACAGCACCCTGTATTTCAACACCCATCTTCCTCCTGCTAGTATCAGGAGAGATGTAACATCCCTGATCCTACTGCACCCTGTATTTCAACACCCATCTTCCTCCTGCTAGTATCAGGAGAGATGTAACATCCTCTGATCCTACAGCACCCTGTATTTCAACACCCAGGTTCCTCCTGCTAGTATCAGGAGAGATGTAACATCCTCTGATCCTACAGCACCCTGTATTTCAACACCCAGCTTCCTCCTGCTAGTATCAGGAGAGATGTAACATCCTCTGATCCTACAGCACCCTGTATTTCAACACCCAGGTTCCTCCTGCTAGTATCAGGAGAGATGTAACATCCTCTGATCCTACAGCACCCTGTATTTCAACACCCAGGTTCCTCCTGCTAGTATCAGGAGAGATGTAACATCCTCTGATCCTACAGCACCCTGTATTTCAACACCCAGCTTCCTCCTGCTAGTATCAGGAGAGATGTAACATCCTCTGATCCTACAGCACCCTGTATTTCAACACCCAGGTTCCTCCTGCTAGTATCAGGAGAGATGTAACATCCTCTGATCCTACAGCACCCTGTATTTCAACACCCAGCTTCCTCCTGCTAGTGACTCATCAGGAGAGTTGTAACATCCTCTGATCCTACAGCACCCTGTATTTCAACACCCAGCTTCCTCCTGCTAGTATCAGGAGAGATGTAACATCCTCTGATCCTACAGCACCCTGTATTTCAACACCCAGCTTCCTCCTGCTAGTGACTCATCAGGAGAGTTGTAACATCCTCTGATCCTACAGCACCCTGTATTTCAACACCCAGCTTCCTCCTGCTAGTATCAGGAGAGATGTAGTATCAGGAGAGATGTAACATCCTCTGATCCTACTGCACCCTGTATTTCAACACCCATCTTCCTCCTGCTAGTATCAGGAGAGATGTAACATCCTCTGATCCTACAGCACCCTGTATTTCAACACCCAGGTTCCTCCTGCTAGTATCAGGAGAGATGTAACATCCTCTGATCCTACAGCACCCTGTATTTCAACACCCAGCTTCCTCCTGCTAGTATCAGGAGAGATGTAACATCCTCTGATTCTACAGCACCCTGTATTTCAACACCCAGGTTCCTCCTGCTAGTATCAGGAGAGATGTAACATCCTCTGATCCTACAGCACCCTGTATTTCAACACCCAGCTTCCTCCTGCTAGTATCAGGAGAGATGTAACATCCTCTGATCCTACAGCACCCTGTATTTCAACACCCAGCTTCCTCCTGCTAGTATCAGGAGAGATGTAACATCCTCTGATCCTACAGCACCCTGTATTTCAACACCCATCTTCCTCCTGCTAGTATCAGGAGAGATGTAACATCCTCTGATCCTACAGCACCCTGTATTTCAACACCCAGCTTCCTCCTGCTAGTGACTCATCAGGAGAGTTGTAACATCCTCTGATCCTACAGCACCCTGTATTTCAACACCCAGCTTCCTCCTGCTAGTATCAGGAGAGATGTAACATCCTCTGATCCTACAGCACCCTGTATTTCAACACCCAGCTTCCTCCTGCTAGTGACTCATCAGGAGAGTTGTAACATCCTCTGATCCTACAGCACCCTGTATTTCAACACCCAGCTTCCTCCTGCTAGTATCAGGAGAGATGTAGTATCAGGAGAGATGTAACATCCTCTGATCCTACTGCACCCTGTATTTCAACACCCAGCTTCCTCCTGCTAGTATCAGGAGAGATGTAACATCCTCTGATCCTACAGCACCCTGTATTTTAACACCCATCTTCCTCCTACTAGTATCAGGAGAGATGTATCATCCTCTGATCCTACAGCACCCTGTATTTCAACACTCAACTTCCTCCTGCTAGTATCAGGAGAGATGTAACATCCTCTGATCCTACAGCACCCTGTATTTCAACACCCAGCTTGCTCCTGCTAGTGACTCATCAGGAGAGATGTAACATCCAGTTCAGTTCCCATCCTAATTATCACATGCATTGTCACACTCTCGGCTCATAATTATTATAATAGACATTAACACCGACCTCAGTAGGCGGCGGACCGATAAAGCGGCGGACTTGTAATCTGGAGATCGATGGTACGAGCCCCAAGTTCAGTAAAAAAAATTTGCAGTGTGAGTGTGAGTAGTTTTGACATCACGAAAGTGACAAACACAAATATGATGAAAAAATGTATGATAAAAGAACTTTTTTAACATCCTCAAGTGAATTTACGTTATACTAAAACACTTATAAGTCTAGGATTCCAATTTCGATTTAGCATAATTATTTAGGACCTAATAATTTATGCCAGCCTCCGTGGCGTAACGGTTGTGACAACTGCCCGTGGTCCAGAGATCCTGAGTTCGATCCCCGGTCGGAGCAGACTTTTCACACAGAAAATTCTGTTCCCTCTCTACATGTGAGGCTGGCATTTCCGGCCCTACCCAGGCTGGGTGAGGTTAATGTAGGTGGCTGGTACGATTCCCAACGATTGAAGGGTAAAACCCTTGTCCTCATCCAGGACCTTAAATAGTTAACTTAAATATACTTAAACTAACTTAAAAGTAGATATTATATACAATTATACAGGGCTTCCACAACTATATCACTATAACAAAAATGTCAATCACAACAACAATAATGACTATCCCAAGTGTCAATTACCACACTGACCTCTCACTCACTGATTGACTCAAGGAAATCACTAATTAACACCATGATACCACTGCACAGGGATACTGCTCTGGTATTAACAAACTACAATTACTGTAGAACTTGTCAGTATGTGCAAGTACATGGCTAGATTTCTAAGGCCCAGTTACATCTTTTTCTTGATCTTTCACTGTGTCTTTTCCCAATCTTACTTGCGGTCGACATTGTTCAACCTCATAGCTGAGGTTAGTTGGTTGTTGCACATGTTTTACGGCTTCATGCCCTTCCTGACGCCCACGATTTTGGCCTAATTACATCACCTACTAATTAATAATAACACTTTTTAGTGGAAAGTAAACAGCAGGCGAGATTAATGCTGAAAGCATTTTCTACCACCCAACCCTCAGGGCAAAGAAATAAAAAATGAGGTGAAAGAAAGAAACAAAGCACACCGAGTGATCGGCCGAGAAAATCCCAGTGCAATCCGTCCATACAGTACTCGGCCCTCGGCCCAATGATGGGCAAGTGGTTTGGACCTAGTCAGGGGATGGAATAGTGTTGGGCCGAGTCGGGCCCCCACCCTTCATGGTCAGGCTAACAGTATCACAACTTACAGAGGTAGCAAAATTTCACACAAAAAATGTCATTTCCGCTGTCATTCTGACAACCTGCCCTTCTCAGTAAACCCATCACTCCCATCAGAACCCCACCAAACGACAATGTACCGAAGACAATTAATTTCCCCGAGTTATTTCAGATGCCATTTTGACGAGTTTCACAGGTGGGGTGGTGAGCGAGGGGGGTTAGAGGGGGAAAGGCCAGAGATCTGAGGGAGAAACGGAGAAAAAATGAAAAAAATACATTTTTTCCCAGTTATTATCTGGTATACGAGTTTTTTTATTGTTTGTACTTGGAAAAGCGTAAACTTATTGTTTTCGAAAGTTTTATTATATTTTTTTACACTTTCACATCCTCGGGGTGGCGCTTTGTTTGATGAACTCAAGGGCTCCGTCACGGGGGAAATGAATTTGAGACTCCGTAAGAGGTGAATTATTTTTGTCTCCGTAAAAAAAAATTGTTTTTTTTTTTCGCTCTAAATAGGCGATCAGCTCGTCTTGCACGTGTTTGTCAATGCTCTTCTCGACAACTACTTTGCTAGGGATATCACCAAAGAAGTGGTCAAAATAAAAAGTGGGCAAAATAATATATTATTTTGCTCCTTATTGAAGTGTTGAAACGAAAATGAGTTTAGCGTCGCTTTCAACAACATGGTCACATTAACCTTACAAAGCCTGGGCTTGTCAGGAATGGCAGCGTCCCGAAGATTTTACCTCGCTGGACGTTGCTTAACTTCGGTGATCCTACGAGATCCGGTGCATTCAACGCGCCATCGACGCTGGCCCCTATGATTTTTATTCTAAGAAAATGTTTGACTTTTTTTATCTTCAACCAATCCAAAGGAATGGCCCTTGCGGCCGATTTTGCGGTCCTCCGGCTAGAGAAAGCGGCTGATCTCAATTAAAAGTTTCGATTTTTGTGTGTTATAATAAACCACCAGTTTTTCTGGGATTTCAAAGTCCGAAAAGACATGCCAAGTTTCCAACCTCCGTGGCTCAGTGGTTAAGAGCATTGGTTACAGTCAAACCTGGGATACGAGGGAACTCAGGGAACCAGAGTTTCTTCTCTTATATCCAGGTTCCTCTTTTAAAGAGGTTATTATCCCTGATAGAGATATAAATTGGAACTGTAAATTGTTCTCTTATATCGAGGGTTCTTTTATATCCAGTTCTCTTATATCCAGGTCCGATTGTACTGACCCGAAAGTTGCGGGTTCGAATCCCGGCCGGAGCGGAAAATTGTGACCGATTTTTTTTTCTTTACCGGAATGGTATAGATGTAAAGATAAAGTGTTCAGAAGTAATATGAAAGCGGTTCTGGGACACAATTATTGCTATTTTTTATTAAAAAAAAAAACTAAACATAGAAAATGTACTGCTCCTCTTGACGTAACCTAATTTTTTTTCCTAACTACATATCTATTATTTAGGTATAGAAATTATCACTTTGTCTTTATGCTTAAATAAATGTTTATTGTGGCGCGCTGTAAGCATTCATGACGCTCACACGTTTTTTTTTTCACTTTTGAATATTGTTTTTTTTTTTTTTTTTTTGGTATTTTTCATTATTTTCTCTTTAAAACAATCATTTTTAATGTCTTCATTTCACTTCATATTTTTTTATGGAAATTTTAACACTTTGAAATGGGATCAAAGCAATGAATATTAATCCGACATCACCTGAGAAGATTAACACCATCGGTTTCCCCATCATAAATCACCATCACTTTAATCACCATCTGAAAAGATGCTGTGAAACACTCATGTTTAAAAAAAAAAAAAAAAAAAAAAAAAAACACAATAATATAATAATAATAATACTTTTCTGTAGAAGCTTTAGCTTTCTTAGAAGCTTTAGCTTAGGAAAAATACCTTTGTATATGTATCCTGTTATTAAATAAATAAATAAATTAAAAAAAAAAAAAATTATATCCTCAAAAAAAATGTGCACTCGGTAGGATTCGAAGCAACGGATGCCTCCGCTACCTGGATTACCAGAATAGCGCGTTAACCACACAAACATCGTCTTTAGAACACCATAAAAATTTAGCCAGCGTTGATGTCTCTTTGTGCCAAATTTTCAGATCATAAAGACAAAAGTAAAACAAAAGATTTTTTCTACACCTTCGTTTTTCTGAACTCGGCCCTAGCAGTAGCGGTAGCATGCTCGGCTTGCACTTCAGGTGACCTGGGTTGGAATTCCGGTTCGAAATATTTTTCGGCTCTATACTTTGAATTGTTTGGATTGTTGTAGAGTGGACAACGACCGGTGGCGGTTGCAGATATGATGCAATAGCATTAGTTTTCGTAATGTCGACGCTACCCACTAAAAACTCTGACATATCAACACAAATAACTAGCTCTTTATCAACCTCAGCCACGACTCAAACAGTTTGAACAAACCATTTGCCCGCAGTTGATTTCCCCATGATTTACCCTTTCTCTTCTTAGGTATTCAACAGTAACTCAAGTGGAAGACACGTTAGCAGCACCGCAGCTTTTTTTAACAAGAAGAGAGAGGGAGATAAATAGAGGCAAAGGTATATTCTATGAGAGAGAGAGAGAGAGAGAGAGAGCTAGTGAGAGAGTGAGTGTGTGTGTTAGAGAGAGAGAGGGCGTGAGTGAGAGAATGTGTGTGTGTGTCTGAGAGAGAGAGAGAGAGAGAGGCAGGACAGAAAGAGAAAAACGGAGATATAATATGCTATGCTAAAGGATTGTGGGAAGAGAGAGAGGGAGAGAGAGAGATAAATATGTAGAAAAAGAAAGAGAGATACATTGTTCAGGGAGAGAAAGAGAAAAAGAGAGAGCAAGGGTTCGAACCCCTTCTCTTTGATGCGTTTTCTCGGAGCGTGCCCACTGCCCACATACCTCCTGTAAGCATGATGTCACCCCTTTTATTTGAAAATTACTAAAGGGATAATCGCCCCCACCCCCCTATCTCTCTTTCTCCCTCCTGCTTCTTTATTGGAGCATTACGGCAAGGATGATCTTCTATTAGCAAGCTCGGGTGTGTGGATTAAAAAAACAAAGTGACATCATTGCATACAGGGTGGTGTAGAATATTTTAATACAGGTCAGCTCAGCTCAGCAGTATAATAAACCCACCCACACTATTTGCACTTAGGACCGAACTATAAAACAGAATTGAAGCACATACCTTTCTAATCGACCTCAGTACCTTGACTGAAAAGGCGCGGGCGGACTTGTAACCTGGAGGTTGGTGGTTCAAGTCACAGTTTCAGCGAAAAATTTAGTAAAGCGAGTTTGAGTAGTTGTGATTTTACGACAGTGAATAACACAAATATGATAACTTTTACCAAGTTGTCAAGAAAAAACAAAGGTCAATCTATCGTCCTGGTCGAGTCAGGCTAGAGTATTTCAACATCGTAGAAACTATGGAAATAAAACAGCACGAAACCAAGTCCCTCATAGTCCGCACCATGGACAGGTATAACAACATTGTTCATAGGCCAACTCTCAATATCTAGTTTAATTTAAGTAGGTAACACATCAGTTATTGCTGATATATCCTTCCAAAGGAAATATCAGAGTAGATGTATAAAAAAAAGAAGAAAAATAAAAACATGTGGACCACCCTTCAGTGTAGTTGTATTTAAAAAAAACGCGTGAACCACCCTGTCGGTTATTTTAACAGGAGAGATATTGTCTTTGATTATATTACAGCTTTTAACACATGCACAGATCAAACAGAAAGCTGTCCTGCCTTGGGTTTGGCCAAATTGCCCTCGTCTAGCAGACGTAACAGCTTGATCGAATTTTAACACAACGTTTAGTCTCTATTCAGGGATAGCAGGGTCGATTTTTGGCAGGGGGTGGTAGGGGCCACTCATGTCTCCTAAATTTTAAAGAAAAAAATAAATAGGTACTAAAAATATGAAAAAAGCTCTTAAATATTATTTTTTGACAACTGTAGTGTCAATAAATATGTGTGTTTTGTGCTATTATATCAAAATTTTAGTGTGTAGCGCAAGAATATAGCAACTGCCTCTGTTTGCTGCTCACATGAAGCAGCTACTCAATAATCCTCAGAAGGTGTGAACTTGGGACATCCAAGTACAGAGTAGAAAAAATAGTGCTCTTCTGGGATCGAATCCAGGTCACCTTGCGTACAAGCCTAATGCACTACCCACCTGGCCACGGTGACTACACCGTGTCAAATAATATGGACATGACTCAGTGATTACCTAATTTCATCAGAAACGGTATCACCAAAATTGCAGAGTTTTTTTCTCATTTCCTTCAAATACCTACCTAATATCTGTACAAAAAATACACCATATGGCGATAAAAAAGAGCAAAATAAAAACAATTTTCAAATGTTTTGATGAAAACTTTTGATTTTTTTTTTTTTTTTTTTTTTCTTATTTCAATTTAATTTTAAATTTTTCTATGTTATTAATGTACATTGGCTGTTATAAACATTGTTATTAACCTTGTAGTAAAATACATCTATAAAAATTTGTTTTTTAAAAAAAATGTACATTGGGCTTGACCAGTCAATAAAGAATAAATTACAAAATCAGTGCCCCTCCACAATATGTCTGAAATCAGGCCTCAGATGTTCACACAACAGTTAGCGCCCGATGTTTGTTTAATCAAAGAAACCTCACTGTGCAGTGAAAGGGTTGAGGAGATAAGTCCTTTGTAATCTTCATTCCGGAGTTGCTTTCTTGTAATTTTCCGTTTCAACACCCCGTCTCCCTCTGCTTTTAGCCCCCCTGGAGTGATGGGGTAAACTAGTGATGATGATGTTTCCGATGGAGATAAAAAAGATTAAAAATAATAAAATGATTCCTCATAAGTAGTCACCGTGGCAGAGTGGATAGCGCAGTAGGCTTGCAAGCACGGTGAACTGGGTTCGAATCCTGCCTGCGTAGAGAATTTTATACCCTGTACTTTGGGTGTCCAGGACTCATACCTCGTGAGGAAAAATGAGTAGTTATCTACTTGTATAAGTAGGTAACGACCATTAGTTGCGGCATTACCAGAGTATTAAGAATATACACTTACAAATACTTTATGTCTCCCTTTTTGGTAGCAGTTTAAACAAAGTCTCATTATTTTATTGGATGGACTTAGTCTCACTCCAATTTTTGCTCCAGTTTGTTTTGGTACCGTAGGAGGAACATGGAGGTAAAGAGCTTATAATTATTTAATTATTATAATAATAATTATCATGATCTTGTTGAAGTAGAGTGGTGGCAGAAGATAACAGGAAGCTTTTAGCCCGTGATGTGGCTGTCAGTTACTTGAGGATAAATCTGTTCTGGCAGATACTTGAGGATAAATCCGTGGTGTGAGGAAGATATTAAGGAGATTAATTCATAACTGAAGGATAATAGAGGGGGGGGTGAATTCATAACTAAAGGATAACGGAGGGGGGTTTAATTTATAACTAAAGGGGTAATGGGGGGTATAAAGGGTTGGAGGGTAGGGAGAATCCCTTTTCAATCACATGAGAGGCGATAGATCACCTGTTGTTTTGCTTTATTCAAGAAAGTGCATTAGTCCCTGGTTCTTGTGCTAACAGATTTTGCACTTGTCCATTGTTCTTTTGTCTATTCACTCAGGGAACTGAAATTTTTTCCTCTTTTATCCAGGTTTATTTTATAAAGACTCCGAACTTAGGAGCTTGATCAATAAGGCAGCGGACTTGTAATCTTGAGGTTGGTGTTTCAAGTCCCGGTTTCAGCTTGGATTTAGTAAAACGAGTTCGAGTGATTATCACGAAAGTGATTTACGGATTCTTAATATCTGACCCTGTACAACACTTATTTTTCAAAAACTACATCAGGGGCCGAGTAATTTGAGGTGTCCAACTTTGGTGGGACATCTTGTATACACAATTACACACAGATAATTACTTATGAATTTACAAAATTGGAACAATATAACGAGAAAAATAATTTTCTTATACGATTCAGATTTCAGACTGTCAAATCTCTTAAGCGTCACAATTCTGCAGCAGGCCAAATGCCGCCACGCCTCGCCGCCCGGCCTGGCTATAAATCAGTCCAATTATCCGACGCGGAATCAGTCCACTTCAGAATTAGACGCGACTAACGCCACGTCCACAGACGCCCCCGCGACAGTGGGTCACTTGTTAATGGAACAAAATATTGAATGACTGGTTTTACAGCTATATTTACATATATATACGTATGATAGAAACCTTTATAGTATATGTATATCAAATGCAGGTACGTAAAGTACACTGTTAAAATATATAAAATAATTTAATTGTTCACTGCTAAAGTATATAGAATAATTCAATTGTTTGAATAACTTTATTAACCAAAACTTCTAAGTTGGAATTTAATCAAAAAGGTTTAGATGACAACTTATCCGATATTCGCTCGGATTTGTAGATTTGATTTGATAATAAACACTGGAAAGAACTTGAGGTGAATAACAATCACAAATAGATTAAATAGAATTAAAAAGGAAATAGTTTATTGATAATTTAAAATGACACTTATAAATTAAGTACAAATTAGAATTACGAGGAAGTGCGCGATGCACTGTCCTACGTTCAAACTCAAGATAGACTGACTGAGCTTATGCTGAACTCAGTGATGGAATCTACTGAGTGTGAATCAGCAAGATCAGCAGGATCGGGCTGATTACTCCTCCCTCCTAAAATTTTGGCCCCGCCAAAAAGGTTAAAAATTAGGCCAAGATTATATTTTGGCTTCCCCAGGTAACATTATTCCTTTACTGGGTAATGAGTTTACATTTATATCTGCTGTAGGTTGATCTACAGGTATTGAGGGTGGAGATAAGAAACTTAAGTCAAGTTGTTTATTTTTTCTTACAAAGTAACATAAAATAAAATTGAAAATAATGAAAAGACATAAAACTAAACTTATAACTAAGTAAAAAGAATTATTATTATTTACAATGTCAGTGATATTGTTTAGAGGTGTATCCTCTAATTTTAGAGTTTTAGTTTTTAGTTTTGAATTTGAATTCTTATAGTTGGAAAGTTTTAGATTGACATTCGTTTGTATAAGAGGTTTTCCAACTGTATGTTCTTTGAATGATAGTTCATTGTTTTTGTATGAAACTTTGCAAGGTTCACTATCTATTAGATAAATTCCTCTAATATTTTCTATTTCAGTATTTTGATTGCAAAAAAATGTTAAAGAATCTTGTGATTCAAAAAGTATTAAGAATTGATTTGTTTCTGGTATTAATTCTATCTTATTTCCTTCTAGTTCAAGTTTCATGAGTTCACAACTAATGGTTTCCTTCTTAAATAATATTTCATTTTCACAATTGGTATCGGTATTGCTAATAAGATAAGAAGGGCATTGGTAAGGTTTGTTTGGGATACAACTTTCAGATAAAGGTTTTATAATATCATTTGATTTTAAAATGTACTTAGATCTAGGGATTATGGTAGCTAATGTTGATTCTACATAAGTTGGAATTGGAAGAAGATAGTAAAGGTCAAAATTAATGTTGAAATTAATAGGTAGGGAAAGTAAATAAATGATCCTTGTTTCTTCTATTTGACAATTTACTTCTATAAGTTTTTCAAAGTTAAATATATTTTGGTATGTTAAATCGATTGGTAATTCGTGGTTATAAAATCTTGATATCTTCTCTAGTTCATTAAATAGTTCGGTTGGTGTAATAATGCTAGGGTGTAGGGTTTTCAATTTGCAAAAGGTTAGAGAGTTTTCTATATCTTGGAGTACACTTAATATGGAGTTGTAAATAATAATTAACTGATTATAAATATCTTTTGCAAATAGTGTGTCTGTTTTATCCAATGCTTTCTGTGTGATAGTAAAGAGTTGATCAATGCGTGTGTTCAAGGTGTTTTCGTTATGTATTATATTTTGTACAGTTTTATTGAAATTTTGAATTACTTGGTCGTTCAGACTATACTGTAGGTTAATTTGATTTTTTAGGAGTCCTTGGTTTGTTTCCAAGTGGGTTAAAATTTTGTTAATATGTTCTCCATCAGTTTCATCGAGGTTTCCTGTTAATAGTTTAATAGTTGCACCTAAGTTGTTGAAATATGCTCTACGATTTCGTTTTTTGGGTTTTGTAGGATGAATACTATCAAGTTTGTCTTGGATCAGGCTTCGAATGTGGAATGTATTTTTTTTATAGTTGTCCAGATCTTCGGGATAAAATGTACTGTTACCAAGATGTGAGTTGAGATCATAATGGTGAGAGTCTAATTTTTGTAATTCCTGATAAAGTGGCTCTAAGTCGTAATAATGTAAAAAGTTATGGGTCGTCCGTTGAAGCCTTGCGGGTCCCAAGTTTATCGGGAGAATGCCTGGATTTTGAGTTATGTTGGTTATTGAGTTTCTGCTGTCGGCGAAGGCGAAGACGAAGCAAAGGGATCTGAAACATTTATTATTTTACTGTAAGCTCTTGTAATGGGTCTTTTTATGTTAGACAAGTGTATTTTTTGGGCTGTATTTTGATGGGTGGGTTTGATATTTGCAGTTTTCAGATTTTTATCAATAGTTGAAATTTCTTCTTTCTTGTACTTGTTTTTAGTTTTTGATTGTTTTTGCTTGTTGGCTACCATAACTGTGGGTGGTATATCCGGTAGGTCTTCCCTAGTTTTGTTAATTTTTTCGATTACTTTTTCTTTGTTAGTTTTTAGTTTTTCATTTATATTTCGGTACATAAGCTTGGCTTTTTCTTTGTGGTCATGGATATAGTTTGTGAGAATTTGATGTTCAAGATCAAGATTGAATGGATCCGTATTGTCGACATGGCCGTTGATTATATTGACAGGTTTCATATTTGTAGCGGAATGAATTGTATTGTTATACGCCAAAACAGCGTATAAAACTTTAGTTTTAATATCGTCACTTTTATATATCTGTTGATTATTGAAAAGACGAATGTGTTCAATCAAGGTGGAATGGAACCTTTCGATCATTCCATTGGATTCAGGGTGTTGACTACTGATGAAGTGAAGTTGCACTTTATGTAATGCAAGAAGTTCTTTTATAACTGCATTTTTGAATTCTCCTCCGTTATCGGAGATGATGGTTTGTGGTACGCCATGATGACTGAAGTACTGGATGAGTTTGTCTGCTACAATTATTGCTTGGGCAGATGGCAAAGGGTAGGCTTGTGCATACTTAGAGAAGGCGTCAATAATTGTTAGAAATTTTGTGCTCTCTAGGGAAACGCTGTCAATGTGTAGTATTTGAAAGGGTTTGATGGGTGTTGGAGTTAAATTAAATTTAAGTTTCAAGGGGTGTCTGTCATATTTTGATAGTTGACATGGCTCGCAGTTGTTGATATATTCTTGGACTGTTTTCCTTATGTTAGGCCAGTAGTATGTTCTTCTAATTATTTTTTCAACTTCGTCCATACCTCTGTGGTTTGATATTCCTTCGTGAATGTTTTTCACTATGTTTTGTTGTTCGTCTTGGTTCTCAATGTCGGTCAGGTATTGCGTGCATTTGATTAGATTATATCCTGAGTCCGGGTAGTATGTTTGTAAAATTCTAGAGAATCTTTCATAAAGTTGTTCAAAGGGGCTCCGGTGGAAGTAGAGGTGATATGGAACTTTGGGGACAATAAAAGCGTCAATGAAATCTTTAATTTGGTTTTCCCAGTTGTTGTGAGAGAATTGAACGAAAATTCGTTGTTTGTTTCCGTGTAAAACTTTAATTTTAAGGTCAGCTCTTTCGAAGTTGACTTCAGTGATTATAAGTTGGTTTAATCCAACATTTACGGGTCCATCTTTGATTGGTATGCCGATGATGGGGTGTTCTGCACTTGTGTGTATGGTGGCATTTGTGTCATCAAAATCTAAGTCTTCTAGATTTATTTGTTCTTCTGGATTGAGTAGAGCTTCTAAAGGTATCTCGTTTATGTTGAAGTCGTCACGATCATTTTCTGCAGGTTCGACAGCAGTAGATTGAGTTTCGTCATTGTATTCGTGGCTAGGTCCTGGTGTTATTGAATTTGTGTTTATTTCCACTCTAGATAGAGCGTCTGCATTTCCATTGAGTACTCCTTTCTTGTATTCTATTTTATAGTCGAATTCTTCAAGTTTCAAGCGCCATCTGACGAGCTTGGAATTGGGTTCTTTTAAATTAAATAACCACTGCAAGGGTTTGTGGTCCGTCACAATGGTGAATTGGCGGCCATACAAGTAGGGTCTAAAATATTTTGTGGCCCACACTATTGCGAGGAGCTCTTTTTCAATAGTTGAATAGACGGATTCGCTTTGGTTGAGGGTGCGGCTTGCGTATGCAACAGGAAGATCGGAACCTATTTTACCTTGGGAGAGAATGGCACCAATAGCGTAGTTACTAGCATCTGTTGTTAGAATAAAGGGTTTGTCAAAGTCGGGATACTGTAGTATAGGATCATTTAGTAAGAGATTCTTACATATTTCAAAGCTATCTTTAAAGTCTTTGTCATGAATGTTGATTTTTGCGCCTTTTTTAAGTCTTAAGGTCAATGGTTTGGTGAGTTTTGCAAAGTCTTTTATGAATTTCCTATAATAGCCAAGTAGTCCTAGGAAGCTTTTAATTTTCTTTGTAGTATTTGGGATGGGGAATTGTTGAATTGCTTTGATTTTACTGGGGTTGGGTTTGATTCCTTCGGGTGTGATGATATGGCCTAGGTATGAAACTTCTTTACATAAAAACTCTGATTTATCTAATTGTATTTTTAGGTTAAATTGTCTTAATCGGTCAAATACTTTGCGGATATTTACAAGATGTTCAAAGAGGCTAGTTGAGAATATTATTATGTCATCTAAATAAACTAGACAGTTAACGTTTATTAAACCGCGTAAGATGTTGTCCATTGTTCGCTGGAATGTTGCTGGAGCGTTGCGTAAGCCGAAGGGCATACGAAGAAATTCCCAATGTCCGGAGTCGCTGGAGAATGCTGTTTTAGGGATGCTGTTTTCGTCGACTTCAATTTGATGAAATCCACTTGCTAAGTCCAGAGTTGTAAAGTATTGACAACGACCAAGTTTGTCAAGGAGGTCATCAATGTTGGGAAGGGGATATTTATCTGCTACTGTCCGTTCGTTAAGTTTACGGTAGTCGACGACAATGCGCCATTTCTTTTTTCCGCTTGCGTCAGGTTTTTTGGGCACAACCCAGATGGGGGAGGTCCATGGTGAATGTGAAGGACGTATGATGTTTTGGTCTAGCATCTTTTGAATTTGGGCTCGAACTTCCTCTCTGTGGATGGGAGGGTACCTGTATGTTTTTGTGTGGATGGGAGTGTCGTCCATAGTGATGATTTTATGTTTAACTTGATTGGTGAAAGAAAGGGGGACGTGTTCCATGTGAAAGATGTCGGAATATTCCATGATGATTTTCTCAAGTTGCAATTTTTCTTCTTCGTTAAGGTGGTCTGTTCGGATCAAGTCTACTACATCAGGGTGAATTTGGTTGCTTTGAATATGGTTGAGATTTGAGAATTTGGGTGGAGCGTCGAAGTCATGAAGAATTTTGCTTTCTAAAGGTTTGGAAAGGTTTACTGTGTGTTCTTCCTCTGATGAATTTATATTGTACATGTTATTTTGTTGTTCTTAATTTTTGTTATACCTGATGGGGTATTTAGTCCGTTTTTGTAAGTTATTTCAGGTATAAGTACTTCTTTGTCGGGCATTCCTACTGTTGAGAGATGAATGATTTTCTCAGTATGTGGTGGTACAGTGATGTGATAAAGTTCAGATGTTGTAGTTTTGAATTTCAGGGGTATAACGGTGTTGTTGTTTTTCATAGTATTATTATTTAAATCAAGGACAAGGTTTAATCGTTTCAGAACGTCCATTCCTAATAAACAGTCAAAATAGGTGTGAAAATCAAATAGGTGGAGCTTAATTTTATTGGTTGTCTGAAAAATTGATGGGGATGGGATAGTAATACTAAATTTTTCTTTAGATTGTCCGTGGGCAGATTTAATTTCAAAAGGGTCTGAACGAATAAAATTTCTGAAATTTTGGATTGCTTTGCTAGGTCGAATAAAAGATTTTGTACTTCCGGTGTCGATTAGGGCTTTGAGGTTCCATTCGGGAATCTCGATGTATGGTAATGTTTGGTTATCTTTGCTGCTTAGATTTAGGATTAGTTCTGTGTTTCTTCCGAGGCTGTTACTTGAAAATCCTGGTCTGAATTTATTATTTCGTCAGTGTCGTTATAGTTGAAGTTATTGTCGTCAAGATTTTCGTAGCTTTCGTCATTTTCATAATTGTTAGTGTTTTCCGGTGTGTTTTCAATGTTGTGTAGGTTTGTGTTCCTACTGTGTACTATACTCATAGGAGTCGGTTGGGGTAGTGGTTTGGAGGTAGTTGGTCTTCCAAATACATTTGATTGAGCAAAAGAATTATTATTGTTTCTGTTTACAGTTTGAACTGTAGAATTTTGACGATTGAACATGTTATTGTTATTGTTGTTGTGTCTGTTGAGATAGGTGTTGTTTCTGTTGAAGTTGTTATAATTGTTGTTGTTATTGTTTTTGTTAAATTTGTTGTTTCGGAGTTGAGGTGGAACGTAAGGGGTTGATTGTATACTTTTAGTGGTTTCGATTTGGAAATCGTTTACTAAAATGTTCAGGGCCTCATTGAGGTCTTTTGGATTCTTTGTACGAATTAAAGATCCTAACGGGTCTTTAAGTCCACGTAATAGTGTACGGAGTGCTAGATCTGAAGTAAATTTCTTGAGGTGTTCACTACCATCTAGATTGTGGTTAGTGATGTATGACGTTTGTACGTTTAGTATTTTTTGAATTTTGTTGAAAAAGTCAAAAACTGAATCATTGTTTTGTTTCATTGCACACATTTCTATGACGAGTGTGTGCACGTCCCTTTTGTCAGAATACGTGTTTACTAAGGCTTGTTTTAAGTCGTTCCATGAATTGAGTATGCAAGAACTGATGTTCTTTTGGGCTTCGCCCGTGACTTTAGCAAGGATCGAATCCATCAAGTAGTCGTTCTGAAAATCGGCTGGGTCAGCCGAGTTGTAAAATTTGGTAACCAGTTTTTCGCATATTGCGATGAACCGGGGCAATAATTCGATATCGCCAGAAAATTCGGGAATCATTTTCAGGTATTCCGGTTTAAGAACCGGTACTTCTGTGTTGTCCGGCATTGTGGATGTTTGTGACAAAGAAAGGTTATTTAAAATACGTTCAAGTTGAACAATATCTGCGCTAGGTACGATCGATTCGCCTAAGGCAGCGTTTGGAAATAAATCTGGGATTGATTCTTCAGAAGACTTTCGCGAAGAATCGGAAGAAGCCGTTTTGATTGCTTTGATTGCAAAAAGGTTTTAACTTTTTGCAAGGTACTATTAAAAAGTTTTATTCAAATTGAACAGTATTGTTGATAACAACGTTAAAAAGAAACTATGAAATAATATAAGAGAGAAAAAAAAAAATAATGATAATTAACTTTTGTACGCCTAGAATTTACCGAGGTAAAAAAAAATTCTTAAAAGAAAAATATTGATTTTAGTACACCTTATGGTACTAGGTACTAATATTATGTAGAATATAGAATATAGAAATCACTAAATAGAAAATTGCTTATTTCTTGAGGTGAAGTATTTACTTATTTCTTACATGAAGATTATATGGAACATTGTGTGGATTCCGCAGGGTGATATGTATCAGGTATCAGTAGGCACCGCTTAGGTCAGCAGGCACTGCAGGCAGTACTCGATGCGCTCGATGCGTCAGGAGACTGGGGACTGCTTATTGGGACTCTGCGTAATTGAAGTTATGATACTAACTATGTGGCAGGATACTGGGGGCTGCCGTAGATTGTGCAGAGAATTAGGGCGGGATACTGGGGGCTGCCGTAGATTGTGCAGAAAATTAGGGCGGGATACTGGGGGCTGCCGTAGATTGTGCAGAAAATTAGGGCGGGATACTGGGGGCTGCCGTAGATTGTGCAGAGAATTAGGGCGGGATACTGGGGGCTGCCGTAGATTGTGCAGAGAATTCGGCAGACAATATGTACTACCTTTGGAGATGATTTTGTGTAGCCAGCGGCTAGTGATGAGTGGTGGGAGAGAGGTTCCCAATGCAGAGGAAACACAAGTTTCGTGCAAGGGTCCTTTTTTTACTGCGCCAAATGCAGGTACGTAAAGTACACTGTTAAAATATATAAAATAATTTAATTGTTCACTGCTAAAGTATATAGAATAATTCAATTGTTTGAATAACTTTATTAACCAAAACTTCTAAGTTGGAATTTAATCAAAAAGGTTTAGATGACAACTTATCCGATATTCGCTCGGATTTGTAGATTTGATTTGATAATAAACACTGGAAAGAACTTGAGGTGAATAACAATCACAAATAGATTAAATAGAATTAAAAAGGAAATAGTTTATTGATAATTTAAAATGACACTTATAAATTAAGTACAAATTAGAATTACGAGGAAGTGCGCGATGCACTGTCCTACGTTCAAACTCAAGATAGACTGACTGAGCTTATGCTGAACTCAGTGATGGAATCTACTGAGTGTGAATCAGCAAGATCAGCAGGATCGGGCTGATTACTTATCTACATTATCTACTTATATTTATGGTAGATAGAAACCATTTCCGTCGTTAAAAGGCTTTTAAAGTTACCTACCTAATCGGAAAACGAGCAGATACGTGTCGTGATAGCGGATTTGTGACGATTTTCGTCTATAAATTCTTATGGGACTTTTTTCTACCAAAGATTTCATCAAGTTAATCTGGTCTTTGGACGTCTCTATCGCTCATAATAAAGTCCCTTCCAATTTTTTTCTGGAAGATTTCAGACAATTTTTTGTGTATTCAGAACATACAAAAAAATGGTTTTTCGAATTTCCAGTGTATGACGTAAAATTTAACAAGGTTGCTTCCTGGGCTTGAAAAAAAATACCACACAAATCCTTACACTATACTCTTCCGAAAGAGCCAGTAAAAAAATTGGTGCAAGTGGTCCATTTATTTATAAGTGCTGATAGTGTTGCCAGGATTGTGTCGCATCACGTAAGTCTGACAATTATTAGGCGGGTTCTGTAGGACAATCTCGCCAGGGTCTTTGCTTTACGAGAGGAGATATGCTGGGCGTGGGCGTTTAGAATAGTTTAGAATAGTTTCATTGGTTACCATAGTTAATATTTTCCGTGTCCGTGAGTTAGGCACAGATACCTTAGAGCGAGAGTGGTGAGAGGATTATATGGACGGCCAAATTCAAAGTCTAGGCTCCTTTCATGTCCATTGATTCTCTTGGTAATTTCTGTCATACGAAGAATCATTTAGAATTTAGAAAAAAATAACTTCTGTGTGAGTTAGTAAAACTAATCAAACTTGCTTTACTAAATATGTGCTTAATATAGGACGTGAACCACCGACCTCCAATTAAAAGTCCGCCGCCTTTTCTATCAAGCTACTGAGGTCAGTGCTATCAATTGGAAGTCCCAAATGGTTAGCTAAACATTGCCACAGCGTTCTGGTTCTGTCATTGAAGGTTAGGACCACCATGGGTGATTATTCAAAATTGAACGCTAGTGATGCTGCCTATTCCTGTCCCAATCTAGGCTGGGTAAGGTTAATATGGGTAGCTATCTGGTCTAGAGAATCTAGGCAATAAACCCGTCTAGTGCAAGTGAGTTCAAAGGGACAAAAAAATCATTCCTGTTTCTATGTTACGCACATTGCATAAGCGTTTAGTTGTGGGGCGCTACCTTTTCTTTCAATTCAAACTTCACGTTCCTTTGGGATTACCTAACTTTTTGAAGCCCACTTTACTGACAACTACAATTAATTAGATGTTACTCTAGAGGGAATCTCGACCTCAGTAGCTTGATCACAAATCCGGCGGACTTGTAACTTGGAGGTCGGTGGTTTAAGCCCAGCAAAGATTAAGGGCGGAATTAATAGACGTTTTTGAATACTTCTGTGGCGCTAAGTCTAGGATTGCATCTGTGTAAGATAGAGAAAACCGATGCCAAGCAATGACTTAATTTATCGAAAGTGTCCATTAATTTCACCTCTAGTAGGTAAAGCGAGTTTGAGTAGTTGTGATGAACACAAATATGACGATAACTTTAACTTTTCTTTCCCCAGTGTTAAAATTCAAACTCGGAAACTCTCAAACAAAAAACCTCGACTCTTAACCACTCAAGCAACCCCTGCGGACAAAACAAAACAATAAAAATCCGACCAACCAATTGACTTAATTAATTTGAATCCAGAGAATGATACCGTCTTGAGTTCCATCGTAAAACTGTTTCAATTAAAGAAACTCGGCGGGGTGGCATTACGTTTGCCCGGGTGGAAACAATAAAACTCGTCCCTGGCTCATTGTGAACGCGTCATTTATCTTTAGGAAGTTAATTGAAAACTTTGCTGTCCAATAATAGTTGTCGTTGTTTCTGTTTCAAAAGTTTTGATGGTCATTTATTATCAGGTTGAATGTAGAGTTCTGATTATTATCGGGTTGAATGTAGAGTTCTGATTATTATCAGGATGAATGTAGAGTTCTGATTATTATCAGGTTGAATGTAGAGTTCTGATTATTATCAGATTGAATGTTGAGTTCTTATTATTACCAGGTTGAATGTGGAGTTCTGATTATTATCAGGTTGAATGTAGAGTTCTGATTATTATCAGGTTGAATGTAGAGTTCTGATTATTATCAGGTTGAATGTAGAGTTCTGATTATTATCAGGTTGAATGTAGAGTTCTGATTATTATCAGGTTGAATGTAGAGTTCTGATTATTATCAGGTTGAATGTAGAGTTCTGATTATTATCAGGTTGCAAAATATACACATACGTGTATATATTTAATAAATCCATGTTTCATATACATACATATACCTATGTATGACTTGAATTTAAAACTCGAATAATACTAACATCGTGTGTGAACAGAAAGCTCTTATCCAAAGCTCTTTCCTCTTGCAGCTCCGGGCCACAAATATATCTAATTTGCGTTTTTCTTTGAACTTTCAATGAAAATAAAACCAAAATGTCGGGGAAGAAAATTAGGAGATATTTTGGCCCGGGGTTAAAGGGTTCACAGGAGTAATATTGTTCTTTCTTGCTCAACTTCTGATAGATCTTATGATAATGCGTATCTGGGGATTGAATAAATGTTATTTTAAACCTCTCTGTGGAGAAGATTATTGTAATAAGGAATATTATAACATAGCCAAATTCAGTTGCTTGATCGAAAAGGCGGCGGACTTGTAACCTCTGTTCAATTCCTGGTTTCAGCGTAGATTTAGTAAACCAGTATAGGGTGTAAAATATTTTGATACTGTTCAGCTCAGCAGTAAAATAAACTCACCCTTGACACCGCACATGGACCGAATTTTAAAACAAGATTAAAGCACAGACCCTGAGGCAATCGACCTTAGTAGCTTGATCAATAAGGCGGTGGACTTGTAACCTGGAGGTAGGTGGTTCAAGTCCCAGTTTCAGCGTAGATTTAGTAAAGCTAGTTTAAGTAGTTGTGATATTACGAAAGTGATTAATACAAATATGATAACTAAAATATTGTAACATTCACATCTTGGTTTTTTCTTTGTGGGTTTAACGTCGCTTTCAACCGGTCATATCACGACGAGGGGTTTTACAATGGAAACTCGCAAACTTCACCCAGCCTGAGTGGGGTCGGGAATAGCCAGCATCCCGAGGGTTCCAATTTGACTGGTCATCCTAACCTTGTCCTAACCTCGCTGGACGTTGCTTAACTTCAGTGACTGAATGAGAACTGGTGTATTGAACGTGTCAGGGACGCTGGCTAAACAGGGCGTGAAAGTACTTGGAATAGTACTTTTTTTACAAATATTTTTAAAACCAAAATCAACTCGTATATTTTAGTAGGTAGGTGAACAATGGAAAATTTGTATTTTTTATTACCTTTCAACCTCGATTCCACAGCATGGTCATATATCACGACGGCGGTATTACCCTCCATTCACTGGAAACTCACATGCAGTTACTCAAAACAGATTCATTTCAACAACAAACAGCTAGTCTTGTAATCTGGTTTGCTGTGTTATAGGAAAACATGTGTAGAAATCACGCGATTTACACTTATAACGTACCTAATAACAACAACCTATTGTTTCCATACTTACTATTGCTACCATACAATGTATTGTTGCCGTACATATACTATAAAATATAATATAATGTCAAGAGAACAGTGCGCTATTGACTCTACGTTGTGACAGTGTTGGAACAAGTACGGTTTTGTCACGAAGAGTGTGGCGGCACTCACTTGCTGCGTGGAAGGTCCTGGCTTCGAAACCCAGGTTAATATGTACGAATTTCTTTGTGGTGAAGCACAAGGCCTCTTCACAATTTTTGTGGGTAGCGCAGCATTACTAAGAGCCTCCTTTACATTTCGAATTATTCTATTACATTAATTTCTTTTCACTCTGGTAATGCTGCCACTGGTCGTTACTCATACAAGTAACTACTCATTTTTCCTCACGAGGTATGAGTGGACCCCGAACATCCAAGTACAGAGCAGAAAAAATCCTCCCCCGCTGGGAATCGAACCCAGGTCACCATGTGTGCAATGCCTAGCGCGCTAACTCGCTCTGCCACAGTGACTTAATATTTTTATTATGAATATATATATTTTTTAAAGGTAATTGTGCCCCGGAACCGCTTTCGCATTGCTTCAGGGCACTTTTACCTTTACATATATGCGCCATTCCGGAAACGGAAAAACTCTGCTGGAATTTTCTGCTCCGGCCGGGATTCGAACCCGCAACCTTCGGGTCAGCAACCAATGCTCTTAACCACTAAGCAACAAACAAATTATTATAAATAATTATAAATTTTGGATGCAATGAAAACATTATTACATTACCCATAGGTAATCCTTAATAATTGTTATAATTTACTTGAGTCCTTGATGGACCTGAACTTTTTTTGTTGTTGTTGCCATCTAGATTCTAGATCATTCGAAACAGGGGCATTATCGTCCATTCAATGAAAACTCAGATACTCACATTAACCTCACCCAGGGCCGGAAAAAGTTAGCATCACGTGGTGTCCAATATTTAAATAGTCATGCACCCACCCAGAGATTGTGCTGGTACAGTATCGTGTTATTTATAAAATTGCCCGACTTGGTTAAAAAAAAATTTATTTTTTTTTTCTTTAATTTATATTAATAACGAGCGAGCCCAATGTACAATTAAACAAGATTATACATATCAAAAAGATTACACATTAAATTAAAATTTATCAAACAACAAAGAAAAATTAAAATTACATAAATATCACAGATTTCACTCATTTATCTCATCATGCGATATTCCATAAAGAGATCAAAATCCCAAAGAAAAAGATTTAATTGCCATGCCCTGGCTGGATTTCAAACCCGCGACCTTTTTATTACCAGACCAATGGCTCGACCACTGTGAGCTTCTGAGATAGATTTTAATTGTATCCTTCAGTGTGAAATCATTTCCTCTAAACTCGATTATCCATCGCCATCAGTATAATCTTGAGGAGCAGTTCCAACCCTTTCTTGTTCATAAATTATTATAAATCCAACGCCAACTGTTCCTGAGATATGTACCGACATTCAGAGTCGAGTTATTTTAATTACTATAATAGTTGATTTAATTACCAGCTCCGGGGATCTCTTTGCTTTGCTCATTGGTTTGTCGATGTTTTCGTTAGAAAAAGCACCTTTAGAAATCTACACCTTTAATTTTTCGACCTTGAAACTGACCAGCAGTGGGCCAGGTTGTTGCATAATTTACGAGGCAGCGGTTCCCAAATTGCTTCTGCCAGTTGAGAATATGAAAACGAACCCTTTGTGGGCGGACACAACGGAGGCCTAGACCCTAGGGTCCCCGGTACCACGCAGAATAATCTAACCATGTTATTAAGTTACTACTTGGTAGAAACTGGAAGGAATTAATAGACGTTTTTGTAATACCACTGTGGCGCTAAGTCTCGATTTACGTACTGTCTTACAGTCATATTTATGGAAAGATAATTTTTTCTGCAATGTCTCAAGCAGGAATCGGCCAATAATATTTAAGGAAATCATGTTTGAGACATAGCTCAGACCGCGTTTTCTATTCATAAAATATGGCTGTTAGATGGGGAAAACCAGTGCTAAGTCATGACTTAAGAAATCCAATTTTTTTATTAATTTCACCCTAAAAAGTTTTCACAATAAGTGGGTTCTCTGAGTTCTGGCCAGGACCCTGGCTGAAATATCTGAAGGTTTATAATAATAATAATAATAATAACACTCTTTAGTGGAAGATAACCACAATGCAGGCGAGATTAAAGCTCAAAGCAGTCTCTACCACCTTACCCTCAGAGTCTTATCATTATGTGGCCACAAACTCAAGTTGTTGAGGAAAAATTCATGCACTGGGTGGGATTCGAACCAACGGATCCCTACGCTACCTGGATTACCAGACTAGCGCGTTAACCACTTGACTATACTAGTGCAATTTACGATGATGTAAAATCATGTAAAAAAATTACAATAAATAAAGAGTTGCTATATGTATTAAACTGTTAGCGTAATGGGACTTCTTGTCTCGAGCCGACAGTCTAAATAAAACACTAACTATGATTTGAAACAAGTTGAGAGCCACTGTCCTCCTTACTGGATGCCGGGCGTGTGCCCAGGCACAAGCAGGTGGTAGCAGGCTGTAGGGTTTGGCGCACGAGACACTCAGCTCTAATTAACCACCTTAATGACGAATTTATTATTAAAAACTATAGAGTTAAAAAATGATTTTTTTTTCTAAGTAAAAAGAATGATTTTTTTGTGCTAAGGAAAGACTCCTATCACGTCAGCGAGGTATGCGTACAAACATTCTGAGTAAATGAAAATGTGTATATAACATATTACATTGGTCTTATAATTTATTAATTATGTATTAGGTATGTATTATTATTATAGGCATTATACATGCTTTATTAGGTAAGACAAAAGTACTCGTATATACAGTAAAATACAATGAAATTATGAAGAAAAAAAATTATATATAAAAAAAAAAAAAATAGATTGAAAAAAGAAAGAAGAACTAAAAAGTGAATGAAGCTACTGTCCTACCTAAAGGGCGGGGTTATTGCCTGTGGCAATCTCTTCCACCCAACCCTTTCTATGTATGTATACTAAGTACCTACATAGAATAATTTTATCCTGTGAATTAGATGTTAGAATGTAGGTACCTTTAGGTATTCACTGCTTATACTCATTCATCTTAATTCTTTGTTTATATTATGGTCAGACGCAGATGATGTGGTTAATGTCCGGTTGGATTTTTTTTAAACTATAAAAAAGTGTTCTTGAATTTTCATACAAGGAACCAAAAATGGACAAAACCCTGGACAAATTTGGAGGCAAAAGGAAACAAAAGCGTTGATGAAAAGTTTACCTCCTGAAGGTTGAAACAAAAAGACTGATGGTTATCTTTTAGGAGTATATAGCAGATATACATAATTATATGTATCGATAAATGTGCTACAACCATTCAACCTCACCTATAAGGTTGAACAGAGCCGACCCTAAGTTGTTCTGGGAGAAGCAAAGTTAAAGAAGATAAAACTATATCTATAAGTTGTTATTTTATAAAACAAAATCTTCATTATTGTGCAGCTTTGTCCATCTCGACGGTTGCCAAATTCAATAGTACAGCATTGTGTTGTATTCCATTATTGATGTTTTACTAGGGGGCTGATAATTGACAAGGGCCCCCGAAACCAAGTCAATGAGAGTTTGTCTTTTTCATTCACATGAAAATTGGAAAGATTTTGTTTCCAATGATATAAAAAGAAAGTACTCTGTGCTTAATGTTATTTTCTTACACCCTCAGCTCCGGTGGGATGGAACCGAGGAGATGCCAAAACTTCCAAGAATAATCTTGTAAATTTGTAAAAATATAATTTGAAAATATAATAAATATAATTTGAAATTCAAACAGTTTTGTTTGTCACTTGACCTTATTGACCGGATGTTATAGTTTCTCTAGTCCAATTCTGAAGGAAACCGTTTTTTATAAACGACATTTATTCAGCTTTATCATCTGATCGGCAGGATATTCTTGTTTCTTTTTCAGATATATCTAATCTAGAAGTCACCGTGGCAGAGTGAGTTAGCGCGCTTTTGCACGCACGGTGACCTGGGTTCGATCCCCAGTGGGGCTTGATTTTTTCTGCTCTGTTCTTAGGTGTTCGGGGTCCACTCATACCTCGTGAGGAAAAATGAGTAGCTGCTTCAATCTGAGCAGCCACCAGTGGCGGAATTATAGGCAAAAAATATATCTAATCTATTTCCATGTCTATATTTTTTATACACAACTTATTCTTGCAATGTAAAACTCACCGTCAAGTGACAGAGAATGCCTAAGGCATAAATTCTGAAGATGTCCGAAGCCCGGAACACGATGATGGCTTAAAATCAGTCATTCACTAATTTATCCCTTTGTGAGTGACTCATTCAGTTCATGGTGTAATGGACTCACACGAGTTGTGATTTCACAACACAAAGAAACCGCTTGCGTATACGCAAAATCTGCAGAAGTTTTGCAAAACGTCACTCATAATCACCTGTAGCCTTTGTAGCGAAGATGGCTTCACTTTGCTTTTGTGACGACAATGGGCGAGGTGTCACAACATCTGGGCAGGTATGACGTAAGATCTCACAGAGGTAGAGAGAGAGGACCAGGTGGTTAGTAGACTCGAGTGAGGCAGGTGCACCCCCATCGTGGCACGAGCTAAGATATCACAATGATTGTAGTCATATTATTAATGATTATGGTACCTGAGATATCATAATAATAATTCTCATTTTGTTAGTACAGTCGATCCTAGACAAATTGTAAGTTTTTTTACTTACTGTGTTACCTGAAAAGTAAATAAAGTATTTTTTATAATTATGTATCATGTATTTAATTCATTTTTTAATATGAGTGTTTCACAGACTTTTTATTTCTTAGCTATAAAACAGGAGCTAGGTAGGTACTATAGAAGATTGTGGTCTGTGTTGTATCTTGCCCATCCCGTAGTATGTCTACCCTCTGATGGGCGAGAAGTGACACCATACTTCCCACATTTAGTTGCTGGGTCGAACGCACTGAAAGGTATCCCTTACAAACAACTGTAACCGAATTTTGAATGCATTTTTTTTTGTTTACTCTGGGATTTAAACCCGGAACCTCACCATGAGATAATCGTGCGCTCAAATTGATTGGAGTATTTTAGATAATAGTTATTTTAATAATAAATAACAGGTATAATTATTGAAATGATGTTGTAGATACTGGGTGATTTAAGATTTGTACAAAACAAATATTTTGGTAAATACGTTGATTTCAGTATACCGGGTGAAGCTATGCGTGGATACTTACCTGATGGAAGACTGATAAACTTTCAAGGTTTATTTCTCTATTGATTGATTTTACGGATATATTTCCATTTTAGAAAAGTTCCCGAACGCGAAAGACCTTAAACATCTGTCTGTCCCGGTAGCTCAGTGGTAAATGCGACACTCTGTGAATCCAGAGGTTCCAGAGGTCGTGGGTTCGAAACCCAGCCGGGTATGACAAGTTATCATTCCATTTGGGATTTTTACCACATAATAATATGTCTTGGGCTTACTGCTGGAATAATGGGACTTTAATAGTCCTAATCGGGCAGTATAAGTAAGACGATATTATTATTATATTATTATAAACATAAACAGTCTTGAAAGTTGCCGAATCAGAAAAAAGCCGATGCGAATTTGTGATGTCACATTATTATTATCATTATTCAACACTTTATTACATATAAATGGACATTTATGTACAATACAAATAATTATTTTAACAATGAAAAAAATGGAAACAATATAACATAGTATAGTAGTGCTTTACTTAGACTGACGGCTCGAGACAGGAAGTCCCATTACTCGTAACCAGAGGTCGGTGGTTCTAGTCCCAACTTTAGCAAAGATTTATAACTTTGTCTTTCTTTTTCTAACGAGAAATGCACAAATTCTCGAAACTTAAAGAAATTATAGGCGAGTGTTACAGATATAAATATTCATTAAAGCTCTTGAAATATAAATATTCATTAAAAAAAAAAAAACAAACAATAGCTATTACACATAAATAAGTAGTATTGAAAAATTACGCACAAAAATTTATCAGTCGTTCATTTATGATTTATGAATAGAATATCATGGTTAAAAATACTGTCAATGATTTAATGTTGTAATTATATTGAGTTTTTAATTGCCACTATCTGCCAGCTACCTAATTGCTATGGATGTGGCTGGTGAAAAATGATTTCTAGATAGGTAAAAATACAGAATTATATTGCAATAATATTCTAATACCTATTTACATAGTCCTCTTTTCAAGGTGCTTTAGCAACACCTATCATATTGTTTGTTCTGTATATTGTTATATTTTTTTAAAAAATTAGTGGGTAGCGCAGAATTATAGGACTTTTTTTTTTTTTTTACGGATGAGTGTTTCACAGCCGTTTTTATTTCGTAGCCATGAAACAGGAGCTACTGTAGAGTGTAGACGCTTGTGGTCTGTGTTGTAGCTTGCCCATCCTTAAGTATGCCTCCCCTCTGATGGGCGAGAAGTGACACAATACTTCCCAATTAGGTGCTGGGTCCACACGAGCGCACCGGAAGGTATGCCTTACAAACAATTGTAGCCAAATTGAGAATACTAAGTTTTGTCGGCACGGGGGATCGAATACGGGACCTTCCGCAATGCAAGGGAGTGCTTAACCACTGAGCTAATCGCGCGCTCATCTTTTATGTTCATGTGTATCATTTGGCATAATTCCGTCACTAGTCGCTGCTCACATTAAAACAGCTACTCATTTTTCGTAGTAACGAAAAATGAGTGCACCCTGGATATCCAAGTACAGAGCCGAAAAAATCCTACCCTGCTAAGGATCAAACCCAGCACAAACTTAGTGTGCTACGCACTTTGTCACTGGTCACGGTAACTACTGCATAAATGTATGCATCTTACTTGCGTATTCAAGTGGTAAAGGCGCTAGTCTGGTAATCCCGGTAGCGTAGAGATCAGTAGATTCGAATCCTATCCAATACATGCATTTTTCCTCATTTATTTGAGTATGTGACCACATAAGACTCTGATTGTTAGGTGGTAGAAAATGATTTGAGCATTAACCTCGCCTGGTGGTTACCTTCCACGAAAGAGTGTTATAATTATTAATAATTTATAATCCTGACACTTTTCCTATTTTTGTTTCCCCGTGAGGAAAAATGAGTAGTTACTTGTATGAGTAACGACCAGTGGCGGCATTACCGGAGTAAAAGAAATTAATGTAATAGAATAAATCGAAAAAGTAAAGGAGGCTCTTAGTAATGCTGCGCTACTCACAAAAATTGTGAAGAGGCCTTGAGCTTCACCACAAAATAAAACCATACATACAGTTTCCCATTTTTTCTCGATTAGCTCAGACGTCTGAGTACAACTCCGATCAGATCTCTGTCAATATTTGATTTCAATTGAAACATGTGTTCCCATTTTGATATCCAGACACAAATGAGAGTTAATTGCCTCGAGGTAAAGCAGTACAGCCAATTTAGAACAATTAGATGAGCGAAAGACAAACACGGTCGACTCGCTTTCGTGCTGAAAGCTATAAAAAACCGATTCAAAAATAGATTTATCTGTTGATTGAGCGCCGAACACCTGTGTGTATGTGTGTGTGTGTGATAACACTGAAAACTGTTGTTGGAAAAACCTCATCGACATTATATTAGCTGATGGTAGAAATGTTTTTGCGAGTAATTTATCCGGTGGAGTGGTAATTGGCAATATTACCTCTGTGCTATGTTTGCTCTGAAAATTAAAAGTGGTTAAGGCGATAGTCTGGTAATCCAGGTAGCGTGGGGACCCGTTGGTTCAAATCGCACTTAGAGCATGAATTTTTCCTCATTAATTTTAGAAAGAGATTATTTTTCCCAATAGAGAGGTAATTTGACATAGAATTCGTTCTCTTACATTTTATCCAGGTTTCTCTTACATCCAGTTCTTTAACATCCAGGTTTCTCTTACATCTAGTTCTTTAACATCCAGGTTTCTCTTACATCTAGTTCTTTACTTCTTTTATATCCAGGTTTCTCTTGCATCCAGTTCTTTTATATCCAGGTTTTTCTTTCTTGTTTTTTTATCCAGGTTTCTCCTACATCTAGTTCTTTTATATCCAGTTCTCTTACATCCAATTTTTTTTATCCAGTTTCGACAAAATATCGAATGATATACGAGTATAAAACACAACTAATACTCATAAATAGAGTATAGTTTTTTTAGCTAGTAACAAATCATTGTTTAGTTAGTAATGGGTCAGTCCGTATTTGTCCCGGTAGCTCAGTGGTCAAGGTGTCTGTCTGGTAATCCAGAGGTCGCGGGTTCGAAACCCAGCCGGGACTGACAAGTTATATTTGGGATTTTGACCACATAATAATACGTTTTGGGCTTAATGCTGGAGGAATCAATAATCCTAATCGAGCAGTATAAATAAGGCGATATTATTACTTTTTCGTTATACATATACATAAATAATATAGCCAATGGTCAGGTAGCTCAAACACAACATCTTACCAAACATGAATATTGAACATCTCATTATACATTTTTGTATTGATTAACGAAGAAATTTCGAAGCATATAAAGTTGGGCCCAGAATGTTTAGATAGGTCAGTGCCTATAAATTAACTGATCCTAAGGGTCAATGGACCACTCTGCCGATGTATGGAAGTGATTTCTTCTTTCTCTTATCTCTCATGTTCCTCTCCTGGGAATATTTGGGTACAGGGTGAGCCAGGCGCCTCCACTAACATCTACTAAACACAGTCGAGCCGGTGGATACAAGGGAACTGGATGTTAGATAAACGTGGATGTAAGAGACTAATATACAGGCCAAACTTACCATTCTATAAGGGAACATAACGTCTTTATATAATAAAGTTATCATACATATGTTAATCACTTTTGTGATATCACAACTGCTCAAACTCGCTTTACTAAATCCACGCTGAAACCGGAACTTGAACCATCAACGCCCAGGTTTCAAGTCCGATGCATGACTGATTAAGCTACTGAGGTCGGTAGTACAACTCAATTATAATAAATTATCATCTCTACAGCCAATATATTATCTCTACAGCCAAAAAAATCATCTCTCCAGCCAAAACATCATCTCCCCAGCGAAAATATGATCTCTTAAGCCAAAATATCATCTCTACAGACAAAATATTATCTCTATACCCAAAGGGTTGGGTGGAAGAGATTGCCACAGGTAATAACCGCGCCCTTCAGTTAGGACATAATTATGTATGTATTTATCTATTTTTTTCCATTTTATTGTTTACATTTTTTCATATTTATATTAATTATTAGTATTATACATACGAGTAGTAAGTCTTTGTCTCTACTAAAGCATTAAATAATAATACTATCATCTCTACAGCCAAAATCTCAGTACCAATCTTTCGCCGCACCCCAAATTCGAAACCCCAGACCCCGCAGGCAGAGCGACAGGTGCAAAACCAAACTTGGTGCCAGGCACGCGTCCGACCGCTCAGAGGGACCCGAAATTCAAACCGGACCGGTCCAAACCTGTCTTTCTAAATTATTACCGTAGCCCATCGTTATTAAACATTCTTGTTCGAGATTTTTTATCTCTCTTTTTTTTTCTCAAGATTTTTTATCTCTTTGGAGTCGAGAGGAAAAAAGAATGATTTTTTTTTTATGGTGTGGAGATAAAACGGACGATAAGTGTCTGCCTGCTGCTGGCGAAGCTAGAGATTCTAATGGCTAGTCAATAGTTATCAGTACAGTGCAGGTAATTAAGTGTTTTTAATTACGCTCACGATTCATGGTGTTTTACGTGTGATGCTCGATGGGAAAGAGTTGCCGTGCAACAGAGTTGTTAGTGACAGTTGAAGACACTAATTAATAGCCGTATTAATAACACTCTTTAACGGAAGGTAACCAACAGGCGACGTTAATGCTCAAAGCATTTTTTACCAACTAATAATATTAATAACACTCTTTAGTGGAAGGTAACCAACAGGCGAGGTTAATGTTCAAAGCATTTTCTACCACCTAACCCTCAGAGTCTTATTATTATATGGTCACAAACTCAAATAAATGAGGAAAAATTCATGCACTGGGTCCCTACGCTCGGATCCCTACGCTACCTGAATTACCAGACTAACGCCTTATCTAACTTGACTACCAACCAATGTACGGTAATTTTGGTTATTATTCTCTTTTTTGACTGTTTATCAAATACAAAATCCGATTTTCTTGGTCCGTTTTTAGATGAAGAATGTGATTTCATTCTACGGATTCATGAACAAGTAGGTATGAAATAAACAAAAGTTGAACATTGTTTTTTCATATGTTTTTATGCGACGAAGAACATAAGTATGTTTTGTTAATATATTATTGATAAATAAAAATTCGCCAGAACGAACTCTTAGTTTATTTATACATATTATATTAGTGATTCACCTAATACTACTCGAACAGTTATTATTGATACTGGGTTTATCAGTGGATGTGCTAGTACTACCACAATTATTATTGATACTGGGTTTATCAGTGGATGTGCTAGTACTACCACAATTATTATTGATACTGGGTTTATCAGTGGATGTGCTAGTACTACCACAATTATTATTGATACTGGGTTTATCAGTGGATGTGCTAGTACTACCACAATTTATTGATACTGGGTTTATCAGTGGATGTGATAATACTACAATTATTATTGATACTGGGTTTATCAGTAGTTCTGATAATATTATATTAACATCGCCTTCGTGGCTCGGTGATTGAGAGCATTGATTACTGACCCGGAGGTTGTGGGTTGAAATCCCGGCCGGAGCAGAAAATTCAGAGATTTTCCGTTTCTGGAATGACATGGATGCAGAGATTGTAGAGCTAATGTGAAATGCGAAACAATTCCGCGGACATACTTACTTATACATACATACATACACATACAATACATAACAGGTGAAATAGTTTTCAAACTGTGTAAATAACGGTCTTTTCTTGCAATACAAGCACACTTATCTGTTCAAAGCATTGTTGAAATAAAAACAATGTAGCACTACAAAGTGGCTAATCAGTTCTCCTAGAAAGCAAAGTTTAACCATAGCGTGTAGATTAATAAGTGTGGAAACGAGCCCCAGTTTCGTGGACACGCCACATAGCGCGACACCATCGCCGCAGACGGAATATTTCTCGCGGGCTGTCTCGATAGCTTCATAACGTGTTATTATTTCACTCCAATGAGATGATACGATGGCTCTGTGGTTAAGGCGACACTCTCCACATCTCAGAGTTGGCAATGCAGATGTGGCATGTGCAGAATTTTTAAATTACGTTGGACTTATTGTTTGAATAATGGGACATGATAGTCCTAATGGAGCACTATAATCACGACAGTATTACTGTTTTTTTTTTAAGATGGGAATATCGTTTCCCTTATTTAGGTAAATTAGAAAGTTCAAAACTCTGTTACCTTGAAGTATAAATGGTTTATAAAGGAAATTTCAAAAACTTCTGTGTAATATTCCTCAATGAGAAATAAGCCACACAACATATAGGTAACTAATTAATTAATAGGCATCAGGTAAGTAGGTAACTGTTACCTACTCAATTATTTTATCTGAATGGTAACAAACGGTAGGGTTCAAATCCCGATTGACACGTACATTTTTCCTCAAGAAAAAATGCACAATTTAAACATGTTGTACATACATATACCCAATACTTCCTATTACAAAATACTAACAATATGATTTACGAGCGATACCAAGTAATAGTTTTCCTTTGTGTCTCATTAAAGTAATTAATTTATTATTTTATTAGGGTGTCTCGAGACAACATCCAACTTATAAAGAAGTTGCTAAAGAGATTACTGCACTTCTTGATATCTATTATTCTATGGGAAGAATTAGTTGTAATCGTGGCTGAGTGAGTAGCATACTAGGCTTGCATACACAGTGACCTGCATTCGATACCCAGTGAGACAATAATTTTTCTCTCTATAATTGAATGCCTGGGGTCCACTCATATACCTTGTGAGATAAAAATAAATAGATGCTTTGATGTGAGTACTGTGAGCAGACACCATTGGTGGAATTATGGTCAAATCAAGCTATTGTATATTAAAAGATAACTTGTGCAAGTTCTTTAGTTCCATGCTACCCACTGAAATAGTGATATAATAACACAAAGAAACTTATTTACTATTCTACTAATAATTATGTACTGTAGTGGAGGTAATTGCACTCTTATTGCTCTGGGGCCCACACAGCCCATATGAACCAAAGTAAATTTAATAATGATACTAACTATAATGTGTCTAAACCTTCCTGCAAACTTTATCAAATAGAAAAGATACCTATAATTAATATTATCATGTTTATACACAAATGTAACACACTTATATTTTCATTATTTTGTTGATCAACATAAAATAAGTAAAGTATAAGAAATTAGATACCAATATACATTCTCTAGCACAGTTCAGGGAACACACGCAATTTTTTTTGTTTTGTATAAAATAAATTAGATTAAGGATTTACACTCAATACAGGAAAAATTATTACAACTTATGGAAACAAAAATGTAAACTTGCAAAACAAAATATTTTAGAAAAAAAGTTTATAACATCCTTAATGTATTGTTTCTTAAGGCCAAAGTTATTATTTAAAAAAATTGTAATACCTCTTGGACACTAAGTCTAGATTTGCGTATTACTTAGCATAGGATAACCAATGCTGAAGTCATCAATGTCTATTAATTTCACCCTAAATATTTCCATTTTTTCCCTTGCTTCTTAAGTCTAAAGATTTAGAAAGAACAAAAATCATGACTTAGTTTTCATGACACTTTACTTGAAAAAAGAAAGCCAGCTTTGATGAGAGTTAGATCCTTCCAACCCAGTGGTTTCTAGTACAGAGAACACCCAGGTTGGAAGGAAAGAAAACTCATGTCCCACCAATCCTTTTGTATTATTAGTGTGTTTTATTAGAGTTTAATGTCATATTTCAACTTTATGGTCAGTTATGACAGAGGTTCAACCCTCCACTCGCAGGAAACTAACAAACCTGTTACCCACATTAACCTCACCCAGCCTGGGTTGCACCGAGAAGAGCCAGCATCCAAGTCCTAATCTCGCTGGACGTTGCCTAACTTTGGTGGTCTTAAGAGAACCGGTGTATTCAACGAGCCATCAATAGGTTTCAACTTGACGTTCTCCACTTTACTCGATCATGGGCATTGGGCATCCTCCTTCATTTGTTCAAATGTTCTTCCATTCAGCATGTTTGTCAGCATTCCAAACCTTCTTCTTCTTCTTGATCTTCTTCCTTCCAGATTTCCTTCCATGATGATTCTCTGCAGAAAATCTCTCCTCAGTATGAGACCCAGCCAGCTTCTTTTTCTGTTCATGGTTCTCAATATTTCTCTTTTCTCTCCAACTCTTCTAAATACTTCTTCATTTCTGGCTTTATCTGACCACTTGATTCCTTCTAGTCTTCTCCACACCTACATCTCGCAGCTCTCCAGATATTTTTCCTCCTTCTTTCTCATCGTCCACGTCTCTGCTCCATACAGCACCACACGTAACACTTTGCAAATCTCTTCCTCGGTATCCTTTTTGCGATTAAGCTTAACAGTTACATAATAATATCAAACAGTTAAAAAGGTACTGACAACTAATTTAGAAAAGATTTTTATCATAAAACCAAGCTCAAAATGCTCAAATCACAATTACTTATTGTTATTTCAGCAAAAATGCCGAAACTATCTCGATATTGAAAAAAATTGAACTTTTTATGTTTATGTTTACATTTGTACCGGGAAGAAATTTTGTGAGGGGCGAGGAGAGGATCCGTCTCCGGCGATACAAGCGCTGTCTAGTGCTGAGGACGCGAAGATGTAGGCCGGCGGGGGTGGTTTCCACACTTCTTAATCTACACGTTATGGTTTAACTGTTAACTGAACAGCGAGAACCCAGCAACTTTTTTAATCTTTATGTTAACTGAACAGCGAGAACCCAGCCACTTGTTTAATCTTTATGTTGACACTTATCTCCGACCATTATTTATTTACAACATTATTGTTATTGAATATTATGATCTGAACTCGTGCTTTTTCTAATGGTATTGTTATTCTATTTTATTCCTAGTTTTACGAGAGCAACGTGTCTTTCTTACTGTCAAGGTTGAAAGGAAACTGTTATGTTCTGAGCATGATTTTTGTGATAGCAACATTATGGGTTTCTTTTTATTATGTTTGTTCATATTTATTTAAAATATTGTTGGAATTGTAGGCCTCAAATTTTGGCATGAACTAAACAGTTCGATTGGGAAATCACAACCTTAAGGACCAACTTTTAAAATGAGATTTCGACGAGGATTTACTCGTACATATCGCCGCTAGAAAGTCAAAGAGGCGTAAGTGACAAAAAACGAAAATCGAGACTATCACACAGGCATACTGCTCTTGAAAGATACTCTTGGTAGCACGAACAGGCGTATGTGATTTCTAAACCCTTGTGAAGATATTGATTTTTTATGCTTGGACGTATGTGATATTTGCGAGAAGAATTGTAGCACACATAGGCTTAAGTGCGCTCCTGAAAACTTTGATAAAATCACTTACGCCTATTTGACTTTCTAGCGGCGATATAAGGGGAGCTTGTCTCTGATCCGAGATATGGCTCACTTCAAAATGATTTTTCAGTGAATCACTGATTCTCTAATAGGTAAATATACACCAGAAAAAGCCAATTCCGCCATCAAAACCACGAAAAACGAACGTAAGAGCCTTTTAAAATTGCCGAATCTCCGACCCGGCAGATACGTGTGACGTCATACTCGTATTTATGCAGTTGGATTTTTCAGTCCACACGTTCTTAAGGGACTTTTTATCTACCAAGGATTTCTTCGTGTTCTGGGCTTCGGACAGGTTTATACACATAGGATGTCAAATATATATATTCATGTTCAAAAATTTCTAAATAATGGTAAGGCGTGCAAGTACATAGAAATTATGTAAATATAATTTAGTTCAGCGTAATTATGAAGAATATTATATAAATTATATCAGAACGACCTATCGACCTCAGTAACTCGATTGATAAGGCGGCGGACTGGAGGTCGGTGGTTCGAGTTCCAAGATCAGCAAAAAATAGTAAAGTGAATTCGAATAATTGATGTGATAAACACAAATTTAATATGGCAGCTTTTCAACTTTTTTTATTTTATCAGAACCTATACAAATATTTACAATTTCGGTACATACCTATAATATATAATACTAGCGGGCTACGCCCGCTTCGCGTGGCCAAGGCATGGCCACATTTTAGTTAAGGCATGGCCACCGCCGCTGCATAAGTTTTATGGTTACTGAAGCACTTCTTTATACACCAGGTTCTTTGTTATACCATCTGGCTGTAACACAATGAGGGACTTGGCAGACCTTACTCTTGAAAAAGCAACATAGAGCTGACCGTGGGAGAAGCAATCGTTCAAAGGTCAATTCCAGCTAGCTCGAGAGTTTGCCCCTGTTCCTTATTATTTTATCGTCATGGCAAAACATAGTTTTCTGGGGAATTGAACTCTTTTTAAATTAAAGTGGTAGTCAGAAATCACATTAGAACCCAAGAGAGAGATGGGAGGGCACTACAACGAAATCAGTAGGTGCCCTACAGCGCCGCACTTGAAGTAATGATATTTTTTGGTTCCAAGTGCGGTTAGCTTTTAGAGAAGGTGGGTTTTTAGTGGGTGGAAATCCCACACCCCAGGCAGGATCTGGGTGTCTTTGAAAGATTTTTTCCTGCCTTCCATTAAAAAAAAGGAACCCAAGAACACTGAGCGCACGAATAGCTCAGTGGTTAAGCACTCGCTTGCCATGCGGAAGGTCCCGGGTTCGAACCCCCGCGCCGACAAAAATTTGTATTCAAAATTTGGTTACAGTTGTTTGTAAGGGATACCTTCCGGTGCGCTCGTGTTGACCCAGCACCTAAATGGGAAGTATTGTGTCACTTCTCGCCCATCAGAGGGGAGGCATACTACGGGATGGGCAGGCTACAACACAGACCACAAGCGTCTACAGTAGCTCCTGTTTCATGGCTACGAAACAAAAAAGGCTGTGAAACACTCATCTTTAAAAAAAAAAAAAAAAAAAAATAGTTGCTAATGAACAGATTAAATGAGCACACAAAAAGCTCAGTGGTTAAGCACTCGCTTACGATGCGGAAGGTCCCGGGTTCGAACCCCCGCGCCGACAAAAAAATCCTGTGTACATATACGTTTCACCTGCACCAGCCCCTGTGAATATAACTGCCTCGATAATGTTTTTTTTTTTTTTTTTTTAAGGATGTAATTTGAAGCCGCGTGCCGTTACACAATTTCGGGGGTCTCAGATTTCTTAGTAATATTATTGGTGCTCCAACCTTAAGGCATAGCCGATGGGGTGGCAAGCCAGGAGGATATAGTGTATTAAGATATTCGGTTGGGTAATGGATGGCTTCTTCCTCTTCCACAACAGTGTCTACGGATTTGTAAGTTGATAGTTCAGAAGGCATTCTTTTTAATAAGTCATTATTAATTTCCAGAGCATTATCATTCTTTGGTGTTATGGCCAAGTATGGCCCTTATTTTTAGCCAAACAGGGACAACAACACTTGGGTTATCTAGATTGGGGTAGATAGTGTCTAGGAAGGTGTTGTAATCGACTAATAACTGACAGTGTTCGGTAGGAAATACAATTTTTTCATTTTGTTCAGGTAACTGTCCATCACCTATCCGAAGCAACAGCTTCGAAAAAACTTCTGCATTTTGATCAGCGTGAAGGTGTACATGTTCAACTTTAAAGAAAGAACAGTTATCTGTGGCCACAAAATGGATGATTTTAAACATGCCTTCACTTCGTCAGCTCTTGTTCCACGTGGAACAACGGGTAACGTTTGTCTAAAATCTCCAGACAGTAGCACAGTTTTACCACCCATAAGATTTTTAACACCACGAATGTCTTGTAGAGTACGGTCCAGTGTCTCTAAGCCAGTATGAGTCATTGTACATTCATCATATATGATCAACTTGAAATCCCTGAGGACTTTGGCCATATCACTTTGCTTTCCAATAGTACAGCTTGGTGTATCTTCAGAATTTAAATTGAGCGGCAATTTCAAAGCAGAATGAACAGTGCGGCCTCCTTCTATCAGTGTGGCGGCAATACCGGACGATGCAACAGCAATGGCAATATTTCCATCTTTGCGTATTGTAGCTAACAAAAGGTTTATTAAGAATGTTTTTCCAGTTCCACCTGGAGCATCTAGGAAGAACAAATTATTACCTACAGAATCAGGAGATGAAGTGACGCTCTGAAGTACTTACAGTTTCATACACGTATCTCTGTTCACTATTGAGTAATGGCACTTTTTCAGAGACGAAAGACCTCATTTGAAACGTGTTGTATGAAATTTCTGCCAAATAAGTTCTGTTGGTAATAATGTTCACATTGCTTGCGCATCATCAAGTAACAAACCCATGGCTAGGCATGCAGCATGGAACGTAGGGTATTCAATGCCGCCTACCATTTTGAGGCTTCTGAATGAAGTAGGTCCTCGCACTTTATGTAGAAGTAATCGTAGGTAGAAACATTCTGAGTCATTCGGATGTACGGTATAAATTTTATCAAGAACGTGGTCTTTTTTTACACCCGGATGTCCTGGAACAATTGATCTTTTTTTCCTTCTTTGGAACATGTTGTTTTTCCACACATAAAATGCTGGCACTTTATTATAAAAAAGAGTCTTTGCAAATTCATCCTGGTTGCATAGTTGGAAAAACGCCATTAATGTTGTTTCAGGAGGGTTGTCAATTCTCTGTTGGACATTTTCGGTTGTAAAAAACTACCCTTTGTCCATTTTCAAAGTGGACGGCCAAATGTATGACAGGAGAGTATCTTTCATGAGTCGAAAAACATAGTATTCCAGCTTGACCATAAGTTGAGAACCCCTATTTTCTTTTAAAATTTGTTTCTCATTATTCCCCTACATCACAAAAAAAGCTGTCCGCCAAATTTCAAGTCATTCGGCTCAACCGTTTTGAGAATCTTGCAAGACGCTAAAATGTCTACTTTTGTCCATAAGTTGAGGACCCCTGTTATCTTTGAAAAATCCTTTCATAGTAAGCTTCTTCATCACTGAAAGAAGTTTTCTGCCTAATTTCAAGTCATTCAGCTCAACCCTTTTGAGAATCTGACAACACTCTAAAAATGACTAATTTTGACCATAAGTTGAGAACCCCTGTTTCCTTTTAAAAAAATCCGTTCTTAGTACGCCCTTACATCATAAGGGGAAGCTTCCTGCAAAATTTCAAGTCAATCGGCCCAACCGTTTAGGCTCTGCGTTGATTATCAATAAATGTTAATTTTTGGCCATAAGTTGAGAACCCCTGTTTCCTTCAAAAAATCCGTTCTTAGTACGCCCCTACATCATAAGGGGAAGCTTCCTGCAAAATTTCAAGTCAATCGGCCCAGCCGTTTAGGCTCTGCGTTGATTATGAATGAATGTAAATGGATTTTATATATATAGATTATGTTATCAACACAATTATAAACTACAAACTTAAACGTTTATATTACATAAACAAAAATGAAACATGGTACATACAAATAATTGAATTTAAAGGGTAAAAAAATTAATAGTAAAAAAAAATAGATTGGCTGTTCCAAACATTACTTTGTTCCACTCAGTCTGTCACACCTGGATTAAAACCAGCCTTGGCTTCTGTCTATTCTGCAATCATTAATCTGAGAGCCATTATTTGCGTTGAAACCGAGCTGCCTTCCCGCCGGTGAAGTTAATGGTAAAAAACTACAACGAGTCAAAAAAGTAAAAAAGCTAATGCAGGAAGAAGATGCGGGTTTTCTTAGACAAGACAAGGGTTCGAACTGGCAGGTGATTCACCACCTGGCCTGGCTACAAATCTTACGCCCTGAGCTAGGGAACTGATTGTGGCCGTTACAAGATAAACATGTAGGATGACGTGGATTATTTCGGTTTCTTTTAGTTAATACCTACTTATAAAGTATTTTCGTTGATGAGTATTTAAGTTGGTTTAGTGGTAATGTCTGTAATGAGGGCTTGGTCAGTTCCTGTGGTCATGCTAAGAAACGAGAAATAGTGTTGTTTTTTTTTTGGTTTAACGTGGTCACTAAAATAATAGTAACACTCAAAGCATTTTTACCACCTAACCCTCAAAGTCTTAGTATTATGATGTGATTACAAACCCAAATGAATAAGAAAAAATTCATGAATTTTCAGTTGGTTGAAAGCCAAGATACAACTGGCAATTTTAAGAGCAGTGTCCCTAATGTTGCAAGGAACTAGACAGAAGTTTAAATCAGCAATGATTGAAGATTCTGCAAGAGTAGACTATAAAATAATGTAGGGAAAAAATATCATGAATTGGGTGGGATTCGAAACAACGGCTTAACCACTTGACTACCAATGCAAATTGATAAACCAGTAGCCCGTTCCAGAAAAACTCTCCACAGTTTCCACTCTCAAAATCCTTGAATCTCCGTTTCAACCGTCACACAACGCACTCTGATTGGTTATTGCGTTCACATTCACGAATCCAGGGTCCATTGTGTGACAGTTGAACGCGAGATTTGAATATTATAATGAGAGTGGAGAGTGTTTCTGAAACGGACTACAGATGTTTCATTTATACTAAGGGGTTTATTTCCAACTCCTACCAAACTGACTTCTCTGGAATCTCTCACAGGAAGATGTTTGATTTCGATGTGAAAGTACAGAACCACCAGCATCACAGGAAAACTCGAATTACACAATATGTTCATTTTCAACCCCATGGGCCCCTTCTGATTGTGCCAACGATTTTAATGGCTTTTTCCACACTCTGGGTATGGACAATTAGAGAGGTTGAGTGAGTGAGTGAGAGAGAGAGAGAGAGAGATAGAGGGTGAGAAAGTGTAAGAGAAAGAGAGAGAAAGTGGAGAAGATTACCAATACTCCCAACATTTGTATGAAAAATAGGATTGAGAGAGAGAGATAGAGAAAGAGAGAGAGGCAGAGAGAGAGAGAGAAAGAAAGGGAGAAAGAGAGAGAGAGAAAGAGAGAAAGAGAGAGTGAGAGAAAAAGAGAAAGAGAGATAGAGAGAATGAGAGAGAGAGCCCCCCCTGGATTCAACTGAAAAGTACCACGCGGTCTCGACTGTGTGCCATCACCCCGCCCTCGCCCAACGGGAGGGCACTCACCCATAACCCCCCCCCCCCCCCCTTCCACCCTGACAACAGTTGCTGTAATAGCCAGCACGCGTGTGGACGAGATCCTGATGTAACCGGTGTAACGGTTGAGCGGGCAACCGAATCAGAACACAATGGAGAAGCTAGGGGCCCGGGGGCAGCCGACCGTGACGCCCCGCAACGGACGAATCCGAAACCATCTGGACGGTAGATAGATGCGCCATTTTGGTCATTACCGGCTCTCTGTCGGTGGTTCCGTCCGTGGTTGGAGCAGAAATTGTCAAGCTGTTGCGAGCTGCCGGTAGCTAGCGGTATAGCCTCTCGAATTCGAAAAATAATAACACTATTTCGTGGAAGGTAAACACACCAGGCGAGGCTAATATTCAAAGCATTTTCTACCACTATGAGTGTTATTACTATGTGGTCACAAACTCAAATTAATCAGGAAAAATTCATGCACTGGGTGGGATTCGAAGCTACGGATCCCTACGCTACCCGGATTATCAAACTAACGCGTTAACCACTTGACTACCATAGCCCGGTAAACGGGTCTCTGGATATTTTCCTGGAGTCTTACATAAATTTCAGTTTGGGCCATCTCCTATCAGTTTTACTTCCGATGAATTTCTAATAGGAGAAATCGCTATCTCTTACTTTTCAGTCGAAACAATTCGGACGCACAAACAAGTATACAAATCCGTCCATATTTCTCTCTCATATATAGATTATTATTATTATTATAAAATCCAGGTTTTATTTTTATCGTATTTGTGTTAATCACCTACGTGACAACTACTGAAACTCTTGAAACTCTGACCTCCAGTTTACAAGTCCGCCACCTTATCGATCAAGCTATACTGGAGGTCGGTTATTAGGTATATGCAGGTTTCTCTTATAAAGAGCTTATTTTCCAAATGTCTTTACCCCTAACACCTTGTCTTCAAGTCGAAGACAAGCCTCAACTTCGTTGTAGCAGGCTCTCGAACTTCCAGCTTCCAGCATCGAGCGTCTGCCCTCAGTACACCTCTCAGTCAATGTAAGTGAACCGAACCATAATAGCCCCATCATATTCGAATTAGTCCACTGATCAAACCAAGAAGCTAACCATCCAAAGGCCACAGCTTTTATACAGTCCTCCGTGTCCCTTCTTCCTTGATACCGAACACCAAATATAACAAATATTTCCCGTTTATCGTGAGAAGTATCCTCTTACGGAATTCCAATGTTGTTCATATACGCAATTTCCCACCGCATAGTTAATAATTATTACATCGATGTTTCTCAGGGATGCGATACATGCTTCTAATTTGAGTACTGCCATAAATTACTCGACTCAAGTTGAGCATAAGGAAATGCTGGAGCCCCACACCTGCAGGACAAGATATAGACGTGGGGAAATTTAAAGCTGGGTGAAAATGGATCGACTTGGGCAATCGAAAAACTTGTCCACCAACAGGACAAAATGGCGGCTGAGGATAAAGTTTTAACTTGAAAAAAAACCTTTTTTTTTACTTTCTATCATGTACCTATAAGATATAGAAAGTATTGTTTTATTTGGGTTTTAACGTCGCACTGAGAAAATTTTTTTCGAGGACATTCATCCTTAAAGATAACTTACTAGCTAACAAGGATGTTAGCTCGTAAGTTATCCTTAAACGAGGATGAATCATCCTTGTTAGCTAGTAAGTTATCCTTAAGGATGAATGTCCTCGATAATTTTTTTTCTCAGTACGCTTTCAACTGCATGGTCATATCACGATGTGGGTTTTACTTTCCATCCGCAGGAAACTCACACAGCTGCTACCCACATTTACCTCCCCCAGCCCGGGTTGGGCTGGAATGATAGCATCACGTAGTATTCTCCTCACTGGACGTTGCTTAACTTCGGTGATCCTACGAGAACTGGTGCATTCAACGCGCCATCGACGCTGGCTTTTCAAATACCTAAAAAGCCAAGTAAGAGTTATGTTGTACAAATCATGATTCTTCTTTTTCTTTCACACAAAACTTCTTAGAGTGGTTCAACCTCATGGTTGAGGTTGGATGTGGCACATTTTTATGCCCTTTCTAACGCCAAAAGGATTCTATTTGATTTGACGTCCTGATTAGGACGGGAGTTTTACCCTACATTCGCTTGGAATCGTAACAGCTACCCACATTAACCTCACCCAGCCTGGGTAGGTCCGGAAATGTAGAAATCATGATTAAGTTGATATTTCGATGCCATGATTTGAAATGATCACATTTCGGTTAATGAGATGTAGGTATGTCTGTTTTTTTTTTTTTTACAAATAAACGGGTTAACGTGTATCCCCCCAAAAACACCACTTCGTGGTTAAAAAAAGAAGAACGCCTCACTCAAAAGAATGATTATAATTAGCTAAAAATAAATGATATCAAATAGAGAACACCTTACCCCTTCTCTTTCTATATCTCTGCACTCCTCTCTGAATTTATTCCTCTTATGTTTATCTTTCTTTATCCTTTCTAGGGGTCATCCCAAACTTGATTTCTCTTTAAATTTACTGCACGGCAATAAAAAATGGCGGTCGGAGTATGATTTTTCTGAACTTATTTGATTTGAATCAAAAAAATTACACCGCAATTTTCGCAATTTTTGAAATTCATGTTGCACTTTTCGCTGGCTGAAAGTACATGATGAAATGCATGGGAACTATGTTTTCCGTAACCTTACACTCTGCCGGGCTGTCTCTTTCTTTGTATAGGCGTTCTTCACACCTCGGCCGAGGTGTTTGATATCGGCCGAAAATTCTGACCGAATTTTTCCGTATCCGGAATGGCATGGATGTAAAAGTAAAATGCCCTGATGTCATGCGAAAGCGGTTGTGGGGCACAAGTAGAAAAAAATCTTTCCCAAGCCGCCCTCATAAAAAGCTCGTTACCAAGACCAATTCTATAGAATGGTGGTATTTTCTTTGTGTGTAGAAAAATATTGGTAACATTTCTTGCATCCGTTTCCGCTTCATTTGTTACACGAAAATTATTTTATGTCCAACAGTTCTTGTACACCTTGATGGAACCTACAATAAACATACATCCTACATAACTTGGTAACTATTCTAACTTCTACGAGCATAAACACTCCGAGAGATTGTAAGATAACACCAAGTTAGTGTCAGGAGGTCTAGTGTTTAGCCAGGACGAGTGAGTGTCTCGATTTAGTATGGGAATCCAGGAAAGGAGACTATTTCACGACCTGTTGCACGTGAGGTTTTGACCTCATGCAAAGTGTGCAAGCTTTTTTTTTTTTTAAAACTTTAGAACGTATTTTAGAAGAAACTCTGACTATAACCTCAGATAATTTTACGATAAATGCCGTCGAACGGAGATAATTATTGAATAAAATGTTAGGTATTAGGTGTTTTCCTTTGGAAATTTACATAAATATTTTAAGACACAATGACATGAGAATTATTGTCACTACTTTTCAACAAGTAAAAGGTCATTTTTCAGGTGAAAACTTTCTGTTCGAGTGATTTTTTTTTAATTTTTCCCAAAAAAAAAATGGATTATTACTTCCGAGAAATTTCTAATATTAGAAATCGGAAGTATTGTGTTCGTTTTTGTAAAAAAAATATTTTTTTTGCTCCGATTTCAATTTTTTTCATATTTCTGGACGTTTCATTACCTACTGAGTAAATTTGGTTTTGTGTCCGTCTGTCGGTCTGTCGGTCTGTCGGTCTGTCTGTTAAAACGATTCCTTGTAACGCGCAAATCTCGGAAACTACTCGACCGATTTTGATGAAATTTTGCACACATCTAGGAGACATTCTGTAGATGGTCCCATTTTAAATTCATCGAATTCATACTAGCGGTTTTGGGTGAAAGAGACCATGCGCCTGACCACTAACTTTTTACTTAAACGCTTATATCTCGTGAACGGTACACCCGATTTCAATGAAATTTAGTAAGAATATGCATATTATTATTTTACATAGATTATTTATATTTATTTTTAAATTAATTATAATTTGACTCTGATATTTAAGAAAATCCGAAAATTTGGACAAAAAAGTAAAAAAATAAGGACCACGACTTGCCAATCAGAATTTTTTGTGGAATTTAGAATGTAGAAAAAACGATATTCTACCATATAAAACAAATTTGAAGAAAATCGGTTAAGCCGTTTTGGAGATATAAGTAATTTTCTATAAAATCTCAAAATTGGCACGTGTTTACAATAAGAAGCAATCACGAGGAAGTATTGTGTCCATAATTGGCAGTGTTTTTTTTTTTTTTTTTTTTAGTTGATTCTGAAATTTTCTAAAAAGAAAAACTTGGACAACCTGTATATTACAGTTAGGGAATTTGTAGTTCGGGAATGTTGAAAATGTCTACTTGGGACATGCCCCATTCTAGTGTCAGAACGAAGAGATTTCTAATGCCAACAGCATACCATTGCAGCAACCAAAACACAGTCGATTTCACTCGAAGATCTCGTTAACAAAATCGACACTCCAAACTTTTCTGCTGCATCACAAGAAAAATATTCATAATCAAAATTCCAATTCCTAATCACTGTTCCGTCGCGAGCGCATCTTGATACTAAAACAGCTATAAATCTTGAAGCACATAAAAAAAGAATATCTCTAAAAAAAAACAACACACTTAAAAATCTTTCGAGCATCTTTCATCACTCAGGTTCTTCCTTGCCACCTGCTCCCGACCCAGTCCTCGGAAAGTGGGTCAAAATATTAAAAAAAAAAGCAAAAAAGAATCTATCTATACGTAAACAGATTCTGAAAAAAAGAATCTATACAGATTGCGTCTGGTGCTCCATTGTGTGTTTTGAACCGTCTGAGCTATTAAAAAGTGAAACTTTCAATTTGAGGGGGACTCAAGTAGCCTTGATTTAACAGCTTTGAGATCGCGCTTAAGAAAAGGCAAGGTTGTGAATATGCGTTTGCTTCTGGTGCACTGGTTCCAGTGGTTAAAGCGCTAAGTCTGATAATCCAGGTAGCGTAGGGATCCGTTGGTTCGAATCCCACCCAGTGCATGAATTTTTCCAGATTTATTTGAGTTTGTGAAAACATAATAATAAGACTCTGAGGGTTAGGTGGTACCACTAAAGAGTTTTATTATTTTTGATTAATGTTAAAAGTGCAAAGCACTTGTGCGATGGAATTGAATGTTGTAAAGGAGTATCTATACTACAAGTCTCGATAATCTACAAGTCCAAAGAAATCTGGATTTCTCTTTCATCCAGGTTCTACTGTATATAATAAAAATTGCCAGATTCCGTGGCGTAACGGTTGTGACTACTGCTCGTAGTCCAGAGATCCTGAGTTCGACTACCGGTTGGACCAGACTTTTCACATAGGAAATGCTGTTCCCTCCGAATACGTGTGGCTGCCATTTCCAGCCCTACCCAGGCTGCGTGAGGTGTGGGTAGCTGGTACAATTCCCAGCGAATGGAGTTTAAAACCCCGGTCATGACTAACTCAAATCAGGACGTTAAAACTAAATAGAATCAATGAACATGAAAGGAACCTAGACATTGGATCTGGGCGGCCATAGAATCCTCTCAAGACCATGATACACATAGGTGTCTGTGCCTATCTCACGTACACGTAATTATTATTAGTAAGTCTTAACCACTTAGCAACGGAGGTCGACTTTTAGTTACAAAGAAAAACAAACATGTCTTTTTTATATCCATTGTACCTACTCATTGTTTTATTTTATTTTCAACCACCACTACACACAGGATCTTTCAACATTTGGTCTACAGTGTTTGGCAGGGCTCGTTGGTATGGTTGGATGTTTTCAACCTAGTACAATGGTTTGGTATCATTCCAATAAAACAGTCAATTAGTTCTCTAAGCATGATTTGTTCGTATGGTTAGATATTTTAGGCTTAGTACACGTTGAATTTTGTTTTGATACATAGAATTTTGATTTTATTGAACACGTAGAATTTTTTTTGACTCTTAGAATTTTGTTTTTGAGACGCATCATTTGGTTCTTTGTTTTTGACACATTAAATTTTGAGACATGGAATTTTGTTTTCAACATATTGAATTTTTGTTTTTGAGACGTGGAATTTTGTTTTGAGGCACGGAATTTTGTCCTCTCACAGAATTTTGTTCTTTACACATGCAATTTTGCTTTGAGACACGGAATTTTGTTCTTTACACATGGACTTTTGTTTAAGGCACGGAATTTTGATCTTCACACATATAATTTTGTACAGAATTTTGTCTTCACACATAGAATTTTGTTTTAATACACGGAATTTTGTTCTTCACAGATCAAATTTTGTTCGCACTTTTGTTCTTCACACATAGAATTTTGATTTAAGACACGGAATTTTGTTCTTTACACATGGACTTTTGTTTTAAGACACGAAATTTTGTTTTTCACACATGGAATTTTGTACGGAATTTTGTTCTTCACACATGGAATTTTGTACGGAATTTTGTTCTTTACAAATGGAATTTTGGTTTGGGACACGGATATTTGTTCTTTATACATGGACTTTTGTTTTAAGACACAGAATTTTGTTCTTCTCACATAGAATTTTGTACGGAATTTTGTCTTCGCACATATAATTTTGTACGGAATTTTGTTCTTTACACATGGAATTTTGTTATAATACACGGAATTTTGTTCTTCACACATGGAATTTTGTACAGAATTTTGTTCTTTACACATGGAATTTTCTTTTGAGACACTGAATTTTGTTTTAAGACACGGAATTTTGTTCTTCACACATGGAATTTTGAACGAAATTTTGTTCTTTATACATCTAATTTTGTTTTGAGACACGACATTTTGTTCTTCACACATGGAATTTTGTACGGAATTTTGTTCTTCACACATGTAATTTTGTACGGAATTTTGTTCTTTACACATGGAATTTTGTTTGGAGACAGGGAATTTTGTTCTTCACACATCGAATTTTGTACAGAATTTTGTTCTTAACACATAGAATTTTGTACGGAATTTTGTTCTTTACACATAGAATTTTGTTTTGAGACACGGAATTTTGTTCTTTACACATGGACTTTTGTTTTAAGACACAGAATTTTGTTCTTCACACATGGAATTTTGTAAGGAATTTTGTTCATCACACATGGAATTTTGTAAGGAATTTTGTTCTTCACACATGGAATTTTGTAAGGAATTTTGTTCTTCACACATGTAATTTTGTACGGAATTTTGTTCTTTAAACATGGAATTTTGTTTGGAGACAGGGAATTTGGTTCTTCACATGGAATTTTGTACGGAATTTTGTTCTTCATACACATACTTTTGTACTGAATTTTATTCTTTACACATGGAATTTTGTTTTGAGACACGGAATATTGTTCTTCACACTTCACACATAGAATTTTGTAAGGAATTTTGTTCTTCACAGATGGAATTTCGTACGGAATTTTGTTCTTGATATGGAATTTTATTTTGAGACACGAATTTTTATTCTATACACATGGACTTTTGTTTCGCAATGGACAATGTCACGGCAGGTATTTTTTACACTTTGTTTGTTACTTTTAATTTTGTGAAATTTAGGACTTTTATACAGCAAATTTTTAGAGCAATTTATTTATTGGTGTGGAGCAAATAATTGAATGTAGAATAATAAAATTTCAATTATGTTGATAAAATTATTCTAGCTCATGTTCAAACAATGAATCTCAATCTCACCTGCAATTATATTTCAAGGTAAAGTAAAGGTAGCCAATTCATTGCCAAATACTTCCTCTTTTTTCTTTTTGCCTTTTACAAACCTTGTCGGCATTTGTTCCATTTGTTTGTTCAATCATTTCCTTCCATATCTTTTTATTAAGCACGTTCTCTTTTCAGTAGATCTTCTTCAGTTTTGTATCTTCATCTCATCTTTGGTCTTCCTCTCTTTTTTTTTTTTTTTTTTTTTTTTTTTTTTATTAAGCTTTATTAGGAGGACAAACATGCAACATTATAAAATTAAGAAAAGACAGAAGAAAAAAACAAACAAATGACAAAATAAAAAAGAAAAGAAAATAACAATAATGTCCTACCTAAAGGGCGGGGTTATTGCCTGTGGCAATCTCTTCCACCCAACCCTTTTCTTTTACCGTCTATGTCAAATATTTCTTCAATTCCACATAATTATGATCTCCTGTCCTTGTGTTTGTTTTTGTTAAAAAAATTCTTATTTTTTTTACCTAAATTATGTATGCTATAATTTGATTTCGTGTCATGTTGCATCATCTCATCCTGTTCTAAACATTTACTGCTTACTTTTGTGTACCATTCAAATTGAATTATTTATTATTTACATACGTTTGCCGGTGTATAAGGTTCCATCATAAAGCTTAATAATTGTGGTCCACTACTTTTCCATGCAGCATGCAGACCATCTTGTGGTCTTTGCCCATTTCCTTTACTAAACTAAAGTCTTACAAGTAAGATCTATTAAACTTCTCAGTTATACTTCTATTAAAAGGGGTTTATACTAACCAATTCAGTAAACAATAGGAATTTTAGAACATTTATCTTTTTTTAAATAGCCATTTCAGACAAATTTACCTTCACAGTTGGTAATAATGGCATTTACTAATATTATAATAGCGGTTTTATACAAAATATCCAGATCCCGTATGACCTAAGAAGAAGTCTGAAGTTTTCATTTAAATTTATTTCATTGTTTCGTATATTTTGACTATTTTATTTTTATAATCAGCGGTTTACACGCAACAGCCCCGCACGCGCGGGGACCCCCTTGTAGGATTCTGGTTTAGATACACTTGGATGATTGCGTTTTTTCTCTTTTTTACATTGTTTTCATTGTTTTTTTTCCTATTTTACAGAGATGGGTCTTGCGTAAAACTGTCTGAGACCCCGTTACGATAGAGATCCCCCGCCTGCCTTCTGGCGCGTGGACCAAAGTCAGTTTCAATGTCTATAAATATCTATAAATCATCAACACGAGGATGTAAAGGTTTCTTTTGTGTAAATATTACTCAACGGTTCCTGGCTCCGAGGTGGGGATGGCACAGTGCTTGCTGGGGAAACGAAGGAATTTATTATTTTATTTTATTATTTAGATTTAGAAAAAGTAGACCAGCAGTCTGGCTGGGGACTATAAACAGGGAGTAGACCAGCATTGGCTTGGTTCTGGGGGCCCTTGTCAATTATTAGCCTCCTTGTAAAGACAGTGGTAGAAGTGATGAGTCATTCCTCCACTGTCGGGCTACCATCGTTCACGATGATGCCACCCTATGATGATGATGAATTATTTAAATCACAAACGGGTAGACCCTCTATTACCTAAATTGCAATGGTAATAAAAAAATATATACATCAACTTAACCTAAGTAATTATCTCATCACAACAAACCATCAAAGGATGATTTGTTAATTGGGGGTTTAAACGTTATTCAAATGACAGATATGAGACGAGCCATGGTCAGGTATTGTGAAGAAGTCGTGATACAAGGCGAAATTGTAGTATCATCTTATGATTATTATTTTTTCACGAGATCAGTAAGCATCACTTTTCGTATCTAAGTTATTCTCGCGACCTACAATTTTTTTTAGCTAACTATCAGCTACTCACTTTAATTTCAATTTCAACTGCCTCAGTCGGGCTGAAGTACCAGTGGAACATGGGTAGCCATTTTACCTAAAATTATATTATAATATAATATTGTATTCCAAAACGCGTAATCGATTAATCGTGAATAACACAAATATGACAACATTAATTATAAATACATTTCTGTAATACCTGATACACTCTATACTGCTAATCACGATACATGAGTGATCCGGTCAAAATATTGTTGCGGGTGTTCTAAAGCGAGTGTTCACAATAGACCTCATGGCAGAGTACAGGAACGTTTGTACCACGGTCAAGAATGTGAACATTCTCTAACTCTAAAGCTCATGCTTCTATTTTGTTAATTTTTTCTTAGGAAATCACTGACCTCAGTTTGTAGTTCGATCGTTAAGTTTGGTGGATTTGAATGGTTGTCACACATCACACCAAATATCACACCGATCTCTACTAGATCTATTGTGACATCACACTTCCTAACCTCTACACCTCTACAGGAAATCGGGAAGTGGATTTCATTCTCGCGATTTGAGGAAGCAGAAAGTTATTAACCATGTATCCAAATAAAATAGATTTCAGTTTCAAAAGACTTTTGTTTTCATTTTGATGCAACCTTTTTATCCCAAAAATATCTGGGTGAGGAGTGTTGACTAACTGCATGTTGTACAACTGTGCTCCGCATTAAACCGTTTACCCTATTGTTGGAGTTTTTTGTTCGAATTTTTGAAAGGAAAAGGTGAAAAAATCGAAAGTTAATGAGATTGTCGATAAGATAAATAAATTCTAGCTGTACCTACCATGAGGTATTCTTCTGACCTCTTCGGATCTGTTGTTCCTGTGATTTGAGTTTTGGTATTTTTAGATTTTTCAAATCTGTATCGATTTGACAAGTCTTTCCAAAGGTTGTGAAATTTTAGCCAGCACGAAAAAGCTGAAGGATGTTTATCACATTGTTTCGCTGGGGGACGTTAAAGAGATTACGGTATACTAGTTTTAGCAGACCAGAAGATAATAACATAAATCCTTGACGACCTTAACAGAGTGCGCGTTAGGAAGGGTATCCAGCCGTAAAATGTTGAATTAATAGAGCTAGAACCAAACAAACTCAACCCTGAAGAAGAGATTGCACTATGCCGACCCCAAGTAGATTTAGGAAAAGGCAAAGTGAAAGAAGAAGACGATTTCAGATTCGAAATGGGCTTTCAGATTCGAAAATGCATTCCGGCATAGAAGAGGATCTACGGTCTACGGTTCTATTTGACTTGAAAATCCAACAGGACCTCAAGAAACCTCACCTGACACCCAACTGAAGGATCAGGGACCCAGGAAACAATGTAACGGATATTGGAAACCCATTATATCTCGAGGGATCTTGTCGATAATGATGTAATCTCGCGCCCTGCTCAATTGCCCTAACTGGATGCAAGATAACTAAGCACGCGTCATGAAGTCAATATGGTGTTGCTTGCTTCACATTGTGTTGCTTCCGACAGAAGGGATGTTAGGGTAGTTTTCTTTTTTCTTATTATTATTGATCCAATTTAGTTAAGTTTATTGACATAAGTTTATAAGAATATATGGGATATTTACATATATTTTTTTCTTTTTCATTTCTTTTTCATTGAACCGGGATTGGTGACTGGTGTGCCTACTGTTATACTTTCTCTTGTGAGGAATTTTAGGGGTCGAAGAAAGATTAATTTACTTTGTGGTTCTAATTGGTTATGGAGAGGTTGTGAGGGGATCAACCTCAACCATGAGGTTGAACAACGCCGTCCCCAAATAGGTTTGGGAAGAGGCAATGTGAAAGATATTTAATTTCTAATCGTTTCTATAATTCTTTTTATCTGACGGGTCATTCATAATTTGCCAGATCATTTGTCAGATATTATATAACACGTATGAGATGGCGTGCCCACCGGTGGGTCACGTTTTTTTTTTCAATTTCCCTTGTAACGTGACCCACCGGTGGGCACAGATAATGCTATCATTAATATATTTTTGTACTCGCCCGTCCCAATTTTTTTTTTTTTTTGTTTTTTTTTTTTTTGTAGTTGTCATATTTGGAACACATACCCTAATTTGAAGCCGTCCCAGAGTACAAACTATAGAAAATAGGACCCGTCTCATACATGTTAATAAAAATAAAAAGAAGAATAAGGTTGTGAGAGGAAATGGGGGGCAGTTTTCTTTGCATCAGGAAGGTACCGTACCTTTCCACTGTTAAGATTTCAACACTTTTGATGGTTTTTTGATGTCTAAGACAGTTAATTTAGTTTTTAGATCTAGTTAGTTTAATTAAACTTAGAAGCCATCGGTCTTCTTCTGGATGTACCATTCGACAAGCGTCACTTTGAATAATGTTCAACAACTTTCAGAAATGCTACAAAATACTACAAAATACTACAAAAATACAAATTGTATGTATTTAAAAAACGGCAGGTCGATGCACCGGTTCTCCTAGGATCACCGAAGTTAAGCAACGTCCAGCGAGGTGAAAAAATCGTGATGGCATTCCGGCCCAACCCAGGCTAAGTGAGGTTAATGTGTGTAACAGGTTTGTGAGTTTCCTGCGCATAGAGGGTAACACATCCGTCGTGATATGAGCGTGCAGTTAAAAGCGACATTAAACCCAAAAAAAAAACAGAAAATAGACACTCAGACACACAAACATGATCTCGAGTGAACTTCCCATTTTACAACTTCCATTTACCACTAAATTTCAATTGCTGAATTTCTAACTTGTAGCTTGTAGAATAATTGTGACAAAGGATCAGAAATGATCATTGCTTTGTACAAGCACCTACCAACCAAACTATATTATTATGTATGTCTCTTAATTTTAATTTGGTCATCAAACAAGAACAGATGTATCATGTACATAAATTATATTTTTTTTGTAATTTTTCTATTTATGCTACAAGTTTACTTACTAATACAAGACAGAGAAAAGAAAGAAAGAGACAGAGATTTGTCAGTTTTGCCACCTAAAACAATGAAATCCATGACAATATACTGGTGATGCTGCTGCTATTTCAGATGAACGATACTTCTCATGGTGATTAGAACAAAGGTGAGTATAGGTGACTTGTATTGGGTCGGGTGCCTAGTCAATGTCCCCTTGATATCTGTCGGAGATAATAGAAGCTTAGCTAAGCGGGTGCAGCGCGAGGAGCATATGGTAGATGCCAGGACTGCAGACTGGGGGTTGGGGGTTCGCGGTGGAGCGATGGACACGTGCCAGGGAGTGCATCGCTCGGTAGTTATATCTTGTGGGGTGCATCCGATTATATGAATCTTACAAGGGGGGGGGAGGGGGGGGGGGGCTTGCTAGCGTAGGTTATACAAGGTGTCCTTTTTTTTAAAAAAAGATGAGTGTTTCACAGCCGTTTTTTATTTCGTAGCCATGAAACAGGAGCTACTGTAGACGCTTGTGGTCTGTGTTGTAGCCTGCCCATCCCGTAGTATTCCTCCCCTCTGATTTGCGAGAAGTGACACAATACTTTCCAATTAGGTGCTGGGTCAACACGAGCGCACCTTTTTTATCCCCTTATCCTATATATGTAGAAAGGAAAGTAATGGACTCACCCCGTTTTTTTTTTTGTTGAAATTTTTTTAAATCAATTATTAGGTATTCCGCCACTGGTGACTCAACGGTAACAGATAGATAGAAATCAATGCCAAATTCGTAATTACCACCTCAAAATCATTGGATTTGATATGTCACAACCCCCATCTAGGATCAATAATTAAAAAGTTAGTCGAATCGGGGTCCCCGCCAAAATACCGTTCAAGATGTCAAAAAGGATCAGAATAGAACCCTATTATTTTTTATTCGAAGAAAATGTTGTTCTACAACATTTTTTTGTATCTTTAACTAATTCAAAGAAGCGGCCCTTGCGGCCGAATTTGCGGCCCTGCGGCCGCAGGATGCGTCCGATTTCAACTAAAAGTTTTCGACGTATAAAATAATTTTCCATACCAAATTTCTAGTCTCATCTCTTACCGATCTCGAGATATCGTGTTCACACACAGACAGACAGACGCACGGACCAAATGGCCGAAAACAACTTTTTTGCTATCCTGAGGAAAACTGGGTAGGTCAAATTTTCGACGAATACAATACTTTCCTAATAATAAGATAGAGAAAGTAAAAAATTCGATTTCTAATAATATTAGAAAATTATTAAATTTAATTTTTTGTCTATTGTTATTTTCAGTACTGCATACCGCCAGAAAACTTAGCCCTGTGGATTAAATATTTCCTTAGTAGGTACATATTTTTTAAAACATTTTTTTTTTTTTTAAATACAAACCTATTGCTCAATTATTCATTGACAAAGTATTAAAGTAGCTATGTTTTAGTGAGAGGGAGAAACCTCCAATTATTAGAGGTCCAAGTTTAGCTTCTGGAGAATCTTAGGAATGTCTTAATTGTAAAATATTTTAATTTTAATTGTAACCTTATCACAATTTAAAATAATTCATTTTATTAAACGTTTTTTCCTTAACTTAACTGTAAACCATCCTGTTCCAGCTATTTCATGCATGTCGGCACTATAGGTATGTACTTATTTAACTGTATCTACTTTCCTAACTTATTTAATGTTCAAAGGTTTATCGACCGGATGAACCCAACTATTCGATCCATCCAGATAATCCTAATTCCTAATATTCGGAAAGGATCAGTGTTTGTTCTTCGCCGTGGAACACATATACTAAAGTACCATCTTTTATTCTAAAGCAAAGAGGACAGCTCAGCCTTCTAATATTTACATCGTTGACCCAGATATTATGTATCACTTTGTGCGCCACGTCGCTCAATATGAGCGACAGCGACTTGCCGCTGGGGCCACGTCTCTCATTTTGAGAGACACTAGACCTCTCTTTGAAGCATTGTGTCTCAGTATGGGCCACACTACTGTGTATTTTGTATTGAGAATTTGAAGCGTGGCCTCCTGAGGATGATCAGTTGATCAGAGTGTGCTTGGTTTTCACCTATCTAGTTTTGAAGCATATTGAGAGACAATCCTTTGTATCGTGGCCCCATGGGAAAATCACGATTTTGGGCTTGGCGCACAAAGTGGTATACATATATAATTATATAATATATCTATGTCGGCTTCAACACAAATATGTATTTTTCATCGATAAAAACCTATAAAGAGAGGTCAATTTCTTAATTGATAACTTTTCTGTAGGTAAAAGACACCGCTCTTGCATTATAGTGTATAGTAATACTCTTTAGTGGAAGGTAACGACCAGGCGAGGTCGTTAATGCTCAAAGCATTTTCTACCACCTAACCCTCAGAGTCTTATTATTATTATTATTCAACACTTTATTAGATATAAATGGACATATAGGTACAATAAAAATAATGATTTTAACAATGAAAAAAATGGAAACAATACAGGTTTAAAAATGAAAAAGAATAGAAAAATATATAATAGAAACATTTGTCCTAACTAATGGGCGGGTTTATTGAATATGGCAATCTCTTCCACCCAACACTTAGATTATTATGTGGTCACAAACTCAAATAAATGAGGAATCATTTATGCATCGGATGGGATCCGATCCACAGATCACGGATCTGGCATGGGCTGGATTTTTTACATTGCAAGTCTAAGCGTCGTAACCATGGCAACTACTCAAGCTTGGATTATCTGTGATCGAGTCCTGTCTTGTCTCGAAAAAATGAGCCCGTTGAATCCCCCTCATAATCCCCAAATCTCCGTTTTAACCGTCACTCAAAGCATTCTCATTGGTTATTGTATTCAAATGAACCAATCAGAGTGCGTTGTGTGCGACAGTTGAAAGGGATATATGAAGATTATATATGAGAGTGTTTTTGGAATAAGATCTGCATTCCAGAAAGCACTCTCAGTCTTGTTTAGCCTTTTTGAAAGGGAGATTTGGGGATTATACAAGAGAGTGAAAAAGTTTTTTGGAATGAGGGCCAAGTCTCTTCAGATCAATTAAATTAAGCGGCATCCAGCATGGTGAACACTTGGTGGATTACCATCACTCAAATTTGAATCCTCGTGTGCTATGTAGGTATTTTCCTGGCAGGCTGGGTGAGGTTGAGGTTAAAATGGTTCGCTGGTTTGTGAGTTTTATTATTATTATCGGACCTGGTTGTATAGGGTTTTCAGATGCCCTTACAATTAACACGGCGACCTTATTAAATCTACGAGTATTTATGACCATTTGTTTTTAACATCCTGATTTGAGATAGATAGTCAGGACGGGGGTTTACTCTATTCACTGGAAATCGTACTAGCTACCCAAATTAACCTTACCCAGCCTGATGGGTAGAGCCAGAAAAAACTAGCCTTACGTGTTTGTAGGGAACAAAATTTTCTTCGAAAAGTCTACCCCAACTGGGAATCGAACTCAGGATCTCTGGACTACGGGCAGTAGTGACAACCGTAACACCACGGTTGCTTATTGAGCGATTCTATAACTGTGAAAGCTGGTGATTAGCTCACAAAGTCGTTACAAAAAAAGGAACTGGAATATCTTGAATCTATTTTAAATCAAACGGCTAAAATCCTTATGATGATTTTGAAAGAAAAAAAAGATAGTTATCTAACCTTGGAGGTGCTGTGTTCTGAAATTTAAAATCCTCTCACTATATCATGGACTAGGGACAGAAAAATCCAACGAACAACAGGATACGCAAATTGACTTCCTCGAAACGCTCTCAGAATTCAGAACTCCATAAATTACAATAAATTGATTAGATATTATAGAGCAAGCAGGTATCGATATAAATTAGGCGCAGGTTCTAGCTTCTGGTAATCTAGTCTGTTCCAAGATTGCAATCTCCAACTAGCATTCGGTACATCAGCTTGCAGAGGCCAGAACATGGGGGTGAGGAACCCATTATATTTTCACAAAACAACAATTGACTTTCAAATAGTAGAAAATAAAACTTGTACATAGGGAGGATGCATGTATCTTCATACAAGGGGGGATGAGACAGAGAGAGTTAGATAAAGTATCTCTATTATGAGAGAGGAGAGAGAGAGAGAGAGAGAGAGACAGAGAGAGAGAGAGAGAGAGAGAGAGAGAGAGAGAGAGAGAGAGAGAGAGAGAGGAAGGGGGCCTCATCTACAACTGTCGGTTACCATCTGGTACTTGAACCGATTCGGTGCATCTCAACCCTCATATTGCAATAAAAAGAGCATCATATACACACATATACATTATAAATAAATATACATAAATTATTTACATTGAACCTAAAGTACATAAAAATTATGTGTTGTAATCAGGAGAGGACACGAGACCATACATATTATCTCAGACAGGTAAGCTGTTTGCGGACCTCCGTGGCTCAGTGGCTAAGAGCATTGGTTGCTGACCCGGAGTTTGCGGGTTCGAATCGCGGAAAATTCTAACTAAGTTTTCCGTTTCCGGAATGACATGGATGTAAAAGGTAAAGTGTCCTGAAGTCTTGCGAAAGCGGTCCCGGGGCTCAAATTAATTTGTTTAAAAAAGTAAGCTTTTCGTCTTGAATTCAGCAGGATATAAGCTGGAATTTCTAGACTTCATCAGAGAGCGCGATTTGATGTGATTCGAATGCCTGAGGCCCGAATTATTTAACAGAATTTGTTAATCTTAGAGGACACTATCCCTTAACTGTCCACCTTGGCAAAAATTGTAAAGGTCACATCTAAGTCGGGTTTTGTAGCTGTATATTACTTCTGTGGCGTAACGGAGCTGTGGCCAGCCTGCGTGACGGAAAATCTTATTTTAGAATACCTATCGGTCAGCTGAGAAAATCTAAGGGTTGGCTTAGATTTACTTATCCTATTTCACAATATGGCTCTTAGAAGCCATTGTGGTTGCTTTGCGCCTTTTGGTTTGACGTATGCAAGTTTAAATCTCGCCTGGTGACACGTTTTCAAACATAAGTAAGCTGAACTTTAAGCTGTTCATCTCAAATCAACGGCGATGTAAGCTGGAATTTTCAGTGTCGAAACTCAAAAAAGCGCTATTTGGGTGAAGCCAGTAGGTGCTGTGCGCCTTTTGGTTTGACGTTTGCAAGTTTAAATCACATTTTCCAAAATAGATAAGCAAGATACAAAATAGATTCAGTAAATCAGTTTTTCAAGACGAACAAAGAGCAATATTGGACATGAAAGTTATCATATTTGTGTTAATCACAAAACTAAATATTCGCTGAACTCAGGACTTGAACCACCGACCTTCAGGTTACAAGTCCGCCGCTTATCGATCAAGCTACTGAGGTCGGTAATATTCTACATAAAGTAGATAACTATTACCATCCAATAAGTATATGATTAAAATTGTGTAAAAAAACGTTAAAATTCGCTGTCAGTCAAAAACGCCACCTGAACTCTCAACTGACCGGCCGTCAAATCAAATAATGTTTCACAACTGCCACTGTCAAGGCTAAACCAGAACTTCAGTAATTGCACCCTCTATTCAGAGATCTATGTTCCTAATAGTTCAGATCAACAGCAGATGTGAGGTATCCTTCATTTTGCGATACAACCAGTTCTGGCGGCGAGCGATCTGATTGGCTCCCGGATTCATCCAATCCGTGTGAGGATCCCTATGATTCTCCTATCAGAGCAAACCTCAGGTTCTGAATCTCAGGGCACTCTAGTCACGTGATGAAGGAACATTACTCACTTCAGTCAGTGAAGGCCCTACTGCCACAAGCGTAGCATCGAACAGATATATGAAAACAAGAGAGTTCAGCTGGAAAATAGCTATTTCACAACTTGAAATTTTACGTGTTTTTGACTTTCTCCTTTTTAAATTAATCTTAGTTAAAATTAATTAGTGTTTTCGTTTTTTTTTGTGAAAAGTGATGTGTTTTTAACTATCAAAATCGGTGTTTTTAATTAGTGAGTTTGTTTACATATTTTTTAGCATTTACAAATCAAGTTATTATTAATTTCGTGTTAAACTTACTTTAAAAGTTAAGTTACATTACGCTTATTGGATTAGTCCTCAAGGACCTTACAGTCAATCATGAAAATCAGAAAAGAATCCTGATAGTACCAGAATCTGCTATCGTAAGTACCTAAACATTAACTCATGCATTAAATATTCATTACCTGATTTCTCTAATAAAGAGAAATTGGATCAGGGCGTTCATATTATAATCCTTTCACCACCGTGATAAAGGTGCCTGTGCCAATTTCATGGACACGAAATTATTACTTATTATGTAATAAAATTATTATTGTAACTGTAAATTATAACTATTGATGCAATGGACAAAGTACTAAAACTATTATTATTTATTATTACATTAAAAAAACCTGATTAAGGTGACAAATGACTCGTGGATTACCTAAAACCTCTCAAATTGAATAATGCTTAGTCGTATGAATAAATATAGAAAATAAATCCAACGTTCTGTGCTTAATCATTTTATGTAGGCATAGATAGGTATATATGACTGTTTAAACTTCATTTAAACTTATCAAATTTGCGTTGAACACAATTACTCAATAACCAGTTTTTCTAAATTTTTGCTTAACTTGGGACTTGAACCACGGACCTACAGTTTACAAGTTGCTACTGAATCGATGAAGATGAAGCTACTGAAGTCAGTATGACTGTATAAGTATAATAACTAAGGCTAGTGGATGTGTCACAAACACCTTTTTTTTCATTGCAAATATTAATTCAAAATCTGAGGATAAACAAAACTTCACATTCACTCAGTATCATGCTTACCTTTAGTTTTCAATAGTCCAGTGGTTAAGGCGCTAGTCTAGAAATGCAGGTAGCGTAGGGATCTGTTGGTTCGAATCCCACCAAGTGCATGAATTTTTCCTCATTTATAGTTGAGTTTCTGGCCACATAATAATAAGACTCTGAGGGTTAGGTTGTAGAAAATGCTTTGAGCATTAACCTCGCCTGGCGGTTACCTTCCACTAAATAGGATGATTATTATTATTTTTTAGTTTTCAGTGGAGATGCCAAGACTCCCATTTTAATCCAAAGAATCCCCGCGAACTTAATGAACATTAAAACTTTCACGCAAGTCTCAGCTTCCGAAAACTATTAGGAGGAGATATTTTATTTGTAAGATCATTTTATTATAATTATTATTATTATCATACACTTTGTTAATAAGGACTTTTATATAAACAGATAATTACAAATTAATACCTATACAACATTAATTGGAAACAATATACGAAAAAAAAATCCTAACTAAAGGGCGGTGTTATTATATAAAATCTTGGAAGAGAATGCCAAAGGCATTATTACCAGCCTTGATCAGGCTTTGTTTACAATTACATACATAATTATAACTTTTCATTGTACCTACATACAAATTATAAATAAAGTTTAATCGATATGATTTAATTATAATAAACAAAGATGATTCACATAATTTAAATTCTCACTGGTTTTGTGGGACGCATATTAATCAGTGGATGTGACAAAACTCCATTTTGCCAGCGTCGATGGCGCGTTGAATGCACCGGTTCTCGTTGGAGCGTAGATTTGTATTTTTCATTGAATAATTTATATTTTTGAGTCTTGATATTTAAGAAACCGGGAAAATTTGGACCAAAAAGTTCAAAATTATAGGTTTATGATTTGCCTATACTATACAGAATTTTTTGAATAGTCTAGAATGTAAGAAAAACGGTATTCTATCATATTAACAAATTTGAAGAGATTCATTGTTCAGAAGTTTAGCAGATACAAGTGATTTAGTATAAAATCTCAAAATTGCCAAGTGTATGCAATACAATGTGAACCAATCACGAGAAAGTATTGTGTCCATAATTGGCAATGAATTTATTTGTGATGTTATTATTATTATTCTTATCTATCATTTGGTATAGGCCAAAACAAAATTATACAGCCATTTTCTTAGTCTATGTGAAGATATTAATAATGCAAGAAAATAAAATCTAAATTGGTCGTGATATGACCATGGCAGTTGAAAGCGACGTTAAACCCCACTTAAAAAAAAAAAAAAAAAATCTAAATTCCGGAAAATTATTATATTGAGTGCCTAAATGCTCCGATATCTACCTACATATAATAAAGCTTGTAAAATGTATACAAACACCTATACAAAGACCTTGTTAATGACTGGAAGTTGCGTGTTACGCTCATGTCATATTCATAGATGTGTTACATATTCTGCTATACAAAAATTAACCTACATATTTGTTAGTTTATATCATGGACATTTTCCATTCCCAAGTGTCCTTGTCACTGATGGGTTGGTAATTCAAAGGCACTAAATTTAATATTAAAAATAGATTATTCCCAAATGTTTCTGCCAGCACTAGATTACTAATTTGAACATTTCAAAGGCATCATGTGTGTCACACTGAATCTCCAGGGTTATGAATTATGCGGAAGATAGATATATAAATATTTATACTGCCGGATTAGGACTAATGAGTCCAATTATTCCAGCAGTAAGCCCAAGACGTATTATGTGGTCAAAATCCCAAATGAGAGGATAACTTGTCATGTCCCGGTTTAGTTTTCAACTCGCGACCTCTGGATTACAGGATTACTAGATGCTTTGACCACTGAGCTACCGGTAAAAACGTCTAGGTGTTAGTAGGTATAGTCACTGTGGCTGAGTGGTTAGCGCACTTGGGTTGCGTCCAGGTGTCTTCAGTTCAAATATACCGGCAAAGTTTGATTTTTTGGCTCTGATGTACTTCGGACGCTACCAGTGCACTCATAACTCGTGAAGAAAAAAAAGAAACAAAAAACGCTTGCATACGAGTCTGCAACCATTGGGACATTTTCATCTTTACTATATTCAAGGTCCAAAACCCAACTGACCAAATTTCGTATTGTGCGCATGACACATACCTTCTCTCTTCTCTCCCTCTACAATTCAATACTTCGCCATTGTGCGCATGACACACACTTTCCCTCTTCTCTCCCTTTACAATTCAATATTTCGTTACATAATATCGTTACATAATATCGTTACATAATATCGTTACATAATATCGTTACATAATTTCGTTACATAATTTCGTCACATAATTTTGGTTATGTGCCAGAGCAAAGACATGAAAACGTCAAAAATGTTGACACTTCAACTTAAAGTCATCAATTTTATGTATACAGGACGGTGGACTTGTAACCTGGCGGTCAGTGGTTCAAGTCCCGGTTTCAGCGTAGATTTAGTAAAACGAGTTTGAATAGAATAGTGAAATTAACACAAATATGATAACTTCTCTCTTCTATTCTCATTAATTTTATGACTTTTACCTAACCTGTAACCGAATTTCCATGTTACTCGAAACCAAAAATTTAATTGAAAATAACCATATTTATTTATTTATTTATTTACACTTTATTTTTTTTTTTACAAAACAATCATCAACAACAACAAAAAATATAACAATAAATTAAAAAAAAAACTTAGAAATATGTACAAAAAGAAATATTAATTTTTATTACAATTGTTTTGTAATCCGGGGCGAAGTTAATGCCTTAGGCATTCTCTGCCACTTAACCATACCTAATTAACAAATCCAAACATAACTTAACTATATGAAGTTAAACTTGTTTTTGCTTCATAAAGTTCCATGTATGTCGTCCTGAACGTATACAATATACATAGGTAGGGATCTATACTATCTATGCAATCGCTATCCATTAGTTTAAAATACTTAAATACTCTACCACCACCAAAAAATATCAAAAATGTGATAGTAGATATGTATTACGGTATAGAACATAATATATTATTAAAAAGAACTCCAATCTGACTTTATCTAACGTGGTCTCCTGTGGGTTTTAATTGCACCCGAAATTCATTTGCCGGCGGCAGTATCAGCCCAAATATCTCGAGCCCAATAATTTAATGCACTTTACATCCTCGGTACACAGTTCTTGGTATTCTATGGAACAGCATTTTTGCAACGCGAGTTATCTTCCGCTGAAAAAACAAAACTGGTTGGTTAATGAATGGGTTCTGAAATAAGCTTGGATCAGAACTGGTTTTAAAACGGTGCCACATGCCGGCCGCGTGCCAGCCCGGCAGTGAGTGAGCTTTGATTCTGAACATGAGAAGTTAAAATGCCTCCCAGAATCACCGAATATTTTTTGACGAGAGAAAGTTCTGGTTTGATGGTTTGATTAGATATTAATATTTTCCAATTACGATTGAATTTTGAATAAAATTGATGAAGAATTAGTTTCGAGAATAAAACCGATAATATTATATTATTATCATATAAATCTCTGGAATTAGGAAGACAAAGTAATGTACAGTATAAAATTAAAAAAAAATAAATAAATGTTAAAATCGTTTGAAAAATAAATAAATAATTAGCACTAATGACCTAACTTAAAGGCGAGGTTGCCTGCGGCAATCTCTTCCATGCAACCTTTTATTGTCAATAATCACATTAGTAAAGTTATTTTATTTTTGTTGATGACAAATCTTTGCTGAACTTGGGACTCGAAGCAGTGACCTCCGGTTACAAGTCCGCCGCCTTATTGATCAAGCTAATACAGAGACAAGGTCGGGTCGGTTAAAAAAAGAATATTAACAGTTTCTACAGAATAATGACATTGACCTAGCACTATATAAAATAAGATAGATTAATAGATCAATTTTATCTTTATATATTATGAGTAACCTGTTATAACCCGGCACTTTGTCGCCCTGATGCATTTTTGCCGTGGCTAGGGTTAGGGTCTTATTGAGATTTTTTTAAATTGCTTTTTTTTTTTTTTTTTTTTTTTTTTTCTTCTAATTACCTAGGCGCTTTAACTCTGTGTTGCAACAGGTCGTTCGCGCTTAAATCGCTTTTTAGTAGGCACTTAAATACCAAAAAAAAATCCTCTGTGCCAAATTTAGCCTAGCCTTTTAAGATCTGCGTTGATTATATAGTGAATGAATGCTAATCAATTTTAAATAATAGTAATAATAATAGTAACAATCTTTTGTGGAAGGTAACCACTAGGCGAGGTTAATGCTCAAAGCATTTCCTAAAAGCATGAGCGCGCGATTAGCTCAGTGGTTAAGCACTCGCTTGCCATGCGGAAGGTCCCGGGTTCGAACCCCCGCGCCGACAAAAATTTGTATTCTTAATTTGGTTACATTTGTTTGTAAGGGATACCTTCCGGTGCGCTCGTGTTGACCCAGCACCTAATTGGGAAGTATTGTGTCACTTCTCGCCCATCAGAGGGGAGGCATACTACGGGATGGGCAGGCTACAACACAGACCACAAGCGTCTACAGTAGCTCCTGTTTCATGGCTACGAAATAAAAACGGCTGTGAAACACTCATCTTTTAAAAAAAAAAAAAAAAAAAAAAAAAAAAAATTACAAACTGAAATTAATGAGGAAAAATTCATGCACTGGGTGGGATTCAAATCAACGGATCCCTAAGCTACCTGGATTACCAGACTAGCGCGTTAACCACTTGACTTCCAGTGCACGTTATGAAGAAATTATGAAGATTAACAATGTAATGTAGGTATATTAGATAATGATTGTCCCTCACTTGTAAAGATATTTGAAAAAAAAATCAAGTTGTACTCCTGAATCTCTATTTTTTCCTGTAAATTTCCATTTTGTTTACCTAAATATAGCATTGATAAACTGCTGCTAATGGGGGGTCAGACACGGGGCTTCTTATTTAATGATATTTAATCATTTAATTTGTCCATTGTGTACAGAAAGACACATGGAAATTAAGTAATAATAATACTATCGCCTTATTTATATACTGCCCGGTTAGGACTAATGAGTCCCATTATTTCAGCAGTAATCCCAAGACGTAGTATTATGTGGTCAAAATAACAAATGGGAGGATAACTTCTCATGTTGTGGCCGGGTTTTGAACCCGCGACCTTTAGATTATCAGTCAGATGCCTTGACCACTGAGCTACCGGGACAGAAGTAGGACAAGCAGTATGTTAAATCTGCTTTTTGCTGGGCGATAATAATTTAATTATACTCCCCACGAACTGGAAAAAATATTATTAAGGATATCATGCAAAATGATTTTCGGGACACAGTTTGGACTTTAAAAAAGAAAAAAAAAGAAATGTTTGATTTAACAAAAGTAGTACGCTAACTACTTGTCTATTTTTGTAATTCAAAAGTTGCAAATTAGAAAGGTAATTAATATTAAATTACAGTTCTACCATTACTTTATGTATGTAGGTATATGTATTTACGAGTAGGTTCAAAAAAGTTATCATATTTGTGTTAATCACTTTCATCACAACTATCCAAACTAGCTTTACTAAATCTACGCTCAAACCGGGACTTGAACCACCGACCTTCAGGATATGTAAGTCCGCCGCCTTATATCGATCAAGTTAGTGAGGTCGGATGTATGTACGAGTATTATAATATGTAACCATTGTAACCTATTAGTTTCATTATTAGTCTTACAGTTTTTGTTTTAACTCTGATTAATAACTAAAGTTATCTTATTTTAGAGCAGTTCATTTAATATGTTATAATGCGTAGATATTTTTCCCAACCTACCTCAGTAGCTTGATCCATAAGGCGGCGTACTTGTTAATCGTGAGGTCGGTGGGTTTGAGGCCCAAGTTCAGCCGATATTTAGGCCCGAATAATGAAACAGGATTACATTATCTAATCCTGAAGTGCCCCTTAACATGCACGTCTTCAGGTATGAATTTTAACCAAACACAGCACATTGATATTGGTTGTTAAGTGATAGTGGCTCGGATTAAGAAATCCTAGATATTTAATCCTCTTTCATAATTCGGCCCTTAGTAAATCGATTTTACATTGAGTAGTTGTGATATCATTATTGTGATTAACACAAATAATATTATAAAAAAAAGGTAATTTTAATTCCAATATGAACCACCCTGTATGTATGTATACGTGATGTATACCCCACTCGATGGGTTTTAATTTAAAACATATCAACCAGCCCGGTTTTGCGGCCTGTTTTTGTTTTTTTTTACCACAGTGCGGCCCCCTTAGCTTTCACAATCACAAAATTTCGTAATAAGAACATCAGGTGTAAGGAACTCTAATATCATTAGATAGGTTTGACATATTTCAATATTTGAGAGCACAAAACTCATCACTTACCTTGCTTTTTATGAGCCCAGGGCTATAATATTTAAATAGGTATTCAACTATTCATAGTGTTCCAACATTCGCTAATGTTATTGTTTTCCACTCCTTTGGAAAATTATTTATTTACAGACTGATTTTTATCAGAGTAAAGTGGTAGTTTTCTTCAATTGTGGCTTGTTAAGTTGTTGTTGTTGTTTTTTTTTTTTTTTTTCTTTCTTTCTTTTTTTTCGTTATCGTCTGCTATTTGTTTATTTATGAGGCAATCTTTTAACTTGTCAATCTATTGGCTGTTAAAACAATTCCACCAGGTTAGGTATGGGGTATATGGGTAGTCTAGATTGTGTAAGATGATTTTTTTCCACCTAAAATTACCTTTTTGAAAAACAAGTGGGTACGTTTTTTCAGTTCTATGCCAAGTCCTCTCTTGGTATATTCTGAGTGTAGCCAAAGATTGTTAAAAAATTCTCTTGTAAGAAATAATAAAAAAAGTGTTTATTTGTAAGAGGTATAATTAGAGTAAAAATATTAGGTGGATAAACATAAAATATTAGTATTAAAATGTGGAACAATGTTAAAGTGCCTAATTCGAAGAAAAAAAAAAATAGTATAATTTATTATGATAAAAATATTAGGAGTAAGCCGAAATCCAGATAAAACTTTGCATGGCATTTTCTTAATTTATACATAATAATATTTTATACTTAATTTATACATACCATAAGGTCGTAAATAGAAAATACTAGCTACATAAAAGCTATTTCCGCATGTTTCAATTATTATTCAAATCCGACATTTTATAGAAGATAAAAAAGTTTTTACCAATCAAAGTAAGTGTTTAAATTCTAACCACACGATTTTTCTGGTAAATGTGCTTGCAGATTAATCATTCTATATTTATATTGACACTTTTTTTTGTTAACATTGTAATTAGGGCTATTCCCGTAAATAAATCTACTCCCGTACACCTAGTATTCATTTATTCAATTTTATATTTTTTTAAAAATATATTTCACAAGATTCAGTAGTCACCATGGCAGATTGAGTTAGCGCGGTAGGCATTGCACGCATGGTGACTTGGGTTCGATTCCCAGCAGAGCAGCAATTTTTCTGCTCTGTACTTGGATGTTCGGGGTCCACTCATACCTCGTTAGGAAAAATGAGTATAGTTACTCGTATGAGTAACAACCAGTGGCGGCATTACCAGAGTAAAAAGAAATAAATATAATAGAATTATTCGAAATGTGAAGGAGGCTCTTAGTAATGCTGCGCTACCCACAAAAATTGTGAAGAGGCCTTGTGCTTCACCACAAATAAAATCATACATATTTCACTAGATTCGGGCGCGAGTATTCAAAATTGATAAAATTTGAAGGGGTCGCTTGATGTGACCCCATCAAAAGTGGGCCGCCTCAAATTCAGTGACTCACCATCGCACCCTCTCGCCCTCTCTCTCGGTTTCAGGAGGGATGCCCAGATCCTTTCTGGTGCGAGCGCTTCAGTCGAGTTCCCCCCAGCCGCCCCCACCCAGTCCCCCCTCTCCCCCTTCCACCATGACGGTCACCCCCTCCCCCTGGTCAAGACGCAGCGCTTTCTCCCTCGTCCAAACCGCCACCGGCGCTGAGCCCGCCGCCAAAGGTGAGTTTTTTTTTTTTTAAGAAAATTGGCAGTGGGCCAAAAATAAGCCCATACAGCCCCGCTTTATTTTTAGTAAAGATTACAAAAGGTGAGTTTTTTTTAGAAGATTGGCAGTGGGCCAAAAATAAGGCCATATTTTTTTTTTTTTTTTTTATAGCCACTTTATTTTTAGTAAAGATTACAAAAGGTGAGTTGTTAACCAATACTGATGAGGCTTTCTCAAGCTTTTTTTCAATTCAAATCAATTCACTTTATTAATTTGCACAGATATACAGGGTATGTGGTACAAAGTCAATAGTTACATAATTAATAAAATTTAAAAAAAAATCCCGACTTCTTCACAGTTATTAACTTTTAGTTTTTATTGTAAAAATTATGTCTCCTATTAAGAAATAGAAATGTTTTTTTTTTTTTTTTTTTTTTTAATGGAAAGTTGACACGGTGATTAATAAAATATTTCCAGGAGGCCAAACATTTCATTATGCATAATGATAATAATAACACTATTTAGCGGAATGTAACCACCAGGCAAGGTTAATACTCAAAGCATTTTCTACCACCTAACTCACAGAGTCTTATCAGGTCACAAACTCAAATAAATGAGGTAAAACCCATGCACTGGGTGGGATTCGAACCAACAGATCACCACACTACCTGGATTACCAGACTAGCGCGGTAACCACTTGACTTCTAGTGCACTTTAGATTATTAATTTTATTCAAATTGTTGATTAATAAATAGATCACATAATATTATAAGTAGTGAAAATACTAAAAAGAGTAACCCTGGATTACCAGACTAGCGCGTTAACCTCTTAACGTACACCCCTCCTGTGATTACCAGACTAGGGCTTTAACCACTTAACGTACACCCCTCCTGTGATTACCAGACTAGGGCTTTAACCTCTTAACGTACACCCCTCCTGTGATTACCAGACTAGGCCTTTAACCTCTTAACGTACACTCCTCCTGTGATTACCAGACTAGGGCTTTAACCACTTAACGTACACCCCTCCTGTGATTACCAGACTAGGGCTTTAACCTTTTAACGTACACCCCTCCTGTGTTTACCAGACTAGGGCTTTAACCACTTAACGTACACCCCTCCTGTGATTACCAGACTAGGGGTTTAACCTCTTAACGTACACCCCTCCTGTGATTACCAGACTAGGGCTTTAACCTCTTAACGTACACCCCTCCTGTGATTACCAGACTAGGGCTTTAACCTCTTAACGTACACCCCTCCTGTGATTACCAGACTAGGGCTTTAACCACTTAACGTACACCCCTCCTGTGATTACCAGACTAGGGCTTTAACCTCTTAATGTACACCCCTCCTGTGATTACCAGACTAGGGCGTTAACCACTTAACGTACACCCCTCCTGTGATTACCAGACTAGGGCTTTAACCTCTTAACGTACACCCCTCCTGTGATTACCAGACTAGGGCTTTAACCACTTAACGTACACCCCTCCTGTGATTACCAGACTAGGGCTTTAACCTCTTAACGTACACCCCTCCTGTGATTACCAGACTAGGGCTTTAACCACTCAACGTACACCCCTCCTGTGATTACCAGACTAGCGCGTTAACCACTTAACCCCTCCTGTTCCAGAGTCCCGCCCCCTCCTCTACCCCCGCTCGCCCGTCCTCCCGGCCATGCCCTACATCTGGCCGCCCGCCGCCCTGCACGGCTTCTTCCTCCCCGCCTACTCCTACATGCTCAACAACAACCAGCCGGACTATCTCAACAGCCACCTCGAGGACCTGTCGCCAGATCGCGCCGGCTCCGATGTCGGCGCCACGCCTGAGAAGGCGAAGATCGAAGAGTTACCAAGCACGGGTGAGTGTCTGGGTTTTAAAGAAGATAGAAGAGTTACCAAGCACGGGTGAGTGTCTGGGTTTTAAAGAAGATAGAAGAGTTACCAAGCACGGGTGAGTGTCTGGGTTCTTTTTTAAAGAAATTTAACCTCTTGACGCACTAAGCCAGTATACTGGACGTCATGTTTTCCGCGCTATTTTTGAATTCCTTTGCTCCTATTGGTGGATTTTTCTCCTCTGCTAACAATTTGAAACATTATCAGCTGTCTGTTGATACCAAACAATAACAAACCATTTTTCTTCAATTCTTCAACCAAACTGTTCCATGCAAGAAGTTATAGAGTGAATGACTGCACCCGAGTTCCTGATCGAGGCATGGCTCTACAATCCCTACATAATATATAATTATATTTAAAACCCTTATAGTCTACAGTCTACACAATGAGGCATTGCCGTACATTGGGCCAGCTCCACCAACACAAAATTTTATTTTTTAGATAATTATTTTAAGATACGGTATCTCATTACCTATACAGATATACCACAGGTACCTGTTTGTTATTGTTATTAGTAACTATTTTTTATAGAATAATGGATGCATGTGATAGGAAATTTTATAAATTGTACTTAATATATATTATAATGGAAAATTTTATTTGTAATATGAACTTTCCAAGCTTTGTAATATTTGTATGTTTTGAAAGTGAAACTCACTCTCTCACTGACTATTATCCCGGACTAATCAGTATCTTTAGACATGGCAATGCCTTGGAATCATAGAAGCTGACTTTCTGCATCAAAGTTTCTAGTGGTGTATACTTACATAGAAGATTAAAAAAAATTATCGATTGTGTTTCGGTGACAAAGTACCTACCGGTTTCATACTATTTCTGCATCTCGTCACCCGTGGCACCAAATTCAGGCCCGAAATGACCTCTGGCAATACCTCATTGTGTAGAGTACGTTTAGGAAAAATAAATACGGCCATGCCTCTGCCGGAACTCGGGTGAATCCCTTCTGGATCTTGAACCACGGGGTACGCGTGGCAGAACTCCTGGTATTAGCTTAACCCTTCTGGCCCTCTGGCCCAGAACTGCTTTAGTCACGGTTGAGTTGTCCCCTCCTCTGGTTCAGTATGTTGTACATAATTGCAGCCATGCGCCATCACTTCTGTAGTTACAACATATTTTTACAATATTTACTTTTACTGAACATGGATTATTTATTCTTCCGCCGTGATATACATACATACATAGGTATCTGTGCCTATCTCACAGACACGGAATTCTTTTTCGGAATTTTTCCATGCTTACTTACTCTTACTTTTACTCCCATGGCTATTTATACCCAAGTCGGTATTTAGCCTCGCCACACATTTGTCTCCATTTGGTTCTGTCTAGTGCATCCTCCTCAGTGACACCTGCTGTATTCATATACCTATATCTTGACTTGGTCCCACCATCTCTTCTTTGGTCTTCCAAAAGTAAAAGGAAAAACTTTTTCATACTATAGTTTTGGCAATTTGTGAATTTTAAAAATACTTTCCAGTGTAGTTTCTCACAAATCTTAAATAAATCACGCGACGCTAATTTTCATAGTAAAAATATAAATGATTTAAAATATTCCTTATACAGTTTCTATGGTAATTAAAATTCCGTTAAGCAACGTCCGGCGAGGTTGGGACTTGGGACAGATTCTCAAACCCTCGTAATGTTGCCTATTTCCGGCCCCACCCACGAGGTCAGCACAGCGTAATATGTAGTATGTTTATAGTACACCAAGTTTGGGTGGAAGAGATTGATGCCATAGGCAACAAGCTCGCCCTTTATAATGGTAACACTCTTTAATGGAAGGCAAACACCAGGCGAGGTTAATGCTCAAAGCATTTTTTTTACCACCTAACCCTCAGAGTCTTATTATTATTTGCTGACAAACTCAAATTAATGAGGAAAAATTCGTGCACTGGGTGGGATTCGAACCAACGGATCCCTACGCTACCTGGATTACCAGACTAGCGCGTTAATCACTTGACTACCAGTGCACATAATAATAATAACGATTATAAAAACAGATTGCCATAGGCAATAACCCCGCCCTTTAGTTAGGACTTATGTTTTTATATATTTTCTATATTCTTTTTCTTTTATTGTATATATTGTTTCCATTTTTTTCATTGTTAAAATAATTATTTGTATGTACATAATGTCCATTTATACCTAATAAAGCGTTGTATAATAATAATAAATTTCGTGTGGTTCCAGATGACGAGACCCCCCTGGACCTCTGCACCAAACCTATCAAGCGGCAGCTCCAGATCTGGTCCCCTGGCAGTCTCTGTGAGAAGGAAGAGTCCTCCTGCTACAAGTCAGCGCAGCACAGCGCCTCCTCTAGCTCCAGTGTGGAGAGAAGCTTTCAGGTATGTGCTCACCTCTTGTTTATTATTATGAGAAGGAAGAAGCTTTCAGGTATGTGCTCACCTCTTGTTTATTATTATGAGAAGGAAGAAGCTTTCAGGTATGTGCTCACCTCTTGTTTATTATTATGAGAAGGAAGAGTCCTCCTCCTGCTACAAGTCAGCGCAGCACAGCGCCTCCTCTAGCTCCAGTGTGGAGAGAAGCTTTCAGGTATAAATCCACCTTTGGTTTAATTACAACAATAATAAGAATAATAATAATAATATCGCCTTATTCATGCTGCCCGATTTAGACTACTAAAGTCCCATTATTCCACCAGTAAGCCCAAGACTTATTATTATGTGTTAAAAATCCCAAATGGGAGAATAACTTGTCATGTCCCGGCTGGGTTTCGAACCCACGATCCTCTGGAATCTCTGGATTCACAGAGTGCCGCCTCTGGATTCACTGAGCTACCGGGACAGTAATAATAACACTCTTTAGTGGAAGGTCAACCAACACCAGGCGAGGTATTCAAAGCATTTCCTACCACCTAACCCTTAGAGTCTTATTAGTATGTGGTAATAAACTCAACTTAATGAGGAAAAGTTCATTCACTGGGTGAGATTCGAACCTACGAATCTCTACGCTGCCTGGATTAGCAGACCAGCGCGTTCACCACTTCACTACTAGTGCACGCCAACAGTCATTTAGCTATATACATGTTATAGGTATAGAAAAAACAGGCATTTAGCTACATAAGTATAGGTATAGAAAAAAACGGTCATTTAGCTACATACCTATAGGTATAGAAAAAACAGGCATTCAGCTACATATGTATAGGTATGGAAAAAGGAGGCATTTAGCTACATACGTATATGTATGTGTTCGAGTCTACTTATGGTCTGATTTTTTTCTGATTTGAGCCGGTAAAGGTAGCTATGTATAATATGTTCCTATATTATAATATGTACTTTTTTTTACACAAACTTACGGGGTTAAGCCCATACTTAAATGTTTCTGTATACTATGCACTGACTGACTTCTCATTTAAGTCGAGATGCATGTACAATAAATACATAGGTATCTAATGTAGATATCTATACTTTATCTATGTATGTGTGTGTTTCTGAGTACTATAATTATGTATAACATATGGCTCTATGTATATGTTAGCAGAACGTGTCTATATGTGTTTCTTATGCTCATGCTTACGGACTTCTGATTTAAGTCGAGATCAGATCCGAGGCATTCAATTGAAATTCGCCGACGGCATTCCACACCGGATGATTAGAGTGATCTGAGTGATCGCTGCTACCTCCATGATCTTGGCTATACCTACCTGCCTGGTGGTCATTGAGACCAATACTTGTGTTTCACACGGGCTGTTAGGCTTTTTACTTTCCTTATCCTATTGAGAGGAAAGTAATGGAATCACCCAACATTTTCGATAGTCAGTTTTAAGTGCCGAAACACCTTTTAGGGTCCTCAGAGGATACCAAAAAAGTTGTTTTCTTCCATTGGTCCGTGCGTCCGTGTGTGGGTCTGTGAAAAAGATATCTGAAGTACGGTACGAGCTATAGGAACTTGAAACTTGGTATGTGAACCTCATTTTTTTCGCCATATTCAGTTGTAGATGTTTAGACAGATGTTTTTATCATAAATATCAATAAATAATAAGCCGCGTCCCCACTTTTGTTGACCAACACTGCACCGTGCCCACCGCAATTTTCAACACGCTCACACTGCAGCCAAAATTGATGTTGATCAACAATATTGGGGACGCGGCTTTACAGGCACAACAGTTAATAATGATAACTTTTTAATGACAAGAACAATATTAACAAAGGGCGCGAATTCGCGTGATTATTGCCTGAGGCAATCTCTGGCATCAAACCCATAGTTACGTCGTATTAAAACTGTTGGAAATTGGACCCGGTAAAATTGGAAGTGTTTCCATTTTATGTTAACCATGTTGTTGTTATTGTTGTTGTTGATGTTGTAAGCTTGGCTGTAGCTGGAGAGGGGAATGATGGTCTCCAGCCAACTTTTTTTGGTTGGTTCGTCCTGAATCACATTTTTCTATGTGCGATCAACCATCGTAAGGTTAACCATCATGTTCAAACCATCATTCCACCTGGTTTACTATGAATCGATAGATCAACATGGCTTTTGTTCTGTAAATATAGGTCCCACATTGGTATTTAAGATAGGAATGATCTTCTTTAATTTTTTTACCAAAAATCATGATGTCTTTGTCAATCTCTTTCGATGATTTCTAATATTAGAAAGGCAGATAATTTTGTGTTTGTTAAAAAAAATCTCCGATTTCATTTTCTTTCATATTATTTTGTCACATTATCTGAATTTTCATTTTCATTATTCTGTTCGCAGTGTAAGCAGTGCGGCAAAACGTTCAAGCGATCTTCCACGTTGTCCACACACCTGCTCATCCACTCTGACACCCGGCCCTATCCTTGTCAGTACTGCGGGAAGCGATTCCACCAGAAGTCAGACATGAAGAAGCACACCTACATCCACACCGGTGAGTGATGAACCTCTGTTTTTCTTGTTATATCCTTGTCAGTACTGCGGGAAGAGGTTCCACCAGAAGTCAGACATGAAGAAGCACACCTACATCCACACCGGTGAGTGATGAACCTTTGTTTTTCTTGTTATATCCTTGTCAGTACTGCGGGAAGAGGTTCCACCAGAAGTCAGACATGAAGAAGCACACCTACATCCACACCGGTGAGTGATGAACCTTTGTTTTTCTTGTTATATCCTTGTCAGTACTGCGGGAAGAGGTTCCACCAGAAGTCAGACATGAAGAAGCACACCTACATCCACACCGGTGAGTGATGAACCTTTGTTTTTCTTGTTATATCCTTGTCAGTACTGCGAGAAGCGATTCCACCAGAAGTCAGACATGAAGAAGCACACCTACATCCACACCGGTGAGTGATGAACCTTTGTTTTTCTTGTTATATCCTTGTCAGTACTGCGGGAAGCGCTTCCACCAGAAGTCAGACATGAAGAAGCACACCTACATCCACACCGGTGAGTGATGAACCTTTGTTTTTCTTGTTATATCCTTGTCAGTACTGCGGGAAGAGGTTCCACCAGAAGTCAGACATGAAGAAGCACACCTACATCCACACCGGTGAGTGATGAACCTTTGTTTTTCTTGTTATATCCTTGTCAGTACTGCGGGAAGAGGTTCCACCAGAAGTCAGACATGAAGAAGCACACCTACATCCACACCAGTGAGTGATGAACCTTTGTTTTTCTTGTTATATCCTTGTCAGTACTGCGGGAAGAGGTTCCACCAGAAGTCAGACATGAAGAAGCACACCTACATCCACACCGGTGAGTGATGAACCTTTGTTTTTCTTGTTATATCCTTGTCAGTACTGCGGGAAGAGGTTCCACCAGAAGTCAGACATGAAGAAGCACACCTACATCCACACCGGTGAGTGATGAACCTTTGTTTTTCTTGTTATATCCTTGTCAGTACTGCGGGAAGAGGTTCCACCAGAAGTCAGACATGAAGAAGCACACCTACATCCACACCAGTGAGTGATGAACCTTTGTTTTTCTTGTTATATCCTTGTCAGTACTGCGGGAAGAGGTTCCACCAGAAGTCAGACATGAAGAAGCACACCTACATCCACACCGGTGAGTGATGAACCTCTGTTTTTCTTGTTATATCCTTGTCAGTACTGCGGGAAGAGGTTCCACCAGAAGTCAGACATGAAGAAGCACACCTACATCCACACCGGTGAGTGATGAACCTCTGTTTTTCTTGTTATATCCTTGTCAGTACTGCGGGAAGAGGTTCCACCAGAAGTCAGACATGAAGAAGCACACCTACATCCACACCGGTGAGTGATGAACCTTTGTTTTTCTTGTTATATCCTTGTCAGTACTGCGGGAAGAGGTTCCACCAGAAGTCAGACATGAAGAAGCACACCTACATCCACACCGGTGAGTGATGAACCTCTGTTTTTCTTGTTATATCCTTGTCAGTACTGCGGGAAGAGGTTCCACCAGAAGTCAGACATGAAGAAGCACACCTACATCCACACCGGTGAGTGATGAACCTCTGTTTTTCTTGTTATATCCTTGTCAGTACTGCGGGAAGAGGTTCCACCAGAAGTCAGACATGAAGAAGCACACCTACATCCACACCGGTGAGTGATCCAAACCAGACTGAAATCGCAACAACCATATTTAAAAAAGAAACAAATAAAAAACATTGAATATGGTTCTGTAAAAAATCTATCATAATAGAGAGGAATTAAGGGCTACATTACAAAACAGGATTAAGGTTAGGCTAAGCCAGGCACCCCCTCAAGTCGGAGTTTCAACCAATCACAGCGCACTACAGCCTGAGTTAAGGGATAGTGTTCAATTGAATTAAATCTAATCCTGTTTTATAACTTGGCCCTTAGAATGTAATCATCCCCAACTTTAACAGCATTCATGTTCGGGCATTTTTGATGTTCAAGTTGTAAAACAAACATTATTGCACGATTGTGAGCCACAATTTATACTTTTTTCACTTTAAGAACAAAAAATATCACTCCATCGTATTCTTCAGTTAAAAATAGCATGTATTGATCATTTGCCGCGCAATTTTGTTCAATCTAGGTTCTAGGTACTTACCTAGCTGTACAAATTGTCTATTATCCAACACGTAATTGTAGACTTAGCGAGTAGATATTTAGAGAAATATCAAAGCCGCGTTCTACAGATTTCTATAATCTGGCAGACGATAATCCCCAGTCAGAAGCCCTATAAGGCCGAGAACTTTGCTTTCTTCAATTTAATCCAGCCAGGCATCTTGCTTTCAGTGTGCAATTTAGCTCCATGATTTTCACTGAGATCTACAGCATGTACAATTTTATTGTACATATATGTAGGACTGTAGATAGATATACGTTCCCTCCTTGCAACTCAGAGGAGCGAGCGACTGACTGACTGCGAATTATTAGAGTCAAATTATGAAATAATAATCACAACACTCTTTAGTGGAAGGTAACCATCAAGCGAGGTTAATGCTCAAATCATTTTCTACCACCTAACTCTCAGTTTCTTATTATTATGTGGTCACAAACTCTAATTAATGAAGAAAATTTTATGCACTGGGTGGAATTCGAACCAACGGATCCCTACGCTACCTGGGTCAATAGATTAGCGCGTTAACCACTTGACTACCAGTGCAAGTTTAGACGAATCCGCCACTGTTGAGGATGCCATACAAGTGAGCATGAGGACTAGGGGCGTGTTTTTACTTTTTAAACCCATTCTTATTATTATTTTCCTTGCTGATTTCTCATGTTACTCTGTGTCGGAAAAATTAGCAAATAATTCATACCCAATCATAAGATATGAATCTAAAACTCGTCGGCAGAAGAGTTTTCGAGTAAAAATTCAAGGATCAAGTATTGTCATCAAAACACTGTATATTATTGATTGTATCTAATTAACATTAATGATTTGAAATCTCCTTAAAATAAACCTCAAATCTTTGACCATACCTCTCTCTCTATAGCTTTTAAATCACCTCTATGTGCTAAATATGAAATAGGAATAAAGTGAAGATAAGCCAGATACCTACGCCGTCAAGTCAGAATTTCAACAAATCATAGCCCACAATAGCCCTAGTTGAGTGAGAGACAGGCTGGCTTATCTTAACCTTACTGTTGATATTTAATACAGACTGTTATAAATTTCAAAGGTATAAAATTTCTTCCAACTCACTACCGAGATACCTTAGTCCTGTTTCATAATTCGTCCCTAAGTATTCTTTACCTTGGCGTCCCCTGAACGTCCACCAATTTTAACATCTGCCCAAAAAGACAAGTGACACGAAAACTTTTACATCAACATAAACGCAAGTCCACCCGTCCCCTCAACTCCCACTCCTCTCCCACTAATACACCCTCAACTTCAATCTGTCCTTCGATAGCCCCGAAACTTAATTATAGGAAAAACAACACATCTAAAAGACGCGAAGCCGGTAATTTTCAATCAGCCCCACTTAAGCCGTGGCCGGCATAGACAACAAAACCGAAAGGCAAATCTCTAATTAGTACTTTAAATTAGAACTCTCAATTGGTAGTGGAGAAAATTAGTAGTTTAAAGACGGCGGCGATACTAAGACTTGTGCTAGCGAGGCGAGGGTTGATGACAAAGCTAGGGACGTGGAATTCAGGCCATTTTTATGTTAATAATAAATGAGAGAGTGGGGTGGGAGGGGGGTTGTCGAGGTAAAAGGAGGTAGGTCGGGTTGGGTGGAAGAGATAAAAGTCCGTGATTGTGTTGTCCGTCACGTAACTCACCTAAATTAGAAGTCCCACTCCAAGCAGCTGGCTGATTGAGGACAGGAAGAATGTCTTTTGCTTTTTTTGTCATCAATAAAATAAACCCAATGATTGGAAAACTCTGTCTTGAACGTTTGAAGTGTCGATGCTTCAAGCAACGCTATGAAACAACTACTTTTGTTGACTGATTTGTTATTGCTAAGAGAATGACCCAATTTTACTGGGAAAAAATGTAGACTTGAATTTTGGACAGTGGAGTTTGATTACTTAAACATTTCAACATGATTAGTGATGCTTTATGTACGAGGAACTAAACCTAACATTGTGCTTAACTTTCGAGTTTACCAGAGTCGAAACTTCTTAAATTATTACCATCCTCTTCACCTCCACTACCAACAACTGAAAACTGTAGGACAAACTAAACGTTAAGGTCAATACTTTGCTGCCGACTCCCTATGATTCCTATAGCAATTCCCTATTGTTTTCTTACGTTTCCAATTCGAAATTAAAATGTTTTCTCATACTTAGATTTTTTTTTTTTTGGTTTTTAACGTCGCTTTCAACTGCATGGTCATATCACGACGGGGGTGTTACCCTCCATTCGCAGGAAACTCACAAACCTGCTACCCACATTAACCTCACCCAGCCTGGGTTGAGCCGGAATGCCAGCATCACGAAGTCTTCACCTCGCTGGGCGTTGCTTAACTTCGGTGATCGAAATTCCAAATAACACATTCATTCTTTCCACCTCCACAACATCAATATCAAATTTTTACAATATCCTCAATTTTTAAATTTAAATTCCAAACAATTTTGAAACAATCTCTCACGATTCCAACAACCGCATCTCTCTGTTCCAGGCGAGAAGCCCCACAAGTGCGTCGTGTGCAGCAAGGCGTTCAGCCAGTCCTCCAATCTGATCACCCACCTCCGGAAGCACACCGGCTACAAGCCCTTCTCCTGCGGACTCTGCGAGAAGGCGTTCCAGAGGAAGGTGGATCTGCGACGCCACCGGGAGAGTCAGCATCCGGGCTCCCCCGCGCAGCAGCACCACGTCTCCAGTACCTCCATGATGGAAGCTGCGGAGCCCATGCAGCTCTGAGTCAAATCTCGAAAGTGAGCTGATTCGAATCTGAAAGCAGCTCTGATTCAAGACTCTGAAATTGAAAATCAGTGTATTCAGATTGGAAAACTGACGCGTTGCCGTTGATTCGAATCTGGAAGCAGCTCTGATTCAAGACTCTGAGATGGAATATCAGTGTATTCAGATTGGAAAACTGACGCGTTGCCGTTGATTCGAATCTGAAAGCAGCTCTGATTCAAGACACTGAGATGGAATATCAATGTATTCAGATTGGAAAACTGACGTGTTGATTCGAATCTGGAAGCACCTTCGATTCAAGTCTCTGAGATTGAAACTCAGTGGAGTCAACTGAAGCTGAATCATTTATTTGAATCTATGAGAAGCTTTGATTCAAGTATGTGATTTTGAAACTCAACTAGAAGAGATTCAACTAGAAACACTCTGATTCATGTCTCTGTGATTGAAACTCAATTACCTCTGAAATCTCAAAGGGATCATTGAATCTTAAGAAGACTTATATTTTATTTTAGTCTCTCAGATTGAATGTCAATGGATTCAACTCTAAAATTTCTGAGTAAATTGTTGATTCGAATCTAATGTTGCATCGAATGAGAGTAATTTCATTCATTGCTCTGTTGACGCAACATTGATGAAAAACAACGACTTCTGACTCAGATGACTTTAAAAAATTTCTTTCCATTTTCGTCATAACTTACTGTCGTATCAGTTTCTAGGTTTATTTATTTATTCAACTAGTCCGTCCAAGTTTAAGATATATTCTAAGAGACTTGTCTGTATTTATTTTGTATAACTTTGTGAGGGTGCCCTTAATGTACAACAACAACAACAAAATCAAGTTCATGTAGGATATTTTATTTCACTCTCTTCCGTGATGTAACGGTTGTAACTACTGCTCGTAGTCCTGAGTTCTGAGTGCTACGCACAATTGAACTCAGAATCAGGACTGATATGTTTGTTATTTGATATGTTTGTTATTTTACTCTAATACAACTTAATAGGTATAGAAATGAAATAGTAAAGACACCATTTTATTTACAAGAACAGTAATAGGAAAAACGTTTATTTCGGAAGTCAAATCTAGAATGACAGGACTTGGGGAAAAGTTCCCAGCAGATCAAATATTGTTCAGCCAGTATACATCAGTCTTCCCCCCTATAATGTGTGGACCGCATCTGGTCCACATGTCGCCGCCAGACCCTTCCATCATCCAGCAACACCCAGTAGTGGACAGATCCATCCTTTCTTTGAACACTACCAAATTTCCACTTGGAATCTCTAGTGTAGTTCCTTACTTGAACTCGATCGTTAATTTGAAAACTTCTCGAGACAGTGTAAGTTCTACTCTCAGGAACAACAGATACTCTTGGCTTCATGATAACATCCAGTCTTGTCCTCACATCTCTTCCAAGCATGAGCACGTAGGGACTCATCCCCTCTGCGTTTGGAATTTTTCTTAACTGCATAAGAAGTCTGGCTAATTTTAGGTGGACATCTCCCGGCTCATCCGACATACAATGAAGATAATTTTTTACAGTCTGCACCGACCTCTCAGCTTGCCCATTGGATGAAGGATGAAACACAGCGGAAAACTTATGAACCACACCATTGCTCTCTAGAAAGTTTTTAAACAAATAGGAAGTAAATTGAGGTCCATTATCCGACACTAGTACCGGACAGATACCAAAATTTGTAAAAAGCCGTCGCAGCTCCCTGATGCAAAAGTCCGTAGTGGTTGACTTCGTAGGAATTACTTCAACCCATTTGGTAAAGGAGTCAACCACTATGAAATAGAACAAACCATTAACTGGACCAGCAAAATCGATGTGTACTCGCTGCCATGGCTCCTTTGCGGGCTCCCAAGGGTGACACTGAACTTTGGGTGGGTTATTTTGTTTTTCACAGCAATGTTTACATTTCCTCACGGATTCTTCTATATCTCTATCTATATTTTTCCAATAGCAATAACACCTTGCCAGCGCTTTCATTCTTACCATACCCAAGTGTCCAGTGTGAAGCTCTTGTAATACACTAGTTCGCAAGGGAGCTGGTATCATCACACGGGTACCTTTTAGTAGACATCCGTCTTGCAATGTAATTTCGGTATTTTCGTAGCCCAGCGACTTCAAACACTTGCCTGTCTCCAGTGCATCCAAAATCATTTTCAAATCAGGATCTAGTTGTGTTTCCTGTTGAATGGTTTGATATGAAATGCTATTCAATGTTTTTATTTGATTAGCTTGGAACTTGTAGGTCTGATCTGTAATATTAGGATCGGTATTTTCAGTAGGAAATCGGGAAAGAAAATCTGCATTACAGTGCTCACTGGTTCTTTTATACTCAATGGTGTAATCGAATCCTGATAAGAACAGCGCATAGTGTAACATTCTAGTAGCCGACAGTGCAGGTAACGTCTTCAAAGGATTAAATATTGTGGTCAACGGTTTATTATCTGTAATAAGGATAAATTTCCTACCGTACACATATTGAAAGAATCGTTTGATGCCCCAGTAAATCGCCGTCGCTTCTCTGTCTATCTGACTGTAGTTTCTCTCGCAGGCAGTAAGAGATCTGGACGCAAAGGCAATCGGCCTCTCAGAACCATCTGGGTACCTATGCGATAGGCAAGCACCTAGACCGACAGGGCTAGCATCAGTGGCTAAGGTAATTGTAAGATCCGGGTTATAGTGAACCAACACATTTTCATTACATATTTCTTCTTTTACCATTTCAAAACTTTTCTGACACCCGGTTGTCCACGTGAACTTCCTGCCTTTGCGAAGCAACTGATTTAATGGATTCAGTATGGTTGCTAAGTTTGAAATAAATTTATTATAATAGTTTGCCATTCCTAAAAATGTTCGGAGTTCAGAAACATTTTCTGGGCGCTTTGCGTTTTTAATGGCTAAAACTTTGTCTTCCATTTTGTGCAAGCCATGTTCATCAATTTTATGTCCCAGGTAGTGAATACTTTTTTGGAAAAATTTACATTTGTCCCTGTTTAAAGTTAAATTCTGGGATTGTATTAAGTCTAACACAGTATTCAATCTACTTAGAAGTTCATTGTATGATGCACCCTGTATGATGATGTCATCAAAAAAACATTGTACACCTGATAGACCCTGTAATAATTTGTCCATATATTGTTGCCATAGTCCTGGGGCTACTTTTACTCCGAACATAAGTCGGTTTACCCTGTATACACCCTTGTGCGTACTTAAACTCTGAAGAATGGCACTCTCTTCGTTCATTTGGTAATGTAAGTAGGCTTTGCTCAGATCTAAAGTGCAGAAGAACTTACCCCCGTTCATCTGAGAAAAAATATCGTCTATTCTAGGAATGGGATAGTTCACGTCCTGGATACATTTGTTAAGAGTTACCTTATAATCGGCACAGATCCTGATATCACCATTGGGTTTGTCAATGGGTACAATAGGGGTACCCCACTCAGAGTGCTCGATCTTTGTCAAGATTCCATCTCTTTCCAGGCGGTCCAGTTCTTTCTCTATTTTCTCTCTCCTAGAATAAGGTATAGGGCGAGGTTTGAAGAAAATGGGCGTGGCCTCAGGTTTCAGTTTTAGTACACCTTTTTCATTTGGTATTGCACCTATTTTATCTGTAAACACTTTTTCGTACTTTTTTAGAATTTCCTCAAGTTGTAAATTTTCTTCAGCTTTCAGTAATTTAATTTCAGCCCAGTCTAGATTAACCTCTCGTATCCAATCTCTACCAAAAATTGGGTCTACATCCTGACTGATGATGAATATTTTACCAACAAATGTCTGGCTTTTATATCGACATGTCACAAAGCTCACTCCCTTTGGTAGAATCGTCTCTCCTGTGTAAGTTTTCATTTGAACATTTGTTTTAAAAATCTTTTTATTAATATTTAAAGCCTTGAAGTCTGAGTAAGATATCGAGCTCAACGCTGCCCCCGTATCAACCTCCATACTAAAATGTTTGTTTTCAATGTCAATATTTACCATGAACTTGTCGGTCTTGACGGTGCGCAGTACGTTTACCTCGTAGTCTTCGCTCGCTGTAGAATTCTCTTCATCTACCTGGTGAGCTTTTCTACTGCCGCTGCGGCTGCCTTGTAATCTGCCGCTCTCACTGCCACCAGTGTTGCCGCCGCCCTTTCCTGACTGACAGACACGCGCTATGTGTCCCAGCTTATCACATCTCCGGCAGAACTCAGACCGGAACTTGCAGACGTTGGCCCTGTGGTTCTCTTGCCCACAGCGATAGCACTTTCCTGCTAATTTAGAGAAATACCCATTGTTAAATTTTTTATTATTCAACTTAGGTGTTTGAGAATATTGCACGCGATTAGAAAACATATTTTGCTTCACCTGATGTAATTTTGTGTACTGTCCATTGTACTCAGTAGAATTAGATACTGTATTACTCATGAATTGATTTTCTGATTTCGAGAATTCTATTGTAATTGCTCTATGAATTAAATCTTGAAAAGTAGCAGTGTTTTTCTCTTGTAGTAATTGTACCCGAATATCAGAATCACGTAGACCACGGATAAATTGTAAAGCTAGAAATGCATTAGCTGTACAATTGTTACACTTCTCACAGTTAAACTTACAATGTTTTGCTAACTTTTTCAATTCAGTAGAATATTCATTTACCGATTCATTTGGCTCTTGTGTACGACAGATAAATTTATTCTGCAGTGCCCATAAGCTAGGACTAGGCTCAATATATTCCTTCATCATAGTAACCAGTACATCATATTCCTTTGTAATAGGATCCTCGGGTGCACACATATTGTACAAATTTTCATGCATACGTGGCGTCAGTGCATGTAACAGTGTATACACTTTGAGCCTACTGTCTGTGTGTCCCTTCAATACCATGAAAGTTTCCAACCGCTTTATGAAATTACTAAAAGTTTCATCCTCTTGATAGGGCACAAAAGTCAAGTTTGATGTCGTACACATCTCAGTTGCACTTTTACTGGCAGAGCTAGCGCTACTCAGATTAGTAGCATGAGTACCAATAATCATATTTCTGAATTGTAAAATAAGAACTTTAATACCTGTAATAGTCTCCTGTATGTCGAATCGGTAGTCATCCTGAGACTCTGTGTCTTCACCTGTGACTAACAAATCCAACCCATCCTGTATCCGTTCGTATCTCGTTCTGTAGTCCTCAACATTGTCTTCGTAAACTTTCAGCTCTTCCATTGTGCAATTTTCCGTAATTTTCTGCTTGGTTTTCGTCAGTAAAGCCTTCACAGTACCTCGTTTGACTTTCAACTCTGCAATGCTCATTGTAGTGCTTTCTTCTTTTCTCCTCGTCGCCAATTTGATATGTTTGTTATTTTACTCTAATACAACTTAATAGGTATAGAAATGAAATAGTAAAGACACCATTTTATTTACAAGAACAGTAATAGGAAAAACGTTTATTTCGGAAGTCAAATCTAGAATGACAGGACTTGGGGAAAAGTTCCCAGCAGATCAAATATTGTTCAGCCAGTATACATCAAGGACGGTAAAACCAAATCGAATCAACTGGTCACAATAGATTTAAACAGGTTGCAATGTTAAGATTTCACCGAGAGCCCTTACAACCAGGTCAGATAACAATGTTTTTTTACAATCTGACATAACCCAATTAGAGACCATCGAAATTCCATGTAGCTTATGCGGCCGCGCCGCGCCGATTTCAACAGCAACAATTTGAGGGCACCCTTTGTAGAAAGTGGATCACACAATTTCGAGAGAACATCAAGTGCCAGGTTGTTACCAATTTCAACTTCAAAGAAGTAAAGTTTGTCTCGCTAGAGGACCATAAACAAAGAAGAGACTTGCCAACCCTAACAAGCCAGGCTAGCTTCCAGTTCCCAAGGGTTTAACATAAAAATATGTGGTTCAGAACGAGCCAACTTTTCAACTAAATCTGTAGCCAAGCTGGCTTCAATAACAACAGAAACAAGTAAACTTCCCGAATTTGAAAACAAAAATTGTATTAATTTCTACATCCAAAAATCTCCTCGAGATATCTTTCGAATTGTGTGGTTTACGTTCTGTTATCATTATTATTATTATCATCATGTGAAATTTGTGCCGTTAGTTTAGTGAAATGTACAGTTTGTAATGTAAATACTTGCTACTGAACTAAATGCAGTTCCTACGAAGCTTATTGTGTTGTTTAAATTGAATTCACTGCACTCTTGTCATTAAGTTTAAGGTTTTTGTACGTTTACTTATACCGCCTGTACCAAAAGTGGTTACTCTCGTACAATCGCTCCAAGGTACGTTTTTTGGCAACAGAATTTTTGTGGATATTTTGTGTTTCGTGAAATGTGAGAATTTTACGGTACAAATTGGTTTTTTAAAAGAAATGTTGGTTTTATCCAGCGTTGAATGCACCGGTTCTCGTTGAATCACCGAAGTTAGCAACGTTCAGCGAAGTAAAGACTTCGTGATGCTAGTTTTCCGGCCCAACCCAGGCTGGATGAGGTTAATGTGTGTAGCAAGTTTGAGAATTTCCTTCGAATGGAGGGTGGGCCGTCGTAATATGACCATAAGAATTCTTGCTAAATTCCTGGAACTAAGAAAATGTATCTACGAAAATGTATCCTAAAAGCAGGAATCCACTGGGAAAACTTGTCGTTCCTACACTGACGGACACTTTTTGGCTATCTGAAGCATAAGCAACATTGGACGCCCAAATGTGTTGAAAATTAGCATGGTTATTATCAGGCTTAATTCATTGTCTTAAACTGATTATTTGATGCGTAATTCACACCGCACATCACAACAGGGATGCCATTATTTCTCAAACCAGCCTTAATGAAATTTGTCATGCTAATAAACCCGAACTTCCAGGTTCTCGAACCTGGCTTATCGATCGAACAAGCATCGACGGATAAGCCACTGACCATTGATCGAGCTAGTATCGATCAGATACTTGTAGAAATGTCAAAGATGTGCCCGTATCTCCAGGCAACATCTGTTGCATGCGTCATGTTGCCTCAGTGGAACCCTGCAGACACTTTGTTGCATAAAATCGTCCTTTAGTTTTAATTTTCCATTACGGGTTTAGAATAGTTTTTCTACTCGTCAGGCTGAGCATTTGTTTAACCCTGTACATTTGTGTCCATATAAGATTTCAGAGTCTCTGACAAGGAGGTCAATATTTGTAAGTCACCCTGTACCTAGTTTAGCACGCCGTCCATTCATTTCTGCAGCTAATTAAACCAAAGATTTGTTTTTTGTATCCATAAATAAAAGAAATTCGTACTTCTTTATTCATAAACCAATTTGTTTTTACTTTTTATAGCTTGGCTCTTGTATAATTCCTTTCTTGAAGTTTTTTTGCAAAAAAAAAATTATAATCGATTCATTGATTCGGTTTCGTATACGTGATGAGTTTTGAAAACACTCGAAAAAAACAAATGAAGAAGATGAACGCTCGAAAACTATAAGGAAAGTAAAAATGAGAAGTTGAAGAAATCAATCGTTCTTTATCACTGACAGATTTCAGAAAGAAATTCCAAAACTCGAGTTTTAAGAGGAAAAAAAATTGTTTCGAGAAACACGCTTCCTGAATGTTAATTTTCAGCTCCGAGAATACCTTTTGGCTCTCGGGGATTCGTGAAAATATTTAATTGATTTTTTTCTCGTTCCCAATTCATTGTTTGAATGAAGTGGCGTCGATTCGGTTGTTAATTAATAATGTTCATTGTCTGTGAAGTTGGGACGTGCTCCCATTGAAACTGGAAAGTTCACGAAAAGGTAAAGTATTTCAGGACAAAGCCATGCCGAAACGGGTTCCCCTGGAACAATGCAGCATTGGTGGATGCAGAAGTGGTGGCCTCAACGGTTATTATAGGAGTTAGAAGCCGTTAAAGAAGAGTTAGGGACAAACTATAAAACAGGATGAAAGTTTTTGACATGCCATTTTGACCATGCCTTGAATTCATCTCACTTCCCAATACCCTCCAATATCAGGCCACCGTCGATGGCGCGTTGAATGCACCAGTTTTCGTAGGATCACCGAAGTTAAGCAACGTCCAGTGAGGTGAGGATTTCGTGATGGTAGTTTTCCGGCCTAATCCAGACTGAGTGAGGTTAATGTGGGTAGCAGGTTTGTGAGTTTTCTACGAATGGAAAGTAACAACCCCGTTGTGATATGACCATGGAGTTGAAATCGACGTTAAATCCAAATTAAAAAAGAAGACAGAGTTTTCAATTTTGATTTGCTTGGGTATTTCTGGGTATTTCTGTCCGTCGGCTGGGTATTTCTGGGTATTTCTGTCCGTCCTGGTTGTGATATGACCATGCAGTTGAAAGCAATATTAAACCCAAATTATTACCGGGTGCTTCTTTCTCTAGCTTTAAATAACAAATTGAACTAATGTTTTTCGTTCTAAAAAAAAAAAATGAAAAATACCATCGATATCTAAGACATAATCAGAACAAATTCAGCCTATCTGTCGGATTCTCACTTGTGGACACATTCCATAAAGGGGTTCCTAATTCTAACGAGCCAATTTGTTCTCACTATCAAAGTTGCTGACTATCCGATTTTTTACTATAATATTTAATGTCATTTCTCTAAAGAACAGAACTTAGCCTACCTTAAAACTATGAACTAGTTTACTAGTCTTTGAATATGTATGTGTACTGTGTAGCTATATAAATATATTTATCTACAGGAATATCTGTAACAACTAACTAATGACAAACAAAAATCGAATGAAACAGGAAAGTTCTATGGCCCAAGCCCTGTTATTGATTGGAATTGATCAGTTGTTAAATATTAAATTCAAAATTGTACCACTGGGTTCTAAATAGGTAATGATCAAACCAGAGAGTTTGATAACTAGTTCTAAATAATCATCAAACCAGAGAGTTTGATAACTGGTTCTAAATAATAATCAAATTAGAGAGTTTGATAAGCGTGGCTGCTAGTTCTAAATAATGATCAAATCAGAGAGTTTGATAACTGGTTCTAAATAATGATCAAATCAGAGAGTTTGATAACTGGTTCTAAATAATGATCAAATCAGAGAGTTTGATAACTGGTTCTAAATAATGATCAAATCAGAGAGTTTGATAACTGGTTCTAAATAATGATCAAATCAGAGAGTTTGATAACTGGTTCTAAATAATGATCAAATCAAAGGGTTTGATAATTACTTAGTTCTAAATAATGATCAAAAGTTTGATAACTAGTTCTAAATAATAATCAAATCAGAGAGTTTAATAACTGGTTCTAAATAATGATCAAATCAGAGAGTTTGAAAACTAGTTCTAAATAATGAACAAATCAGAGAGTTTGATAACTATTTCTAAATAATGATCAAACCAGAGAGTTTGATAACTATTTCTAAATAATAATCAAACCAGAGAGTTTGATTAGCGTGGCTGCTATTTCTAAATAATGATCAAAGCAGAGAGTTTAATAACTAGTTCTAAATAATGATCAAATCAGAGAGTTTGATAACTAGCTCTAAATAATGATCAAATCAGAGAGTTTGATAACTAAGTCTAAATAATAATCAAACCAGAGAGTTTGACAACTGGTTCTAAATAACAATCAAATCAGAGATTTTGAAGCGTGCCAGTGGCAGAACAAGATACCCCAAAGAAGCGATCAGAGGAGCTGTACCTAAAATTTTACTGATTCTGTATAATAATTATTTATGTTTTATATATACCGTGTGTATTCATGAATGGAGAGTCAAAGTTATATACTTTTACAACATTATCTTATACATATTTTATTTATTTTTATGTTTTATTTTTAAGCTAATCGCGGCGTGTGATAATGGAGCGGTTTTCCTTAAACAAGATTCTCCTGTTGAATAAATTGACTGCCCTAGTAGTCCTGTGTCCTGCTTTTATCTTGTGAAGAATTTGTATGAATGTAGATTGTAGAATGTTTGTTTAAAAAATATGTGTTATTCAGGTAATGGAAATTTTTCTTGCGAAATACCACGCCATTTGAGATTCGAACTCAGAACCTCTGTAAAAGCTGTGGTCACAACCGTAACACCACGAAGGTTGGCTATGGCATAAACCCCTGCCCCCCCGACCACAAACCCCCTGCCGCCCGGCTAGGGGCCCCCGACCACAAAACCCCGCCCCCCCGTCGCAAAACTAGGGGCGTCCGACCACAAACCCCTCCGTCGCGAAACTAGGGGCGTCCGACCACAAACCCCCCTGCCGCCCAACCAAGGGATCCCGACCACCTCACCAGGAGAAACGAAATCGAGAGTGAACCGCCGGGAAGAATGGAAACCAGATTCGGGGTGGCAGGTGGACTCCTGGGAGGCCTCTAGTTCCAAACCTGACCGCTAGTGGCGTAGCCACTGGGGTATAGTAATAATAATAATAACACTCGTTAGTGGAAGGTAACCACCAAGCGAGGTTAATGCTCAAAGCATTTTCTACCACCTAACGCTCAGAGTCATATTATTATGTGGTCACAAACTCAAATGAATGAGGAAAAATTCATGGACTTGGATCCTTGCGCTACCTGGATTACCAGACTAGCGCGATAACCACTCATCGATAACATTTGAGTATGTGACCACGTAGTAATAATGTTATTGGAGGATGGGCTGGGCATGTCCAATTGTCCATATACCTAAAACATTACCACAAGGGGTTACTAAAAAGGGGAAAACTACAAATTCTACAAAAAAGTTGTTTCAAAGATATAGTACATTATTTAAAAAGTTGTAGTTTTATTCAAGTTCCGATCCACGCCACTAATACGTGATAAAGCAGGTGAACCCAAATATAAACTGACCAATATAAAAATATTTATATAACTCCTTTCTGATCTCTTTCTCTCTCTCTCTCTCTCTCTCTCTCTCTCTCTCTCTCTCATTCTTTCTTTTCTCTCTATCTTTTTCTCTCTCTTTCTCTCTCTGTCTCTCACTTTTTACTTTCCTTATCCTATAGAAAGGAAAGTATTGGAATCGACCAAAATTTTCGACAGTCAGTTTTCAGTGCCAAAATACGTTTTAGGGTCCCCAGAGTCTAAATCCAAAGTTTCAGCCATTGGTATGTGTGTGTATTTAAATATATGGACGGATTTGTATCTTTGTTTGATTCTGTCTCCGAATTGTTTAGACCAAATGGTAAGAGACAGCGAAAAATTGATAGGAAATGACCCCGAGTGAAATTTACGTACGATTTGAGGACAGTTGTCAAAAGGCCAAAAATTCGCTACAAGCACCGCAACGCAGGCCTAGCCACAACTCTGCTAGTCGTAATATAATGTGTCATGAAATCCGCTGGGAGTCAGTGGATGTGCCAACAGCACTTTCCTTTTTCTTCTTCTTCTTCTTCTTCATATGTATATGTATATAGATATAATATTTATTATAAAAACCTTGAACATTTTTTTTTGTAAATAGAGAAAAAAACACTGCCAATTATGGACACAATACTTCCTCATGATTGCTTCACATTGTAAACACGTGCCAATTTTGAGATTTTATAGAAAATTACTTGTATCTCCAAAACGGCTCAACCGATTTTCTTCAAATTTGTTTTAAATGGTAGAATATCGTTTTTTTCTACATTCTAAATTCCACAAAAAATTCTGTGTCGGCAAGTGGTGGTCCTTATTTTTTTACTTTTTTGTCCAAATTTTCGGATTTTCTTAAATATCAGAGTCAAATTATAATTAATTTAAAAATAAATATAAATATAAATAACCTATGAAGAACAATAATATGCATATTCTTACAAAATTTCATCGAAATCGGGTGTACCGTTCCCGAGATATAAGCGTTTAAGTAAAAAGTTAGTGGTCAGGCGCATGGTCTCTTTCACCCAGAACCGCTAGTATGAATTCGATGAATTTAAAATGGGACCATCTATAGAATGTCTCCTAGATGTGTGCAAAATTTCATCAAAATGGGTCGAGTAGTTTCCGAGATTTGCGCGTTACAAGGAATCGTTTTAACAGACCGACAGACGGACACAAAACCAAATTTACTCAGTAGGTTATGAAACGTCCAGAAATATGAAGAAAATTGAAATCGGAGCAAAAAAATATTTTTTTTTACAAAAACGAACACAATACTTCCGATTTCTAATATTAGAAATTTCTCGGAAGTAATACAAAAAAATTATTATACATCAGACTGTTTCGATAGATGACATTAAGTTAACCTAAATAAAGGTTTATCGACTTTTTACCAACAACAAATAACAAATGTGTCCTCACTATCATCATCATAATAATTTTCATTAAAATCATCATCATTTTCACCACCACCATCATCTTCATCATCATGACCACCATCATTATTCCCTCCTCCTCATTCTCCCCCATGATCTGTACTTTACTTAATTATTTAACTCCACAAATTTGGTTTCGAACCAAATTTCGCTGACCCGGAGGGTGCGCCTCCGGGTCAGCGCAACTAACCGCTGAGCCACAGAGGTTGGCAAATATCACCATTGGAAAAATAAACACAATATCATACTTCTTTCAAAATGTTCTCGCACCAATAATGATAATATATTGTCCCCGTCCGCAAACGATACGTGGATTCCTTTATAAATCTATCAACTGTAGGCACAAGTCTTTGATCTAAACCACGTTGAATTGCTTGAGTTGGAAGCAGTCCTGATTCAAAACTAACTGGATCACAAATATTTATCAAAACCATTCTTTCTGATTTTTAATATGGAATTCAAAAACACCTGTCGTCGTCTCATTAGACGAAAATTGCGATCAAATTGGATCTCTGTTGATAACCCTTTGAAGCACAGAGTGGAGGTATACCTACTAGTCAGGGACCTATAGTACACCGAATTCGACCGCACAGGGTTGGCTTCCAGCCGTAAAATACATAAGTAGGAGTGCCAGAACCAACCATGAGGAAGAGGTTGAACAATGTCAACCCCAAGTAGATTTGGGAAAATCAAAGTGAAAAAAGAAAATTATTATTATTATTTTAAATGATGGGGTTCGGTGGAAGAAAAAGCCACAGGCTTGAACCGCGCCCCTTGGTTCACTACATATTCTATTGTGTTCTTTTTTATTTCAATTCTTATGTATGTATCATTTGGTTTACCAATAAAGTGTTAAAAAATTTTAACACTTTATTGTTATAATAGTTTTATAATTATAATAAAATAATAATAATAATAATTCATTTACAGAGGAGACTTAACAATCAGAGTCCTTGTTCCTAAATTATTTTCTAAATTTTGCTCTATTCATACCCCACATCTCTTTAACATCAGATCATCTAAGATACAGTTTCATTCGTTGTGCTACAAAGGGCTAACACTTGAACAAGAAAAGAATGATAATATTTTGATCTGATTGGACGGTATTCGTTGTACAACTTTCGTTTATTTTCTAAATCACATTCAACAAGTGGAAGCCTTTTATTGCTTTATTATTGGAACTGATTCATTGAGAATCGCGCGGATCTACCGACCCAGTGACTAATAGCACCGGTTCATTCACCGGTGGAGACAACCGGGACGCAGCAGAGATTTTGAGACATTTTTGTTCTAATTTTTCGTCTTCTACTCTGGTTTCTTCTCTTTTTTCTATTACTTTTAAAGGAGATGAAATCAATCTTGAAAGTTATCATATTAGTGTTTATCACTTTGGTGGTGTCACAACTACTCAAACTAATTTCGCTTATTTTTTACAGAAATTGGGATACGAATCACGGGCTACTATCGATCAAACTACTGAGGTCGGCTGTCGAAATTAATATTGGGGCATCTGGATTTGACAAATATACCCAACCCGAACTTCCGTAAAATAATATTCATCCGTGGATTTGGGCTCTGAAAATTGTGCATATCTGGACCACTGTATCTCTGTAATATTTAGGTCATTCAAGACAGGGGGGAGGGAGGGGGGTACCCACATTAACATTATTCAGGACAAACCAGGACGGGCATAGCTAGTGGCAGGAGGATTCGAATAACAGTGGTCACCCTTCAAGTCCTGATCTCGCTGGACGTTGTTTCACTTCAGTGATCTAATGAGAACTAGTGTTACCTACTTGCCATCAACTCTGTCTCGTTCTACATTTTTAGAACATCTTTCAGTGTGTAACATATTTATTTAAAGCATTGGAAAAAGCTTTTCTTAAACATCCTATACTGTTTTTCCCATTTCAAGCAAAGAAAACATCATTTCTTGAACATCCTGTACCGTGTTTTCCATTTCAAGCAAAGGAAACATCATTTCTTGAACATCCTGTACCGTGTTTCCCATTTCAAGCAAAGGAAACATCATTTCTTGAACATCCTGTACCGTGTTTCCCATTTCAAGCAAAGGAAACATCATTTCTTGAACATCCTGTACCGTGTTTCCCATTTCAAGCAAAGGAAACATCATTTCTTGAACATCCTGTACCGTGTTTCCTATTTCAAGCAAAGGAAAAATCATTTCTCTGAGTTTTCCGTAATGACCCATCGCCGGTGGCGAGCACAATATTTAGAGCTTGTAATTTGAAATGAATATGTATGCACGTCCTCAGCGGCTGACCATGTGTTGGGATTCACACGATACCAGGCACCGCTCTGAGTGAAGGAATACTTACTTCCAACTTCTCACTTTCCTATTTATACTCATGTACTGTTTTAATACAACTTCTCACTTTTCTGTTTATACTCATATTCTGATTTAATACAACTTCTCACTTTTCTGGTTATACTCATGTACTATTTTAATACAACTTCTCACTTTTCTGTTTATACTCATATTCTGATTTAATACATCTTCTCACTTTTCTGTTTATACTCATATATTATACTGTTTCAATACAACTTCTCACTTTTTTGTTTATACTCATATACTGATTTAATACAACTTCTCACTTTTCTGTTTATACTCATATATACTGTTTTAATACAACTTCTCACTTTTCTGTTTATACTCATATACTGATTCAATACAACTTCTCACTTTTCTGTTTATACTCATATACTGATTTAATACAACTTCTCACTTTTCTGTTTATACTCATATACTGATTTAATACAACTTCTCACTTTTCTGTTTATACTCATATTTACTGTTTCAATACAACTTCCCTGTATTCGCACGAAACACACAAACCAGCTACTCAAATTAACCTCACCCTGCCTGAGTGAGGCCGGAAAAAGCCAGCATAACGAGGATTCGAATTTGAGATGTCACCCATCCAAGGCCTAACCTCGCTGGACATTGCTTAACTACAGTGACAGAACGAGAATTTTTTTCGAACGAGAGGTTTTCTAAACATATCAACTACACCGAAGTTTGAAAAAGCCTGGTTAATTTTAATAATGATGATAAAATTATAAAACCACGCGGTCAATATAATCAGTATATGTCAGCGGAGTATGCGGGTATCTTTGTGATTCCATGGTTTAAATTGAAAACATCTACAAAAAATTAAACTAACGACACAGGACACATGCTCCTCCGGAATTACAATGAAATCATTATTTTTCAAATCAAAAAATTTAGACAAGAATTTAGACTTTTTGCTATTAAAAATCGCCAAATAATATTCAAAATACTTCCTTCAGCTGATCTTTTTTCCTTATCCTATTTTTTTCTATTAAATGATAAGGAAAAGTTTACTGTTAACAAACGAATTATTTAAACCGACAGTAAATTATTTTAAAGGCGTGAGTTTAGGGTCTCGAAACTAATTAATATGTATATCGACTTTTTGACCATCTCAGCGAAGATTTCATAAACACAAAAAATCTTGGGCATCACTGGCGGTGTGCAGAATTTCTGGAGAAATTTTCTGACCGAAAAGTCCATCCAAGCCGGGATACAAACCCGCATATTGCACATCCTATCAGCACGAGGGTTACCCTGCAACAAAAAAAAATGTCACAATAGATCTAATTAGGTCTCAGTGTTAATTATTAGGGTTTCACAGGAAACCCTGCAACCAGGTCAGATAATACGCTCCATTCGCAGGAAACTCACAAACCTCCTACCAACCTTAACCTCACCCAGCCGGGGTTGGGCCGGAATGCCAGCATCACCAAGTCTTTTTCTCATAACTGAAAAGGCCTAAAATCCGGCGCGAAGAGCCCACACTACATCAGTGGTGTTAAAGCGCCAAACAGAAAAAAGACCTAAAATCCGGCGCGAAGAGAAGAGCCCACTACATCAGTGGTGTAAAAGCGCCTAACAGAAAAAAAGTCCTAAATCTGGCGCGAAGAGCCCACTACATCAGTGGTGTTAAAGCGCCTAACAGAAAAAAAGGCCTAAATCTGGCGCGAAGAGCCCACTACATCAGTGGTGTTAAAGCGCCTAACAGAAAAAAAGTCCTAAATCTGGCGCGAAGAGCCCACTACATCAGTGGTGTTAAAGCGCCTAACAGAAAAAAAGGCCTAAAACCGCGCCTGTTTGCAAAACCTTGTAAGTCACAGTTCTGATTGAATAGCGAGCCCTGATGTGAGTGGAATTAATAATAAAGTCCGCCGGTGTGATGTCAACCTGTGATTAGGACACTCCAACTTATTCCAAGTATCTGGTGACGAAACATGATAGCTTTCCAACTTTAATGATGTCGAACAAGTTGAAGGCTTTGTCCAAATCCACAAAGTTTGTCTCTACTGGGGTTTTAAGTTTGGGACTGGAATTCAAGAAAACTTGGTAAGGAAAACTATCTATAAAAACTATGTATATGTATATAATTGTGTATACATAATTATATACAATAATAATAATGACACTCTTTAGCGGAAGTTAACCACCAGGCGAGGTTAATGCTCGAACCATTTTCTACCACCTAACCCTCAGAATCGTATTAGGTATTATGTGGTCATAAACTAAATTAATTAGGAAAAATCCATGCTCTGGGTGGGAGTCGAACCAACGAATCCCGGCGCTACCTGGATTACCAGACCAGCGCGTTAACCACTTCCGACTACCAGTACTCGATAACAATACCCTGCCTGCCCCAATCCGTATAGTTAATGTTTCCCCTAAGAGCACCATGAAATCATCATTAAGTCAAACTAAATCTGAATCCTTTTGTGAGGACCCAGGGTCCCTGCCACTTAAAGAAAATCTATATCAGTTTCAGGGCTACGAAATAAAAAAGGCTATGAAACACTCATTTTTAAAAAAAGAATCTAAAGGGTGTAACATCATCCGTCACTAACGCACCCGCCTGCTCAAACAAAAGAATTTACATCAAGTACAATAAAAGTTTTATTAAAAAACTCATGTCTAATGTGTCTTCAGACAATAAATTCGACGAGTACAATAAACACAAGACGTGAATCCAAACTGAAGGTGGAAAGAACCAAAAAGTGAATTAAAAAGTGAGAATGAAAGAAAAAGGTTGATAAAAGATAATCAGAAAATCAAGACTAATAACTCTCCGGACCTAACGGTAGGAATTTATTATTATTATAAAGAAGTTGGGGATCCGTCGTATCTCTGAAGTCAATCGGACCCTTTTGCTACTTCTTGGTGAATTGAATATAAATAAAATAATAAATAAATAAATCATTTGTTTTATTTTTCTTTTCTTTTTATATACAATGAACCATCCTAAGCTATTTTTATTTGGCTTCTAAGATGAGTATACTCCTATTTTTTTTTTTGTCTTCGTTTTTGTAAAAAAAAAATAATAAAAATTTGCTCTGAGAACAGGATAGTTTCCGTTTTCTCCCACAGCCCAAACTTTCGCCGAAGATTTACAACAACACCAAAAATACCTGAGACCAGCCAGCCAGAGCATACGGTAAGTGGCATTCTATTTTCTTTATCCTGTGCTGCCCGTACAGTTTTTATCTTCTGGTAAACAATGCCTGATCTAGGGTGATTTTTCTTGCATAGCTGTCAACCTCAATACCTTGATCGATAAGGTGGCGGACTTGTAACATAGAGGTCGGTGGGTCAAGTCCCGGATTCAGCGTAGATTTAGTAAAGATAGTTTGAGTAGTTTTAATATCACGAAAGTGATTAACACAAATATGATAACTTTAGTATCTTCTGTCTATAGCTGCTCAGGACTCAGTTTCCATGGTATCTCAGGATCGTTCATAGAGTTAAAACTAAAGTTTTTCCATAGTAGGTATCTTATATCTACAGCTGTTGTTGATATTGTTGTTGCTGTTGTTGTAATCACCTTGGCTACTACTGGGGGTGAGTGATGGTCTCCAGCCAACTTAAGTAGACAAGTTGGCTTGTCCTGGACCACATATTTCTATGTGCCATCAACCATCATGAGAACTCGGGCTTTTTCTTTATAAGCCATTAAACCCTTGGGAAACTGCAAGCTAGCCTGGCTTGTGGGGTTGGCTAGTCCCTCTGTTTATACTCCTCTAGCTAGATCGCCTACAGCTGTTCAGTTTCCATGGTATCTACTAAGCACATCAGTATCGTTCATATCTCAGCCTTAGTAGATCTTAATGGTTAAGAGCATTGGTTACTGACCCGGAGGTAGCGGGTTGGAATCCCGACCGCAGCGGAAAATTTTGACCATGTTTTTCCGTTTCCGGAATGGTATGAATGTAAAAAGGTAAAATGTCCTGAAGTAATGCGAAAGCGGTTCCGGGGCACAATTACCTTCTTTTTCTTTTTTTTTCTAAAACTACGCTGACACCGGGACTTGAACCACCGAACTCCCGGTTACAAGTCCGCCGCCTTATCGATCAAGCTACTGAGGTCAGTTTTTTTTTTTTTTTAATACCATTCATATGCATAGTTGAAACTCATGATTCATTTATATCTGCTGTCTGTAGCTGCTGAGTTACCTCCTGGTGCATGAGGATCGAAAGGTCTCAAGTCTGGTGTGAGGGGCCACCTGTATGTAGAAGCATCATGTGGCGAGCGGGGCTCTGAGCAGCTGCCGCGATATATACATAGGTATATATATATTTATACATTAGATATGTACATAGGTAGTTTATTGTAGCAAGGAGGCACGCGACTGATACCTGAGTATCTTGTGCTTCCTCAGTGGCGGATGGCGGCGGGCGTACTGGAGTAGGATAAATCGTGTTGAACCAGTGGCGGATAGTAGTGTGCCACCGGAGCGGTAGTAGACATATTTAACTAGAGTCGAAACTGGATATAAGAAACACCTTGATATAAGAGAACAATTTCGAGGTGCAGTCTACCTCTCTATCAGGAAAATAACCTCTTTAGTAATAATAATAACACTCTTTAGTGGAAGTTAACCACCAAAGCATTTTCTACCACCTAACCCTAAGAGTCTTATTATTATGTGGTCATAAACTCAAATTAATGAGGAAAAATTCATGCACTGGGTGGGATTCGAACCGACGGATTCCTACGCTACCTGTATTACCAGACTAACGCGTTAACCACTTGACTACAAGTGCTTTCAACTACCTGGTCATAATACAATGAATTTCACTAAATTTCAAATTTACTAAGGCATGGCCGTACTGCTGGACAGCAATGCCTTTTTGAACTTTTTATAATTTTTCTGAACAAAGCGATAATGGTTTTGGGGGGGTCAATTCTGAGACATTTTTCGCTATCTCTTACCGTTTTGGCTAAACAACTCCGGACAAACAAACATAGGTAGGTAGGTAGGTAGTCCTTTTTTCTGTTTTATATATAGAGACTAGCCGTTTTCCCGTGCTTTGCAACGGGACTAAGTTTCAAATTTACTAAGGCATGGCCGTACTGCTGGACAGCAATGCCTTTTTGAACTTTTTATAATTTTTCTGGACAAAGCGATAATGGTTTTGGGGGGGTCAATTCTGAGACATTTTTCGCTCTCTCTTACCGTTTTGGCTAAACAACTCCGGACAAACAAACAAACAAACATAGGTAGGTAGGTAGTCCTTTTTTCTGTTTTATATATAGAGATGACAATCGAGGCAATGCCATCAGCATTCGTGAGACTCTCGCACGTGCTGTTTCTTGATGAAGCATATCAGGTTTTTTTTTACTAGGTACTAATTAAAACTGGGAAAATTCGTGGCTATCAAATCTAGCGCATGTGATAATTAGGTACTACTCCACTCCGCTATTCTAGGATCCATTATTAAACAGCCCACCTCTCAAATATTGGAAGATTACTGTTTTCCTTTTGCATTAACTAGCTTCCGTGTCCACGAGTGTGTGTTGTGGTGGTGGAGGCATTGATAGGGCTACTGAACCCCTGGGAACCAGACTGGACACGGAAAATAATGAGAGCTACGAGTATGTCTAACTGATGAGTCCAAATAAGTGCAAAACTAGTCTTAGTCTGTTCTCTATATCTTTGACCATGATATAGACAAGTCAAGCTTTTAATCTTGTGACTATGAAGTAGTCCAGATGACAATGAATTCTAAATCCTATAGTCTCATGTTATAAATATACAAATAACGAAAAGTAAGTAAAAGTAAATAAAGTTAACATAATTTATATCGTGATTTCACAACTACTCAAACTCGCTTTACTAATTTTTTGTTTAACGTGGGACTTGAACCACCGACCTCCGGGTTACAAGTCCGCCACCTTATCGATCAAGCTACTGAGGTCGGTTTTTGATTTTAGTATTTAATACACAAATGTTTTCTAGCCAACGTCCATCGATGGCGCGTTGAATGCACCGGTTCTCGTAGGATCATCACCGAAGTTAAGAATCGTCCAGGTAAACACTTTGTGATGCTCGTATTCCGGCCCAACCCAGGCTGGGTGAGGTTAATGTGGATAGCAGGTTTGTGAGTTTCCTGCGAATATAAAGTAACACCCCCGTTGTGATATGACCATGGAGTTGAAATCGACGTTAAATCCAAATTAAAAAAGAAGACGGAGTTTTCAATTTTGATTTGCTTGATGAGCGGCTGGGTATTTCTGTCCGTCCTGGTCTGTTCCGGTAGCTCAGTGGTAAAGGCGGCACTCTGTGAATCCCGAGTTCCTAGAGGTCGCGGGTTCGAAACCCAGCCGGGAAATGACAAGTTTTCTTCCCATTTGGGATTTTTACCCCATAATAATACGTCTTGGACTTACTGCTGGAATAACGGGACTTAATAGTCCTAATCGGGCAGTATAAATGAGACGATTATATTATATTGTTACATTGCATAATCATGAGAGATAACAGGCGCTTATGCAATGGTACATGATAACATGACTCACGGCTAACTTACTAACGCTACTAACCTGACCTTTGTAACCCCTTCATTGTAGAAGCTGTGTGTACTGTTTGTGTTTCCGCACCGACCTCAGTAGCTGGATCCATGGGGCGGGGCGGCGGACTTGTATACGGTGAAGAATAAGTTTTTGAAATCTTCGTATAAAAACTGTTATAACCGTGCATTGGTAGTCAAGTACTTTAGGCACAAGTCTGGTAATACAGGTATCGTAGGGATGCGTTGGTTCGAATCCCACGCTATGCATGAATTTTTCCTCATTTATTTGAGTACATGACGATTAAAATAAGACTCTACGGGTTAGGTGGTAGACAATGCTTCGAGCATTAACTTTTGTACTTAACTCCCGAAAAGTACAAATGTACAACATGAGCGCACTGGAAGGTATCCCTTACAAATAATTGTAACCAAATTAAGAGTACAAATTTTTGTCGGCACGGGGGATCGAACCCGCGACCTTCTGCATGACAAGCGAGTGCTTAACCACTGAGCTAATCGCGCGCTTATATTGGAAGATTACTGTTTTCCTTTGCCTGAAAACCACACAATGGACAATTGGATAACAAACGGCTAACGGCTATCCCACTCAGCTGACCTTTGTAGCCTCTTCCTTTGTTTGCAGATGGAGTTTTACAGTTCGTGGTTTATTTTGAGAGCTGTTTGTGTTTTAATTTAACCCTCGAGGCTTTTAGAAGTCAACTTCTGTCCCGGTAGCTCAGTGGTAAAGGTGGCACTCTGTGAATCCCGAGTTCCCAGAGGTCGTGGGTTCGAATCCCAGCCGGGACATGACAAGTTATCCTCCCATTTGGGATTTTTACCATATAGGTAATAACTGCTGGAATCATGGAACTTAATAGACCTAATCAGGCAGTATAAATAAGGCGATATTATTATTATTACAATATTATGAAAGTTCATATTGGTGTTACTCACTTTCGTGATATCACAACTACTCATCTACTCAAACTCGCTTTGCTAAATCTACGCTGAAACCGGCACTTGAACCACCGACCTCCAGGTTACAAGTCCACCGCCTTATCGATCAAGTTACTGAGGTCGCTTGTATGTACGATGTATGTTATATATTTAATTAATATTGAAGTCAACGTAGCCGAGTGGAATAGCGAACTAATATTTGGTTATCACGGTCAAATGGTTAACGCGCTAGTCTGGTAATCCAGGTAGCATAGGGATCGTTGGGTTTGAATCCCACCCAGTGCATGAATTTTTCCTCATTTATTTCAGTTTGTGACCACATTATAATAAAACTCTGAGTGTTAGGTGGTAGAAAATGCTTTGAGCACTAACCACGCCTGGTTACCTTCCACTAAAGAGTGTCATTATTATTATAACATTTAGTAAAGTGGTGGAGGCTCTTAGGAATGTTGCACTACTCACAATTATTGTGCAGAACCTCGCTATATATCACAAAAAAATATAGAATTTCCACTTATCAAATTTGAGTTAGATAACTGAGGCAGCAAGTTTCGGTTCTTAACGATGTACGGCAATGCCTCATTGTGTAGAGTAGGATTAGGAAAAATAAATATAGGGCCATGCCTCGGGCCGCAAGTCGGTAGATAAAATTGTATAGCACAGATAAAAATAAATTTTGTGATAGTCACTTTCGTGATGTCACAACTACTCAAACTCACTCATTCTGCTAAAATTTGAACCGAAACTGTGGCTCGAACCACCGACCACCAGGTTACAAGTCCGCCGCCTTATTCATCAAGCTGAGATTGGTTAAGCACAGATATTGAATTTTATCTTGTAGATCGGTTGAACACAGATGAATATATTGAATTTTTATCTTGTAGATATATTAATTTGGCACACTTTAATAAATGAAAACATGTAATATTTATTTGATTCAGGTGCCCGGGCTGTTTAGGCAGGTGGACGCTAAATCTTACAGCACGCGCCAAACTCAGACAACATGCCAGAATCTCAGTGAGGGGGCGGCTTGGTAGTGTGAACGGATCTTTTTGCAGACTGGTTTTCCAGATCGTGGGTTCGAAACCCAGCCGAGACACGACAAGTGATCCTCCCGAAAAGTACAAATGTACTTAGCGGAATTTTAAAATATGTAATTATGTTTTTTATTATTATTATTTTACAACTTTAATCGCAAACAATAAAAACAAGAAAAAAAATATAAACAACATAGATAAAATATACATAATATACAGGGTGGGGCAAAAGTCTGGAAACCCCTGAATAACTTTCGAATGGCTTCTTCGGTAAAATTAAAATTTTGTAAGGTAAACCGGGCTAATAAGACCTTCTTTTAGAGTGGGGTCGATTTTTGTTACCGGTCCCCATGTCGGGGCCAGGGGGGCCAACTTCATTTTTTTAAATACGAACCCCCACCTTGCGATACATTTTTGGAAAGGTCTTTAAATAAGAAATACATTGGTGCAAATTTTATTTTTTTAATATTAACTGTTTGCAAATGGCGTCCAACTTTGTGTATGCTGTAAAGTCTGGAAACCCCTGAATATCTTTTGAAAGGGCTTTCTCAGTAAATTTAAAATTGTGCACGGTAAGTCGGGGTAATTAGACCTTTCCAAAAATGTATCGCAAGGTGGGGTTTTGTATTTAAAAAAATGAAGTTGGCCTCCCTGGCCCCGACATGGGGGCCGGTAAAAAAAAATCGGTCCCATTCTAATATAAGGTCTAATTACCAAGGATTACCGTACACAATTTTAAATTTACTGAGAAAGCCATTTCGAAAGATATTCAGGGGTTTCCAGACTTTACTGCATACAGAAAGTTGGACGCCATTTGCAAACAGTTAATATTAAAAAAATAAAATTTGCACCAATGTATTTGTGATTTAAAGACCTTTTCAAAAATGTATCGCAAGCTGGGGGTTCGTATTTAAAAAAATGAAGTTGGCCCCCCTGGCCCCGACATGGGGGCCGGTAACAAAAATCGACCCGACTCTAAAAGAAGGTCTTAATAGCCCGGTTTACCGTACAAAATTTTAATTTTACCGAAGAAGCCATTCGAAAGTTATTCAGGGGTTTCCAGACTTTTGCCCCACCCTGTATAGATGTCCTAACTAAAGGGAGTGGTTATTGCCTATGTCAATTTCTTAAGCCCAACCATTATGTCCTATATCTTTTCCTTTTTTTCATCGCAGTTTATACGCAGCAATAATGGTGCAATTACGTAAATAGGTGTAAGGGACACTGCATACAGGCTTAAGACCTATATCCAGGCCCTCTCTACATCTTTTGTAGACTACAAGAGCCGCCCAGAGATAAGGCCAATCAATTAAATTTTGTTTATGTATTTTAATCGATGAATATGATCGCTGTCTCTCTCTTTCTCTCTCTCTCTCTCTTTCTCTCCCTCTCTCTCTTTCTCTCTCTCTCTCTCTCTCTCTCTCAATGTTACACATACTCTCGATTTCTATATTAGTGACCAAAGTTGACCTGAACCAGAAATATGTGCTGTTAGTGGTAATGAAGTGCTGTCCATGATTTTGTACATACGAGTGGATATCTACTCATGAGTGCAAGAGCGAGGCTAGAACCATTCATATTCAAGTCCTCGAGATGTTAGCTAGTCTCGGCCCCAAGCAGGCTGAGTGAGGTTAAGGGTTGGGTGAATGAGGTTAAGGGTTTAACACGTAGACGACCGGTGTACCATCAGTGGTACACGCACGTTCGTACGGAATGGACCGGGTGTACCACCGGTGGTACACGGGGTCGGATAGCCGTATTATCGCCGGTCCCACAAGAGAATTCACGAAAAAACATGCCGGTCGTCTAAGTGTTAACGTCCCCCAGTCTGGCTGGGGGACGTTAAACAAGGACAAGACCATCAGTGTCTCGCTAGAGGACTTTAAACCAAGAACACACTAGCCCACCCTTACAAGCCAGGCTAGCTTGCAGTTTCCTAAGGGCTTAATGGCTTATAAAGAAAAATCCAAGTCCTCATGATGGTTGATCGCACATGGAAATATGTGGTTCAGGACGAGTCAACTTTGAAATAAAGTTGGCTGGAGACCATCACTCACCCCTCCAGCTGTAGCCACGCTGGCTACAACAACAACAAGGGTTGGGTGAAAGAGATTGCCATAGACAATTACCCCGCCCTTTCGTTAGGACATCTGTACATGTATAATAATTTATTTATGTTTTCAATGTTGTTTATTTTTTCTTGTTTATATTTATAATGTCAATTTTGTATTTTATTTTTTACCATTCTTTGTTTGTATACTTACGAGTATGTCCTCTTAATTCTGTTTATACTGATTAAAATAGAGAGGTTAGTTGATGGCATGGATACTCAGAACTATTACCTGCTGATGAGAGCAAATAAGGTCGAAACAGCTGTCCAGGTATGTTCTGATAATCATGTACATCTAGTACAACTTCTCACTTTTCTGTTTATACTGATTATACTGAATAAAGAATTTAATAATAATAAGATTCAACCCGATTTCAACATCAGAACATCTTGCTCTCTTTGATAGGCCCACCTGAAATACCAAATTGTATACATATTATAAATGCAATATACTGATTTATTATATTTATTGTATATGTTAGGCTCAAAACACGAAATCGCTCATTGAGCGAAAAAAACGCTCACTTCGTGGATGGGCAAATGCAAAATGCTCAAACCCTAATTCGACGATTGAGCATTTTTACAAAATTCCAGATCGCGGTGTGAGCTATTTACAACCGCTCAATTGCCGAATTCCGGGGTTTGAGCATTTTGCATTTTCCCATCCGCGTTTTTGTTGTTCAATGAGCGATTTCGGGTTTTGAGCCTAACATAACACCTTGAATATACTCGTACATATTGCCCACCTGAAATACCATCGGCCCTCTGCATCGCTAGACATCAAACAGCTATATGAATGTCAAATGTCAAAATACCAGGCTGAGGCACGCGACTAAGTGGCTAAGCCTAAATACAGTGCCGCCGATTTTTGATGTCTAAACCGCTCCAAAAAACCGGTGTCGAAAGGAGAAAAATACTATAAAAAAGCTCAAATATTGGATGCCATATTAGTTTAACATACATTTGTATTATACCTAATATGACGTAGGTACCTATGTATTTAGACCTACAACGTATTTTTTTCGAGAGAGAAAAAAAATCAAGGAAAAGAGTCACTTGATTTTTTTTTTACAAATTAACGGATTCAACCCATGTGTCTTCTCTAAGAGACAACATTCTATGAGTGTTTCAATTTTCTTTCCGTGACAGCAAACCGCTTTGTTCTTTGACGTGTTGCCGTTTGTCGGAAAGCTCTGTCACTAGCTCGAGGCCACACCAGATCAAAGAGCCGCCAACTGACGGAGGCCCAATTTCTCGCCACCAGAAAGTAGGTCGAGGACTGGTGTCGGGCCGAGGGATCATTAGGAAGGAATCCTCGCGCGTGATAATTACCTGCTAGGCAGATGCTACTTCCTGGGCATCGAATCCGCTGTATGAACAATGCACTTTATAATCCGGAGGAATCTGATCCTAATCTAGATGCCAGACGTGTGCTTTTAATTCCAATTCCAATGCTTACAGACTGGATAATCTCTCGCAAGTCTTTGTTTTATTTGTTGTGTGTGTGTGTTTTTTTTTCAAGTCACGGACACGGAGGATTAGTAAATCCAAGCCGACCCTTGGGGCGGAATCAATAGACGTTTTTTGTAACACCTCTGTGACGCTATGTCTCGAATTGCGTACTGTCTTAGAGCGAAATTAATAGACAAATTAATAATAATAATAATGCTTTTTCTTTGTGTTATTATGTCACAATTTTAGTGGGTAGCGCAGAATCATAAGACTTTACCACTTTAATTGTCCAGGTATGTTCCGATATTCATGTACATCTAGTACAACTTCTCACTTTTCTGTTTATACTGATTAAAATAAGAGAGGTTAGTTGATGGCATGGATAATCAGAACTATTACCTGCTGATGAGAGCAAATAAGCTCGAAACAGCTGTACAGGTATGTTCCGATATTCATGTACAACTTCTCACTTTTCTGTTTATACTGATTATATACTGAATTTACAATATCTTGTATTATTTTTTTGCCTAAGATTCTGCCACTGGTCGGTGCTTCACATTAAAGCAGCTACTCATTTTTCCTCACGAGGTATGAGTGGACCCCAAACATCCAAGTACAGAGCAGAACAAATCCTCCCCCGCTGGGAATCGAACCCAGGTCACCATGTGTGCAATGCCTAGCGCGCTAACTCGCTCTGCCACAATAGAATAGACAAATTCTATAACTCAAGTTATTGCTAAGCGTTGGTTCTCCCTCTCTTACACAGTACGCAATCCGTGACTTAGCGCCACAGAGGTATTGCAAAAACGTCTATTAATTCCGCCCTAAAGATTAGTAAATATAATATTATGAAACAGGATTAGTAAATCTAAGCCGAAGCTTAGGGCGGAATTTTCGTCGTATTTGATGCAATTTCTATTTTTGTTCTTTTTCTACCTCTTAGATTTACCATATTTAGGTATTACTTCTTCCTCGTTTTTTTCTTGGACTAGATAGGTATTTCTCGGACTAGACTAGATACCTTTTGAAATGATTTTATCTTGATTCTTTTCGAATGTATAAAATTATGCCTATTTTATCTGATGACTCCGTTGCTAAGGTGGGGCGGACCCCTAATCGAAGTCACATCTGGGATATCTGTCATCGTGGAGTGTCCAAGGTGCTGCGTATTTCATTGTATATTATAAGGACCATTCTTTGATTATTTATCATTTAGCTCCATGATATTTTAGGATTTTTTTCAGGGTGGATTCACAGATCACAGGTGTCCTGATTTGATCAGAAATTCAGAACTGGACAGACTGAGAATGGTTTGCAGCCTGTGGCGGAAGTTTTTTGATGTGGTACACGGACTCAACGGAACCCTAGACCCTAGGGTAGCTCCAGTACCACGCAGAAGAATGTAACCATGTTGAGTTTTTTAAGTTATTATTCAACAATTTTGATCAATCTTTATTTACATTTTTTTTATATACAGGTGCAGTCAAAAGGTTAAACAAAGTTTGATCAAGGGTGGTGATAATGCCTTTGGCATTCTCTTCCGAATAGTTATCATATTTGTGTTAATCATTTTCATGTGTAAATTATATTTGTGTAAATCATATCACAAGTACTTAAATTGACATCACTAAATCTACGCTGAATCTGGGACTTGAACCACCGACCACCACCTTAATACATGTCCGCCACCTTATCGATCATTATTATACATATTATAAAAGCGGCCTAAACGGAGTCCCAAAAATCGTCCATATCTAAGTGTATTAGGGACTATAGGGTCTAGGTCTAGGGTCCAGTGTATAGGGTCTAGGTCTAGGGTCCAGTGTATAGGGTCTAGGTCTAGGGTCCAGTGTATAGGGTCTAGGTCTAGGGTCCAGTGTATAGGGTCTAGGTCTAGGGTCCAGTGTATAGGGTCTAGGTCTAGGGTCCTCGTTGTGGCCGCCTACTTAGAGAAAAGTCCACCAACAAAAAACACACAGAAAAATCGCTGTAAGTCTGTAATAAGCGTTAGGAGTTGTTGAATAGTGCAGCATCCAGACAGCCAGAGGAACCTCTTAGCATGCGGAAGATCCTGGGTTCAAATCCTAGAGACGACCAATTTTAGTCGTTATTTACTTACAAGTGTTTGTAAGGGGCACTTTTTGATCATATATCGGTAAAAAGAGCTTGCAACTGACTGAAGGCTTTGCTGGTAAATGAAATACCAGATATATTTATAAAAATAAGATCATTTTCGAGTAACCACCAAAATGGAATAAGAAGCCTATCAAAACATTGGGCTATCAAATTATTATAAAAGTAAGATTGTGTTAAATGATCTGTAAATCTCTCACTCCACGATATTGAACCTTATGAAGGTACCTTCTCCCGTTTTATACAGTGCGGTTTCCTATATAATAAAATAAATTAAAAATGGGTTTTTCTTATGAAATACTCGTATATGAGACATATTGATTTAATAGATGAGTGTTTCAGAGCATTTTCTATTTCGTAGCCATGAAACAGCAGCTACTGTAGACGCTCGTGATCTGTCTTGTAGCTTGTCCATATTATATCCAAAATGCGTTATTTCCAACCTAATAATAATAATAATACTCTTTAGTGGAAGGTAACCACCAGGCGAGGTTAATGCTCAAATAATTTTCTACCACCTAACCCTCAGAGTCTTATTATTATGTGATCACAAACTCAAATTAATGAGGAAAAATGCATGCATTGGGTGGGATTCGAACCAACGGATCCCTACGCTACCTGGATTACCAGACTAGCGCGTTAACCACTTGACTACCAGTGCACAGTTGATTGCTCCCTATTTGATTGCTCCCAGCTCGAAGAGTTGATAAACCATAAAGTGCCTCCCTAGTAGGGGGTCACCCCCATGTTAATGAGAGGAGGGTTGATCTGATGGGACTATCGAGTTTCTTCACTCGATATTATTTGCCACCCCCGGATTCAATCAAAAGTTTCGTACGGCTTCCTGGGGGGGTAGATCATGTGAGGTAGTATACGATGAATAATGGGTAAAGGGTTGGTCTTGTCTTGTCGAGGGGTTCTGACAGGCCGCGTGGGCCCAAGACCTCCAACAATCAACTGCTTTCATACATGTGGCGATCTTGTATACAAATTGAACACAGCAATTGCCTTCTTTTGAATAATCTTTAAACTTCTAAAGATGAATTTTGGTTTAATAAAGAAATTTCATCCATTTTTAGTGGTGCAGGTTATTAGCCCGCAGCCACTCAGAAGGTTTTATTTAACCAGAGATTAGTGAGGACATATCTATATATTTTGTTTATTTTTTCCTGTTTATATTTCTACTGTCAATTTTGTATTTTAATTTTCACAATTATTTGTTTGTATATACTTGTATGTTCTTCTAATAACGAGTTTAATAATAATATGTTTTATAAAATATTATGACTTGTAGTAAAATTTCGAATTTTATAAAAAGGTTTGGTACGTTAACTATTTGATACTGAGTTCTTCCTGAGGAGCAAAATTGGAGTAGACCAGCAGTCTGCTGGACTGATAGAATAATCACCAGTATTACAGATAAGGACTCTGAGTGTTACAGACATTTACGAGACGTGTCAGAAGTACCATTTATTAGTGGAGATGTCAGAACTACAATTTACCTATTGGTGGTGATGTCAGAACTACCATTTATTAGTGGAGATGTCAGAACTAACATTTATTAGTGGAGATGTCAGAACTACAATTTGTTAGTGGAGATGTCAGAACTACAATTTATTAGTGGTAATGTCAGAATTACCATTTATTAGTAGAGATGTCAGGACTACCATTTTTTAGTGGAGATGTCAGAACTACCATTTATCAGTGGAGATGTCAGGATTACTATTTATTAGTGGAGATGTCAGAACTACAATTTATTAGTAGAGATGTAAGATCTACCATTTATTAGTGGAGATGACAGAACTACCATTTATTAGAGGAGATGTCAGAACTAGCATTTATCAGTGGAGATGTAAAGCACCTGCTAAACTTTTTAAGGATAGCAAACGTGTTTGAAAGTGAATAGTGTAATACGTGGGGGTGTAATGGGGGTGTATTACGACTAGTTCTAAATAAAGGCCGTAGCACATGGGATTTTTTTTAGAAAAGACACACAGTAATAATAATGAGAAAAAAAAGTCTAGTGGAGATGTCAAAAGTACCATTTATCAGTGACAATAGTCTCTCTCACAGAGCAGTCTCTCCTTCTCTCTCTCACTCTTGGTCAGCTGATGCGAGCACTCCTTGAGTCGAGTCTTGAGCATCGCCACCGTGTCTCTGGTGTCCTCCAGGATCTTCTGCTGAATCAGCCCGCTCTCCCTCCCCTTCTGCAGCTGATCATTCGCCTCCGCCAGCTGTCTGTACAGTTCACACTTGTGAGTCTCCAGCTCGTTCAATTTCTCGCGAGCCGACTCTATCTGCTGCTCAAACTCCTTGGCGATGTGGTACACAGCCTCCTTTTCGTACTGGTACTTCTCGATCTGCTTCTCATACATGTTTTTCGCGTCTCCAAGCACTCTGATTTCGATGTCTTTCACGCGGTTTTCCTCTTTCAAGCACGACAGCACTGTCTCTCGCTTCTCGTGTGTGCACTTCAGCTGGTTCATCTCTGTTTTCATGCACTTGGTGGCCTCCAGTAACGCCACAATGTGTTTGTCTTTCTGTGCCATGTCTTTGGCGAATTTCTCCGCCATCTCGTTGCATTCACGTTTCAAGAGTTGATGTTTCTTGCTGAGATTCTGTAGTTCCACAATTCGTTGCTCCACCATTGATTCCAGGTTTTCCTTGTCTTTCTTGAACAATTCGATTACATCTTTCAACCCTTCCTCTTTCTTCCGCCACTCTGCTTGTTCAGTCGCATGAGCTGATTCTAGAGATTCTAGATTTTTCTGTACGATAGGTTCGTTCAAAGGATTTCTTTCGAGAAGAGTTTTTATTTGATTGTCCTTGTCGTTGATAATCTTTTCCATGAGGTCAAACTGGAACATGAACGTCTGATTTTGTGTTGTCAAGTCGTTCTTGATTTTGTGGATCTCCTCTATTTTCTTCTTCCATTCTCGGTTGGTGTTTTTAAGCTTTTCATTTTCTTTTTGTATATCTTTCATTTCTTCGGACATCTCTTCAATCTGTTCCAAAGCAACCTGTTTGTCTTTTCTTTCTTGCTCCAGAAGAGCGTCGCAGGTGGAATGATCTGGCACGGGTGGTTGTTTGAGAAGATTCATCTCGTTTCTCATCTTCTCTGTCTTTCGTTTTTCGTGTGTGATAAATTGTTTCAGAAGGGTGATTTGCCCATTGGCATCATCCAGTTTGGTCATAGTTTCCTCTGAAATCAGTTTATAGATTAACAAGTCATCATAATAAATCTATGTTAATCACTTTCGTGATATCAAAATTACTCTATCTTGTTTTAATAAATCTACGCTGAAACCGGGACTGGAACCACCGACCTCCAGGTTACAAGTCCGCCGTCTTATCGATCAAGCTACTGAGTACTGAGGTCTATAGATTAACAAGGTTTATAAAATATTTTTTATAAACCTTTATAGTTTATATTTTGCAATAATTCTAATAAAATACTACAATTATTAGAATCAGGCAATTTACCTTTTACCATTTAGTTTATTTAGCTTTTAGCTTGTAAGTTAGCATATAATTAGTTTTATATTAGTTGTAAGTTTTAATAATGTAATCCCGCGTTTAATAAAATGGACACGCAAGTTCGTAAATTCAATTAAAAAAAAAAAACAATTTGAACATGCACTTGAAGTTTGAAACTCGATCTGATCCTAGGTTCGGTCATTTTTGCCACTGAAATCAATTTTTGGATCAACAAGTTTTATTTTTTATAAGACAACCAGCTAATGTCTGAAACCCGATTTCATCTCAGGCCAAAGAAACTGATTTCCATATGATTAAATCTATGCTTTACTTAAATGAACTAGGTACAACCTTGTTATCTAATTGAATCTATAAATGTGTTCTTATAAGAAGGTATGTTATTATTTAAGTTATACACAATGACATTAATAGACTACCACTACCTGTTATAATATATTATTTATATTTATTTTCTTAATATGTTTAATTATTTGCCTGTTTATACATTAACATAAATAAAATTTGTTATCAGAGCCCCGTTCCAGAAACACTCTCCTTTCTCAAAATCCCCAAATCTCCCTTTCAAGTGTCACACAAGTCACACAACGCACTCTGTTTGGTTGACTTGAATTAAAAAACCAATCACAGTGCGTTGTGTGACGGTTGAAAGGGAGATTTGGGGACATGTTATATTCCTCAGACTACCTTTTACCTGTTATATTCCTCAGGCTACCTGTTATATTCCTCAGGCTACCTGTTACCTGTTATATTCCTCAGGCTACCTGTTACCTGTTATATTCCTCAGGCTACCCGATACCTGTTATATTCCTCAGGCTTCCTGTTACCTGTTGTATTCCTCAGGCTACCTGTTACCTGTTATATTCCTCAGGCCGTCATATTTCTCCTTCATCTCCTCAGCTATCTGAAACGCCTGCCGATTGCCTTCGACAGCTTTCTTGAACTTCCTCATCTTGAACTCGTGGATCTTCGTCAGATTTTCGTACGCTTTCTCGGCCTCCCGTCTCGCCTCTTGCTCCCGATAGTATTCCGTCTGGAGGACAGTGACCTTTGTCTGGAGGTTGTTGAACTGCTGGCACTGGCGGATCCCGTCGCCGGCGGAGTGACTCGAATCCGCCTCCTCGGGTCGGACGCGAAGTGAACTCGCTTCTCTGGTGGGTGTAGCGCATAAATGTGATTAAATACTTGCATTGCATTAGGTATAATTATATTATTATTTTTTTCAGTCTGATAAAAACTATAATATATATTTATTTACAAAATTATTTATAAAATATAAAAAATGCTTTCCAAGTCTGAGGAACGAGGCACTGTGCCCATCACAGCTTTTATTATATTTCTAATAAAGTCGGACCTGGATATAAGAGAACTGAACTTGAGAGACACCTCATTATAAAAGATCGATTTCTAGGACAAATGGACCTGTCTATACGGAAAATTAATCTCTTTATAAGAGAAACCTAGATAATTATAAGAGAAGAAGAAAAGTAATAATAATAACACTCTTTAGTGGAAACCACCAGACGACGTTAATGCTCAAAGCATTTTCTACCCCCTACTCCTCAGAGTCTTATATTATAATGTGGTCACATACTCAAATTAAAGAGGATAAATGCATGCACTGGGTGGAATTCGAACCAACGGATCCCTCCGCTACCTGGATTACCAGACTAGTGCGTTGACCACTTTACTAGCAATAGTATGTATTCGTTACCTGCTTTCAGTGACTCTTCGTCACTGTAATTTTCATGCTCTTCTCCTGGATCGGGATCTGCTTCATTCTGCTTCTCTGTCTCATCGAGAGTATCAGGGTTCGAATGCACTTCTTGGTCAAATTTCTCTTTTTTCTGAATCAAAACTCGCATCAAAGTGTTTAAACCAGAAACTCTATTGCGAAATTGGGTTTCATTTTGACTTGGTCCATTCTCATCGACTTCTACTTTTGCTAATTTAAGCACATTTCGTTCGGATCTCTTTGGTTTGAGACTCCTATAATGATTTTTTTTTAAATTTATTAGAGTATGCAAACATACAATTAGTATGTTATATACACTTATCTATAATGAAAGAAATCAATTTAGATGAGACTTGAAAACTCAATACAAGACTTGCATAATTATTATTATTCAATAATTTATTGGCAAACTTGGTACATACTACACAAATTCAGGACATGAAATTAAAAGAACTCTACACTCTACAGAATATGTAGTGAACCAAACTTGGATGCCAAAGTGTTTTTATCATTAATAAACTTCTTACTCAATTATTTAATTAGGTAGTTATGCATTAACCTAATAAATTATATCAATGATATACTTTACCTTAGTATAGCATTTTGTTTCCCGGTCATCTGATGAGGCATGGCTGATTTCACTTCTGTTCTCTGTTAGTTCACTCGTAGATTTGAACGGAAATTTTCATTTATTTAATTAATAAAATGTGTTGGGTGGGTAATATGGACGGTGTAGCAACTTTCCTGAGGAAAACTACCAACAAACTAATTAATTGGCCGAAAACCCAACAAACATTATTCCATTAAGAAAAGTGATTGCTGTCTGTGAGGGTAGCTCAGTGGTAAAGGCGGCACTGTGTGAATCCAGAGATTCCAGAGATCGCAGGTTCGAAACCCAGTCGGGACATGACAAGTTATCCTCCCATTTGGGATTTTTTCCACTTAATAATACGTCTTGGACTTACTGCTGGAATAATGGGAGTCCTAATCGGGCAGTATAAACTGTATCAATGAGGCGATTATATTGTGTTGCCACATTGCATAATCATGAGAGATAACAGGCGCTCATGCAATGGTACATGCAGTGCGCTCTATTGAGTGTCAACTGAACTGTTTGCGCTTTTAATCACATCAATCAGCTGTTTATTAGAGACATTTCGCATTTACTTATCGGGTCCCGATAATCAATCCCCATAACGATAAGTTTATCGGTTTCGTGTCTCGTAGGAAGAAGATTTTTTTACATTTCGCATCATCACGATACCCGATAACGAAAACTCTAGCGCCTCTTCCGGATATTCTAAGAAAGCTTTTCATCCAAACAAAACAAATATTTTTGAAATTTCAATTTTCAATTCATTCTCTTTGACTTTTGTAGGTAACTATGTTCTGCTTTAAATCTATACCTATATATAAATGCCAAAGTTAACACTCAATCACTCATTCATCTCGATTTCTCAGCACTGGTATTGATTTTATATTGTAGAATATGGGCAATACGAAAGGATTTTATTATATTCTAACTGGGGCGCCAGCCGCGGGGGAAAAAGAGAGTCCTAGAAAGTGTGTGGTGTGTGTGTTTGTCTGGTGTCTGTGTGTTGTGTGTGTCTTTTAATTATTTAACTATTGCCAAACCTTCTCTGTAATTATTATTATCTGGCCAGCTGATGGGGGGTTCTTTAAAGAAAGCGAGGTTGATTTGAAGAGGCTCAAAGAAATGCAGTATCTCCTTGCTTTATTAAAACAGAGAGCCCTTCCTGAACCAGCTCCTTCAGCTGACGTTTTTGCAGTTTAGGATTTATGATCATAGAATTTTCTGAACTCTCTGTCTCTGAGTCTGCGCGTATCTTCTCTGCCATTCTGGATTTTTCTTCGTCAGGAATCGTGGCGTCAAAGAAGGCCAGGCCAACCGTCTCTGCATTTAAATTGCAGAGGTGGTTTGAAAATTTGGTCAAACTTCTGTCTGCTATTTCTTCATCAATAGTCTCGTACTCTAGTACTTACCAAAGCACGCAACCGGGTCGCGCGACTGGTAGGAGCGACTTTAAAGCAGCAAAATGGTCGCGGTCGCTAGGATCGGAATTACACCTTAAGACTCTGCAACATTTTGAAGTCTTGCATAGGTGCCAGCTGGGCCTTAGGGGGATTAAACCACGCTTTGCAATATACCCTAGGAATCGTCAGGATTATGTCCAAGCGCTTCCATCGTTGCTTCTAGTACTCGAGTGGCATTTCTGTCAGTCATCCCACACCGATCCAAAATCAGAGATAGCTTCATGGTTAGAAATTCCCTGGTGCCTCGCATTTTTTTGCAACCAGAAGGTCCAGGAAGTTCTTCGCTATCTTGAGAAGTGAAAATGTCCATTTACATTACATGTCTACCTGTTAGGAGTCTCAGCCCCCAGAGTCTTAAAAGAAAAATAAAACTTCTTTTCTAAAAATAATTATGGTCAAAAACATTTAATAACAGTTAGAATAGAATGGCATGTATTAGCCATGGGTTGCATTATATAAAAATAATACCTACTCTCGTTTTTGAGGGAAAAGGTGCCATTTTGCTCGCTCGGACTAAAAGTTTCTAAAGAGTAAAAGTTTTTGACCATAATTATTTTTAGAAAAGAAGTTTAAAAGTGTCCAGAATATAAAATAGTCAAAACAATGTAAGCTTTCATTTGAGATAAACTTAAAGACAAAATACTGAGCCGTTCCGGAGTTACGGCTCCGAAGCCTCGCTCACCAGCCAAAAATCGCGATTTTTCCAAACTTTGAGCGCTTAGCGGCAATTTATTTTAATATCTGGAATTCTGGATGGACTGCACACTTTGTAGGGTTGGTAGATAAAACATTCTTGACATTGATTTTTTAAAACCACCCTAACTGTGCATCTTCCAAATGATCCATTATGGCAAAGTCCAATTCATCATCATTTATTTCACCTATCTTATTCAGAAAAAAAGTGCTTCTTCAATTGACATAATTACACAGAATATAAAAAACTGTTAACACAGATAAAACAAAAAAAATGCAGATAAAAGAGAAAAAATAATACCTACTTGCCAAAAAAATCTTAAATTTATCAGAATTAAAATGTAAAAATTAATTCTACTGTATGTAAAAAACTGAGCACGGAGGTTTAGTTTTTATATAATTATCTATTTTTTGAAATCACGCGGTATTTTGAGTCAAAATTTTTTTTATCGTTTACGAAGAGAGAACCCCATAATCCACTCGAATTATGGGGATCCCGATAACCATAACCAAACTCCGATAATTTTTGTCATGCGCAGAGACGCAAATTCGAGACTTTATCGTTATGGGGATAGGTTATCGGGTCCCGATAACTTTGCGAAATCTTACTATTAGAGACATTTCGCATTTATCGTTATCGGGTCCCCATAATCAATCCCCATAACGATAAGTTTATCGGTTTCGTGTCTCATAGGAAGAAGATTTTTTACATTTCGCATCATGACGATACCCGATAACGAAAACTCTAGCGCCTCTACCGGATATTCTAAGAAAGCTTTTCATGAAAACAAAACAAATATTTTTGAAATTTAAATTTTCAATTCATTCTCTTTTCGACTTTTGTAGGTAACTATGTTCTGCTTTAAATCTATACCTATACATAAATGCCAAAGTTAACACTCAATCACTCATTCATCTCGATTTCTCAGCACTGGTATGTCCTAGAAGGCTGAAATATTTTAGGTCACTTTTAGGTCTTAGATGCGCACTAAGAAAGGATATTATTATATTCTAACGGGGGCGTCAGCCTCCTTCAGCTGACGTTTTTGCAGTTTAGGATTTATGATCCTTGAATTCTCTGTCTCTGATCCTGGGGATATCTTCTCTGCCATTCTGGATTTTTCTTCGTCAGGAATCGTGGCGTCAAAGAAGGCCTGGCCAATCGTCTCTGCATTTAAATTACAGAGGTGGTTTGAAAATTTGGTCAAACTTATGTCTGCTATTTCTTCATCAATAGTCTCGTACTCTAAGGCCGAGGCTACGATAGGAGCGTCAAGCGGTAAGCGGCGAGCGGCAAAATGAGAATTTTATGTTTACATTTAAAACAATGGAAATGCTTAGTAGGTGGTTACGATAAAAAAAATCGCTTGACGCTTGCCGCTACTAAGATGAAACCTACTAAGCATTTCCATTGTTTTAAATGTAAATATAAAATTCTCATTTTGCCGCTCGCCGCTTACCGCTCACCGCTTGACGCTCCTATCGTAGCCTCGGCCTAAAAGGTGCAATTCCGATCCTAGCGACCGCAACGCCCGACAGGCGACTGAATCTAACTACTGCTATCTGTGTATTTTAATGAAGTACTTACCAAAGCACGCGACCGGGTCGCGCGACTGGTAGGAGCGACTTTAAGCAGCAAAATGGTCTCGGTCGCTAGGATCGGAATTACACCTTAAGAGACTCTGCAACGTTTTGAAGTCTTGCATAGGTGCCAGCTGGGCCTTAGGGGCGTTAAACCACCCTTTGCAATATACCCTAGGAATTGTCAGGATTATGTCCAAGCGCTTCCCATATTTTTGCAACCAGAAGGTCCAGGAAGTTCCTCGCTATCTTGAGAAGTGCAAATGTCTATTTACATGTCTACCTCTTAGGAGTCTCAGCCCCCAGAGTTTTAAAAGAAGAAAAAAAACTTCTTTTCTAAAAATAATTATGGTCCAAAACATTAAATAACAGTTGGAATAGAATGGCATGTATTAGCCATGGGTTGCATTATATAAAAATGATACCTACTCTCGTTTTTGAGGGAAAAAGTGCTATTTTGCTCACTCGGACTAAAAGTTTCTAAAGACTAAAAGTTTTTGACCATAATTATATTTAAAGAAGAAGTTTAAAAGTGTCCAAAATATAAAACATTCAAAACAATGTAAGCTTTCATTTGAGATAAACTTAAAGACAAAGTACTGGAGTTACATTCTGGAGTTACGGCTCCGAAGTCTCGCTCACCAGCCAAAAATCGCGATTTTTCCAAACTTTGAGCGCCCAGCGGCTATTTATTTTAATATCTGGGTAGACTGCACACTTTGTGGGGTTGGCAGATAAAACTTTCTGACTTTGATTTTTTAAAACCGCCCTAACTGAGCATCTTCCAAATGATCCATTATGGCAAAGTCCAATTCATCATCATTTATTTCACCTATCTCATTCAGAAAAAAAATGCTTCTTCAATTGACATAATTACACATAATATAAAATACTGTTAACACAGATAAAACAAAAAATGCAGATGAAAGAGAAAAAATAATACTTGCTAAAAAAAATCTTAAATTTATCAGAATTAAAATGTAAAAATTAATTCTACTGTATGTAAAAAAGTGGGAACGGAGGTTTAGTTTATATATAATTATGTATTTTTTGAAATCACGCGGTATTTTGAGTCAAAAATTTCTTTATCGTTTACGAAGAGAGAACCCCATAATCCACTCGAATTATGGGGATCCCGATAACCATAACCAAACTCCGATAATTTTTGTCATGCGCAGAGACGCAAATTCGAGACTTTATCGTTATGGGGATAGGTTATCGGGTCCCGATAACTTTGCGAAATCTTACTATTATCAAACTGTTTGAAAACAAAACAAACAAAAGTTCGAAATTCAAAAGTTTGATAAGCATTTGAAGCTTCCAGTGTTAGATTTTGAAGAGATTACTAAATCCAATGTGTTGCTTGGGTAAAGTAAATTAAGTTGAGACTCAAGTGAACAATCTGTTCTTCAGAGGATGGAAAACCCTCTGGTCTTGTTAGGGGTTCTCTTGTACTCAAGTATCTCAAGTGCCAGCTTCCTGAGCAATGCTGGGAAACATATTGCTCCCGAGTCCCACCTGATCCCTGGCTTATCCCTGCAGAATGTGGACCAGTACAGGAGGAAGTGGGCGTACTCAGACACCGGGGCACAGAAGCAGGACTTGGAACACTGGACAGGGAGATATTTCCCAGAGAAGAGCACGGACAAGCCAGATGCAAGCCCTGGCAACCCAGGCAAGACAGAGAGGCAGAAAATGATGTTTGCAGCCATCAGCAAAGATTGCGATGACGGTAAAACCAACCTAACTGTTGACTGGTATGATTCTCCTGTGAACTACACTTGTTACATGAAACAGTTCTTGTCTATTGATCCAAAGTTACCGTCCATTCTACATTCAGAACAGATACCACCTATGTATGAAGCTGAGCATGCTTGCATGAGCTCGGAGATTCACTACAACTCTATTATTCCAACTTTTGGAACACACAGACCTGCTTGGCCTAAATATGGGGAGTACAAGTTTGTGCCTAAGCAGCGGTGGCTGCACAATCTTGAACACGGTACGGTTGCCATGCTTTATCATCCATGTGCACATCCCATTCTAGTCAATTATCTTCGCAACATTGTTGTCAATTGTTTGTACCGTCATATCATAACACCATATAATTTACCGATTGACAGACCTTTTGCTTTGGTCACCTGGGGACATTATTATGCTTTCAATGACCCAATCACAAATGAGAGAGGTGCTGTTGAGTTCATTGTGAGACACGCTAAACATGCTCCTGAACAAATGAGCAAGGATGGTATCTATGACCATGCCTTGTTGAAACATTCTGAAATTGTGAAAGGCTCGGACATAGAAGACTCTGTTCTATGTCCCAAGTGGAACACCCACCGGGTGAAATCTCATAAGTTAACTGATGCTGACATGCCAAGGGATAGGAAATAATGCCAGTTTTAATCTTAAAAATTTCTTTTTCAAAGAAAATTGAGATTACAATCTTCCATGCTGGAGTTATGAACGAAGGTGCCATCAGCCATCTTGAACATAAATATTGCTTATGAAATAATTTGTTTAGTTTGTTCTTGAGATTGTCAAAAAGATACAAAACAAATGGTTGAAAATTAATCATGAACAAATACTACTTAGATACTCATATTTTTTTTATTTTTATTTTTCTTAATGTCTGAAAAACTACTCATTTCTAATGACTTTTTCATGACTAATTTCATGTAAAATTCTCTAATTTTTATTTAACAGAGTCTCATATTCTACCTATAAATCAGTCACAAACATTTTTGGTATGTATCAATTGCAGATTGCACATCTTATAGTACGCAGGGCTTCACTTCTAAGACTGAGAAAAGGTTCAGTTGTCAAAAAACTGTAATTGATTTTTTTTGTCACTTTAGTGATATCACAACCACACAAACTCACTTTACTAAATCCACACTGAAACTGGAAATTGAACCACCAACCTCAAGTCTGCTGTTTTATCAATCAAGGTACTGAGGTTGGTTCAAATAGAAACTACTTAGGTTAGTTTTTTTTTAATGATAATAATAAATTTTATTGTTATCTCTGAATGTTGAAATTAATGGCCACCTTTTGGTCATCATTTTTTATTTTTGATAAATATTTACAATTATCTAGTATTATTTTCATCTGTCAACATTTTATACTTATCATCTCTCTCTCATCATATCTTCCAGTACTTTTCTTTTTTTTTTTAAGGAAAAAAATAGGCAATTTAGGTTTCTCACTGTATTTTATTTTTATTTTTATAGTCAGAACCAATATTCATTTTAATATATAAAAAAAAAAATAAATTGCCTTCTCAATAAATAATCGACTTTTTTTATTAACACAGTTACATGACAACATTTTTTTTATCATTATATATCCTAGATCTATATATCATTTATAATTAATCATCTTTCCTTCACCATTCTTACCAAACTTCCTTTCAAAATTGTTAACACTTGTATACAAAAACAATATTATAAAAATCAAATAAAATCTACTTATTTATCTTAAAATATATTCTGAAAAACAATTTTTGATGGTCTTCTTAAATTTGTCAGCTGTCTTCTACAGAAAGCTATGAAAGGTATTGGTGAAGTAAAGTTCAGATCACCAGCCCTGGGATTCATTCCAGTAAGCACTGTCACTCAAAATCCCCAAATCTCCCCATCAATGGGCTAATATGAATATGCAATAAGCAATCCGTGTGAATGATTGAAACAGAAATTGGGATTTTGAGAGTGGAGAGTGTTTCTGGAACAGGGCACAGATCTCTTATTTTCCTGAGGTAATGGCTACAGTTCCAGAGTACATTGTGCTGCCAAAGCTGCATGATTAAAAAAACAGTAAGCTGATAATAAGTAGGTATTATGTTAACTAATCTATATCTATAAAAGAAAGCTGTCTGTATGTGTGTATGTATGTTCTTTATACAAATCCACACCGTTCGACCGTGAAATCTGAAATTTTGAACATAGTTTGAAGGTTAGGTTATATCTCCCATAGGTTAAGCTACAATGAGTAAGGATAAAAAATGGATGGGTGACACAAAAAAATATTCTCGTTTTTTGACATTAAAATGACATTTTTTCTCGAAATTTGTCGCGAGGACCTATCAACTCAGAGCGAGAAAGTTTTAGACAAGGGTTTGAGCTTTCAATTGACATATCGATCGCGAATTTCTGATGAGCCGTTCTTGAGCTACGCCAGGTAAGGTAAAAAATGGATGGGTAACACGTAAAATATTCACGTTTTTTGATCTAAATGACATTTTTTCTCGAAATTTTAATTAAGTGACGACCTATCAACTCGAAGCGAGAAAGTTTCAGGTGAGTGTTTAGGCTTTCATTTGACATATTGATCGCGAAATTCTGATGAGCCATTCTTGAGCTACGCCGGGGAAGAACAGAAAATAGAAGAGCGACAAAAAAATATATTCCGGTTTTTTTTTAAACCTAAATGACATTTTGTGTGGGTGGGTGTGCGTGTGGGTATGAGAGTGTGTGTGCGTGTGGGTATGCGAGTGTGTGTGGTTGTGGGTGTGTGTGGGTGTGTGTGTCTGCGTGTGTGTGCGTTGTGTGTGTTTGATGGGCTGGCGAAGCGGCGCGGCGGGTGTAACCCACTAGTTAGATAACATAAAAATGAATAATACCTATTTTCAATTTAAGCATCACTCAAAAGCAATGTGAGTGAAGAAAATTCGTTTCTGTGAATTTGTGAACGGTGCTTTCTCTATGGCCTGTTTACAAAATGCAGCATTCTGATTGGTTGTTGAGAATTTGAAATACCACACGTGATGTTCATAATTTTCAAATGAAAATCAGTTCAAAAACAAAATTTCTTATCAAATTTTCCTGCATTTAATTGTTTCGATAAGATAAGGCTAAAAGGTGAGGTGATAGATATTGAGCTTTTTGCCTGTGTGAGCGTTTCTAGTTTCTAGAAAGCAAAAACATCATCCGAGCCCACCCGTCTCGTCTTATCAGTGATTGCTTATCAGTGATCAACAAGAACCATGCAAATTTTTCTCACAGAATTCAGAGCTGATCTGAAGCTCTGTAGTGCACTATCACCACTATCTTTCTAATTTAAAGTTTAACTTGAAAGTGTTTTAGTCAGTCCAATAGTCCAAGTTCTTGTTAGCAACCTTTTTCAGTGAAATCTCAGCCATGTTCAATTTACTTCCCAAAACTAAGTCAGAGTTCACTGAAACAGAATACTGGGACAAATTCTTCAAGAAGCGAGGAGACAAGGCCTTTGAATGGTAAGATGAAGCTATGCTTGTAATTCTAGAAGTAAGTTATATTTCATGACTACACCAACCCTTTGCTACCAGTTTTAACTTTACGGGTAGGGCAAGCCCTGGACTCCTCATGACTGGGTCAATATGCCCCCCTGATCAAACTGTGATTGGTGGAAAATTGATGAGTTTATCTCACATCTGCATGAGTATGGAATTTACATGCGAACCTCGTGAATATGATATGTAAAACTGTTTTAAATAAATTAAAATATTTCTTCCATCATTTGTACAGGGAACAAGGCAGCACACTTTAACTAGTGGTTCCGTGAACTATAATTAAACCTCACACAGATTCAATTATTGCATTATAAATGTTCAATCAAGTATGAGGACATTGAGACCTTTCATTCAATACTCCCTCAATCACTTTAAATTAAGAAATATGAACCAGCCCTTTTTTTATTTTACACCACAGTGCACCTCCCTTAGCTTTGACAATCACAAAATTTTACTGCTGAACTCAATTATATTTCTTCAATGACTCTGCAAAATTTTAAAAGCCTTGCTTTATTCAATAAAAATAGAAAATTTGTTTTCAATTTTCACCAAATCAGCCCCCATTTGGCCCCGAGTGGTCTGAATCGGCTCAAAAATTATTGGTAAAATTCTAGGGCCCTTATAAACTTGTATACTAAATTTCAACAATTTTGAAGAATCTGGTTAACAGTTATTGTGGAACAGACAGACACAGACAAACGAAAGCCAAATTGTCTAGTATGCAAGTTAAAACAGAATCTCACTGTGTTTGGTTAATATATACAAAAAAAAATTACTCTACCTTGGGTGCTTGGTCTTCTATGAACAGATATATCAAAGCTTTTGTAAATAGTTGTGAAATAAGTAAAAATTATCAAAAGTAAAATGCCAAACCATTTTTCATTCATCATTCCTCTAGGAGGTCATTGAATTATGCCAAGAATACTTTCAGTTGATTCTCCACAGTTGTAAAGGTTACTTTACCACATCATATAGTTAATAGTTTTAAAAACATAAATTGTACCTTACCAAAATAATAAATGAAAAAATCTTCACAAATTATTACAGTACATAGAGTATTAGAATTTCAAGTTAGTTCTTAAATTTTGGCATTTCAAACAGTTCACAAAGATTTTTCTTCCCCACCAGGTATGGAGAATATGTGGAGCTATGCTCAATCATCAACAAGTACATGAAAAAGACAGACAACATTTTGAACATTGGCTGTGGAAATTCTAAACTCAGTGCTGACCTCTATGATGCTGGTTTCAAGTAAGAATGGAAATTGAATGATACCTATGTATACCCATTAAAGTTTTTAACTGGTTTGATGGGACTTTAATACAGGGATATGTAAATTTTTGTACCTATTCATCTGATTCATCTGCTAGAGATAGCTAATATTTTTAAGGAAACCATTTTTATCATACATAGTTACTTAGTTACCTTCACATAATTGTACAGGGATACTCTAAAGTCTCACCCAGGCCTGTTTCTTGGAAACTACACAAAATATCAAAAAATGCAGAAACCCATATGCCTTTCCTTTTTTGGGTGATTCTTATTTAGTTAGTATTGATTAGCGACTCCTCTTGTTGTAATTAAATTGCAGTCTAGCAATGATTCTATAGTTGCATGGTACACTGGAGATTAAAAAGGGATGGTTACATGTTGATTTCCACTGGGCTCCTTACTTATCATTGAGACACAACATATAATATAAAATATGAGTTTTTCCCCTAAATCATGAATGTCTTTTTTTTGTCACAGGCTCTTGAAGAACATTGATATGAGTGAGGTGGTCATCAGGAATATGAACAAGAAATATGCCACAGTGAAGAGGCCAGGACTCATGTTTGAGCAGATGGATGCCCTAAATACCTCATATGATAATGAACAGTTCAATGTAGTGCTGGATAAAGGTACCCTAGATGCCTTGATGCCAGACAACAAGCAAGACACTTTGGAGAGAATAGACAAACTCTTTGGGGTGAGTTTTATTCTGATTTGTCTCTTACTTGGGCACATTACATACATTGAGGATTTTAATCTTGTAACTTGAGCTTTAAAATTGAAGAATATGTAAAAATGAAGAGTACTAATCATGAATCTAGCATAGGTATATTATACATAAAATTAATATTTTGTTATTAAAAAATTATATAGCCTATGATGTTGATAATTTGAGAAGAAAAAAACTTTGTCAAAATATAATATTATCATGAATGATTCAAGAATTTGATAGTAAAGTGCGTTAGGCATTGCTGTTATGAATATTCCACAAATTAATTTCATACTGGCAACAGTTTGACTGAAGACTCTGTTGTAATAAATCTTACTAAAACAGAATTTATTAATGAGTTCTCCTAAGTTGAATTACTATCATCTGCTTCATTGATTCATCTTACTTTTTAAGCAATTTCATTACATTTTTTCTTACTTATCTATTCTGCAGGAAGTAAATCGAATACTCAAGCAAGGGGGTCGCTACATTATAATCAGTCTTCTGCAAGAGCATATTGTGAACTATCTGGTCTCACACTTTCATTCCCTCGGGTGGATGTTGAGGATCAGCCGGTGTAAGGAAGCTGAGCATAGTGCAGGCAGGAGTCTTGTACAACCGGTGTTTGTGGTGATTGTCACCAAGTTCAGAAAAATACCCAACATTACACCTGTGAGTTCTACTCTTCTAGTCTGAAACCTTTCATTTAATTTACAAAATATTGTTCCATAAATCTATGGGTTGGGTGGAAGAGATTGCCACTGGCAATAACGTGGAGTTATTGCCTTTGGTTAGGACATTAGTATTATTTTCTTTTTTATTTATTTATTTTTCAATCTATTTAAGTATTTATATATTTTTCATATTTTTTACTGTAAATATTGTACATTACTTTCTCCTAATAAAGATTTATATAATATTAATGTCATGGGTCATTTTCATTTATCTTGGGCATATCAAGTCCGCAACCTTTCTCCTTTAATAAATGTGAAAATAATAGGGATATATGACTAAAATCTATTTGATCACATAGGAAACAATTTTTTTTATAAATTACAATAATAAATTGTCTTTTAAACTAATGTGGAGACTCAAAATTGCCAGTTATGTAAGTAACGTTCATGATATTTTAGGTGTCCCTTAGTCTAAGATTTTACAGTGTCTGATAGAAAAAAATGCATTTCTCCCCATTATTTTCACCAAAATCCAATATACATGAGAAAAATACAGTTTATTTAGGATGTGACCATTAGTTTTCATAAAAATAATAATGTTCACCTCATTCTACAGACGTGTAAAGTTGTGTCCCTACGAAGAAAAAAAAATCTCCGTCATGAATGTTACCCCCAAAAAAATGTAAACCATTTTGAAAAACCCTTAGAATGAGAAGCTAGCAGCTGCCGCCATTTTGCTTCTTACAGATGACATTGTTTTTGTTTTGAAATTTCCTGTCAGTTGGATGTTGGATGCAGTACAGTGAGGGACAATGGTGGGTCTAATTTTTTTTGACAAGAACGTTACGCGGTTTTTTAAATAAATTGTAATGATTCTTTAATATATAATGTATTTCTTTAATTCTTCTGCATGTCCTCTTTCCAATCAAATATTTTTTTTTGTAAAGTGAATATTCTTTTATTGAGAAAAGATTGTTTTAGTGGCGTGTTACTCATGAACGTTACCGTCATGAACGTTACCCGTTGTCATGAACGTTACCTGGTACGTTAAGTTTTTGTAATTTTGTGTGAAGAGGTAGCTGCTAGAAATATTCTAAATGAAAGCTTTTGCTCAAAGGTATTTGTCTTAGTCTTCTGAGCCTAAAAATTGTTTAGGAAAAAGGTAACGTTCATGACTTGAAAAAATCCAATTGCCCAAGATAAATGAAAATGACCCTCATCCTTTTTTTGGGATGTCCTAGCTCTCTAGATAAATCTCTTTGTGAAACTGATTATTGTACAGACATATGGTTTCAGTTTAAACAATTAAACCCTTAAATGGTTGCCAGCTAACTCATTTTTTTTTCTCAATAATATCTTTGACAAAGTAAATATGATGAAGCAAAGAAATACCAATAATAACATTTTCTAATCTAATGAAAACCAGGTGTTGGAAATCAACTTCAACGGAGACAAGCTGCACAGGGTCACCACACCGGGGGAAGTTGTCTCAGCAGTGCGTACCGAGCAACAGGTGGCTCTCCTGTGTTGTGGCCTCAGCAACACCAACATCTCTTCCACCGGTGCCCTCACACTGGATGTGTACTCACCGGTCAACCCAGACACTCCCCGCTACACCCTCACTGTGGTGGATAAACCCAGCACCAAGAGTACGGATGATATGAGCTATGCAGCTTTCATTATACCTCAGGGCAGGTGAGTTGTTTATGATAATGGAATACTTCCCATAAAAGAGTAATAATGATTTCTTGTCCGTGACAGATACCTATATCATGGATATAGGTATCTGTGCCTATCCCATGGTGATGAGAGGATTGCATGGACGTCCAGATCTAATGTCTTAGCTCCTTTCATGTCCATTGATTCTATATGGTTTTAATGTCCTGATTTTAGATAGATAGTCAGGTTGTGGGTTTAACCCTCCATTTGGTCAACACGAGTGCAAGGTATCCCTTACCAACAACTGTAATAAAAAAAATTAACACAATTTTTTGTCAGCTCTGGGATTCGAATCTGTGACTTTCCACATGCAAAGCATGTGCCTTACCTCGAAGCTAATTGCAAGCTCACTGGTAAGGGATATAAACTACTATAAAATAAATAATAGTAAATATCTATTAGTTGAATGATTTTTTTGAAATTGTCTTGAACAGCTAAGAAGCAAAGGACAAAAAATCTTTTTTTTTACTTTCCTTATCCTATAATAAGGGAAGTATTGTATTTAGGGTATAGGTATAATCTGCTTTAAGTAGAGTTATGGGTGTAGTAAAACATTTCAGTTTGAACTTCCCATGAACTGTTTTTTTACGCAAAATTAAGACAAATGAAGTAATTTGAAATGCATTATTACAAAATTACAAAATATTAATATGAAAATGTCAAATGTGTGAATTATTTTTTTTTTAATGTGAATTAACTTGCCTCTTAGGCCTGATGGTGCTAAGGCTGATTTTTATATGAGTTACACATGTTTATTAAAATTCAATTATTTCCTCTCTTATCTCCCCCCAAACAGAAAATCATGACTCACGCTTAGTAAGATAGGTCAGTACAGGAAGTAAAATAAAAGAGAGAGAAAAAGAGAGAGAAGTGGGTTTTCTGGCCAAGTCCCAAATCTGTTGTTTAAGGCAATTAATTAGAAATTGTTGGCTGGTGTGTAAGTGCATAATCATTTTAATTACAAACACGCCATGCCAATCTAGAAAATAATTATGAAAAATTAATTTCTGAAATACATTCAAGAGATAAGATGTGTATGAAGAAACAAGTGGTACTTTGCTTTTCAAATTTTATACTTAATGTATTATGAATTATAAACTATGAACTGATCTCAGTAGCTAGATCGATAAGTCGGCGGACTTGGAGGCCGGTGGTTTGGGGTCCCAAGTTTGGTACAAATTTAGCAGCATGATTAATTCATGCTGGGTTGGGTGGAAGAGATTGCCATAGGCAATAACTCCTCCCACTTTGATAGGACATATGTTTCTTATATTTTTCTATTTTTTTTTTTTTCATTTTTATATTGCTTCCATTTTTTCATTGTTAAAATAATTATTTGTATTGTACATATGTCTATTAATATCTAATAAAGTGTTTGATAATAATAATAATTCAAATTTGAACCCTCGTAATGCTGGCTATTCTCGGCCCCACTCAGACTGGGTGAGGTTATATTAATAGATGATGTGCGAGTTTCCAGTGAATGGAGCGTGAAACCCTTGCCGTGATAGGACCGTGCAGTTGAATGTGACTTTTTTAAGCTCTCTTGTTTTTATTTATTTATTACAATGTCTCCTTATTTTCCAGACATTTTACAATTTATTGATAGGATAAGGTGATAGAAAAGTACAATATTGAAGGTATGAAGATAGAAGTATATAAGAAATACATAGGATATATAATATATCTAACTTGTTCCTCTGATTTCAGAGAGACGGAGTGGACGTTCACCAGTGCCGAAGGGCGGGGGGTGCTCCTGGACAACTGTAAGGTGGACCGTCTCGCCATCATCTCTCTCAACCGGAGCCACGAGTTCCCGAGTCTCAAGTCAGTGCAGGAGGAACTGGGGGGGACAGTGGTGGAGCTGGCGCCTAGCTCCGTGAGGGAGAGCAGGAAGGTAAGATGATAAAATACAATCAAACCTGGATGTGGAGAGAAACCTGGATGTAAGAGAAACCTGGATATGAGATAAACCTGGATATGAGAGAACTGGATGTAAGATGAAGAACTGATAGAGAAACTGGATGTAAGAGAAACCTGGATGTAAGAGAACTAGATGTAAGAGAAACCTGGATATGAGAGAACTGGATGTAAGAGAAAACTGGATATAGGAGTAACCAATATATTCGAGAACAGGATATAAGAGAACTGGATATAATAGAAACCTGGATGTAAGATAAACCTGGATGAGAAACCTGGATATGAGAGAATTGGATGTAAGAGAAAACTGGATATAGGAGTAACCAATATATACGAGAACAGGATATAAGAGAACTAGATGTAAGAGAAACCTGGATATGAGAGAACTGGATGTAAGAGAAAACTGGATATAGGAATAACCAATATATTCGAGAACAGGATATAAGAGAACTGGATATAATAGAAACCTGGATGTAAGAGAAACCTGGATATGAGAGAACTGGATGTAAGAGAAAACTGGATATAGGAGTAACCAATATATTCGAGAACAGGATATAAGAGAAACCTGGATATCAGAGAACTGGATACAAAAAGAAACCTGGATGTAAGAGAAACCTGTAAATAATAAAAACCTTATATAAGAGAAACTTGAATAAAGGAGAACGATTTCCAAGTCAAATTTACCTATCTACAAAGGAAAAATAACCTCTTTGTAAGTAAAAAAAAATTAAGTCCCTTGCGTTCTACACAACGGAGCTCTAGATCCTATGGTAGCCCTGGTCTAGGGTGTTTCCCCCGTCGTGATATGACCATGCAGTTGAAAAGCGACAGTAAAGCCAAATTAAAAATAAAATCAACACACTAGTGTCTTACAAAAAGAAACATTATTGGACATAGACATCTTGATAATTTACATCTTAATTGAATAAAAAGATTAATAAATTAAGAATTAAATGTAGTATTTAAAACAAATAAACCAACACGAAGAACACACAAAGGTCTCGTCCTAAATTAATTTTTTTTCTCTAAAAGAAGATTCATGACATCTTCAATGTAGGATAAAAAAAATACACACAATTATTGTCTGATACAGACAGCATAAACTGACTATAGGATACAGATACTAAAAAACACCACTATCTGATACAGATACTAAAAAAAACACCACTATCTGATACAGATACTAAAAATCACCACTATCTAATACAGATACTAAAAAATACCATTATCTGATACAGACATAAACTTAACCTATTATTACGACTACACAAAAGTTTCTGTCTGTCTGTCAAAAACTTTTTGACAAAAGTTTTTGTCTGTCCCGGTAGCTCAGTGGTCAAGGGGTCTGACTGGTAATCTAGAGGTCGCTGGTTCAAAACTCGGCCGGACATGACAAGTTACCCTCTCATTTGTTATTTTGACCTCATAATATTACGTCTTGGGTTTACTGCTGGAACAATGGGACTCATTAGTCCTAATGGGGCAGTATAAAGGTGGCGATATTATTATTATTACGATTTGTGTTCAATATAGTTCTCACGGATAATTTTGTTTTACTTTTTTAGTCGTGATTTTTTATAGTCTACGACCTTTCTGAGGTATTTTCATACTTTTTCAAAAAAATAAATGTTGTTTTTGTTGTTTTCACCAGCTTGGGTATAGCTGGGGGAGTGATGGTCTCTAGCCAATTCAAGTGGAAAAGTTGGCTCGTTCTGAACATGTTTCTATGGGCAATCAACCATCGTGAGAACTTGGACTTTTTCTTTATAAGCCCTTTAAACCCTTGGAAAACTGCAAGCTAGCCTGGCTTGTTAGGATTGGCTAGACCGTTCTCTGTTTATTGTCCTCTAGCGAGACATCAATAGATGAAAGTATTTGCTAGCTGAGCAAATGATGTAGTCCTATTTTAGATTCAAACCAAAACTTGAAGAACTCTTGAACACTCTAGGAGAGTCTGATCAGAATGAGGAACACAGAGTAGGTGGACTTGACGGAGTGCACAAAGTTGACGTAGCCAATCCGATGCCACTCAGCAAAGCTCAAGTATTCCTCACTCTTAGCATTGGCCACACTTAACATGATGTTCAACAGTTTGTGTATTGCTCTGTGATCATCACAACATGAAGCTTTATTATCTCGGCAACGCAAGTGTCCATGTAAACAAACGGCTCCATTCTCAATGGAAACTGTTGTTTGGTTCTCAGGAACACTGGAAATTATATTGACCTCAGAAATTGTTGTTTGGTTGTCATGGAAAACTTTTGCTCTCTTCTCATTGCAATAAACAACTTGGTCGTCATGGCAACCACCTGTTCTGTTGTCATCAGAACTCGTTGCTGGATTTCTATAGAAGAATCGGGCTCTCTTTTCGTGGCAACACACAGCTCGGTTGTCATGACAACTCTCTTCTTGGTTGTCATAGCAATCCTTCACTTTGTTGTGATCACACACTGCTTGGTTACCATGGCAACGCAGGTTGTACCAGCGATTGTTGTAGAGCGAGGCGCGTACGTTGTGATGTCCGGAGTGGATGAGCTCAGAGCCACAGTTGAAGAAGAAATTGAGCTGGAAAATGGTGACCATGTTGGTCATGATGAAGAGAATGTGGGTGTTGCTGGTGAAGGCATACTGACAGAGGACACCTAGCAGAAGAATGCTGCAGAGCAAGATGCGGAGACCAAACACCACCTGAGGAAAGAATTCATAACAGTTGAAGTAGAATGTACTGGTGTGGTGATACATACCTACCAACATACCTGATAGATGCGGGAGAATCGTGCGATGACCCACATCATGTACTGGTGGTTATAAGTAGTCCCTGTGACCGAGTGAGTTAGCGCGCTAGGCATTGCATGCATGGTTACCTGGATTCGATTCCCAGCGGGGTACGATCTTCTCTGCTCTGTACTTGGATGTTCGGGGTCCACTCGTACCTTGTGAGGAAAAATGAGTAGCTGCTTTGATGTGAAGCAGCGACCAAAGACAGAATCATAGGCACAAAAATAATAAGTATAAGTATATACCCTAGATTTAATTGTAGAGTCTTTAGACTTGAGGTAACTGAGTCTCTAGACTTGAGGTAACTGGTAACTGTGAAAAAATACATTGAAAAAAAAAAAAAAAAAAAAATACATTGAAATTGATAAACAATATACTACTGAAATATACTTACAAACTATAAACTTTAAGTGATCTGTGATCAGAATGCGCCACCATGAGTTCAACATCTGGAGGAACACCAGCCTCCCAGAGAGGTACCTCGGCTGTGGAACTAATGGGGGATCCAAACCAGCTAACCAAGAAAAGGAAGGCAGACCTGCTTACATCTCCAAGCAAGGAAGGGCAACAAATTGCTGATAACCAACTGAAGCTGAAAAAATTGATTCAAGAAGCCATGAAAGTAGTAACTGACCTTAATGCCACTCTTGGTACAAAGGCCAAAACTGAAACCAGAAGCCATGCAGAGAAACTGAATCTGCTAATGGAAACCATAAAGGAGACCAGCCTGCTTGACTTCCTAGGTTCAGTCGTGACTACTAAAACCCCCGAGATGATGAATGAGACAAAGGATGAAATGGACTTTGACGAGACTATGTCCTCGTCATCGGCCACTAATGAAATACTGTGCACCAGATGCAAACAAGTAATCTTCAATGAAAAGCAACTTAGCGAAGAAATAAGAGTCTTTGTTCAGGAGTTCCATATCACTGAATGTGATTCCTTCAGCCCAAAAGATAAAAACATCTTTAACAAAAAATGGCCAGAAGAATCTTTCCTTAAGTCGAAAGAAATAATAGGAAATCCATTACTGGAAGCCACTGGGGATATACTCCTAGCACTGAAAAACAAGGCCGATAAGCCCTACATTCTTACAAAATTCGAAGAAAGACATCCTGAACTAAGAAACCTTATCCAAAACGAACTCGAAGATGGACAACTACAATTCATCGAAAACATTACTAAAACCAAGAGAGGCATTACAAATAGTGGAAGGGTATATGTTATCTGTGGTGAGACTCTAGAAATCCAGAACAAAGCCTTAAAAGAATTGGAAATAGAGCTGAAAGTCGCAGCATGCAAAAAGCTGTCCATAATAATAATAAAATAATAATAATAATAAAAAAGAGAATAATCCAATATAAAAGTTTATGTAATAAGAGCATCTAGCTCGTAAGGGGCCCCGAAGTAATGAGAAATCGGTTCCGGGGCAAAAATCAAAACTAGAGAATTCCTGGGGGGTTTTTTAGAGGGTAGAAAACCCTTTCACAGGCTCCTAAATTGCCAAACTACGCCTGTGTTTGAAAAAGCAAATTTTTCCCTCCATTAAAAAAAAATAATAAAAAAAAAAAGTATAAGTATAAGTAGTGCTTTATTTAGACTGTCACCGCAAGACAGGTAGTCCCATTATGCCAACAGTTTAATGGTAAAGTCCTATGATTCTGCGCTACCCACTGAAGTTATGACACAATAACACAGAGGCAAAGCATTATTCCTATTACTGGTGGTTATACATACCTGATAGATGCTGGAGAATTGTGCGATGACCCGCATCATGTACTGGTGTGGTGATACATACCTGATAGATGCGGGAGAATTGTGCGATGACCCGCATCATGTACTGGTGTGGTGATACATACCTGATAGATGCGGGAGAATTGTGCGATGACCCGCATCATGTACTGGTGGTGATACATACCTGATAGATGCGGGAGAATTGTGCGATGACCCGCATCATGTACTGGTGAGGTGATACATACCTGATAGATGCGGGAGAATTGTGCGATGACCCGCATCATGTACTGGTGGTGATACATACCTGATAGAAGAAAGGAAAAAGAAGAAGAAAAATGGGGAAAAAAATTATGTGGCACTGCAAAATAATAGCATGAAGTAATTGTTTAAAAAAAAAAAAATCATTATGTAAATTTAGATTTATGTTTAAATAACCTGCATCCCAACCTCTATTGTAAACTCTTATTGAGAAATACAATTATATTTTTATTCTATTCTATTCTACATACCTGATACATGCGGGAGAATTGTGCGATGACCCACATCTTGTACTGGTGTGGTGATACATACCTGATAGATGCGGGAGAATTGTGCGATGACCCGCATCATGTACTGGTGTGGTGATACATACCTGATAGATGCGGGAGAATTGTGCGATGACCCGCATCATGTACTGGTGGTGATACATACCTGATAGAAGAAAGGAAAAAGAAGAAGAAAAATGGGGAAAAAAATTATGTGGCACTGCAAAATAATAGCATGAAGTAATAAATTGTTAAAAAAAAAAATTATTATGTAATTTTAGATTTATGTTTAAATAACCTGCATCCCAACCTCTATTGTAAACTCTTATTGAGAAATACAATTATATTTTTATTCTATTCTATTCTACATACCTGATAGATGCGGGAGAATTGTGCGATGACCCACATCTTGAACTGGTGTGGTGATACATACCTGATAGATGCGGGAGAATTGTGCGATGACCCGCATCATGTACTGGTGTGGTGATACATACCTGATAGATGCGGGAGAATTGTGCGATGACCCGCATCATGTACTGGTGTGGTGATACATACCTGATAGATGCGGGAGAATTGTGTGATGACCCGCATCATGTACTGGTGTGGTGATACATACCTGATAGATGCGGGAGAATTGTGCGATGACCCGCATCATGTACTGGTGTGGTGATACATACCTGATAGATGCGGGAGAATTGTGCGATGACCCGCATCATGTACTGGTGTGGTGATACATACCTGATAGATGCGGGAGAATTGTGCGATGACCCGCATCATGTACTGGTGTGGTGATACATACCTGATAGATGCGGGAGAATTGTGCGATGACCCGCATCATGTACTGGTGGTGATACATACCTGATAGATGCGGGAGAATTGTGCGATGACCCGCATCCATCATGTACTGGTGGTGATACATACCTTTTGTATCACCACCTCTTCAGCTTTTTTTTAATAAACATGGTTTTTTTTATATATATATTAATATGTAAAATATTTATCCCATAAAATAATATATATAAGACCTGTTTGACTGCTGGAGTAAAGGGACTTTTCAGTCTTACCTCGGCAGTATAAACAAGGTATATTCTATTCTATTCTATACCTGATAGATGCGGGAGAATTGTGCGATGACCCGCATCATGTACTGGTGATGGCGGATGAGTTGGGTGAGCAAGTGACGCGTGCAGGCGGCGTTGAGGGAGGCTTGCTGCCGGGGGCTGCTGTGGTGGAGGCGGGTCAGAGTTCCTGGAAGAGGAAGACCAAGAGAAGAAATTTCTTTTTTGAAGCGAACAAGAGCGCACGATTAGCTCAGTGGTTAAGCACTCGCTTGCCATGCGGAAAGTCCCGGGTTCGATCCCGCGTGCCGACAAAAATTTGTATTCTTAATTTGGTTACAATTGTTTGTAAGGGATACCTTTCGGTGCGCTCGTGTTGACCCAGCACCTAATTGGGAAGTATTGTGTCACTTCTCGCCCATCAGAGGGGAGGCATACTACGGGATGGGCAGGCTACAACACAGACCACAAGCGTCTACAGTAGCTCCTGTTTCATGGCTACGAAATAAAAACGGCTATGAAACACTCATCCTTTTAAAAAAAAATAATAATTAAAAAAAAAACTGAACCCGCTTATCGATATTGTATTATTCCGTCTTCTACTGTTCTGTATTGTATTTTACTGTTCTATATTATACTGTACTCTACTTTTCTACATTGAACTGTACTGTACTGAAGTGTATTGTATTATACTGTTCTATATTCTACTGTACTGTACTTTTCTGTATTGAACTGTACTGTACCGAAGTGTACTGTATTATACTGTTCTATATTGTACTGTACTGTACTTTATTGTATTGCACTGTACTGTACAGAAGTGTATTGTATCATACTGTTCTTAATTGTACTGTACTCTACTTTTCTGCATTGAACTGTACTGTACTGAAGTGTATTGTATTATACTGTTCTTTATTGTACTGTACTGTACTTTTCTGTATTGAACTGTACTGTACTGAAACGTATTGTATTTTACTGTACTCTACTCTTTCTATTGTACTGTAGTGTATTGTACTTCTCTCTACTTTTCTTGTATATTGAAGCGTACTCTACTTTTCTGTATTGTACTGTACTGTAGTATATTGTATTTTACTCTATTCTCCTGTTCTGTACTCTACTCTACTGTTCTGTGTTGTATTGTATACTGTAGTGTCTTATATTGTACCTCGCTTGATATCGATGAGACAGACGTCATCATTGCCGATGGTTCTCAGGTGCGCGCTGATGAGGTCGAGCTGAGCCTTGATGTGGAGGGTGAGGAGGGGCAGGGTGGTGGAGGTCTCGAAAGTGACCACCTGCAGGTTCACGCCTGGGACCAGTCGGAATATTTAGACAAGAAAAAATGACGCCACACGACTTTCTAATACAATAATGTTATACCTGGTGTATCCATTTCGAACTATATTGTACTGTACGAGTATGTTGTTTTCATGTAAATAGAGCTTTGCTCGTTTAATAAATGAACCGGTAAACCCGGTGATATTATTATTATTATTAATATTGAAGAAATTTTATCAGAAATAAATATAGTATCAGATTCAATTTTCAAAAATGTCGAAAATTTATTTTGAAAGTATTGAAAATATGTGCAACATTACCATTTAAAACAATGTTATGATAAAAAAAAAATCAATATCTCTTATCCTTTACGAGATATTTGCACATTTTTCATTATTGTATAAAAATGCACTGCCACTTATGGACACAATACTTTCTTGTAATTGGTTCACATTGTATACAGTTGGCAATTGTGAGATTTTTTTTTTACAAAATCACTTGTATCTCCAAAACTACTCAACCGATTTTCTTCAAATTTATTTATTCTGGTAGAATACCGTTTTTCTACATTCTAGATGCTCATTCTACAAAAAATTATTTATCGGCAAGTAATATTATGGGGAAAATTGAAGCGCCGCACTCACCTGTGTAGAGTAAACCGGGGTGAGAAACTCCACCGAGTAGCGCCGCACTCACCTGTGTAGAGTCCACCGGGGAGAGAAACTCCACCGAGTAGCGCCGCACTCACCTGTGTAGAGTCCACCGGGGTGAGAAACTCCACCGAGTAGCGCCGCACTCACCTGTGTAGAGTCCACCGGGAGAGAAACTCCACCGAGTAGCGCCGCACTCACCTGTGTAGAGCACAATCAGGAGTCCGATCTCGTAGTAAGGGGACTCGGAGTATTCCACCGGGGTGAGAAACTCCACCGAGTAGCGACGCACTCACCTGTGTAGAGTCCACCGGGGAGAGAAACTCCACCGAGTAGCGACGCACTCACCTGTGTAGAGTCCACCGGGGAGAGAAACTCCACCGAGTAGCGACGCACTCACCTGTGTAGAGCACAATCAGGAGTCCGATCTCGTAGTAAGGAGACTCGGAGTAGTCCACTGGGAGAGAAACTCCACCGAGTAGCGCCGCACTCACCTGTGTAGAGTCCACCGGGGAGAGAAACTCCACCGAGTAGCGCCGCACTCACCTGTGTAGAGTCCACCGGGGAGAGAAACTCCACCGAGTAGCGACGCACTCACCTGTGTAGAGCACAACCAGGAGTCCGATCTCGTAGTAAGGAGACTCGGAGTAGTCTACCGGGGAGAGAAACTCCACCGAGTAGCGACGCGTCGGACGGGACCTGTTGTAGATTGCCCTCTCCTCCTTGGACACGGTCTCTATGAGGAACGGCTGCAGCATGAAGGTGACGTAGCTGATGCAGAGGAGTAGTGACGTCACCAGAGAGATGAACAACTCCGTGCGGAGACAGTCCTGGGTGATTTTACCTGTGAAAAATAGGAACGTGAAGTGGTGAACGCGCTAGACTGGTAATCCAGGTAGCGTAGGGATCCGTTGGTTCTAGTCCCACCCAGTGCATGCATTATAATAATAATAATAATACTCTTTAGTAAAAGGTGACCACCAGGCGAGCTTAATGCATTGTTCCTCATTAATTTGTAATTGTGTGACCACATAATAAAAAGTCACAATTTTAGACACAATAGATCTAGTAGAGGTCGTTGTGATATTTGCGGCTTCTCTTATGGAACTCCAACAAGTCTTTATAATATATATTTAAAAAATCTGCCTAAATCAAGGATTGAATTTACGACCTTTTGACCATACTGTCACAACTATTACACTGGCTTCGGCGCAACTAAAATTTCGTCTAGCTGGTGTAAAAGTTTTTAAATTTACCTGTGATGAAGTTATGTGCGATGTTTGCGTGCACTTGCTTCCTCTGAGGGTAGATGAAGAGGTAAACATTGTTGTCCATGTAGATTATTCAAGAGAATTTACCTGTGATGAAGTTGTGTGCGATGTCAACAAGCAGTTGCTTCCTCTGAGGGTAGATGAAGAGGTGAACATTGTTGTCCATGTTGATCATTCAAGAGAATTTACCTGTGATGAAGTTATGTGCGATGTCCTCGAGCAGTTGCTTCCTCTGAGGGTAGATGAAGAGGTGAACATTGTTGTCCATGTTGATCATTCAAGAGAATTTACCTGTGATGAAGTTATGTGCGATGTCCTCGAGCAGTTGCTTCCTCTGAGGGTAGATGAAGAGGTGAACATTGTTGTCCATGTTGATCATTCAAGAGAATTTACCTGTGATGAAGTTATGTGCGATGTCCTCGAGCAGTTGCTTCCTCTGAGGGTAGATGAAGAGGTGAACATTGTTGTCCATGTTGATCATTCAAGAGAATTTACCTGTGATGAAGTTATGTGCGATGTCCTCGAGCAGTTGCTTCCTCTGAGGGTAGATGAAGAGGTGAACATTGTTGTCCATGTTGATCATTCAAGAGAATTTACCTGTGATGAAGTTATGTGCGATGTCCTCGAGCAGTTGCTTCCTCTGAGGGTAGATGAAGAGGTGAACATTGTTGTCCATGTTGATCATTCAAGAGAATTTACCTGTGATGAAGTTATGTGCGATGTCCTCGAGCAGTTGCTTCCTCTGAGGGTAGATGAAGAGGTAAACATTGTAGTCGATGTAGATCATGAAGCAGTAGAAGCCGATGAAATATTGCAGATAAAACACCTGGAAGAGAAAGAATTGTGAGGTTCAGAGTGAGAGATTACAAGAGAACTTGCGAAAAAAGAAGATTTTTGAGAGATACTCTAAGAAAACATGCAAGAAATACATATATTAGAGAGAGCTCACAAGAAACCCTACAATAAATGCGTATATAAGAGATAAGAGAGATATTACAACCTTAGGTACATTAAAAAGCATATTTAGAACAGAGTCAAATATCCTATTCAATTCTACGCCCGCATCTCGGGCATGATTCGTAGTTTTGTTTACGCCTACAGCCTATCGTAATAGCAGTACAGAAACAACAAAAAAAGTCCGACTCAAATGGAACTCGAACCTGGGTGACTGCTAAATCTCAAGGTATCCCTTACAAACAACTGTCTTCTCTCTCTCTCTCTCTCTCTCTCCTCAACGCTTCTGGTCGTTTCTCGAAATAAATATCGAATTTGAAACCGATGGTTTCGAATTCCCAATCAAGGAGACGACAATGCCCCAGCCAAGGGCCTTCACCCTCAGTATGTTACTACCACTACAACACCAACAAGTTTGTGAACTATTTAACTAGTTGTTTTTCTTTGTGATTAAATAAATTCAATTATTTATTTGGGTGTTGTTTGTGGGCCTTTCAATTAAAGTTATTCTTCACCCAAACAAGGTTGGATGGAAGAGATTGCCACAGGCAATAACCCCGCCCTTTAGGTAGGACATTAACTTCATTCTCTTTTTTTTTCCTGTATCTTTGCTTAATCTTATTGTTTTTCTTTATAAGTTCATTCTATTTTATTATATGTATATATTTTTGTTCTACCTAATAAAGCTTACTATAGTAATAATAATAATAATAATAATAACAGTCATAAAACGCGTGAGAGTACCTTGTAGTCCCTGGTGGTGATGAGCAGAAGATTGAGAAAGGTGGAGAAGGACACGGCCGTGAACAGGAAATACTGGACGTAGAACAGGTGCCTCTTCCATCCCGATGTGTGGGCGGGGGCCTAGCAGACCGAAGAGGGCGTAGTAGTAGTGAGTGAAGAGGAGACAGAGTAGTGGCCACGCCCCTGGTGGGAGGAGATTAGGGCGGAGATTCTGTCCCGCAGGTACTGAATCATGCCTGGTGCGCCTGTGCCTTAGTTATTACTAGATCTGTTTTATCTGAGAGACTGAAGAGGGAGGAGTAGTGCGTGAAGAGGAGACAGGAGTAGTGGCCACGCCTCTGGTGGGAGGAGATTAGGGCGGAGATTCTGTCCCGCAGGTACTGAATCATGCCTGGTGCGCCTGTGCTCTTTTAGTTATTACTAGATCTGTTTTATTCTGAGAGACTGAAGAGGGAGGAGTAGTGCGTGAAGAGGAGACAGAGTAGTGGCCACGCCTCTGGTGGGAGGAGATTAGGGCGGAGATTCTGTCCCGCAGGTACTGAATCATGCCTGGTGCTCTTCCAGTATTACTAGGATCTGTTTTATTCTGAGAGACTGAAGAGGGAGGAGTAGTGAGTGAAGAGGAGACAGGAGTAGTGGCCACGCCCCTGGTGGGAGGAGATTAGGGCGGAGATTCTGTCCCGCAAGGTACTGAATCATCAGGTACCTTCCAGTTAAACTAAGATCTGTTTTATTTGAGAGACTGAAGGGAGACGTTGTTAGAAACAAGGAACCGCTTGTGACCACGACCTCTGGTGAGAAGATAGGCGAGATCTTGTTAGAACGACAGGCTAACCGTCTTGTTAGAACCACAGGCTAACCGTCTTGTTAGAACAACAGGCTAACCGTCTTGTTAGAACCACAGGCTAACCGTCCTTGTTAGAACCACAGGCTAACCGTCTTGTTAGAACAACAGGCTAACCGTCTTGTTAGAACCACAGGCTAACCGTCTTGTTAGAACCACAGGCTAACCGTCTTGTTAGAACCACAGGCTAACCGTCTTGTTAGAACAACAGGCTAACCGTCTTGTTAGAACAACAGGCTAACCGTCTTGTTAGAACCACAGGCTAACCGTCTTGTTAGAACCACAGGCTAACCGTCTTGTTAGAACCACAGGCTAACCGTCTTGTTAGAACAACAGGCTAACCGTCTTGTTAGAACCACAGGCTAACCGTCTTGTTAGAACCACAGGCTAACCGTCTTGTTAGAACCACAGGCTAACCGTCTTGTTAGAACCACAGGCTAACCGTCTTGTTAGAACAACAGGCTAACCGTCTTGTTAGAACCACAGGCTAACCGTCTTGTTAGAACTACAGGCTAACCGTCTTGTTAGAACCACAGGCTAACCGTCTTGTTAGAACCACAGGCTAACCGTCTTGTTAGAACAACAGGCTAACCGTCTTGTTAGAACCACAGGCTAACCGTCTTGTTAGAACCACAGGCTAACCGTCTTGTTAGAACCACAGGCTAACCGTCTTGTTAGAACCACAGGCTAACCGTCTTGTTAGAACCACAGGCTAACCGTCTTGTTAGAACCACAGGCTAACCGTTTTGTTAGAACCACAGGCTAACCGTCTTGTTAGAACGACAGGATAACCGTCTTGTTAGAACGACAGGATAACCGTCTTGTTAGAACCACAGGCTAACCGTCTTGTTAGAACGACAGGATAACCGTCTTGTTAGAACGACAGGATAACCGTCTTGTTAGAACCACAGGCTAACCGTCTTGTTAGAACGACAGGGTAACCGTCTTGTTAGAACCACAGGCTAACCGTCTTGTTAGAACCACAGGCTAACCGTCTTGTTAGAACCACAGGCTAACCGTCTTGTTAGAACTCCGTAAAATGAAAAAAAAAGGTTGGCACATTAACTTCTAACTTGTAATCACCAAAGAAGCTCGTTCAAGATTGACGTTCGCCAAATACTCAAGCAGGCTGGATAATGGATATTTCGCGTGACAAGTTCAAGTAGGCCGTGTTTACAAAACAAAAGAACTAACTCAAACAGCAAACAACACAAGATGACTTGGAAGTTTTTCTTGTCCTCATTCTTTTTCTGTGTTTTTTTTTTTTTTTTTTTTTTTTTATCACATATACAGGGTGTCCCGTATACAGATGCAAATATTTTGAGGGTAGGTTCAGCCCACCGTGGACTATCATATGAGCGAAACTTGCAGTGGGGCATTTTGCTTCGTTAAAGAGTTATGGCCAAATCCCTGTTTTTCCCACAGGTCTAGAGGTCACTTGGATCGATGCACGTTTTTAAAGAAATGATAGCCAGTAAGTAATTTTTGACTTCATTTATGGATAGTCATGCATATTTCCCTTGAAATGCAGTTGGTTGCATAAAAAAATATTGAAAGACCAGAGAGATATTTAATCATAAGTTCAATACTTTTCTAAAATTTGATTTTTCCCTGTTTTCCCTTTCGTGAATTTAGAGTACTTCTACAATTGCAATTCTGCGTATCACTAGTTAAAAAAATACCCTATTATGTTTAGTTTTATAAAAAATAAAGCTCATTTATATTACTTTAAAGATCATGGAACGCAGTACACACAAAGCTCAAAAAACACTTCTGAATCATGATGGAAAATTCAAAGTTGGCTGAATTTTAACAGAATTGGCGCGTAATTTGAGGTATAAATACACTGCTCTGGGATGTTTAACAGAGGGAAATTGATCATTCACAGTGGTCGGTCGGTGTGAACTTTTATGTGAATGGGGTTACGGAATCACATAGTTATCATGAGGAAAAATGAGAGAGGCTGCAACGAAAGCAGAAACCAGTGGTGTAATTATGGAAAAGGAATACACATGGAGAAAGACTCTGCGCTACCAACAAAAATTATGATTTTATTTTTAGAAGTAAAATTAAAAATATCATTTTTGTGTTTATCACAATCATGATATCAAAAACATAACAAATAGTGCCGAAAATTAACCTTGGGTAAAACTCGAACATCCAACCTTATGTCTCCCTTGCCTTTATCCCATATTAGCTTATGTTGCTTTTGGGGTCGGCATTGTTCAACCTCATGGTTGAGGTTGGTAGGGTGGAGCACGTTTTTTATGGCTGGATACCCTTCCTAACGCCAACGATTCTATTTGATTTAACGTCCTGGATTAGGACGGGGGTTTTACCCTCCATTCGCTGTGAGTCGTACCAGCTACCCACATTAACCTCACCCAGCCTGGGTAGGGCCGGAAATGCCAGCCTCACGTGTTTGGATGGAACAGAGTTTTCTTCGAAAAGTCTGCCCCAGCCGGGAGTTGAACTCGGGAACTCTGGACTACGGGCAGTAGTCACAACCATTACGCCACGGAGGCTGGCGTGATAATAATAGTAACCTTAAGGTTACTATTATTATTAATACTTTATTTTTATTTTATAAACAATTGGACCAAGCTTTATTTACATTTTTTTTTTACAATGAACATGGTAACAATTTGTGAAATAAATATAAACAAAGACTGATCAAGGGTGGTGATACAGTGATACATGTTTGTAGTTTATTGATAAACTACAAACATGATACATTCTGGAACACAGCACATGAAATGAAAAGAACCCAAAAGAATATGTAGCGAACCAAGGGCGAGGTTTAAAGCTTGTGGCTTTCCCTTCCACCGAACAAATTGATCGCCTTGTTATTTTAACTATAATTAGATTTGATTGATAATAGTTGGTTAATAGAACTAATTGTGCTCAGAAAATTTTCATTTATAACTTGCAGTTGGCACAAAAATAGTCACACAGACCGCTTCAGGCATCGAGTGTTCTTCAAAATGCAATAGCGCCCAGATTCAAAATTTGAAAGATGTGTTTCTCTCCTTCTGGTGCCGTTTGATAAGGCGTATCTCATTCGTTCCTTCACGCGTCTGAAAGAACTTTGTATTTATTGAAACAAAATAGCAAAGGGTATTTTTTTACCTAGTGATACGCAGAATTGCAATTGTAGAAGTACTCTAAATTCACGAAAGGGAAAACAGGGAAAAATTGAATTTTAGAAAAATATTGAACTTATGATTAAATATCTCTCTGGTCTTTCAATATTTTTTCATGCAACCAACTGCATTTCAAGGGAAATATGCATGACTATCCATACATGAAGTCAAAAGTCAAAAGTTTCGCTCATATGATAGTCCACGGTGGGCTGAACCTACCCTCAAAATATTTGCATCTGTATACGGGACACCCTGTATATTATTTTTTGTTAAACCCTTTAATATCGAGGTCATTTGAAACGGGTGGTTTTACCCTCCATTCGCTGGTAACTTACAAACGAGCTCCTCACTTTAACCTCACCGAGCCTAGGTTGAGTTGGGAATATATTACAAGAAAACAATTTTCACGTCATACCTATTTATTATTGTTAAATTCTTTATTAGATAATAGACATAGGTATGTTATAAAGAGTTTGTGATAAAAAAAAAATTAAATGTAAAAATGGAAACAATAAATAAAAAAATAGGTAAATGTATACACAAATATGTCTTAAAACTATCATATTTGTCCTAATCACTTTCACATGATATCACAACTAGTCAAACTCGCTTTACTAAATCTAAGGGTTGGGTGGAAGAGATTGCCATATGCAAAAACCCCCCCTGTAGTTAGGACATGTGTTTTTATATATTTTTCTACTCTTTTTCATTTTTATTGTATAATATATTGTTTCCATTTTTTTCATTGCTAAAATAATTATTTGTATTGTACATATGTTCATTTATATCTAATGAAGTGTGTAATAATAATAATAATCTACGCTGAAACCTGAAACTGGGACACAATCGACCTCTATGTTAAAAGTCCGCCGCCTTATCGATCAAGCTACCTGAGGTAGGTAAAGGATGTGATTATTGCCTACGGTTAGCAATGATTTGGTCTATGGAACATCGTACGTTTTGCGTTAGAGCCTACTCTGAGAATAGCCCCTCGATTGTGCGCGTGCAACGTGCGCAGTAGCATGATTTGGTCCCTTGCGATTTTTTTCCTTTGAGGCTACCTTAAAGCCTTGGTTTACAATGATCGTCCCTGGACCATAGAAGACCTCAAGAACAATATCAGGGCCAACATCGCCGAAATTCCTGAACTGCTCGGAAGAGTTCACGAAAACTTTAGGAAACGGCTTGATCAGTGTATTCTGGTCGAGTGAGGGTGCCCATTTGCCAGACGCTCTTCAAATCAAATAAATCTAGATTTCCAATTCTTACACGTGAGAAAAAAATAAAATGTTTGAGAATTTTTGATTAATTAGTTTTGTTTTTTTCATTTTATAATCCATCCGTGTCCCGCGCTCCACCCTGTATGATTAACCTCAGCAAAAAAAAAGTTAGAATTGAAGGTAAAAATAATAAATTTATCCTTAGGTTATGTTAATCCGATTTTCCTTTATCTTTATAATTAGAAAATGTCCTAACATTTACAAATTTTCTGGCAAAGTATGTTTGTTTATAAACAAGCAAAGATTTTCTTACGAGTCAGCACAAAGTCCACCCACAAATTATTACTCACTTTTTTCTCACGTGAAAATTACGAATGCCAACTTTCATTAAAACTACAAGTCATGGACAATTTACTGGGTACGAAAATAGGGGGGTTTGTGTTCATTGTATGTTCGACCGAATTATTTTTCCTTCTTTTTTTGCACTTTGATTTTCAAAGTCTATAGCACGTTGATGGTCAGAACTTGAAGAATGACCCCTCAAATTCGACCCACCTCAATCTGGGTGAGGTTAATGTGGGCAGCTGGTTAACCAATTTCCAGCGAATTGAGGGTAAACCCCCCCATTCAAACTTTCATCAGAAAGGATATTTACACCCTGCTTGATTATAGGACTAGTATGTATTAGCACCACTATGCTATCCATGGGAATGAGTGAGAATTAGGTTCTTTTTTAAATATTCAGTTCAAGGTCACTCTGTTAAAAGGTCATTATTCTTCAAGGTCGTTAATTTTCAATTTCATTCTAGATCAGGATCGTTCTGTTTCAAGGTCATTTTAGTTTAAGGTCGTTCTATTTCAAGGTCATTCTAGTTCAAGGTCGTTCTATTTAAAGCTCATTCTAGCTGCAAATCGTTCCGATTCAAGGCCATTTTGTTTTAAGGTCATTCTAGTTCAATGTCGTTTAACAGTGAATTACCAAATTTGGTTCCAACCAGTCTTATCTCTAACAAAACATTATAAAAAATTAATTCATAACGTGTGAACCACAGAAAACACTAGAGTGTTTTTATTTGTGTCAATCACTTACGCTACATCACAACTACTCAACTTCGCTTTACTAAATCTACGCTGAAACCGGGACTTGAACCACCGACCTCCAGGTTACAAGTCCGCCGCCTTATCGATCAAGCTACTGAGGGCGGTCAAAACGTCAAATAATTCCACCCAGTTAAAAATACATCAGGCATTGTTTTTGAGGTAGCTAAAAACATAATTATTATGATTCATTATGATATTTTCTAAAATAGAAACAACATTGTTGTGAGTCGAAACGATGTAAACAACACTAGTGCTAGTACCTATAGTCTCATCATGGTGTTATCTGTATAATGCATTTTTTTTTTTCTTCTTTGGATTATTCGCCACAACATTTTGAAGCATTTCCAACATTCTCATGTTTACGTTAATACCCCCAGGGCGTAATATATGCTCTTTTAATTTTATAAACAAGAATCGTTTGAAGTTATGACTCGCGTCACAGGCTGTTTGAAAAGTTGGAGGAAAACGCTTTTTTCTGCGGAGATAAGCGATTCTGCGGGGATTTTACATTTCAAATTCAATTCAATTCTCTCTCTCTCTATCTCTCCCCTCTCTCTCTCTCTCTCTCCTCTCTCTCTCTCTCTCTCTCTCTCTCTCTCTCTCTCTCTCTCTCTCTCTCTCTCTCTCTCTCTCTCTCTCTCTCTCTCTCTCTCTCTCTCTCTCTCTCTCTCTCTCTCTCTCTCTCTCTCTCTCTCTCTCTCTCTCTCTCTTTCTTTCTTTTCTCTCTCTCTCTCTCTCTCTCTCTCTCTCTTTGTTGGACAAACTATCTCGCTTCTCACTCACCTCATCCTGAGTTGCACTTGAAATGCCTTGTTTGGCATGGAAGGTACTTTTTTAAGGTTGAAATTTTCCTATCAATATATACTATCTATAGGTAGTTTCTTCTTATATCTCAGCTGAGGTAGGTATTTTATATCTCAGATAAGATGGGTGTTTTTAAACTCAGCTAAGTTAGGTGTTTTATAACTCAGCTAAGTTAGGTTTTTTCAAGTTGATCATAGCCAAGTCGTCGCGTCAATGGCACGTTTAAATACTCCAGTTCTCGTTCTGTCGCTAAAGTTAAACAACGTCCAGCGAGGCTAGGACTTGGATGGGTGACCATTTTAATTCGAACCCTCGTATTGCTGGGTGAGGTTAATTTCCAGTGAATGGAGGGTGAAACCCCCTGATATGACCATGCAGTTGAAAGCGACGTTAAACGCAAAAAAAAGTTGACGATCATAGTTTCAATTAAATTTAAGAGAAATATAATGTCTTGATTTAGTCCACACCCTGTTGTTACTTATGGGAATTGGGAAGTAAGGTTTTCATATTTATTTTGACACTTTTCTTTTATTTTATTCTCTTGCTTTCTCTCTTTTCTCTCTCTCTATTTCTCTCTCTCTTTCTCTCTCTCTCTTTCTCTCTCTCTCTCTCTCTCTCTCTCTCTTCATTTAAAACGCGGAAATTGTTTTCAAACTGCATTAAAAACACAAAAACATTCAATATGATTTCGGTGATCTTCTTCTCGAGTACCTACTCTCCTATTAACAGTATCAACTGTGACTTGTTCAAGTGTTACTCAAATTTCACCTATCAGTTGGCAAAGTGTTGACTTCTGTTAATTTTTTAAAAAAGATTAAGGGCGAAATAAATAGACAAAATTGAGATTTTGAGTCTTGACTTGGCGCTGGTTTTTTTGCGTGTTTCACAGCCAATACATTTAATTGAATTGGATTCCCAATAGCTTTCTTCACTTCCAACATGTTTCGATGGTATCCGAAAATTGAATGTGTAAGTAGACACCCTCCCTGCTCTGGTGGGAATATCGACCAATCACAGCGCACTTATATCAGCTGTTAATTGATAGTGTCCAGTTAGATTAGTGTAATCAAGTTTCGTAATTCAGCCCAAGTGGATATTGAAAATATCCGTGAAATAACAGTAACAGTTGTTTTCATTATTTTCAGCCGGAAAATACTTGGTCTGCTCAATAAAAACTGTTAACTCGAAGCGTCTTTTCGTTCAATATAGGGAAATATCAGTTTTCAGGCTCTTGTAATTAATGGAAAAGATTTTACCTTAAATAGTCACATAGGTAGCGTTATGCAGAGAAAAAAAAATCAAATTAAACCGGGTAGAACAAAAAAAGATCAGTTAGGTTAAACGAGCCTTGAAGTAATGTGAAAGCGAAATACTTTTTTTTATTAAAAAAAAAAAAAAATATATACAGGGTGTCCCACCAAACTTGGACACCTCAAATTACTCGGCCCCTGAAAGAGTTTTTGAAAAATAAGAAATCCTAGGGTACATGGTCTAATTATGCGGTTTCAGTCATGAATTTTTTTATACAGGGTGGTTCAAAAGTCAGAAATTGAGGTGTCAACTTTCGATTTTTAAATGGATCGACCTGAATTTTATTTGATAATTTCTTTTCTAAATGGTTCCTGAGTACTTTTTTAAACAAAAATTTTACATACAGGGTGGTTTTTTTTCGACCAATTTTTTTTCTTAAATCTCGAATAACTCAAGTTTGTTTAATTTTTTCGATAACAAGAATAGAGAGTGTTTGTGTAATGAAAACACGCACTTTCAATTGGCATCAAAATTTTTTTTACAGGGTGGTACACAAGTGAAATAATGACTTGATTTTTTTTAAAACTGAGTTTTTTTAATTTTTTATTTGGGATTAATAATTCTAACCTAATTTTACACATTTTTTGTTAGTCATATCGAAAAACAAAACTAAAGTGTTGTACAGGGTGAGACATAATTTTTTTGTGACACCCTGTATATGGGCAGTCAAAGAGACGTAAAATTAAATATAAAAACTAAATGTGCAAGAAAAACTTTGATTTTTAATGATATCAAAAAGTTATGGTGTTTTAACTAATATTGTCGCATGGACCACCCTGTAGATATTTTCTTAAAACATCATATGGGTAGTCGAAATTGTCTAAAATTCAACGAGGAGTCCAAATCCGAAAGAAAAAAATGAATTCAAAAAGCCATTTTCAATTTTGTGTCTACACCTACCTACTTTTTAGTTTTAGTTTTAAAATCATTCAGTGTGTACACCAAATTGAAAATGGCTTCAAAATTCGTGTTTTTACTTGTTTTTCCCCACGATTCGAAGTCTTCGTTGAATTTTATACAACCTCGAGTACCCACATGATAGTTTAAGATAATATCTACAGGGTGGTCCATGCGACAATATTAGTTAAAACACCATAACTTTTTGATATCATTAAAAATCAAAGTTTTTCTTGCACATTTAGTTTTTATATTTAATTTTACGTCTCTTTGACTGCCCATATACAGGGTGTCACAAAAAAATTATGTCTCACCCTGTACAACACTTTAGTTTTGTTTTTCGATATGACTAACAAAAAATGTGTAAAATTAGGTTAGAATTATTAATCCCAAATAAAAAATTAAAAAAACTCAGTTTTAAAAAAAAATCAAGTCATTATTTCACTTGTGTACCACCCTGTAAAAAAAATTTTGATGCCAATTGAAAGTGCGTGTATTCATTACACAAACACTCTCTATTCTTGTTATCGAAAAAATTAAACAAACTTGAGTTATTCGAGATTTAGAAAAAAAATTGGTCGAAAAAAAACCACCCTGTATGTAAAATTTTTGTTTAAAAAAGTACTCAGGAATCATTTAGAAGTAAAATTATCAAATAAAATTCAGGTCGATCCATTTAAAAATCGAAAGTTGACACCTCAATTTCTGACTTTTGAACCACCCTGTATAAAAAAAATTTCATAACTGAAACCGCATAATTAGCACATGTACCCTAGATTTTTTTATTTTTCAAAAACTCTTTCAGGGGCCGAGTAATTTGAGGTGTCCAAGTTTGGTGGGACACCCTGTATATATAAAAAAAAGTTTAAAGAGAAAACTGGATTTTTTTTTTTTTGGCATTGGTTATTCTCCTTATCATGGGAATTTGCCATACAGCCATTTATTTTTAATTTAGGTTTAACGTCGCTTTCAACTACTTTCTCATCACAACGGGGGTTTAACTCACAAACCAGCTACTCTTAATATTTTAAATCTCAACCATCTTCCGTCTCTTTCTGATTTCAGAAAGTGCCCTTTCTCTCCCTGGGCGGCGACATTGGCAAGCGGCACGAGGTAGTGAAAGGCCAGAGCGAATGGTCAGGGGGGTATGTGGTGGAGGAGGTGGAGGGGGAGGGGGGAACTCTGAGGCGACTCATCTTCATGAAGACCCCCTACGTGATTCAGTCAGAGATTCGACTCAAAGAAGGTGAGTCATTGAGTCGGAAATTCGACTCGAAGAAGTCTGTCCCGGTAGCTCAGTGGTAAAAGCGGCACACTGTGAATCCAGAGACTCCAGAGGTCGTGGGTTCGAAACCCAGCTGGGACATGACAAGTATCCTCCCATTTGGGATTTTTACCACATAATAATACTGCTGGAATCATGGGACTTTAATAGTTCTAATCGGGCAGTATAAATATAAGGCGATATTATAAGGCGAAGAAGGTGAGTCATTGAGTCGGAGATTCGACTCGAAGAAAGTGAGTCGTTCAGTTTGAAATTCGACTCTAATAGTGATTACTGTGATAAGGTTTTGAGTTGGTTGACTAAGACGTGTAAGATAGGAGAAATAAGGTAAATGTTGAAGAGTTTGAAGTGAACTTTGAGGACTCAACTTAATGAAGATCCCTACGTGATTCAGTCGGAGATTCGACTCAAAGAAGGTGAGTCGTTCGGTTGGTGATCCTTCTAGCATAAGGTGAGTTAGTTCATTAGGAAGGTAGGAGAAATGGGGGTTAGGGTGTATGTGTTGAAAGGTTAGGGGGAACGCTGAGGCAACTTATCTTCATGAAGACCCCTATGTGATTCAGTCGGAGATTCGACTCAGAGAAGGTGAGTCGTTCAGTTTGAGATTCGACTCTGTTAAAGACGTGTAAGTTAAATGAGGTAAATGTTGAAGGGTTAGGTGGGAAATTTGAGAAGACTCATCTTAATGGAAAACACCCTACGTGGTTCAGTTGGAGCTCCAGTATTCCGCTGAGCCCGAGTACTAACACCCTGTATAATTCTGATTCCAGTGAGCTCCAGTGAAGGCAAGACAGAGAAAGAGATAGATCTCACCTATCTGAGCTGCGAGTATTACATCTTCCTCAACCTAGCCGTGGCGCTGCTGCCCCCCACTGCTAACATCATGATAGTGGGGCTAGGGGGAGGGGTGCTGGTCAACTATATCCACCACTGCTTTGAGAAGGTAATGCTGCTAACATCATGATAGTGGGGCTAGGAGGAGGGGTGCTGGTCAACTATATCCACCACTGCTTTGAGAAGGTAATGCTGCTAACATCATGATAGTGGGGCTAGGGGGAGGTGTGCTGGTCAACTATATCCACCACATGCTTTGAGAAGGTAATGCTGCTAACATCATGATAGTGGGGCTAGGGGTGCTGGTCAACTATATCCACCACTGCTTTGAGAAGGTAATGCTGCTAACACAGATAGTGGCTAGGTGTGGGACTATCACATGCTTGAGAGAATGTCTACATTGATAGTGGGGCATAGAGGGTGCTGGTCAACTATATCCACCACTGCTTTGAGAAGGTAATGCTGCTAACATCATGATAGTGGGCTAGGGGGCCCCCACTCTTAATTATTCCTTTTTTTTTCCTTGTTTATACTGTTCTCATATTTGTATTTTAATTTATATCATTACTTCTTTGTACATTAATAATACTAATAATAGTTCTATCCTAAGAATTACAACAATACCTACAGAGGAATACCCAAGATATAGAAATACAGGGTGATCGAAACCACCCAGCCACTATCTTTTTCTCGAGAACGGTTTGAGTTAGGATCATGAAACGAAAAATTGGTCCCCAATATGAAGTCTGAAGTTTTATGGGAAAATATTTTGAACCTCCGCCCACTGCCCCTAAGGGCGTTTTCAGGGGGGCACATGTCCGTTTCTCCCGAATTTTAAATGGAATGCATATTTTTTTATTTTACTTTCAGAACATGTAAAACAAGTGAGTAACATTAGTAAAAAGAAAAAAAATATTCCTTGGTTCGAGTCCCGAAAAAACACGGTTTTTAGAAGAAAATAGACCCAGGTTGCGGAAGTCATTACGGGCACCCGGTAAACGTTGTAAAAAAATTAAAAATGTCAAAAGATAGGTAAAGTTTTCTTCTTTAATTTGATGTACTTGTTTTTATTCATTAAGGAAGTCATAGGTCCTTAAATTGGTCATAAACTTTTTTCAGTTTCAAAAGACCAAAAGTCCAGAAATTTAAATTCGACCCCCTATTTTTTTTTCTTTTACATAAAAGAAGAAAATAATTAGCATACAATGCAAAAAAAATGAGCTTTCTGCGATTTTTTTCCTTAAAATGGCAGACGAATAACCTCTGAAATGCGTTCATTTCCGTGCGCGTGAGTCATCACACGAGTCCGTGCCTGAAGTTTGTAGGTACGATGTAGGTAATTCACTTCTACAGATGATCAAAAACACCATTCTCTGCTGCAGTACATTTCCTGAGTCTGCCAGGATAGGTGGCATGAACTCTGTCTAGCTCCTCAAGTGTGATGTTGCGGCAGATCTCAATGATGCGCAGCTTCACATTTTCCACATCTGTTGGCCTGGTTCGGTATGCTTAATATTTCACGTTTTCCCACAGGTAGAAATTCATGACGGTGGGGTCCGGGGTGCGGGGGGTATAAGAGTTTGGTCCTCCTCTACCGATCCATCTCTGAGGGAACATTTGATCAAGTTGTTCTCACACCCTCAGATAAAAATGGGTGGGGCCTCATCTTGTTGGAACAACATTGTATCCTTAATGTTGTATATAAATAAATACATAAATTATAAATTCAACATTTTTTATTAGGAGGACAATCACGTAAAATAAAAAAATAAAGGCCATGCCTAGGGTTCATAGTATGGTTAGGTAAAATACAATGAAGGCCATGCCTTGAGTTTATAGTAGGGTTAGGAAAAATACAATGACGGCCATGCCTTGGGTTTATAGTAGGGTTAGGTAAAATACAATGAAGGCCATGCCTTGAGTTTATAGTAGGGTTAGGTAAAATACAATGACGGCCATGCCTTGGGTTTATAGTAGGGTTATGTAAAATACAATGAAGGCCATGTCTTGGGTTTTTTTTCTAGGCGGCACCGAATTCATACATTTTTTTATTTATTTTTTTTATAGTTAGGTAAAATACAATGACGGCCATGCCTTGGGTTTATAGTAGGGTTAGGTAAAATACAATGAAGGCCATGCCTTGAGTTTATAGTAGGGTTAGGTAAAATACAATGACGGCCATGCCTTGGGTTTATAGTAGGGTTATGTAAAATACAATGAAGGCCATGCCTTGGGTTTTTTTTTCTAGGCGGCACCGAATTCATACATTTTGTTATTTTTCGCACCGAACTTGTACATGTACATAGCCTAATACATAATATCAGGTACTTATGTACATAGTACAATAGGTGCATAATATAAGTGACGGGACGGAATTCAGTGATTGATCTGAGAGGTTCGGGACGGAATAGAGTATCGACTACCTGAGAGAAAAAACTCGCGGGACGGAATGAGGTGTCGTCCGTTCTCACACCCTCAGATAAAAATTGGTGGGGCCTCGTCTTGTTGGAACAACATTGTACCCTTAATGTTGGTTTTAAGTTCAAATGAAGTTTAAATACTTTACTCCCGTCAGCTTTCCGTCGATGAAGTACGGTCCAATAATCATAGTGCTAAGGACACCGCACCAAACATTAAGACTCCATACATGCTGGCCATCAACTTCTCTCATCCAATGAAGGTTCCGTACATACAAACTTCAGGCACGGACTCGTGTGATGACTCACGCGCACGGAATTGAACGCATTTCAGAGGTTATTCGTCTGCCATTTTAAGGAAAAAAAATCGCAGAAAGCTCATTTTTTTTGCATTGTATGCTAATGATTTTCTTCTTTTATGTAAAAGAAAAAAAAATAGGGGGTCGAATTTAAATTTCTGGACTTTTGGTCTTTTGAAACTGAAAAAAGTTTATGACCAATTTAAGGACCTATGACTTCCTTAATGAATAAAAACAAGTACATCAAATTAAAGAAGAAAACTTTACCTATCTTTTGACATTTTTAATTTTTTTACAACGTTTACCGGGTGCCCGTAATGACTTCCGCAACCTGGGTCTATTTTCTTCTAAAAACCGTGTTTTTTCGGGACTCGAACCAAGGAATATTTTTTTTCTTTTTACTAATGTTACTCACTTGTTTTACATGTTCTGAAAGTAAAATAAAAAAATATGCATTCCATTTAAAATTCGGGAGAAACGGACATGTGCCCCCCTGAAAACGCCCTTAGGGGCGGTGGGCGGAGGTTCAAAATATTTTCCCATGAAACTTCAGACTTCATATTGGGGATCAATTTTTTGTTTCAAGATCCTAACTCAAACGGTTCTCGAGAAAAAGATAGTGGCTGGGTGGTTTCGATCACCCTGTATGTAAAGTTAAAAGTTGTAAGTTATCATATTTGTTTTAATCACTTACGTGATATCACAACTACTCAAACTCGCTTAACTAAATCAACGCTGAAACCGTGACTTGAACCACCGACCTCCAGGTTACAAGTCCATCGCCTTACCGTTCAAGCTACTGAGGTCGGTGATATAAATATGTATATGTAATGTTTCCATCCGTGAGACCGATGCGTAGAGCCAACCTTTAGGTTTCCTTTTTTAACCTTAGTTTTAGATACTGTTTTATTTTACTAGACCTAAGTTTTATTTTATATTAGAATAAGATAGGGAAATTGTGAAAAATGGGTAGTTCCCGTTAATTAATTTAGATTTTTAAAAAATAATAATAATAAACATTATTATTATTTCTCTTGGCTCCAGGTGAGGATAACCTCAGTAGAGATAGACCCTGCGGTGTGCGAGGTGGCGACGCAGTACTTCGGCCTGGAACCTTCTCCTATGATAGACATCCACATCACGGACGGAATAGGTGCGTATAGTTAGCAGCACTGTCAGAACAGACCCTTACAGCCGTATTTATGAACAGAAAACGCCGTCCGAGCATGGTCTGAAGCATGATTTCCTTTAATATTATTGGCCAATACCTTGCTTGAGACATTGCTCAGACAAAATTTTCTGTTAATAAATACGGGTGAGTGTTGTGGTAGCGACATCACAGACCGAATAGGTGCGTATAGTTAGCAGCACTATCAGAACAGACCCTTGGTGTTGTAGTAGCGACATCACAGACCGAATAGGTGCGTATAGTTAGCAGGACTATCAGAACAGACCCTTGGTGTTGTGGTAGTGACATCACAGACCGAATAGGTGCGTATAGTTAGCAGGACTATCAGAACAGATCCTTGGTGTTGTAGTAGTGACATCACGGACCGAATAGGTGCGTATAGTTCTATAGTTAGTAGCACTATCAGAACAGACCCTTGGTGTTGTAGTAGTGACATCACAGACCGAATAGGTGCGTATAGTTAGCAGGACTATCAGGACAGCAGGCGCGGCCGGTGTTTTGGGGGTCCTGTTACATAACCGGACTAAAATGGGATTTATAAAATTGCTCTTTCAGTATTTAAAGTGTTTGAGTTTGTTTACCATGCTAATCATAATAATTATACATTAATAATTATTCTAGACATGTGTGATAGAAAGTAAAAATCAAGTGACTATCATGTTCCCAAAAAAGCATAATAAATAGGTAAAACTAACTTTCACATTCCGGGGTTAAGTGGCAGAGAATGCTTAAGGCATTAACTTCGGCCCGGATTACAAGACAATGGCACATTTAAATTTATTTATTTTTTATTTTATACCTTATTTTGTAAATATTGTTAATTTTTTATTATCTCTTTAATAATTTATTGTTGTTTGTCTTGTATAAAAAAATAAAGTGTAAATAAATAATAAAAAAAAAACTCCGGCGTGAACGACAGGCCTACCGCCTTGTTAAAGTGCCGTTAAACCGGAAAAAAAATAATAAAAATAAAAAAATTCCAGAGTTCATCCTAAAGGAAGCCAAGCGCGGCGCTCGGTACGACATGGTTCTGTTTGACGTGGATAACAAGGACACTAGCCTCGGGTTGAGCTGTCCGCCCAGGAGGTTCCTAGAAGATGACATACTGGAGGCTGTGCTCCAGCTGATAGGAGAAGAGAGTAAGTAGTATGAGGCTAGCCTTTTTATTCTTTTAAGCGTTTTATTTTAGTTCTTTAACCTTTTTATTCTTAACACGTAGACGACCGGGTGTACCACCGGTGGTACACGCACGTTCGTACGGAATGGACCGGGTGTACCACCGGTGGTACACCCGGTCGGATAGCCGTAGTATCGCCGCTCCCACAAGAGAATTCACGAAAAACCATGCCGGTCGTCTAAGTGTTAAGGTTTTAAGCTTTTTTATTTCTTTTATTCTTTTTTAAGCTAGTTGTACTCTGGAACCGCTCTCGCATTACTTCAGGGAACCTAAGCTTTATATTCATGCTATTCCGGAAACGGAAAATCTCGGTCACAATTTTCGCTCCGGCCGGGATTAGCCTTAAATTATGATTCTAGTAGCTATGTATATCTTTTGAAACAAGAATTTTGTCTGAGCAATGTTTCAAGCAAGGTATTGGTTCGATAATGTTAAAGGAAATCATGCTTGATACATTGCTCAGACGTGAGAACGCCATAACCAATCAGAGAGCGTTGCGGGACGGATGACACGGAAATCTGGGGATTTTGAGAGTTGTTGTTGTTGTTGTAGTCAGCTTGGCTACAGCTGGGGGGGGGGGGGATGATTGTCTCCAGCCAACTTTATTTCAAGGAGACTGCATTTCGGGTCATTACTGATATGTTTGTTATTTTACTCTAATACAACTTAATAGGTATAGAAATGAAATAGTAAAGACACCATTTTATTTACAAGAACAGTAATAGGAAAAAACGTTTATTTCGGAAGTCAAATCTAGAATGACAGGACTTGGGGAAAAGTTCCCAGCAGATCAAATATTGTTCAGCCAGTATACATCAGTCTTCCCCCCTATAATGTGTGGACCGCATCTGGTCCACATGTCGCCGCCAGACCCTCCCATCATCCAGCAACACCCAGTAGTGGACAGATCCCTCCTTTCTTTGAACACTACCAAATTTCCACTTGGAATCTCTAGTGTAGTTCCTTACTTGAACTCGATCGTTAATTTGAAAACTTCTCGAGACAGTGTAAGTTCTACTCTCAGGAACAAGAGATACTCTTGGCTTCATGATAACATCCAGTCTTGTCCTCACATCTCTTCCAAGCATGAGCAGTTGAGCACGTAGGGACTCATCCCCTCTGCGTTTGGAATTTTTCTTAACTGCATAAGAAGTCTGGCTAATTTTAGGTGGACATCTCCCGGCTCATCCGACATACAATGAAGATAATTTTTCACAGTCTGCACCGACCTCTCAGCTTGCCCATTGGATGAAGGATGAAACACAGCGGAAAACTTATGAACCACACCATTGCTCTCTAGAAAGTTTTTAAACAAATAGGAAGTAAATTGAGGTCCATTATCCGACACTAGTACCGGACAGATACCAAAATTTGTAAAAAGCCGTCGCAGCTCCCTGATGCAAAAGTCCGTAGTGGTTGACTTCGTAGGAATTACTTCAACCCATTTGGTAAAGGAGTCAACCACTATGAAATAGAACAAACCATTAACTGGACCAGCAAAATCGATGTGTACTCGCTGCCATGGCTCCTTTGCGGGCTCCCAAGGGTGACACCGAACTTTGGGTGGGTTATTTTGTTTTTCACAGCAATGTTTACATTTCCTCACGGATTCTTCTATATCTCTATCTATATTTTTCCAATAGCAATAACACCTTGCCAGCGCTTTCATTCTTACCATACCCAAGTGTCCAGTGTGAAGCTCTTGTAATACACTAGTTCGCAAGGGAGCTGGTATCATCACACGGGTACCTTTTAGTAGACATCCGTCTTGCAATGTAATTTCGGTATTTTCGTAGCCCAGCGACTTCAAACACTTGCCTGTCTCCAGTGCATCCAAAATCATTTTCAAATCAGGATCTAGTTGTGTTTCCTGTTGAATGGTTTGATATGAAATGCTATTCAATGTTTTTATTTGATTAGCTTGGAACTTGTAGGTCTGATCTGTAATATTAGGATCGGTATTTTCAGTAGGAAATCGGGAAAGAAAATCTGCATTACAGTGCTCACTGGTTCTTTTATACTCAATGGTGTAATCGAATCCTGATAAGAACAGCGCATAGTGTAACATTCTAGTAGCCGACAGTGCAGGTAACGTCTTCAAAGGATTAAATATTGTGGTCAACGGTTTATTATCTGTAATAAGGATAAATTTCCTACCGTACACATATTGAAAGAATCGTTTGATGCCCCAGTAAATCGCCGTCGCTTCTCTGTCTATCTGACTGTAGTTTCTCTCGCAGGCAGTAAGAGATCTGGACGCAAAGGCAATCGGCCTCTCAGAACCATCTGGGTACCTATGCGATAGGCAAGCACCTAGACCGACAGGGCTAGCATCAGTGGCTAAGGTAATTGTAAGATCCGGGTTATAGTGAACCAACACATTTTCATTACATATTTCTTCTTTTACCATTTCAAAACTTTTCTGACACCCGGTTGTCCACGTGAACTTCCTGCCTTTGCGAAGCAACTGATTTAATGGATTCAGTATGGTTGCTAAGTTTGAAATAAATTTATTATAATAGTTTGCCATTCCTAAAAATGTTCGGAGTTCAGAAACATTTTCTGGGCGCTTTGCGTTTTTAATGGCTAAAACTTTGTCTTCCATTTTGTGCAAGCCATGTTCATCAATTTTATGTCCCAGGTAGTGAATACTTTTTTGGAAAAATTTACATTTGTCCCTGTTTAAAGTTAAATTCTGGGATTGTATTAAGTCTAACACAGTATTCAATCTACTTAGAAGTTCATTGTATGATGCACCCTGTATGATGATGTCATCAAAAAAAACATTGTACACCGGATAGACCCTGTAATAATTTGTCCATATATTGTTGCCATAGTCCTGGGGCTACTTTTACTCCGAACATAAGTCGGTTTACCCTGTATACACCCTTGTGCGTACTTAAACTCTGAAGAATGGCACTCTCTTCGTTCATTTGGTAATGTAAGTAGGGTTTGCTCAGATCTAAAGTGCAGAAGAACTTACCCCCGTTCATCTGAGAAAAAATATCGTCTATTCTAGGAATGGGATAGTTCACGTCCTGGATACATTTGTTAAGAGTTACCTTATAATCAGCACAGATCCTGATATCACCATTGGGTTTGTCAATGGGTACAATAGGGGTACCCCACTCAGAGTGCTCGATCTTTGTCAAGATTCCATCTCTTTCCAGGCGGTCCAGTTCTTTCTCTATTTTCTCTCTCCTAGAATAAGGTATAGGGCGAGGTTTGAAGAAAATGGGCGTGGCCTCAGGTTTCAGTTTTAGTACACCTTTTTCATTTGGTATTGCACCTATTTTATCTGTAAACACTTTTTCGTACTTTTTTAGAATTTCCTCAAGTTGTAAATTTTCTTCAGCTTTCAGTAATTTAATTTCAGCCCAGTCTAGATTAACCTCTCGTATCCAATCTCTACCAAAAATTGGGTCTACATCCTGACTGATGATGAATATTTTACCAACAAATGTCTGGGTTTTATATCGACATGTCACAAAGCTCACTCCCTTTGGTAGAATCGTCTCTCCTGTGTAAGTTTTCATTTGAACATTTGTTTTAAAAATCTTTTTATTAATATTTAAAGCCTTGAAGTCTGAGTAAGATATCGAGCTCAACGCTGCCCCCGTATCAACCTCCATACTAAAATGTTTGTTTTCAATGTCAATATTTACCATGAACTTGTCGGTCTTGACGGTGCGCAGTACGTTTACCTCGTAGTCTTCGCTCGCTGTAGAATTCTCTTCATCTACCTGGTGAGCTTTTCTACTGCCGCTGCGGCTGCCTTGTGATCTGCCGCTGACACTGCCACCAGTGTTGCCGCCGCCCTTTCCTGACTGACAGACACGCGCTATGTGTCCCAGTTTATCACATCTCCGGCAGAACTCAGACCGGAACTTGCAGACGTTGGCCCTGTGGTTCTCTTGCCCACAGCGATAGCACTTTCCTGCTAATTTAGAGAAATACCCATTGTTAAATTTTTTATTATTCAACTTAGGTGTTTGAGAATATTGCACGCGATTAGAAAACATATTTTGCTTCACCTGATGTAATTTTGTGTACTGTCCATTGTACTCAGTAGAATTAGATACTGTATTACTCATGAATTGATTTTCTGATTTCGAGAATTCTATTGTAATTGCTCTATGAATTAAATCTTGAAAAGTAGCAGTGTTTTTCTCTTGTAGTAATTGTACCCGAATATCAGAATCACGTAGACCACGGATAAATTGTAAAGCTAGAAATGCATTAGCTGTACAATTGTTACACTTCTCACAATTAAACTTACAATGTTTTGCTAACTTTTTCAATTCAGTAGAATATTCATTTACCGATTCATTTGGCTCTTGTGTACGACAGATAAATTTATTCTGCAGTGCCCATAAGCTAGGACTAAGCTCAATATATTCCTTCATCATAGTAACCAGTACATCATATTCCTTTGTAATAGGATCCTCGGGTGCACACATATTGTACAAATTTTCATGCATACGTGGCGTCAGTGCATGTAACAGTGTATACACTTTGAGCCTACTGTCTGTGTGTCCCTTCAATACCATGAAAGTTTCCAACCGCTTTATGAAATTACTAAAAGTTTCATCCTCTTGATAGGGCACAAAAGTCAAGTTTGATGTCGTACACATCTCAGTTGCACTTTTACTGGCAGAGCTAGCGCTACTCAGATTAGTAGCATGAGTACCAATAATCATATTTCTGAATTGTAAAATAAGAACTTTAATACCTGTAATAGTCTCCTGTATGTCGAATCGGTAGTCATCCTGAGACTCTGTGTCTTCACCTGTGACTAACAAATCCAACCCATCCTGTATCCGTTCGTATCTCATTCTGTAGTCCTCAACATTGTCTTCGTAAACTTTCAGCTCTTCCATTGTGCAATTTTCCGTAATTTTCTGCTTGGTTTTCGTCAGTAAAGCCTTCACAGTACCTCGTTTGACTTTCAACTCTGCAATGCTCATTGTAGTGCTTTCTTCTTTTCTCCTCGTCGCCAATTTGATATGTTTGTTATTTTACTCTAATACAACTTAATAGGTATAGAAATGAAATAGTAAAGACACCATTTTATTTACAAGAACAGTAATAGGAAAAACGTTTATTTCGGAAGTCAAATCTAGAATGACAGGACTTGGGGAAAAGTTCCCAGCAGATCAAATATTGTTCAGCCAGTATACATCAATTACACCTTTTATTATAAACTGGTTGGGGTCCCAGAAGAAGAGCACCAATTATCACTCCGACCTCTATTAGATCTATTGTGACCATTACACCTTTACCTGTCACCAATAAATGAGACTTTGTTTAAACTGTGAGAGTAAAGGGGACTCTCTAGTCTCATTCCTGCAGGATAAACAGAGTATTGTATGAGCCGAGACCTGGCAGTGCATCTCGACCCGGCCATAAGTGTGTATTTCATTTATTTTTATTTATTTTTTCAAAACTTGAAATATTTTTACTATAAAAAAATTACAAAAGTTAAACAATAATACATCATTTTTTTACTCGTCCCATTCCTGCACTATCTTCACACTCAATCCCTCTGATCCTCCGTCTCGCTCCTCTCACTCTCATGGATACTGCTCTCACTATCGAAATTTGTACTTTCACTTTTAGCCAACGTTGCACATGTGAATTAATAGCTTTTTTTCCATTTATCACTAAAGCCGTATTTTTCTTTCTAACTAAAGTGGATTCAACTGGAATAAAATGAACGAACCGGAAGAAAGTCATTTTTCTTTTGGAAGAGGAAAAATCTTCTTCCAGTTTGGTTAACTAAAATGGATTTAAAAAATCATTGCTTCCATTTCTTTTATAGATTAAATCCATTGTGTTTATCTTTAAAAGTACCGAAACGATTTTTTTTTTTTTTTCTTCACAAATAGTGGGGAAGCTAAACTGGAAATATTTGGAATGAAATGATAATATGTATTTGAAAAAAAATCGAACCTGAATTTTTTTTTATCCAAAAGAAAAACATGGCTTAAGTTTTCTTGCTGTGTGTTGAATTAAACTGTGTGTATTTCATTAAAAATTTACAACAAACTCATGTAGACACTCTCCCCTTTGATCCTCAGGTCTCTTCATGGTGAACCTTGTGTGTCGCGCCACAGATCTGCATGACCAGATCACAGCCAAACTGCAAGGTAACACACTGAACATCTAATCTCTGTAGCATAATTATATACCAGGGCCGCCCAACCAGTCGATCGCAGAGTTATTTTTGGTCGATCACGTCCAAAGAGGTGAGATGACGGATCTCTAAAGTACAAAATGATTGTTAACGTGGTTTTCTGGCATCTCACCATCTCGCACAAGTGAAAATCCGAGATCACCTTGCTTAACTCATGAGAATTAAAAGGAGATTTCGTGACTTCTTGAAACTTGAAATTTTGGTTGAATTCTTCATTGACCCATTCAAGCCCAGAATGAACATTGAATCGATCGCGTTGATTATCTGATAATTTATAGTAGATCTTCTTCTGTAAAGGTTGGGCACCCCTGATATCTACCAATCAAGTATATATATATAAGCGGTTTATTGTTGCTAGATTTTGGTCTAGCTTTAAAGTCGGAGTGCGGCTTCTGTCGAGACTTATCCGCAATGAACATCTAATCTATTAAAGTTTGTTTAATATTACTGCATTTACAACTATTTAGGTTGAATAATTAACAGCCAATAAATAACGCAATCTTATGTTCGAATTCGAACTTGTGACTTGAACCACCGACCTCCAGGTTGCAAGTCCACCGCCTTATCCTTTAAGCTACTCAGATTGTGTTATTTGGTCCCTTGCATACACACACACAGGATCGAGAAATTACTCCCGGTAGCTCGGTGGTCGAGGCGTCTGGTAATTCAGATTTAGCGGGATCGAAACCCAGCCGGGACATGACTGGTTATTCTCTCATTTGGGATTTTGACCACATAATAATAGGTCTTGGACTTACTGCTGGAATAATGTGACTCATTAGTCCTAGTCGGGCAGTATAAGTGAGGCAATATTATTTTTAGGTTAGATTTTTATGTTATGTTAAATCACTATTAATATACAGTCGAACCTGGATATAAGAAAACAATGGTCTTGATTTTTTTGTCTCTTAATCTTGGTTTCTCTTATAAAGAGGTTATTTTTTCTCATAGACAGGTAAATTGGACAGGAAATTGTTCTCTTATAGCCAGGTTCCACTGTATATCATAGATTTAGAGAGGAGATAACCAATACTAATCAAGAACTGAAGCACTCCTTCTGCATAGGAAATACCATACAACTGCCTCGACACAATGGCGGACACCATGCTACTAGCATATGGTTTCCGCCATTTTCTATTGAGGAATTGCTTCACATGAGACGCCCAGAGAGCATTGGGAGTTCTTTATTTATTTTGTTTTCAAATCTATGCTGCATGAATAAGAGGAGCAAGGAGGCTCATAAGAAGCTTACCCTACGAAGATGGAGCGGGGATGCCTCATTTTTATATATAATTATTATTTTTATTTTAAAATGCTGCATATCTATTAAAACAGCCGACCTCCGTGGCTCAGTGGTTAAGAGCATTGGTTACTGACCCGGAGGTTGCGGGTTCGAATCCCGGCCGGTGCGGAAATTTCTGACCGAAATTTTCCGTTTCCGGAATGGCATTGGCATGGATGTAAAGGTAAAGTGCCCTGAAGTAATGCGAAAGCGGTTCCGGGGCACACTTACCTTAAAAAAAAAAAATCTATTAAAACACTCCTGTTTCGACCATCACAGAAACGTTCTCCAGTGTTGCCTCACTGCCCATGAAACACGACGTGAACGAGATCCTCTTCTGCTCCACCAAACCGGCCGCCTTCTCATCGGATAAGTTCCACTCGGTCGCAACCTCCTTGAATCGGGTGACCCGAAGTAAGGCGATGGCACCCGAAGACGAAGACCTGATCGATGTGGAGGACATGCTGCAGCGGATCAAGATCAAGTCAGCGTAGAGAAGACTTCAAGTACCGTCATTCCGAGACCGTGGGTTCGATTCCCGGCCAGGGCTGAATTTTTGTTGAAATATGTTTTCTTCGGATTGGTTAGAAAATTGTATGCCTCTTGTTAGGATTGAAACTTGAATCATTTGTTCGGACGAAGTCTAGCAAATTCCATAGTTAGTAATAAGTAACCAATGCAGACCCTATACGGTCTTGCTAGATGACAGTCTATTTAGGGCTCCCAAATACTTTCAAATGAATGTCTTTTGTACAAATGATGGTATCTTACGGGCAGTTTGGTACTAGAACAAGCTGGGATTTGGTTTTTTCGTCAACCCGGTGAAATACAATTGCCTCGTACGTAAGCAACGCCGCTTTTACAAATTTAGCGTTGAGCTTTTACCCAGGAATTTTTATCGACAAAAATAAAAACACAAAACTTGGCGTTTTTCTACTCTCCCGGCCATGCCTCGGTGCATTTTAAATTTAGTTCCGTGACAGAGTACAAATAAATGGCTGCACTGAAACCATAAAGAAATTTTACTTCATATTTTATCTGGCAATTTTATCGACCAACCATTTCATAATACCGTTTATGAAATGGTTGTGGTCGGTCTTGTTCCTAAGTTAAAAAAGCCTTTAAATAAATGTTACTCGGAAGGGGTGGACCTCGAGAAAAGAAATCAATTAGGTCAATATATTCAAGTTACAAATTATAGTTTGTATGTATTTATTTCAAGACACAAATTGTATACTTATAGTATTTTTCTCGTTCTTTACAAAATAATGTATCAAAAATGTAAATTATGAAATAAATAATTAATGAATGCCTTTTATACTTTCCCATAATGATGTGTACTGCACTACTTATGAAACAGGGCCGAATCATGAAAGAGGATTAATCTAATCCTGTTTTGCCCTCTAGCGGGAATTCCAACCAATCACAACGCATTTTTATCAACTGTTAAGTGATAGTGGCACCAATCACTGTTAAATTTAAGTGATAGTGGCTTGGATTAACAAATCCTAGATATTCAATCCTGTTTCATAATTCGGGCCTAAGAGTAGTTTGTGTTTATACTTTTTCATCCAACGTTTATATTTTCAATCTGTTATTAAAAAAAATAAAATGTTTATTTTTTTACAAAAGTGTTACGCAATTATTTCATCCCTAATATATTTCTCGTAGTGTTCCGGGTCCGCGCAGGGATAGATAAGGCTGAAGTCCCCCCTGTGGTTCATCTCGTGCTCCACATGCTTCCTGTAGGTGCTGTAGCTCAGGTTATCCCGTAGGATGTCCCCGCGGAGGCGGCCCTCGCTCAGGTTCAGGATACTGAACAGGTCCCTGGTCAGTTGGGTCTTGATCTGTTTGTCTATGGGGGTGGGTCGCTTCAGACTCGCGTTCTTGTTGATTTCCAACAGATAAGGCGTGTGGTGATCGTCCAGGAGAATGTCAAACCCAAGCAGCTGGAAACACGCTTCCCTATAAACGTGACTCTTGAACGTGTCCACATACTCTCGCAGTATGGTCTTGTAGCCTGTCAGTATGGTTTTCACAATCATGTCATGTATTTTGACATAGAGAGCGGTAAGATCCACGCCTTGCTCTAGTAGGAACGTATTCATCCGCGCGAGACTCTGCTTGGACAAATCTTCGCTGAAGTTCTCCGAGTTCTTGTTGATGGAATAGTTGGTCAAATGCATGAACATGTTGTCGATGTTACTTTCACTCGGGCGTTCGTACTTTTCCGTCGCCAGTCGGACGATACCTTCGTTGTAGATGTAAATACGAAGCTGCTTCACAGACGTGATCAGAACGTAGAAGCGAATGTCGAACTTGTATCCGTTCCAGAGCAGGGGATTCGTGATGTACTGTTGGCAGATCATTGAGTCGAATTCCATGCTTTCCACGGCTTGCTCGACGTTCATTGCCAATTTGATGCCTTTCCCTTGACACCCGTCGCAAGGTTTGAGAATGTAAATTGAATTATTTTCTACAACTGACGCCGCTCTGACATGTGCCTCGGTTTCGTTTTCTTTGTTATCGTCACTTGTGTCATCTGATTCTGTTCCTGTGTTGTCTTCTTCTGACTCTGTGGCATCATTCATATCTGTTTCTTTATCTACTTCGAAAATACTTTCTCTACCTGACTCTATGATATGCTGCTCCGATTCGTTTTCATTACTAACTTCACTATTTGAGTCATCTGATTCCATGTCTTTTTTGTCCCTAATTTCGCTACTTGTATCATCTAAATCTGTTTCCATATCTTCTTTGTGAATAGTTTTTCTGCCTACTTCTTTGTCTTTTTTGTCACTAACTTCGCTACTTGTATCATCTAAATCTGTTCCTATGTCTTCTTTGTGAGTTGTCTCTGAATTTGTGACACATTGCTCGGATTCATTGTCATCGCTAAATTCACTACTTGCGTCATCTGTATCCCCTTCTGCATTGCTATTGGTTTCTTCATTTGTAACGTTTGGCTCACTGTCGTTGTTTTCATCACTGATGTCGCTGCTTGTGTCATCTGATTCTGTTCCTACGTTCACTTCATGTTTCGTTCCCTCATCTGATGTTGTGATGAGTGTCTCAACGCTAAATTCGCTTTTTGTGTCATCTAATTCTGCTGTATCAATTTTGTTACTTGTTTCTTGAGTTGTAATGTTTGATTCAGTTATACTTTCTACATTTTCTTCGCAAACTTCGCTGCTTGTATCTGATTCTATTTCGATGTCTGCACTGTGAAATCTTTCTTGATCCACATTTGTTATTTGTGGACTAGATTCATTGATGGCATTTTTTGTATTGACCTTGTTACTTGCATCGTCTGATTCTTTTTCTGTGTCTGCATTTGCAATTGAGTGTTTGTCTAACTGTTTGTCGCATATATTTACAATTTCCCTGTCTATAGTTACCTCTTTGAAAGATTTGTCTATTTCTGTATCAATATGTTGTTGTACATCATTTGTATTATTGTTTTCCTTGTTTGACATTGGTTGATTGAAAGTTTTTCCAGATGACGGCATTTTTCTTTTATCTGTATTATATTCGTCACCTTTTGCTTCTGCCCCAACTCTGTTGAGTGCCATAATCATAGCTTTCACATTGTCTTTCAGAAGTATCTGTTTTTCTTGCATTTTATTTACTGCAGATCTCGCTGTGAGCCAATTGCTCGCGCTGCGTGTCGGTCTCAGATTTGGAAGAGATACAATATTTGTTCTGACTCCCAAGTTCTTGAGTTTCTCATTTATATTAAAAACATTTTCATTTTTCTTTACATCGGGTTGTTCGATTCGTTCTATTATTTCATTTTTCGTTTCCTGAATTGCTTTCGAAAACGGTTCGTCTCTTTCATTGACGGAACTTATTTCTTCGTTAGCAATGTCAGTGTCAACTCGTTTCGTTCTATCTCCCGAGTTCTCCTCTAAGGAGAACTCGTGTTTGTCGAAAATATTCGGGTTATAATTGTTTGAAATCTCTGCCGTTTTGACATGCGTCAGGTTCGTTATGTCACGGAGAGGTTTAACATGGCTCGTTTGGTTGTTCATCTTTGTTATGTTTTCTTTTGTATTCGCTAAAATATTTACATTTAAATGAGGTCGTCTAATGTTTGAATTTGAATTTAGTGAACCAATTCTGGGAGCAGTTTCACATGACGTTCGGGTTCCTAGAGTATCAGAAACATCCTGGTCATAGTCCTGCAACGAATTGGAAAACTTGTCGGAATAAGTTGTTGTCAAAAGTATTGATGTGGATGGTAATTGTGTTGCTTCGGTTGTTGTCTCGGTTGCTGCTGTTAATAATAATTTTGATTTCTTTGCTTTTATTGATAAGGATGTTGATAATTCGGTTTCTGTTGTTGATAATATTTTTGTTGATTCAGTTGCTGTTTTTGATAAGGGTGTTTTTGATTCGGGTTCTGTAGTTGATAATGATTTTATTGATTCAGTTGTTGTTATTAACAAGGAAGCTTTTTCAAGCTCCGTTGTTGATTCTATTGCTGTTGTGGTTGATAATAACGTTGTTGGTTCGGTTTCTGATGATGGTAATAATGTTCTCGTAAATTCTATTCCTGTCATTGACGATGTCGATACCTCCGCGTTTGATTCTGTGTCCGATGGTGTTGCGTTTTTCCTCACCACCCAGGTGGTCGGGAAGAAGTCATAGTCCTCCGGGAACAGGGTTCTGAAGAGGTTGAGTCTTTGCGTCAGGTTCTGTTTGTTGGTGAGGACAGCCATGCCAGGGAAGTAGTTGATTCTCTGGTAGGGCATCAGAGACCTGAGGAGCCGCGGTGGTAAGAACTGCTTGTCCGTCCAGTAGATGTCCCAGCCGGTGCCTGGAATGAGCATCACAGAAACCAGATTTAGGGCCGAATTATGAAACTGAATTAAATATCTAGGATTTGTTAATCCAAGCCACTATCACTTAACAGCTGATGTAAATGGGCTGTGATTGGTTGGAATTTCCTCCTGTGGGCATGTTAAAGGATAGTGTAGGATTATAGGATTAGTTAATCTAATCTTGTTACATAATTTGGGCCTTTATAGACATTTTTGTTCTACCTCTGTGGACTTAAAGATTTTGCGAGTAGTCAAATCAGGACACGATGGGAGTTTTAGCCCTCATTCGCTGGAAACTCACAAACCAGCTATTCAATTAATTAATCTCACGCAGCTCGAGTGGGGTCTGAAATAGCCAGCATCACGAGGGTTGAAATTTGAATAGTCACCCATCCAAGTCTTAATCTTGTTAGACGTTGCTTAACTTCAGTGACTGAAAGAGAACTGGTGTAACGTGCCATCGACGCGACGCTGCCTAACCTCGCTCGTCCTACCGGGAATACAAAATTTGATTGGTGGTTGCTAGACTTGGCAAGTATGTACCTAAGTGTCTTCTTTTTTTTTGATTTTAAAAAATCAACGGGGTTAACCCATGTTATCTATACTAAAGCCAGGATACCACTAAGTGCACAATTTTGTCTCGCAATGTTGCGAAGCACTTCATGCTCCGTTCTCCTTTTAGGATCAAATGAGATCGGATCCCACTGATTGAATTACTGAAACATTGCTTCGCAACATTTCCCATTGGAGACATGTTGTTGCCAAATGTTGCACTCAGTGTGATCTGGGCCTATTGAAGCGGTCTATTATTATTATCATATGGGAAGTGTTGTGTCACTTCTCGCCCATTAGAGGGGAGGCATACTACGGGATGGGCAGGCTACAACAACACAGACAGTAGCTCCTGTTTCATGGCTACGAAATAAAAAAAGGCTGTGAAACACTCATCTTTATAAAAAAAAATCTCTTTCAGTCGACAGTTCGTTCGCACAGATTCTTCTGGTGTATTAGATTAGTGTGTACTTACTTTAAAATTGGTTAAAAAAGAATTTAGTTGTTTTGAACCGCGAAAATGTCTCAATTTCGCCCAGTAATTACAGCTTAAATGCTTTTTTATTTATTGTAGACTGGCCGATCTCCGTGATTAAGAGCATGGGTTACCGACACGGAGGTTGCGGGTTCAAATCCCGGCCGGAGTGGAAAATTCCGTTTCCGGAATGGCATGGGTGTTTAGGTAAAATGCCCTGAAGTAATGCGAAAGCGGTTCCGGGGCATCATCATTATCATTATTAGCTTGTTCAATCCCCATCTGGAGCAAAGGCCTCTCCTAGTTTCTTCCATTGTATTCTATCCTGTGCAGCATGTGTCCATAGTGTTCCTTCTGTCTTCCTTATTGAGTCTTGCCATCTGGTTGCTGGACGCCCTCGATTTCTTCTTCCATCTCTAGGATACCATTCTTGAACAAGTTTGGTCCATTTCTCTGGTGACATCCTTGCTACATGACCTGCCCAACTCCATTTTTTCTTTACCAATTCTTTGCCAACGTCTTTTATTTGTGTTTTACTTCTTATGTCTTTGTTTTTAACTCAATCTTTCAATTTTATACCTAGTATACTTCTTTCCATTCTTCTTTGACATACCATTAATTTTTCAGCTTGAATTTTGGTTAGTGACCATGTTTCTGCACCATAAGTTAGAACAGGCAGGACACACATATTCATAACTTCCCTTTTGATGTTCATTGGGAAATCTCCTTTGAGAATGAAAGAAAGTGACCAATATTGTTTCCAAGAGTTCTCAATTCTTCTTTTAATTTCTTTATCTTGACGGTTTGAGAAAGATACTAATTGACCAAGGTAGCAGTATTCTTCAACATAATCAATGGTATTATTATTTAGTTGAATTTCATGTTTTTCGCTGTTGCACATTATTTTGGTCTTCGTTTCATTAATGCTGAGGCCTACTTGTTTGCTGTTAGTAAATAATAATAATAATGCTTTTTCTTTGTGTTATTATGTCACAATTTTAGTGGGTAGCGCAGAATCATAGGACTTTACCACATTAATTTACAATATCTTGTATTATTTTCTTGCCTAAGATTCTGCCACTGGTCGCTGCTTCACATTAAAGCAGCTACTCATTTTTCCTCACGAGGTATGAGTGGACCCCGAACATCCAAGTACAGAGCAGAAAAAATCCTCCCCCGCTGGGAATCGAACCCAGGGCACCATGTGTACAATGCCTAGCGCGCTAACTCATGTTTTTCGCTGTTGCACATTATTTTGGTCTTCGTTTCATTAATGCTGAGGCCTACTTGTTTGCTGTTAGTATTTAGGTCGTTTAACATTTGTTGAAGTTCTTCTTTATTTTCTGCAAACAGAATGATGTCATCGGCAAATCTTAAATTTGACAAATATTTCCCGTTGATGTTAATTCCGATGTCTTCTTCCCAATTCATATTTCTAAATACTTGTTCTAGTAGTGCAGTAAAAAGTTTTGGAGAGATAGGGTCTCCTTGCCTGACTCCTTTTTCAATTTTAAAAGGCCTTCCAACATTTTCAAGTCTGATTTTTGCGGAACATTTACTGTAGATTTTTTGGAGGACACATATGTAAGGTTCAGGAATTCCTTGATTAAATAGAGCATTCAAAAGGCTACTATGTTGAACCATGTCAAAGGCTTTGTTATAATCCACAAATGCAAGGTATAAAGTTTTATTATATTCTTTGTATTTTTCTATAATTTGAGTAACAACAAACAAGTGATCCATTGTTGAATAACCAGCCCTAAAACCTGCTTGTTCAGGTGGTTGATTCTCATCCAAGATTTTAGTGATTCGTCTTAATATAATTTTTGTGAATATTTTATATAAACTTGACATTAAGCTAATGGGGCGATAGTTACCAATATTCTCTTTTGGGCCTTTTTTATGTAATAAAACAATTTCACACATCGTCCATTCTTCTGGTAAAGTCTGATTTATGATGATTTCATTAAATATTTTTGTCAATGGTGATGTTAAGTCTTCTGATACTAATTTCAGTAGGTCATTTGTAATGCCATCTTCTCCTGGACATTTTCCATTTTTTAAATCTTTCAGTGTGGCATAGACTTCTGACTCTAGAATTGGTGGTATTTCTTCACATGTATTTTCAAAAAATTGAGTATTATTTTCATTTATATTTTGGCCATGCTCTTTATGGGTCATTTTCATTTATCTTGGGCAATTGGATTTTTTCAAGTCATGAACGTTACCTTTTTCCTAAAGTATTTTTAGGCTCAGAAGACTAAGACAAATACCTTTGAGCAAAAGCTTTCATTTAGAATATTTCTAGCAGCTACCTCTTCACACAAAATTACAAAAACTTAACGTACCAGGTAACGTTCATGACCACGGGTAACGTTCATGACGGTAACGTTCATGAGTAACACGCCACTAAAACAATCTTTTCTCAATAAAAGAATATTCACTTTACAAAAAAAAATATTTGATTGGAAAGAGGACATGCAGAAGAATTAAATAAATACATTATATATTAAAGAATCATTACAATTTATTTAAAAAACCGCGTAACGTTCTTGTCAAAAAAAATTAGACCCACCATTGTCCCTCACTGTACTGCATCCAACATCCAACTGACAGGAAATTTCAAAACAAAAACAATGTCATCTGTAAGAAGCAAAATGGCGGCAGCTGCTAGCTTCTCATTCTAAGGGTTTTTCAAAATGGTTTACATTTTTTTGGGGGTAACATTCATGACGGAGATTTTTTTTTCTTCGTAGGGACACAACTTTACACGTCTGTAGAATGAGGTGAACATTATTATTTTTATGAAAACTAATGGTCACATCCTAAATAAACTGTATTTTTCTCATTTATATTGGATTTTGGTGAAAATAATGGGCAGAAATGCATTTTTTTCTATCAGACACAGTAAAATCTTAGACTAAGGGACACCTAAAATATCATGAACGTTACTTACATAACTAGCAATTTTGAGTCTCCACATTAGTTTAAAAGACAATTTATTATTGTAATTTATAAAAAAAATTGTTTCCTATGTGATCAAATAGATTTTAGTCATATATCCCTATTATTTTCACATTTATTAAAGGAGAAAGGTTGCGGACTTGATATGCCCAAGATAAATGAAAATGACCCTTATACAAGTTTTTGTAAAATTCTGTAGCGATATTGATAACTTTTGGTCTGTTTCCAGTTGTCACTCCATTATTGTTTATTAACTTCTGTATCAATTCTTTTCCTTGGGAGAGGTTTTTTCTAACTTTCTTTAGTGATTTAGATGATTCCATTACCGATTTAGCAAATTCATATTTACACTTCCTCAGGTCATTTCTTATTTGTCTTTTCGTAGTCTTGTTTAGTTCTGCATATTCAATTCTGTTTCTATCATTCAAATCTCTTTCTTTCTTTTTCTCTTCTCTAAGATCTATTAATTTTCTTGTTTCAGCACTTAATTTGTTGGTCTTAGCACTTTTTATTGAACATTCTTTTGTAGCTTCTTTAAGTTTTGTCATGAAAGGTTTGTAATTTAAAGTTTGACCTTGTTCTACCAGCTGAGATAAGTTTTTGATTTTGCTTTTGAATGCTACTTTATCTATGTTATCTAATTTGATCATGTTATTTTTATTGAACCATTTTTTTCTTCAATTTTATCGTAGAGATCTTCAATTTCAATGTCAGTTGCACGATCAGTTGGAGCATAAACTTGAACAATAGTCACTTTCTTATTTAAAATTTCTAATTTGAGAGCGGCAACTCTTTCTGAAATGCCTTCAAAGCTTACAATATTGTTCTTCAGGGTTTTATTGACAAGAAATCCAACTCCATACAATCCTTTAGTCTGTCCTATGTGGTAGAATATGTTACCATTTTTTGTTTCCAAAGTTTTCTCTCCTAATCTTCTAATTTCTGACAGTCCAATTATGTCCCATTTGATCTGGTTCCGGGGCATAATTACCTTTAAAAAATATATAATAAAAATATCGCCTTATTTATAGTGCCGATTAGGACTAATAAATAATGGGTCCCATTATTCCAGCCAATAAGACCAAGATGTGGTCGAAATCCCAAAATGGGTGGATAACTTGTCATGTCCCGGCTGGATTTCGAACCCGCGACCTCTGGATTACCATGACCACTGAGTTACCGGGACAGACTATACGAATGTGTTAAAATGTATCCCCACAGGTCGACTGGTAACTTACCTTTCTGTATCTGCAGGAAATAGTTGTGATCTGCGAACTGACTGACCACCTGGTACCTGCACTTGATCTGAATGATTTTCCTCTCAAACAGAACATTCCGGTTCAATGCCAGAGGCTCGTCTTCAGTTTTATGTTTCCTGTCAATATCTCCGTTCGAAAGTCTCACGAGTTCACCAATTTTGAACAGGTTGTTAATTATTACCGACGGCATTTTGGCTGCAGTAAATATTCTTCAGGTCCAGCACTTGAAATTTTAAATGACCAAATTTGGTCAGTTGAGGATTCGAGTGATGTGACTGCAAGGGGTAATTTTAAAATTAATAAAGCCACAAGAAGTAGAATCACTACGTTTTTGTAATACCTCTGTGGCGCTAAGTCTCGGATTCCGTACTGTCAAAGATATAGGGAAAACCGATGCTAAGCAATGACTTAAGTTTTCGATTTTGTCTATTAATTTCGCCTTGAATATAAAGAACAAGACTAATCAAGTTCAACGAACAGTACAAACAGCTTTCTGGGTGTGAAAATTTGAACGGTGATTGTGTTGTAAAACAATAAAGTTATCATATTAGTGAATTATTGCACATACAAAAATAACTTTTTTTAACAGGTTTAGTTATAATGCATTTCATGAAACAGCTAAAGAAAATAACTTAGTTTCCGATGCGTTGCTATCTTTTACTCATGTTTTCTCTCAAAAGATTCCAGTATCACATGAACTTCCTAGTGAAAACTTATTTGAAAACAGAAGAAATAGAACTAATATTATCTAATGAGCTTTCAGTTATTTTTATTGGGGGCACAAGTGAACTGTGTTTATTTATTTATAAAATAAATCCCCAAAAAAATATATTTGTTTATTTTAAACTTTCTCTTTTGAAAACAAAAAATGGTTGACTTATCAACAACAAAAAATTACCGATTGCAATATTTTCGATACAGCATTGTAATTCGAGGGACCCCAATGCTTATGTGATGATTGAATCAAAATATTTTGCAAGTGGACAAGTGTCAAAACACCCCTCCTAAGAGGCGGGGAAGAGGACATGTGTTAGTTGACATGTTTCGCTAATTAAAACTGTCATCACCTGGGAATACCGCCTCTTCCTCTTCACATCAATTGCGATTTAAAATTATATTATAATTAATCAGTGATTAAGCACTCGCTTGCCATGTGGAAGGTCCCGCGTTCGTTCCCCCGTACCGACAAAAAATTGTATTCAATTTTTTTTTTTTTAAGTGGGGTTTAACGTCGCTTTCAACTGCCATGGTCATATCACGACGGGGGTTTTACCCTCCATTCGCAGGAAACTCACAAACCTGCTACTCACATTGACCTCACCCAGCCTGAGTGGGGCCGGGAAAAGCCAGCGTCACGAGAATTAGAATTTGAATGGTCACCCATCCAAGTCTTAACCTCGCTGGATGTCGCTTAACTTCGGTGTTCTGAAGGGAACCGGTGTATTCAACATGCCATCGACGCTGGCTGTTTTCAAAATTTAGTGACAGCTGTTTGTAATGAATATCTTCCGATGCGCTTGTGATGTGATGCCTAAATGGGAAGTACTGTCACTTCTCGCCCATCAGAGGGGAGGCGTAATACGGGATGGGCAAGCTACAACAAAGACCGAAAGCGTCTTCTGTAGTCCCTATTTCATGGCTACGAAATGAAAAAGGCTTATGTGAAACACTCATCGTATTAAAAATAATTGGGGGTAGATATTCTATGAACAGAAGCTGTGGTCACAATTACCGAAGAGACACATCACAATTTATTATGATCAATGGAGTGAAAACTCTGAGGTACTTGCCAAAAATATTGATAGGAATGCCGTGATTTTAACTATCGTAGGTATATCCCTTCACTTTAGAAAATGAAATTTATTGTTTATATGAAAGAGAACCTTTGTGTTGGAAATGTTTTGCATAATTTTAATTAGGTCTTTTTGCTTTACTGTCTCACATTGATTTTTTTTTTTTTTGACGAGTAAGTTAGTATGTCATTGAACTATATGTTTGAGGTCTGTGTTGTAGCGTACCCATCCCATCATAGTATGCCTCCCTTTTTGATGGACAACAAGTAATACTGTACTTGGTCAACACAAGCCCACATTAAGGTACCCCTTAAAAACAACTGTAACCAAATCTCAATACTCATTTTTATCAGCTTTGTGGTTTGAACCATAGACCTTACACATGGCAAGTTGCTTGTGCTTAGCCACTCGACTAATCGCACACATTATTTAGACTGTCTGCCTTATCCAGACTAATCAGTTCTTTTTTGTGCTAGACTAATTGTAACCTTAACAAAAGTAATAGAAAGTCTACTGCACAAAATAATCAAGATTCCTGGTATTCAAGTACTTCACCACTAAGCTAGTATATTTGTACTTGGCTTTTAATTTAAAAGCATTCTATCCTACCTTTCTCCTTTTTACTCATGCTAGTTGTCCTGCCTGGGTAGATTGATAACAAATCACCTGCTTTCCATCTAAACCCTCCAGACACAATTTAAATTCCACTTGTAACCTGGAGGTTGGTGGTTCAAGTCCCGGTATCAGAGTAGATTTACTAAGCGAGTTAGAGTGGTTGTGACATCACAAAAGTAATTAACACAAATATGATAACTTTTAACTTAAAAATGTGATACTTCATACCACAGCATCATTGACCACAATAGTTCAGACTCCACCTAACTTTATTTTGACACTATTAGATATACAATTATTGTAATAATCATATTGTCTATGGGCTGCCACAAGACAGACTACCTAAATGTTGGAGAAATAAGAAAAAACCTTTTGAAAACAAAAAAAATGTTGAAATTTTATTCATTGAAACGCGTTTGTACAAGGAGACAGTTCAACCAGGAGTTATGGGTCTTGTTCCTTGTGAAAGTGGAGTAACTTGACAATCCAATCCTTTTGTAGGAAGTCACTTTTGGATGTCTTGACAGCCACCGTGAACTGAAAAATAAGAAAATGTAAAATTTGTTCAATAAACGGTTAGCAAGTTGCTTGTTTGCTAGAAAATTAAGGTACAAGAGGAATTGGCATACTTTATGCCCATAAGATGCTTCTGCTAGGTCCAAGCTCATGTAGATGTGAGGTCACATGATCACTCACTATGCAGCTCTGTGATTGGTGGAAATTCACATGATCTTACATCTACAAGAGATTGGACCTGGTATGGGCATTTAGATCTTGCCCTAAAAGGAAATTCTAGTGATCAACCTCCTTTTTTAATCAACCCTAGTAAATATTATTGCTGAATTCAGGGATAATATTTTTAATCTGAATAAAAGTTTCTTTGTTTACCTATCTAGATCTTTTATATCAAAAGGGAATACTTCAATTCCCAAGAAATATACAAACCCATATTAACTTCACCCAGCAGCCTGGGTTGGGTCTAGCAAGAATAGTAGTGGTCACCCACCAACTCTTCACCTTGCTGGATATGATTGACTTTAGAAATCTTGGACTAACTGGTGTGAAAGTTTGCCTCTGAAACTTACCTGATTAGTAGCAGAGGTCAATGAATGGATATCAACTAGTGTCGTATCTATTTGGATCTTGCTCTCATCTTCCTCCTCTTTCTCTTTAGCCTGCGCATACGCTTCTTTCTCCACTGAAATCAGGAATTAACAGTTTGGACATTGTACAAATGAAAGTATACATTTTGTATCTTTACCATAGAACAAAGTTGTTTACACATGCAAAGATAGAGCTATGCTACTGAGTCACAAGGACTACTTCAAATTAGGAAACAATTGAGTCTGCTTGCAGTTGTCAACCATTTCCAATTCAAATTGCCGAATACTGAAAATTGAGTGTTTTTAAAAAAATGACAGTAACATTTTATCTTATCTAAACCAAGGAGCTCGGAACATTTTTTTTTATTATTTATTTTTAATGTTACGTTCAACTACATGTGTATCACAATGGGGGGTTTTCCCTCCATTTGCTAAAATTTCACAAACCAACAACTCAAATTAACCTCAAAAAGCCTGGGTGGGCCTGAGAACAGCCAACATCATGAATGTATAGAATTACAAGATTCACAGATTTAAATTGAAACCTCACTAGACCATGCTCAACTTCAGCGTCAGAGGAGCATGATTTAATTGATCATTTTAGTACAACACACTGTTGAATACTGGGATGCAACTAACAGTGGATACTGACTTCAATAGCTTGATTTATAAGGCGAAGGACTTGTAACCTGGAGGTGGGTGGTTTAAGTGCTAGTTTCTGCATAGATTTAGTAAAGCAAGTTAGAGTAGTTGTGATATCATGAAAGTGATTAACACAAATATACTTTTTTTTAAACTAACAGTGGAAGAAAACTAATAGAAATCTTAGGTCAAAATAAGTTGATGTTTTTAAATAACTCAGTGTCACTAAGGCTTGGATTATGTACTGTCTTAGATGGGGGAAGCCAATTTTAAGCAACAAGTTATCAAAATGTCTAGTAATAATTACACTCTGGCTGGGTCGTGACTTGACTGCTGGGTCCACCTCATGTGGATTTAGTGTCACATTATCAATATCCACCAATCACAGAGCTCTAAATTGATCCATGATGCTATAACTATATGAACTGGGACCCAGCAGTCGAGTCGCAACCAAGTTGTTGAAGTGATTTCCTTGGGTCAGTGGGGAACCAACCCTACCCATGACTGCTCCCTGCACATGTCGGATGTGACGTGTTTTGTGCCCCCTAATGAGTCAAAGTAAAGTACTGGGTACAGACGGTACAGTCGTATCAAGCTAGCAGCCTTTGAAAAGACCTAACTATCTCAATGGTTGACTGAATGCTTACAAGACTTCTTTGTTCCTAGGTGTCACGTTTAGGCCTTCGGACAAGGGACTAAAACAGAGATTATTCAAGTCATCTGAAGTAAAATCAATGCATTGGAATCATTAGACAATCTACAAAGGGCTATAATGCATTATTGACATGATATTTGGAGATTAACTTACCTTTGCTCTCATTTTCCGGTAATTTCGATTTAAATCGACGTGAACGGTGTGTGCTGAAAGTGTGGAATGAAAATTTCTGCTTTTGAGGTTATGTTGTTTTTTACAAGGAGCTTCTGTGAGCAGGAAAGAGAGTGCATTGAACGATGGTGAAACACTCTTTCTAATCGGTCACCATTTTTAATATGCCCAACCAAAATTTAATATTTAAACCAACCCAAGAATTATAACTATGGTAATATTATTTGAAGTAGTTACAACATATCAATCTCAGAAGATAGCGATTGAATGCATTGTTTCTTTCAAAACTATGTTTCAATAACACGGGTAGACTGATGCTGGTGCATGACTGAATTATATAATTATTATTTACGTTGAACCTTGGAAGTTTATCCTACGATATACATTCGACGCAACGTTTGTTTTTGTATTTTTTTTTATATATATATCATAATTGTAATCATGGTCTGGTGATTAGAAAGTAACAGCGTTATAGAGAGCTATGTTCATTTTTCCAATCTTGCTACCAAGTAGCAAGTAGCTTCCCAAGGAGTGAATGAAATGAGATATCTCGCAATTCGCTATACTGGCACAGCTTAAAACATGACTTCTTCGTTCTCCAGGTTGCTGTATTTTGCGTGTTTTCTATTTGGGACACACCCTCTGCCGTTACACCACTTGATGATGACTGTGATGTAGCTAAGATATAGGATTTAGAAAGTGTGTCGACAACGTTGTTGGTCAACATCGAGAGCTATTCCCTGAAAAATGCTGACCGATTTTCAAAAATTGTATCTTACGTTACATCATTCTGGTTTGAGTTAACTCCTTTCACCTACCATAAGCTCCTTGTTTGAGAAATATGCGCGCGCTCTACTGGTCGTGTAAATGGTATTGCCCAATGTTTCCTCAAAAAGTTAAATATTTCAATTTGCTTCAGATGAGAAATGTTTTACAATATAATGTTTTACATTATACTAACTAATCCAAGATAATTATTAATATATTATTACATAATTAAAAAACCTGTACTTATCGAAGAGAATAGCCTTGAAACTTGTAAATATTGCAAACTTATTTGTTTATAACGTAGAATGGCAATGGCGCTCATTCTTGCTACTATGTCAAATGAGTAAGTAACAAAATTAGTCCTTCAATACCAGGCTCGTTTTTATGAAACCGTTTTATTGATTATATTCAAAGGAATGGAAAAGAAATAAATATTATCATTTAGAAAAAAAGCCAAATTGATTGAATTTTTTAAACTCATTAATCATGCCATCATATAAGAGGTCTTCATGATACGTGTAAAGTATTTTTTATTTCATAATAAAGCTGAGTGAGATATACCACTTTACACGTATATAGTGCACAGCTGTACTTCTTAATTTTTTCAATTACCTATTTTTATAAATGACTAATTTAATGATCCCGTTAGGATTATAATCATGATTTTCTACAAAAAAAATCTAACGAATTTTTAATTAATGTAAACACGGCCTATGACTGAAATCGTCCCTGGCAGTAGATCACGTGACGTAAACACGAAATTCAATCAGCTGTCGTGCTAGCTTCAGACTACCGCCAACTCTGCTTCAAGCTTTCAAGTTTGCACCGAAAGGGGTAACTTTAAACGACATTTTCCCGTACTTTCCTTCAATATTTCCACTTGAAAATCACTTTTTCTGAATCCACAGTACTTCCTTTATTCATCAAACTCATTTATTGCCGGATTCGTTTAATTTTAGTATCGTTTTGATCGAGAAATATTTCAGTGTTTTCACTCCTCAGCTCGCCATTTTGAACTCGAGATCCGCTCAAAATTTCAGAAAATTATCTTCATTTAAAAATGCATCCTGTTTAACTAATTGTCCCGCTTGAAATTATTTTTACACCCGTGTTTTATTTATCACAGTGCTCGCTGTTTCTGGACCATGGCTCAACAAGGGGGCACTATGAATTTTCTGATCCATGACGCCAATGGTAAGTTAGGTGCCCAGCGGAAGTGAAGGGTCATGCAGGTAGAAGGTGTACCTACAGGGGCTTCAAAGGTTTACCTTTTCGAACTTCAAGGTCTTATCAAGGCACTGTCGTCAGCCCTGACCTTAGAATAATTAATTAGGACCTTAAAAAGTATGTAATTAATGCTTACTTATGAATTTTAATAAAGTTGACATACACATGAGCATCCAATTTATTTCATCAGCCAGGATTCAAACCCTGGCTATCCTACAGGTCCAAAATTTTGTTTCTAGTATGTCTTGTATTTCTGAGTCACTCAGAAGAGTCACTGAGTTCCTCTTCCTCTTTTTTGCCTGTTCATTCATATTCATGAGAGTGTGTAGAATACTGTAAAAATTAGTAAACTAAAGAGGTAATATTGAGTAAAGAGATGAATTAATTTTATAAATATAATTTCCTATTACGATAGAGGAATACCTACCTATGTAAAAATAGAATAGAGCTAGTCATGGTACTGGTCTCAAGATATTACAAATCATTTCTTAGCCTGTTTAGGGTATTTATATTTAAACATTTGATATTTTGGTTCCTATTATTTTCATGTTTATAGGTAATCACTAATTTATTAATATTAAAGTTAAGTTGACCATTCAATAATGTTTTTTAAATACTAAAGATTTAAATTTTGTTTTAATAGAAGGTGTAGTAGAAAGAGAGCTGAGAACATAACAAGATGTGTACTCTCAGGTTATTTTACAATTAATTGATCTTGTAAGGAATGATGTGATCAAAGTAAGTAGTTATTTATTTCAAATAAAAATAATCATATATAATGTTGGTAGATGTAGTCCAGAGAAGGATTGGGTTTAAAAGTCCCAATATTACTGGATGCATTCCTTCACTGGATCACCAAATACAAAGTATTTCATTTTATAAGAGTCCTTGGTATTTCAGGTCAACAACAATTGATCAAGGTGGCAACCACAAACCCAAACAAGACAGGAGGCAATATCTCAGACAGGGTCAGGTTATTAGAACCGTCAGAGCTGGCTCATCAGATAGCTCTCCCACAGAGGTACACCTTTCCTCTTTACTAGATATTAAAACATACACTCATCAATTAATTTCTTCTTAAATGGCTGTACTCTTTGTTTTACATAGATATAATTTTGAATTTTATTACAAAATGTTCAAAAAAAATTTGGATGAAGAACCCAAAACACAAGCATTGTTTCTGTATGTCAATGAACAAGGAATGTTTTGTCAACCATTAAAGACTATTCTATTAAATTATTGCTGGTTGCATATTATATTGAATTACTAATGTTGATGGTTCAGGATGAATCTTATAAGAATAAACTATCAACCCTATTTACCAGTAAATATTTTAATATTATTTCATAACTTGATGGAAAAAACAATTCCAATCTTAAAAAATTTAATTCAAACAATACTCGTTGCAATGGAATGTAAGAGATTGTTTTAAATCTTTCATCAACTTTGTAATTTAATTAATGATTACTTGATTTCTCCTTTTTTTTTTTCTTTTTTTTTTTCTTTTTTTTTTGTTCTTTTTTTTTCTTCAAACAATCACTGTTCTCAATTTGGATATCTTGAGATTTAATTGAAAATAACATGTGACTAATTCTTCATTTTTGTAAAAATAACTTAACAGTAATTATTTATCTATTCTTTCAGAGTCCATTGAGGACCATCAGTTTACAGAGTACAAAAACTGGTCAGCGTAAGTATTTAGATAATTATTTTCTTCAGTCTCACCTTCTCTCATTGCACCCTTTTTCCTTTATATGTATATTTATATTGATGTTTAACCTTACACATATTTACTCAATGGGACACTCTATTACAGGCATCATTATCACAATATTACTTCTCTTAAGATATTTTACCTATTTCATTGAAGATTAGCAATTAGGCATTTTTCATACTTTATTGCATTTGGTAATACATTTTTCATTTACCTATGGGTTCTGGTAACTGTTTTAAGCACAATTAAGTAGATTAAGGTGCCACCATCATAAAATAGGTACCTGTGCCTATCTCACAGACTCAGGTTATGTTTTCTCATCATCATTTTCCAATACAGGTGTTTGTGTATATTTGTGATAAGGTTTTGTATCTTTTATGTGCAATTTATTATTATTATTAATAGTTATGAAGTATGAATTTACTAAGACTTGCTGCAAGAATAGGAACTAGGTACCCACTAATTAGGTATTCATTACAAAGGGGAAAAAAGCACTACAATATTCTCTTGTTTAAGATACAATAATCTCTTTGCTCTCAATTCCAGGTCAACTAGTGACATTGCCCATGATCAAAACAATGGCCCCTGTAAGCCCGCCCACTCAGACTCTGCTGCGTCCAATTCCTCATATCTTATCAAAGAAGAATATGTTGATGAGCTGGATGAGGCTTCATCATCCCCACAGTACCAGGTACTTGAGGATTACAAGCCGGACATTTCACCCCAACACATGGTGAGTCTAGTTTTCTGATTTATAGGTTTGATGCCAAAATGTATGTTTTGACTGAAATTTATGATACCAATTTGTCTAAACTTTTGATACCAATTTGTTTAAACTCTTGATACCAATTTGAAATTTCCTAAAAAAAACCATGCCTCTAGGCATTTGGGGTGTGATTTTGTTTTAGAGATTCTTGAACCAACTACATTTATACAAATGTTCAACATTGTTTAATTATTTCATTTTTAGTGATTATGAAATTTCAAGACATAAAACTTTCAACCTGAAGAAAAAATTCAGTTAATTTAGAACAGAGTGTAGTATAATAAAATTAATTGTTAGTAAGTTATTGATTAAATGTTAGAAAGTCACCCTATCTTTGTTCATATTTTATACTTCCTAAATGTCTAGATTTATTATCTAATAATTTAAACAACACTAATACAACACACAGACAACGGAAGAGCTCAGAACATTGGTTCTGGGTGTTAATAACTCCATTGATACTTCCACCCACACTTTAATTGCAACTTTATTATTGGTTCACTTTTCTTTAATTTTGTTCATTTACAACTCCCTCTCCAATTTGTTCTTAACAACAGCAGACTATAATAGCACCCAAAAATCATGTTGGTGTTTTTTTATATGTAAAACACTATATTAAGGTACAATAAAACTATGAATTAAAAGGTATGTACCTAGAGTGTTTTTTTAATGAGTTATAGGCGAATGAGAGACTTTTTTGATTTTTTTTTTTTTTTTAGCAAACAAGCTCAGTATATCATCAGATGTCCCCATCTCCCCGCTACTCCATGACATCTCCAGTGACAGCATACTCCCCAGAACAACACACCCCAGTCCCCACTGGTAGGGGCAAGAAGCGCTCGTGGGTAAGATGATTCCATGGGGGGCGGGTCCTACAAGAGGAGTAGGGAGAAGGCCAGCAAGGGTCTGAGGCACTTCTCTATGAAGGTGAGTTTCACTTTTACCGATAGAACATAATATATGTACATACAAGTAATAATAAACATTAAACTACAAAAATTAGAACAATAAAAACAAGAAAAGAAAAGATAACAACTTAGATAAAATAAATACAGATGCCCTAAATAAAGGGCAGGGTTATTGCCCATGGCAATCTCTCCCACCTAACCCTTTTATTCAATGTCTACATATTCATTCACAAAGAACTACTTTCAGATTTCTTTTGAATAAGGGAGAAAAGTTAGGATTTAGGAGAAATTTTAGGTTAAGATTTTGTAATATGTTGTTGTAACCAGCTTGCTAGACTGGGGGGATTGATGGTCTCCAGCCAACTTCAGTGGAAAAGTTGGCTTGTTTTGAACCACCTATTTCTCTGTGGGATCAACCATTGTGAGAACTTAGTTCAACCATTTGAGAACTAATCTATTCTTTAAATTCAACGCTGCTTGTTGGTTGGTAGTCATTAATATAGTGCTTTTTTAGATGGCGCAAATGTAACCATTATCTGTTTATAGTCCTCTATTTTCACTCGTGAAAATGAGTAATTCAGAAGATACATTATTACAGTTGAACCTGGATATAAAGTACTCAGGGGATCTTAAATTTGTCTCTTATAAAGAGGTTTCTCTTCAGTTCTCATATCCAGGTTTGACTGTATAAAAATTAATGCACATAATTTAATTGGTCCATTTTTTACCCCTGATAAATTCACAACTGCATTCTTTCAACTTGTATCACTCACGTTGGTCCTAAACATATAAATGACTACTGAATTCTTTCAACTTGTATCACTGTTGGTCCTAAACATATAAATGACTACTGAATTTTCAACTTGATCAGTGCTAACTATAAATGATATGAATTTCAACTGTTCATGTTGTCCTAAACATATAAATAAAAATGATCAATGATATCCTCTCCAGGTGTGTGAGAAGGTGCGGAGGAAAGGTGTGACCACGTACAATGAGGTGGCAGATGAGCTTGTGCAAGAGTTCAGCGAAGATCACAACACCACCAGCTCAGAACAGGTAACACAGCCTTTTCAAAAAGTTGGGTGGAGATAATTTTTCCAGACAGTTTTTTTTTTGACAGTAAAAATACTTAGTTGTTGTAATAATAATTCGTGTAAATCACTTTCGTGATATCACAACTACTTAAAGTTGCTTTGCTAAATCTATGCTGAAATTGGAACTTGAACCATCGACCTCCACGTTACAAGACCGATGACTTATTGATCAACCTACTGAGATCAGTAGATAATAAAAATACCAAACTTATTATTATAATACCTCTCGTCCCGTGTAAATAAATATAATTTCCCCCTCTCCCTCTCCTCCTCAGTCCGACCAGAAGAACATTCGTCGTCGCGTTTACGATGCTCTCAATACATATATTTCCCCCCTCTCCTCCTCCGTAGTAAATAAATATAATTCCCCCCTCTCCTCCTCAGTACGACCAAAAGCACATTCGTCATCGCATATATGATGCTCTCAATCTATACTTATAAAAGAGAGTTTCACTGACTAACTGACTCACTCACTGATTCATCAATGTTTCTCCGAACTGGTAAGTCCTAGGAAGTTGAAATTTGGTAGGTAGCTTTGTCTTATAGTCTAGATGTGCAATAAGACGGGATTTTTCGAAATTCCCACTACAACAACTGCCATTGGCGAAAAAGGATTTTTTGCTTTGCGGGCCAAGCCTCGGCCCGCAAAGCGGGCGACAGCCCGCTAGTAAATATATAATTCCCCTCCCCTCCTCAGTACGACCAGAAGAACATTCGTCGTCGCGTGTACGACGCTCTCAACGTTCTCATGGCGATGAACATCATCTCCAAGGAGAAGAAGGAGATCAAGTGGCTCGGCCTGCCCACCAACTCTCTGCAGGAGAGTCTGAACCTTCACAAGGAGCGGAAGCAGCTCATCCAGCGCATCAACACCAAGACCCGCTCCCTGCACGAGCTGCTTCTGCAGCAGATCTCGCTCAAGAAACTGATCCAGGTAAACATTTCCGTCCTCAAGGTGAACTCTTATTTTATTAACAAATGTATCGTAGCAAGAGCTATCTGGATCTGGACTATCTGGATCAGCAGTGATCTGGACGCCCCAAACTAAAGTCCATATGAAACAACTTGAATATGTTCAAGCTACCTTCTGTAGAGTGCTCTTTTTAAAACTCAATTCTTTCTATCCTCATCTAATATCCTATGTATCTCTGTCAGAGCAACTTTGCCTTGATCTGATTAAAGTCAGACATACGCGTACTCAACTTATTACTCTCTTTAAAATATTAAACCAAATAATCGACTGTGATCTTAAAACTAAAGTTACCTACAATACTCTATCTAGTCGTACTCGTAATGTAGGTTTTAAATTTTTTAACATTCCATTAAATTCTTTTTCTTCACATTCTCCCCTCAATAAAATGCTTGATCTTTTTAATAAACACCAGAACAGCCTGTCACTCTCCACCACCTTCAACTCATTTCTCTGCTCTCTCTCTGAAATTGAAAATTAATTACCATTTTTCCCCCATTTCTTTTTACACTATATCATTATGTATTTGTTTCAATGTGATATTTTCAAATAATTGTTATTTTTAGAAACCCTAGCTATAAGTTTAATTATGTAATTTATGTGTAATGTATTGTGAAATATGACATAAATTAAATTAAAGAGCTACAGCCGAGTTGCTTCTGCAGCAGATCTCGCTCAAAAAACTGATCCAGGTAAACATTTCCGTCGGCAAGATGAATTCTTATTTTTTTTATTTTTATTTTTATCGTAATTTCAACACTGTGTTTCGACCGTAAATGGTTCGAAACACAGCAATAACTGAAATGTTTTTACTAAAAACGAAAGTTATAATTAGGTACATTATTCCTAACATTATAATTAAAATATGTCAGGTTTAGGATTTAATGTATTATAATGGTGCATTATATGGTTAATGGGAGATTTTAAATGATGGTTATTTCTTGATATTGGAATACTAAAAAAGGTAGAGATGTTATGTGGACCAGATGCTTTAGGATTATTAAAATCTGTTTCCAAAGCTCTGGTGCAGGAGACGAGGGATCAGAGAGCAGGAAATTTCTTAACTCTAGAGATTAGGCATTGCTATAATTAGAGGGAATGTAGCATCTGTACTTGGCACACTACCCAAGGATGATTGTTTGAAAGAAGTGTATAACATTATATAAATAAACTGAATTCTTATTATTAACAAATGTATCGTAGCAAGAGCTACAGCTTTATTTATTTTTCAAAATACAATTTAGGTATACAATAATTACAATTTAAGTATACAAGAATAAATTACAGAATAAGAGCAGATATAAAACATTTGAGCATTGTACATTTTTTTTTTTTTTTGAATTCTTGATGCAACATGGGTTTGGATTGGAAAATTCTGACCAAGTTTTTCCATCTGTGGAAAAGCATGTGTGTAAAGGCATGTGTGTAAAGGTAAAGTGCCCTGAAGTAATGTGGACGTGGTTCCGGGGCACAATTACTTTTTAAAATTAAAAAAAATTAATTTAATATCATTGAGATACAGAAGGGCAACGCCGCAAGCATTGTGGGCGCATGTCCAGTCCCAGAAGATCTCAATGAAATATTTTATTTGAAATATGTAGTTTAAAATGTTCGAATTTCAAATAAATTTAAAAAAATTAAAATGAGACTCCTGGCATGGAAGAATTTTTTGAACACAAGAACTGCTAATGTACTACTGGTATAATGGAACTACCTAAAGTCTATATAAAGTACTACTTATACTTTATCCAGTGTATCAATTGGTATTGATATGTAGCATCTCCGAACATTGCTTTTACAGCAGATCTCACTCGAAAAAAATCATCTAGATTCTAGATAAACTGTTTAATCAAAGATTAAGATTTAAGTCAATAATTTTGGAGCTTATTTAAACCTTTTGTTTGCTGTGTCAAATTTGGTAGGTTAGAAATTTGATGTCTAGTGTTTAATATCATTTTTGGAAATACGGTAATATAATCTGCTAGTTGTAAGAACAGAGAATCACAGGAGGTGGTAGCCAAAGTTGGTAAATCTATTAATTCTGAATTTTTGTCTTTTCTATCTAAAAACAAAGAATTAAACTAAAAATCTCATCGTGATATATGGATAATTATTAACACGTATGAGACGGGTCCTATTTTCTATAGTTTTTACGCTGGGACGGCTTCAAATTAGGGTATGTGTTCCAAATATGACAACAACAACAAAAAAAAATTGGGACGGGCGAGTACAAAAATATATTAATAATAGCATTATCTGTGCCCACTGGTGGGTCACGTTACAAGGGAAATTAAAAAAAAAACGTGACCCACCGGTGGGCACGCCGTCTCATACGTGTTAAACAACAATAAGGTCCACTAATAAAATTTTCCCCCTCACAGAAGAACATCGACTCGGAGAAGATTCACGGGGAGCCTGCCCCGGCTTCAGCTATTCAGTTGCCGTTCCTCATAGTGAGCACCGACAAGAAGACAGTCATCGACTGCTCCATTTCCAATGACAAGACCGAGTACCTGTTTGTGTTTGACAACAAGTTTGAGATGCACGATGACATTGAGATACTGAAGCGCATGGGACTTAGTATGGGTGAGTGGGTTTCCATCTACTTATTTCTGACATTGAGATACTGAAGCGCATGGGACTTAGTATGGGTGAGTAGTGGGTTTCCATCTACTTCTTTCTGACATTGAGATACTGAAGCGCATGGGACTTAGTATGGGTGAGTGGGTTTCCATCTACTTCTTTCTGACATTCAGATACTGAAGCGCATGGGACTTCGTATGGGTGAGTGGGTTTCCATCAACTTCTTTCTGACATTGAGATACTGAAGCGCATGGGACTTCGTATGGGTGAGTGGGTTTCCATCAACTTCTTTCTGACATTCAGATACTGAAGCGCATGGGACTTAGTATGGGTGAGTGGGTTTCCATCTACTTCTTTCTGACATTCAGATACTGAAGCGCATGGGACTTAGTATGGGTGAGTGGGTTTCCATCTACTTCTTTCTGACATTCAGATACTGAAGCGCATGGGACTTAGTATGGGTGAGTGGGTTTCCATCTACTTCTTTCTGACATTGAGATACTGAAGCGCATGGGACTTCGTATGGGTGAGTGGGTTTCCATCTACTTCTTTCTGACATTCAGATACTGAAGCGCATGGGACTTCGTATGGGTGAGTGGGTTTCCATCAACTTCTTTCTGACATTGAGATACTGAAGCGCATGGGACTTGTATGGGTGAGTGGGTTTCCATCTACTTCTTTCTGACATTGAGATACTGAAGCGCATGGGACTTAGTATGGGTGAGTGGGTTTCCATCTACTTCTTTCTGACATTGAGATACTGAAGCGCATGGGACTTAGTATGGGTGAGTGGGTTTCCATCTACTTCTTTCTGACATTAGATACTGAAGCGCATGGGACTTAGTATGGGTGAGTGGGTTTCCATCTACTTCTTTCTGACATTGAGATACTGAAGCGCATGGGACTAGTATGGGTGAGTGGGTTTCCATCTACTTCTTTCTGACATTGAGATACTGAAGCGCATGGGACTAGTATGGGTGAGTGGGTTTCCATCTACTTCTTTCTGACATTGAGATACTGAAGCGCATGGGACTTAGTATGGGTGAGTGGGTTTCCATCTACTTCTTTCTGACATTGAGATACTGAAGCGCATGGGACTTAGTATGGGTGAGTGGGTTTCCATATACTACGTTTGTCCAATAAGATTTTTTTTTTTTTTTGAATATCTCAGTGGTTTACATTCAATTTTTAAGGACCATATGAATTGTATTATTATTATTCAACACTTTATTAGATATAAATGGACATATGTACAACACAAATAATTGTTTTAACAATGAAAAAAATGGAAACAATATGTACAATAAAAATGAAAAATATATAAAAACATAAAAAAGAAAAATAATCTCTTCCACCCAACCCTTGGAATGAAAATGAGGCTAAATGTATATGTATAAAAATTGATTTATTCTTTTATTACTTAATTTTGTAACTGTTTGGTAATGAAAAATGGAAAAAAGCTGTCATCAAGCCGTTGTTGAGAACTTTTTTTTTCTACTCTATCATCAAGCATTGGTAGCCAACTACGCTGCTTGACTTGTAGTGTAAACCATCTAGCCCATGTGGTTGGGATTGCACCCAAAGCTTGGATTTTTCCTCATTTATTTGGGTATGTGACCACCTATTAATAAGACTCGGAAGGCTAGGTGTTAGAAAATGCTTTGAGCATTAATCTCGCCTTTCGGTTACCTTATTGTCATTCAAGTCCTTATTATGCATCTAAACTTGGTGTTCTCTGCTCTTTTTTTAGGGTTTTGTTATTATGAAGAAAAAACCCTATTAACGAGCCTTTTTCCGTGCGCCGTCTGTCACAAGCTATAACTCTTGAAAATGTGGTGTGGAACATTTTTGATATGTTGTGAATTTGAGCTTGATCGGACCTCAAGGGTACCCTTTAGGGCCGATTTGCTGGGGTTTTTTACTTGTGTTTTCCTTTTTTATTAATGATTTTTTTTCTACTCTGACTAAATCGATTGTTTACAAATCCCAGGGCTTGACAAGGGAGAATGGACGGAGGAAGATCTGCAGGAAGCCAAAGAGGCTGGTGGCCCCTTGCATGGAGAAGTATGTCCAGCAGATAGCGTACAGGGATGGCTTCCTAGCTGAGGATGACGACGACTCGATCCTGCCGGATGATGACTCCGGGTGCTATGACAACTCGCAGATCACCATTGAGACCGTCATGCCTGATGAGGTGAGAGCCATGGATTGTGTTTTCTTTGATATTTGATACACACACACTGACTTTTTTCTGTTCTGTTTCCTTTAGTATAGTTATATGTTTATTATTATTATTATTATATTTTATTTTCTTATTGTGTATAATTGTCTGTAAATATTTTCATGTAATCTTGTATTATTGGGTTTCTGACCCGTCAAATAAATAAATTAAATTAAATTAATATTATTACAGTCCAACCTGTAACTGACCTCAGTAGCTTGATCGATAAGGCGGCGTACTTGTAACCTGGAGGTTGGTCGTTCAAGTCCCGGTTTCAGCGTAGATTTGGTAAAGTGATTTTGAATAGTTGTGATATCAATCTAGTAAAGTGAGTATGAGCGCACGAATAGCTCAGTGGTTAAGCACTCGCTTACTATGCGGAAGGTTCCGGGTTCGAAACCCCGCACCGACAAAATATTGTTTTCAAAAGAAGGTACAGTTGTTTGTAAGGGTTGGGTGAATTGCCACAGGCAATAATACCGCGCTGTAGTTTGGACATTATTATTTTCTTTGTTATTATTTATTTATTTTAAACAATTTTATTAATTTTCAAACTATATTTTATTGTGTAAATATTGTATATGTCCTTCTAAGAAAGCATATAATAATAAGGAATACCTTCCGGTGCGCTCGTGGTGACCCAATGAGAAGTTTGTGTCTCTTCTCGTCCATCAGAGGGGAGACACACAATGGGATGGGCAAGCTACAACACAACACAGACCACAAGTGTCTACAGTAGCGTTTGTTTCATGGCTGCGATAAAAGGCTGTGAAACACTCATCTTTAAAAAAAACCTGATATAAGAGAAACCTTGATATAAGATAACAATTCAGAACTATTACCTGCTGATGAGAGCAAAAAATAAGCTCGAAACAGCTGTCCTGAAATTTTCCCTATTTAAAAGAGATTTCTCTTGTATCCAGGCTTGACTGTATAATAACACAAAGACACACTTTTCCATATTCAGGGTCCGCCAAATAAAAAATTGCCACTCGAAAATCTAGAGAACGGATATCCGCCCCTGGTAATGGTAAAAAAAATAAAAACCTAGTAGAAAAGGTTTCCCCCTCGATATAATAGCATTAAAAAAAAAAAAAAATCCGTTCTCTTGATATTTCGAGGAGCTCCTTTTTTTTGGCGGACCCTGTGAATCAATCAGAATTTCACATTTTGCTTTTCCGCTCTCCTTGCAGGTGATGAGTGTGTCAGGAAGTGAGGCGGATAGCGACCTGAGTAGCGACATTGATCACGTGGAGATGCGCTGAATACCGCAGCCCAGCGACCCAACACAACCACGGGAGGTGAAATATCTGAGCTACCTAATGGAACCGCGGAGGTCTGTGTGGCTAGTAAATAAATGAGCGTTATGATGGTTCGAAAAATATAATAAAAACCAAACTTACTCAGGAGCTTATGAAACGCCCAGAAATATGAAAGAAATCGGAGCAAAAAACAAATAATAACACTCTTTAGTGGAAGATAACCCACCAGGCGAGGTTAATGCTCAAAACATTTTCTACTACCTATTCCTCAGAGTCTGATTATTATGTGGTCAAAAACTCAAATTAATGAGGAAAAATTCATGCACTGGGTGGGATTCGAACCAACGGATCCCTACGCTACCTGGATTACCAGAGTAGCGCGTTAACCACTTGACTACCAGTGCACCAAAACAATACATACTTCCAATTTTTAATATTAGAAATTTTCGGAAGTAAAATATATTAGTGAGTTATCAACCCTAATTAATGTAGTTTATAATCGCGCCTTGATGAATTTCAAACCACTCAAAACCAAATCGCCTATATTTCACGTTTCAATTATATTAAGATCTATGTCTAGCTGGGGGACTATAAACAGGGAGTAGACCAAAAGTCTGGCTGGGGTTCTATGAACAGGGAGTAGACCAGCATTGGCTTGGTTCTTGGGGCCCTTGTCAATTATTAGCCTCCTTGTAAAGACAGTGGTAGAAGTGCTGAGTCATTCCTCTACTGTCTGGAGTAAACCTAAAACTCTATGTGCTAAAAAAAATATCCTATGATGATGATTATCATATCACCTTTATATTTTTTATGAAATGTATGAAATTGAGTAAGTTTAAATGACTCTGGTAATTTTCCCCAAATGGTTTGAGTAATTCTCGTATGGATTCAGGATAATACCTACACCCGTGTGTGGTTTGTACGTACGCTTATATTTTTTACCCTGTAATTTATTTCTATTTATTATTTCTTCTTTTTCTCTTTGTAGAATTGTACAATGTTCAAAATGTATTATTTTTTCACTTGCTTAGTTACATTTTCTTTTTAATGTAAATTCAAAAATACGAGAGCAAATCTGTGCTGTGGAATATTTCTTGAACATAATTTATTAAGTTTTCTTCTGGACATAGTCTTTTTATCAACAACTCTTTTTTTTTAATTTATAATTTGTATATATTAAACGGGACAAGCCCGATTTTCACATAAACAAGTGTTACATTTTAACCCCTTGCCAACCATAAACGTAAAAAAACTGAAATATTATTCTCGTGAGTTTTATATACATCATTACAAGAATTAGTTTTATTTGCCAAAGAAAATTATTTGATTGTGCCATAGAAATTTTCAATGAATTTTCCCTACACATGCTTGGATTTTTCCAAGCAAAATATAGTGTTCCATGAATGCTGTGCTTTTCTAATGGAATGCAGAAATACTTTTATTATTGTACCAAATATTTTATTTCAAAAACAATATGGGGAAGTATTTTTTTTACTCTACATAGTACCTTTACATCAACATTTGAGCGTTTATTATTATTACCTGGCCTGGTTGTAGGATTTTCAGTGAAACCCTTACAATTAATACTGCGACCTAATTAGATCCATTGTGACCAGTTGATTCTATTTGGTTTTAACGTTCTGATTTAAGATAGTCAGGACGGGGGTTTTACCCTCCATTCGCTGGGGACCGTACCAGCTACCCACATTAACCTAACTCAGTCTGGGTAGGGCCGGAAATGCCAGATTCACGTGTTTGGAGGGAAATCGAACTCAGTATCTCTGAACTACGGGCAGTAGTCACAACCGTTACACCACCGACGCTGGCAACTTTTGAGTGTTACATGCATTAAAAAATTGAGAGGGGAAAAAAACACCTTTTTATGTATTGTGAAATTTAAATGTTATTTTTATTTATATTTTTTACTTATTTATCATAAGTAGTAAAAATAATAACTTTTTTACATTGGCTAATTGCCAGGCCGTTTTGTCAGGATTGTGTCACAAGGTAAATTGAATGAAGTCTGTGACGATCTCTAACATCGATGACACGTTCAATTAACCAGTTCGCGTTCTGTCACAGAAGTTAAGCAACGTCCAGCGATGTAAGGACTTGGAAGGGTGACCAATTTAATTCTAACCCTTATGATGATGGCTATTCTCGGCCCCACCCAGGCTGGGTAAGGTTAATTTGAGTAGCTGGTTTGTGAGTTTCCAGCGAATGAAGGGTAAAAAACTCATCGTTATATGGCCATGCAGTTAAAAGTGACGTTAAACCAAAAAACAAAAACGAAATTGAAACCTGTATTCACTTCCTCCCAAACATTGTTTCACAGTACAAGATTGTTCCAATTTTTTTGTCTCTTCACACATGTACAGTTTTGCATCAAATTGTTTTCCATTAAAGATATAAAATAAATTAAATTTGACAATAGAAAAATCTTTTTTGTTTTCTCTATTTCTTTTGAGGCCACTTTGATTTTTTCATAAATGTTTCCTACAACCTTATTTTATTTTTACACTAAAGTCGATGTACGTTGAATACGCCAGTTCTCGCTCTATCACTGAATTTCAGCAACGTCCAGCGAGTTTGGGATTTGGATAGCTGACCAATCAAATTCGAACCCTCGTAATGCTGGCTATTCCTGGCCCACTCGGGCTGGGTGAGGTTAATTTAAGTAGCTGATTTTTGAGTTTCAAGCGAATGGAGATTAAGGGAGAAATTATTAGACATTTTTGTAATACTTCCGTGGCGCTAAGTCTCGGATTGCGAACTGTCCAAGATAGGGAAAACCGATGCTAAGCAATAAATGAAGTTTTCGATGTTGTCTATTAATTTGGCCCTAAATGTCCCACCGTGATCTGGCCATGTAGTTGAAAGCGACTGTAAACCCAAATTAAAGAAAAAATGTCTTCCATTTTTCTAGGACAGCTATCTTGAAAATAATGACAAAGGAAAGGACAGAGTATAGTAACTAGAAGTCTGCAAACCAAGCACAGAGGAAAATTAAAATTCAGTTTTATGAATAAATCCAAACACAAACAATATATTCTATATTTTGACTGATAAAAATAAATACATGATATATATATATATATTCTTTTTCTTCGTAACTAAATAGTAAACTAAGCTCACATAATATTTTGGTTCCGGAAATCACTAGTGGTGATCAAAAGGCAATTAGGTAGAAACATGAAGAACAGCTCGTCAAGTATGAAGTGTAAAGTGCTTTATGTAATAAGCCCCTGGAGATACCTACTTAACACTTTGCAACATTTTTTAAAGAGAAAACACTACACGAGGTGACAGTTTTAAAATTTATTTATTTTTCATTCAGAAGGGTTTAAGATGAGATCTATCAATTTCTCATTTTTTTATTGGCATTGGTGTGCTAACAACCTATATATTGTTATAGGTATACACTTTTATTTCCAGGCTTATAAATCTTAAGTTTTGAAAAATCTAAGAATTTAATTACAGGATTCAAATTATTACCAGCAATTAGGGCAAAACGAACACAATTAATGATCAAAATGTAAAATAAACCGAAACACTGGTTGGTATTTCATGGCTACAATATGAAAAAAAAAAAATGTTGAAATTGTGGTATGATATCCAATAATTTACCAAACACGACTTTGTTATTTTAAAAGATAATGTGCTGTTCATAAACCAGCTTTATATAGTAACTAGTATTTGAAAAAGCTCATTTAAAAGCTCAACTTTTAGAAAATGGACTTTTTAGATAGAGCTTAAAGCCAATCTCATTGGTAACCATGAAAAACTTCAGCCTAATCCAACTTGCGGTTCTCGAGTTATATAGTTTTAAACATATACACACACACAAACGAATCATATAATATAAGATAGTTTCTACATTAAATTTAGTTGGTTTTGCTGAGATTTGAACCCGGCCCTAAGATTGAACAGTCATCCTATCCACCACAAGGTAGGTAAATTGAATCGCACAAGTCTATACGGAAAGCTACAGACTTGAATCTCACCCTCTGATTCATAAAGAATTTAGAACATTTGTAAATATGTACTTGTTTATAGTATGTATGAAGTACACCATACCATAAAGAATTATACATTGTGAATCAAAAAAGTATATGTACATAAGTTAACCACATGTTCTATGGACCATTTTAGGGGGAGGGAGGTACCTGAATATCTTGATTTCAACATGACTTACTAATAAGAGAAAAAAAGATTATATAAACAATACACTGAGGATGATTAAAAAAACACCATGTTTTGAAGTTTACATTTTTCTTTCCATGAGTTGCAATAATTTTTCCTGATTTTTTTCTTGTGACGAGTGAAATTCTTAATTTGTTTCTTTTTATACAAAACAAAAATCATCTGAAAAGTTATCTACAACAGAAAGTTACAACACTTTTTAGCGCATGGAAATACACGGGTTAAAGAGAAAAAACAACTTTCATTCCTCTAATTAGGACCTACAGTGTACTATTGACATTTTAAAGTACCTAGGTAATTGATTCGGTGCCCGGTTAACTTAGTCGGTAGAGCATTAGGCTTTTAACCTAGGGGTCCTGGATTCTGTAATAGAATAATGGGTAGACGCACTGGCTTTGTATAATATTCTATTACAAATATCTAGGTAGAACTTACATCGTTAAAAATTATCAAATTCTCAAAATTGAGGACAAATAATATTAATTGAATGCGTGCCTCGAAAAACGATATATGTTACAAATTTTTCAGACCGTTTTATTTTCAAGTAAGACCGATTTCCAAATTTCTAACACAGATAATTTTTTTGAGACATTCATTCAATTGTTAAAAATCCTTCGTCTAATCATATAATGAAAGGATACGGTTTGATATTAGAACAGAAAAACAACACAAACTTAAGATAAATATGTAGTTACAAATACTAACAAATAACATGAAAGTTATAGGGGAAATTTGCTTAGGAGAAAACTAACAAAATAAAAGTGGAATCTTAAAATGAAATAAATATATTCCTCTATCAATATTCCTTTATAATTTCTAGTGGCGTATTGACTACAAAACGTAAAACGATAATTATCCATATCAAAATGAAACTAGTGAAGTAAACCAAAAAAACATTGCCAAATCGAACAATAAAATTCTAATCAATATGACTAAAAATAAACTTAACAATAAAGGAGATACCAAATTGAAAAAATAACATTTAGTGGAAAAGAAAAGAAAAATATAATTTACAATTTTTAATAGGTAAATAATTGTGATACAATATTACTTCCGATAATTTTAGTATTAAGTTCGGAAGTATTTTTTCTTTGCTCATCTCTGATAAAAATTGTAATGTAGTAAAATATAATCACCAGAATAAACCTGGGACACATAATTTCGAGAGCAGGGCTTAACAATTATTGTATACAAGTAAAGTAACCCTCGTAAAATTCAGGAATAGGTCAACAAACTAACAACACTAGCATTTTCTTTGTAACCAAAAAATCTATTATGTACAATCTTAAAATATATCTTTGAAATTAAAAATATAATGGTTTCTTTAAAATAAAAATGGTTCTACATTTTTCAGTCAAATGGTCCGTTGCAAAATAATGTAAAGCACTATTAATATGTCACTGAAAATAAATCATGCCCTCTTTACAAGATAATCACAATTCACTGTAAGCATAGGCATAGATGTTTCTAAGGCAATCTTCAATAATTATTATCAAATGAAATAATTATTAAATAATTATTTCATTTGATTTAAAGGCAGGTTATTTCAAAGACAAATACAAGTCAGGGCTTGACCATTAAGCATCTAAAAAATAAAAAAGTTGGACAGAAGAAGAGAAAAAGACAATAATATCATTCAATCGAAGAGCTTTTAGTTGAAATGAGGCTAAATTTGTTTAAAGTTCAATTTTTTCTGTATTTTTTTTAAACAATTATTTTTCACAGCCTTTTTTATTTCATAGTCCCTGAAACAGGAACTAGACGCTTGTGATCTGTGTTCTAGCTTACCCATCCCGTAGTATGCCTCACCTTAGATGAGCGAGAAGGACAAAATACTTCCCATTTACGTACTGGGTCAACACGAGCGCACCGGAAGGTACGTATCGGAAGGTAAAGCAACTGTAACCAAATATATAATACAATTTTTTGTCGGCTCGGGGATCGAACCCGAACCCTTCCGCATGGCAAGGAGTGCTTAGCCACTGAGCTAATCGCACGATCTGACTTATACTATGTCTATCCCGGTAGCTCAGTGGTAAAGGCGGCACTCTGTGAATCCAGAGGTCGCGGGTGCGAAACCAGCCTGGACATGACAAGATATCCTCCCATTTGTGATTTTTACCACGTAATAATATGTCTTGGGCTTACTGCTGGAATATTGGGACTTAATAGTCCTAATTGGGCAGTATGAATAAGGCGATATTATTATTGTCTTTACTTTATTATTTATTTTATTTGGTTCACCACCAAGCATTGATAGTGGATGAGCTTCAATCGCTAGACTTGTAATGTACACAAGCAAGCGCATGAACCCAGTCAATGCTTGGACTTTTTCCTCATTTCTTAAGTGACAACATAATGATAACACTCTGAGGGTTAGGAGGCAGAATATGCTTTGAGCATTAACCTCGTCTTCACAAAAGAGTATTATTATTACAATATGGTCTTGATATTTAACTTATGTCCAGATGAAAATTTGAACGAGCTAAATTTCACATTTTGAACGCGGCGCCGTAAAAATTCAAATATGGATTTAAGTTGGTCTTTTTGAAAAGTATCAAATAACTACTTTACCGTTAAAAGTGTTAAGTAAAAATTTCAGGTTTCTTTATGGAGCTACAACCAAACAGTAAGTGGGTTTTCTTTGAATGTATAGGTTCATTGTTTGGTTGTTGTTTTATTTAATCTCCTAATTTAAGGTATTTTAGGTAAAGAAATACTAATAACTAATTCCAAATATTATTCTGAATACCTTGTTCAGCCACATAGATGATATCGGACCAGCTCATGTGTTTGGTCCGCCTCCAAAATTTGGACAGCGCAGAATTGAACTGGTCGTAGAAATTCTCCTCGGAGTTGAACTTCAAGACTTTGGCCACGTACTGGAGGAACGTGAGAGATGTGGATTCTAGCTGCTTGCGGTAGAGCTCACACTGGGATTTCTCCTCACTCCCGTGGGCTGGACTGCTGGAGTCGGCAAAGCAGAGGGAACCACTGTCGGAGCTGTTGGAAAGGGAGTTTTCAGCGCAGTAGGATTTCTTCCACGTGTTGATGTGATTCTGTTTGGGCGCCACGTTGTTATTGTTGCTATCGATCAAATCTTTTGAAGAGCTGAAAGAGAAATTGGATTGATTTTGGAAAAAAAAGTACACGAAAAGTGAGAGAAAAAGAAAACTTTGGATAGGATATCTTCTCAACGTCAACACACAACATTTAACATTGTTTTGACACACGTTATTACAATCTCAGTGAAAGGAATACATTATCACTCATCTGTCTTATTCATCTGACTCTACCCTTGCTAGTGAAAATACCTGCTCTGTAGCACTTGATTTTGTTCAAATATTTGCAAGCTTTTTTCTAGTATCAGTTTTTAAAAGAGTAGAGGATAAGTGGTGTGATTTAACCCTGGATGTTGACATAGCAAACAGGGTAAACTAATTTTGGTTTTGAGAAATCTTTTGCAATGTGGAGTACAGCTATGAAGATAATAAAAATCTTGCATTAAGCTTCTAACTTATCGAACCAATATAGGTGAATTTTCGCCAATGCAAAGACTTCAGGCCATGGGTAATAAAGCCAGTGATGTGGGGCTTGACCTTTTAATACAACCCTAGATCAATTAAGTAAATGCGATCTTTTTACTATTTAGGATTTAATTTTAAGGATTTTTTTATTATTTGTATTTAAATCTAGTTAAGGATTTTTTTATTTATATTATAACCGCGATATTGTTTAAATGGATGCGATATCCGTAAATTCAACAAACAAAAAAAATAATAATAAGAATAACTCACGTGGCTATCAGCCGCGCCGTGAACACGAGCTGTGGGTTGCGCAGCAGCACAAACTGGTTCAGCTTCATGCGGTGCAGCTCCGCCAGGATGAAGTCCGCATTGTACAGATCAGCAGCGCTGACTGAGCTCTGCTGGTTCTTGTTGAAGCGCAAGTACTTCATGAGGTTCACATGGAGCAGCAGGCTTGCGACTCCTTGAAGAACAAGGTGCTGACGAGATCATTGAGTTCCGCTTCACTGAGATCCGAGGAATCGTTGCTGAGGCTGAGATTAGAAGTTAGGGAATCCTCTGTGTTCATTTGAGAACCGCTTTGGTTGCTAAAAGTTGAGTTATTGACTTGTGGTGAAACACTTTGGTTACCCAATGTTGGATTCTCAACTTGTGACAAAACGCTTTGGTTGCTGAAAATCAAGTTTTTGACATGTGGTGATAAACTTTGGTTCCCGAAAGTCGAGCTCTCCACTTGTGGTGAAACACTTTGGTTGATGAAACTCGAGTTTTCAACTTGTGGTGAAATACTTTGGTTGCTGAAACTCGAGCTTTTGTCAAGTGGTGACATCCTTTGGTTGATGGTTGAAGTTTGAACAGTTGACAGAGGTGACTGGTTGATGGTTGACTTTTGAACATGTGATTCCAACATTGTGCTTTCAATGCCTGCATAGGATGTGTGCGCAGTTTCTGAATAGCAACATTGTTGGGTCGTTTCCAGTGTATTGTTTGGTTGTAAAATATTTTGGTGGACAAGGGTTGAATCTTCAACTGTTGATTGTGATACTATTTTTGCACTGCTCCCATAGAGAGGTTTTTGTTTTATGCTCTGTGGGTAGCACGTTGTCTGTGCAAAACCATCCTCGAGACTTTTGGTAATGTAGGGATATTGTTGGTGATTGGATATCATGTGTTCATTATTGTTCAGAGTAGCAATAGCTGTATCTGTATTATGTCCTACATTACACAAAAACTGGTTTCTTTCTTCCAAATAGCCATTTTGTGTGTTAGTACTCGTGGAAAGACATTCGTGTTCATTGTTTACTTTGTCTATATCAACAAGTCCGTCATACAAGTCAAGGGTGGGAAATTCATGGGCTGGTTCTTTTTGAATTATACTTGGATTTGACATGGTTACAGTTTCTTTGTACATATTGTCAATGAGATCAGTATTATTTATCTTTGGTGTTTGATCAGTCTTTTTGGTACCTTGGTCTTCGTGCTGACCATTAGTTTTAGCTAAGTTTGCATCAATAACTTGATGCATCGGCTCAACATCATTAAGTATACTCTCATATTTTTCTTTTGCTTGCTCCTGTTTGTTTTCAAGATTTTTTCGAACAAGGTTGTTGATTTCATTCAGGTCTAGTTTCAATTTTCTCTTGCTGTAGTAATTTATATACTTTGCAAGAAGCTTTTCATTGCACAATGTTGGAGATAGCCGCTGTGAGTTGCTTTGGGTTGGTTCATTGTTATCCTCAATGAAACAGTTGTCTCTCTTGTCGTCAGAACTAGATGGTGTGTTGTTGGTAGCACTACCTGTACAAGACATATTTTTGTGGTTTTCATCATCTTTAACATCATTTGTTTCTTCAGAACTATTTCTGCTGATTTCTACATGGTGAGATGTTTTGTATACAGAACTAATCAAGCAAGTATTATTGTCGTGGGACATAATTTTATTATTTTGATTTTCTTTCACTTCTTTTGTAGTCTTTTTTTCAGTTGTATGATTCTCTGCTCGTTTATTTTTTTCTTTATTATTTTGGTCTTGCTCTCTTTCTAATTTTAACTTTTCTTTCGTCATTTTCTCTTTTTCTGAATTTGTACTTTGTCCAAAGGTTACAATATTTTCCTCAAGGTTTATGTTGTTTTCCATGGATATTTCATTATTTAAACTTATGGTCTCTTCCAATTTAGTATTTTTCTTTGAACATTTTTTGTGTTTTAACAGTGGTTGTTTTTCAAATCTTTGTTTCTCTCCAATTGGAGAATCTTCTTCTAAATTTTTGCAAAGTGTTTTATTCTTAGAGATTATGCACTCTGTTTTGCTGTCTTTAGTTTCATTCACAGAAGTCATCTGAGCTACCAAGACTTTCTTGGTTTTTCGTTTCTTAGAATGTCTCCGTCCTTGACATTTTCTAGTGGAAGTGGTATTTTTTAAATCAGTGATATTTTTAGAATCAGAGGTAGCATCAGAATCAATAATTATACTCTTTGATTTTTTGATATCATTTGAATATGTAGTATCCTTAGAATTAGTTGTATCATTAGATTCTATGGTATCTTTGGAATTATTGTCTCTTTGAATTCCGTAGTATACATTGAATCTGGAGAATCCTTAGAATTGGTTATAATTTTAAATTCTGAGACACCATCTGAATCTGTAATGACTTTTACATTAGTTGTGTCTTTGGGTTCTGTGGTATCTTTAGAGTTGGTTATAATTTTGGATTTGGTATTATCATTTGAATCTATGATATCCTTTGAATTGGTTATTTCTTTGGATTCTGTAAGATCATTTGAATCTGAGATATCTTTAGCATTGGTTGTGTCTTTGGATTCTTCACAGTTGGTTATAATTTTGGGTTCTGTATTATCATTTGAAATTATGGTATCTTTGGAATTGGTTATATCTTTGAATTCTGTAATATTATTTGAATCTGAGATATCCTTAGCATTTATAGTTTTGGATTCTGTGATATCTTCACAGTTAGTTATAATTTTGGATTCTGTACTATCATTTGAATCTATGATATCCTTAGAATTAGTTATATCTTTGGATTCTGTGGTATCTTTAAAATTAATTGTATCTTTGGATTCTATAATATACATTGAATCGGTGGTATTTATAAAATCAAGTACACCTTTTGATTCTATGGTTCCTTCGGATTCTGTGGTACCTTTGAATCTCAAGATATTTTCTGGTATTGTGGCATCCTCAGAATCTGTAAAATCTTTAGATTCTGAGGAATCTTTTGAGTCCATGGTGTCTTTACAATCATTGATATATTTGGATTCTGTGGTCTCTTTAAATTCCGTGGTGTCTAGAGCTATGATACTTGAGCAGGAACCATTGCTGCTCATACTCCTGGAATGGTTGAGATAAAATCTTTAATTTGAGATTTAACAAAATAACATGATCAAAAACGTACATCTAAATCATCATTATAATAATAATATCACCTTTTTTATACTATTTATACTCCCGATTAAGACTATGAAGTCCCATTATTCCAGTAATAAGCCCAAGACGTATTATTATGTATAAGATAAACATGTCATGTCCCTTTTTGATTGGATTGATTGGACACGTGACCAGGCGCGGCCGGAGTTTAGGAGCTGCGGAACTGCAGCACCCCCAGACGAAAAAGAAAAGGAGAGAATTTGTCAAATCCACTTTGTATTCAGAGAAAATCATTACAGATTGCTGGAATAATTAATTTATAATTATAATGATTGGCATAGCCGACCTCCGTGGCTCAGTGGTTAAGAGCATTCGTGGCTGACCCGGAGGTTGCTGGTTCGAATCCCGGTCGGAGCGGAAATTTCTGACCGCACTTTTCCGTTTCCGGAATGGCATGGATGTAAAGATAAAGTTCCTTGAAGTAATGCGAAAGCAATTCCGGGGCACTCTTACCTCTAAAAAAAATGATTGGCATGCTAAACAAACTCAAACTTGTTAGGTACTAAAAGAGCGAGTCAATGAGTCCCATTTTAGTCCAGTTTATGTGGCAGCACCCCCCAAAAAGTTTCCCGCCGGCCGCGTCTGCACGTGACATCTTTTTTGGAGCACTTCAAATGCTTGTGATGTGTATAAAATTTAATATAAAGGTTTTTTTCTGTCTTGCCCCCATTGTAAGCAGTGACTTGCTTAATTTGCTTTTCCATTATTGATACTGTTAAAATATAAGAAAAATATTGAATCAGTATTTTAATAACAACTATAAAATCTAATGTGTATTGAAAACACATTAAAAACTGCCCTTAGAGAAAAATATTTTTACTTTCTTTATCTTATAGTAAGGAAAGTATTGTATTTTTAAATATTCTTACCTCTGGGAAGCTATTCCATGTTGAATGGTGGCTGCGTCAATGTTCAACTGAACCTGATGAGGGACTGGGCCTCCGTTAATGATTTTACGTCGAATGTAATTGATCACACCCAAGGCCAATACCTTCCAATGGCAAGGATCCGTGTGATGAATTTTATCCACTATATCTTTGGTGAGGACATCCCTAATATGCATTTCACAGGCACTTGCTCAGGGTTGTGCACTCCAGGTAGAGTTCCGAAGGGGAGAATATTGAGAAGTCAATACTCTTCATAGACTTCTTGGCCTTTTTGCTAGGTCCAGCTGGATTGAGAACAAAAATATTTTTGGTAATATTAGATGCATTTGGAAAAAAAATGAAAAATGCAAAAAAGGAGGAAAGTGACGAAAAGGAATAGAAATGGATTTAAATCATCTTGTACTGTAATACAATGGTAGAAGATAGAACCATTTGGAGACAGAATGTCTGAAGATTAATATAGCAACCTTCTGAATTTGGTCAAAATTATCTTAATAGGGGGAAAATAAAGAAAAATCTATTTTAAAAAATAGAGAGGAATAAAATATTTTTTAGAGTTATTATTACCTTTATCTGAGATACTGGTAGAGATCTTACGCTTTTTGCTTGTTTTCACATCATTGCCAGGAACAGTTTTGTTTGGTGTCTTGCTTGTGGACGCTGCCTTCTGACACCTGTTGATTTTTTCACAGCTAAACAGTTTGTTGTTCACATCTTGTTTGATTTCTTTAACAGCAGACAAGTAGGATTTTAATTTTGAACTTGGAATGTTGTTTTTCATGCTGTCATATTTGGTAACATTTGACTTTGGGACAATGGCACAGTCATGAGTTCCATAGAAAAAAACTTTGAACTTGTTGCTGCCGATTATTTCTATTATCTTGGCAGGCCATATTGGGTAACTCTTCATTTTGGCAAAGACTCTATCATTGAGATTGAAGTTTTGTACATTTTTTGATTTTCCACTCATGTTTCAACAGAAGTGGATCCATGCAAGGTTTCCTAGAACTGAGAGAAATCATAAAAAATTAAGTGGTATACAATAATTATTAGATAATATTTAAAACAAGGTCTCATCTTCTCTTTTCATTGGAAGCATTGATAATATGCTTTAGCATTGCCTCTTTGAGTGGCAATGCAAAACTTAAGTTAAGGTGGTAAAGAAAATAACCTTTTACCAAAAGTACATCAAATTGAATAGAATAGATAAATAATTGAATGGATAAATGACATGCTGGTTGTGTCTCTCGAATTTTGTTTAAATATTCCTCCTTTTATAATACACTCATCATTAGAATGAACTGGATACTTTTTTTGGTGATTAAAATTTTCTAGGTATTTTTCTTTTGATAGAAAAGTAACAGTATGGAGATTAATACTAAACAGAAAAAGCATCTTTAACTAATTCAATCATTTTCCTAAAACAAAGTGTATGATTTTTTTTTTTTTTTAAATTCATTTAATAAAACTTAGGTACCTGAAAAGTTAAACATGTGTCTTCTGTTCAATATTAATCTACATACTGTTTGTTTTCTACCAAAGCAATAATTGAAAATTTCAACTACAAACTTAACATATATTCAAATAGAAAAACATCAAGTGTCCAGTTAATTCTGCCACTAAGTATATATAAAGATGTCCAAACTAAAGTATGGCGGTTAAGCAACGTCCAGTGAGGTGAAAACTTTGTGATGCTGCCATTCTAGCCCAACCCAATTGGTTGAGGTTCATGTGGGTAGCAGGTTTGTAAGTTTCCTGCAAATACTGTAATCTTGTAAACAGCCCAAATTCTCAGGATGGTTGATCACACATAGAAATATGCGGTTCAGGACAAGCCAACTTTCCACTTAAGTTGGCTAAAGACCCCATCACTCCCCCCAGCTGTGGCCATGCTGGTTACAACAACAACAAAAACAGAAAAAGAACTGGTGTATTCAACATGCCATTGGCATTGACAATTTTTATGAACTAATGCACCAACAGGAAAATCTGTCACTCATTTTGGTCAACAATGAAAAATTGCAGACTTTATTTTGATAGTAAATAAAACTGACCAAGCACATATGCCAAAAAATTCTTTTATAGAAATTTCAAATATGTGTCTATCTTACTATGATACATTGTGTTGTTGTAGCCAGCTTGGCTACAGCTGGAGGGGGGAGTGATGGTCTCCAGCCAACTTTATTTCAAAGTTGGCTAGTCCTGAACCACATATTTCTATGTGTGATCAACCATCATGAGGACTTGGACTTTTCTTTATAAGCCATTATAGTTCATTATACCCTTAGGAAACTCCAAGCTAGCCTTGTAAGGGTTGGCTAGTCTCCTCTAACAAGACACTGGTCTTCTCCCTGTTTAACGTCCCCCAGCCACTTGTGTATTGCCTGTTTCTAATACCACAGCCCAATGGGTAGCATATCAAAATTTTCATGAAAATCAATGCCCCCAAAACCACCATCTGGTAGCCTGAATTATACAGAGTGAACGAAGAGTCCCAGGACGGACTTTTATCTTTAGAACAGCTGAAAATAAAGAATCATGGACTTTTCTTGGGTTATAAGTGTTAAAACCCATTGTGTGATACACCAAATAAGTGTACTTTTTCATGTTAAATGACTTGGTAGAATTGGTTTTTCCAAATTTTACATGTCCGGTCCTGCAGCTAGTGTCCGAGTGAGATTTTCAGAATACAACAGTTTGATCACAAGCTGTATGAGCAGATGTGTTCATTATGGAAAAACCAATGCTACCACATGATTTATTATTTAAAACTACACTGATTTAATTAATCACATTCTGGGTTTTCACACTTTTATTCCAAAGAAAATTCCATGATTCCGCAGGGTTGATCAAAGATTTGTTTGTTCAAAGTATTGAGTGATGGGTCAGTTATGTGTAGAATTTTATGCAGATTTTGAATATCAAATAATAAATAGGGAGTTTTATTTAAAAATCGAGTTGATGCCTGTTTCACTACTTTTGGGACACCCTGTAGAAATATTTCAATTCCACCAAAAAATGGACAATCTTGTGATAGAATTCATTCCAAAAAATTGAGTTTCTATCTTGAGCTGTTAAAAAGATAATAATCCGTCTTGTAGAACAAGGCATCGCCATCATCCACCAGTACAGCCATGCTTCAGCATTTTCTTTGACAAACACCTTTAAATTCCTAGGATAGTGGCCAGTAACTTAATATAAATAATATTTATCTCTCTCACTATTTAGTCTCTTCAGTTCTGTGTTTGAGCATGATATGTTAGTGTTTGTGTTATTTCAGTTGAGTCCAATCAATTCGCAAACAGCTAGGGGAAGATATAATCCCAACACCCAAAAAAACAGCTACAATTTTAATAATTAATATAAGGCTCTAACAAATAAGTTAACTGCAAAATTGTTAATCAAAGTTGGGCCTACATTAGATTTCCTGGTCTATTATGATCTTTTGGAGATAATAGAGCCTTTGATGAGTAATTGAATTGATAAGATAATATGCACAAGTGAAACAAGAGAAGCTAACAATATGAGGCTGAGAAATTGCTTACAAAATAGGGTGGTTCACACTTGAAAATGAATTTACATAACAATAGACTGTAAATAGATCAGTTTAAGTTCACTGATGTTCATTTTAAATGCTCATTTGAATATCCAAAGTAAAGAAGAATTTCCCGAGTCAATAGCTCAAGGTTTAGGCAGATACATACCATGGAGATATACTCACTGTTTGTATAGGATTTCAATCCTATGAACTATGAACTCTGACTTAGAAACACGGAATAATGTTTACTTAAGGAATAAGTAAATTTAATTATGTAATAGGATCAATAGTCATTTCGAAAAATGATTTTTCGAGGACTAGGATCATTATGGTTAATGGTTCTGAATTATTTTTTTACCAGATCTAGAATTTCGCACAATTTATTTGCTGACAGATAAGAAATCCGATTGATAATTAAAATATTTTGAATTTTGGCGCTATATTTTGAACTGCCATAGACTGCCACGTTGAACTTCCTTGTTTCTATGGCAACGCTAACACCAAACAACTGCTTTACGTAAACAAATGCCGAGGGCTAATCTATTTCATATTTAAATGATTATTTAGTTCTTTTGAGTGTAATATTCTACATATTCTGGTTCCAGAATATTTGATCCCAGCATCTATCTGTTAACCTTTTATTCTGTTGACCAGAGCCCCTGAAACGAGTAAAATTGAGGTTCCTGTTCACAAGAGACTTTTCTAATCTGGCAAAGAAAATGTAATTAGATTGAAGCAATGTACCAAGATTAATATGGTATTTGCTTGTTCAAAGATGAGCTCCAATTCTTAAGAATCCCCCAACTGAATGAGCCAAATTGTTAATACTCCCTGATGTGAAAATGGTGCAATCCTCTTTGATATATGAGGTACTGCTGTATCTTCATTATTATTATTTTTCTCTTTTTGTCACTGTTGAGGTTGTTGTAAACATTTACAAGATTACAGTATTTCCGTTTGACCATGGGATTTTGCTGACAGAAATATTAATCTATTTGTTCTTGGTGTTGCTAGAATATATGAGAATATTTTTTGGTAGGAAAGGTAACTTGACAAGAAAGGAAAACAGTATTGTGGTTTCAATAATTATGACACTACCATCTGCTCTGGGTATGCTGTATATTTTACTGTGGCAATCTTATGTATTGAGATTGGAGGTCATAATGTGCTCCATTCAGTTATTTTTCCAATTTATTGAATTTGTTTGCAGTGTTTTATGTTTTACAAGTTTCTTTGTGAAAGCTGAAGAATATTAATAGCACCAGGATGCTGAAGGAAATGAGCATTGATTTTAGAGCTGGTAGAAATGCTTAAAAAGCAAACTCATTGAGGATAGCTAAGGCCACCTTAGAATAACTTGTCAAGGAAAAATGCTTACTATAGACAAAGCACATTAGAACCTCAGATACCTCCTAAAATTTTGAATGAATTGGCTCATAACATAACAAATGAGGCACTTTTCTACAACAAAATTTGAATAATGTAATATTCAAGATAAGATCAAAAAATTGAATCTGAATGAATTTGGTTTTAAATAAGTGAAACATCATTAGCATGGACTTCTAAAACTGTTTTGGTATATAAAAGAAAATATCTAAGTATCACTTACAGAGTTTTATTGAATTATTATATGACTGAGTTATTAATATTGTGTAAAATAAAAAAATGTGAAAACAAGTAAAATGCATTTTGTATTACATTTAAAAAAAAATTCACAGTTTATTTCTTCATGGATCTAAGCTGAAAGTCAGATCAACACTGAATATGATCAAAGTCATGGTATACAGGTCACCTTAGTCTAGGTCCTCATCATCAAACAAATCTCCAAAATCTGAAACAACAAAATTCAATTTAAGTACATTAGAATAAACACATTAACATCAGTTAAATTTGTACATGAAACCAGATTATTCCATTGTGATATAACCATGCAGTTGAAAGTGACATTAAACCCAAATTAAAAAAAGAAAACAGATTATTTTAAGGTGGAGGATCTGCATATTAATTATTATTTTTTATTCTTTTACTTATTAACAGGGTTAACCCATGTTTAATTTCTTTTTAAGGAATTTAATGCACTCTGATTTAACCTAAATGGAGGTGGTGGGGAAAATTATTGTTCTATTTTTACTTTAAAACACTTTTTTAATGCTATTAAAGTTCATGAATATGTTGGTACTAAAGAAATATCTGATATGGGTGAGACATAAATAATTGGCTATCATCTTGGGACCAAAATTCTCAAATCCATATAATTTAGATTTTTTGCATCTTGACCTCACACAAACTGTGTATGTGATTTGGGTAGTTAACATTTGAAAGTAATGTAAAATCTCAAAATAAATAAATAAAGAAAAAATAAAGCTATAGGAATACTGCTCAAGTCCTGATGGAATTTTAGTAGAAAATTTTAACACTGACATTAGGTTTAAATGGGAGATAGGTATTTCATTGTTTTATTTAACAAACAAAAAAAATGAAATTATTAAAAGAAATTCCAATTTCAAAATAAACATCAGAAGTTAGCAAAATGTTAATAAGCCCCCTATTATTATTATTTATTTTTTAAATGAGACTGTTAGACTCCATGGCGAAATGGTTGTGACTACTGCCTGTAGTCCAAAGACTCAAGTTTGATGCCCGGTTGGGGGAGACTTTTCAAAGAAAATTCTATTTCCTCCAAACATGTGATTCTGGCATTTCCCGTCCTACTCAGGCTAGGTAAGGTTAATGTGGGTAGCTGGTACAATTCCCAGCGAATAGAGGGTAACACCCCCATATTGATCAGTTAAAACCAAATAGAATTGTTGGCAGTAGGAAGGGCATCAAGCCACAAAAAAATGTGCTCCACCCTACCAAACTCAACCATGAGGTTGAATAGTGCTGCCCCAATAGGAACATAAGCTAATATGGGATAAAGGCAAGGGTACATACTGTTGCTGTTTGGAAATTTTGTGACAGTATAGATGGAAATAAAAAATGTCAAGTTATTGAGTGAGCCACAACTTTGTGCATTTCTTTGTAAATATGATTGTAAAAAGGGTTACAACAACACTAAAATTGTATAAATGTTTTCTTATTCTATCCATTTTCACATATGAATATTTTTAACTTTAAAAATTACCAAGTCTAACCAACCTTAATAATAATACTTACTGTTGAAGAAATCATTATGAACTGCCTTTTCATTTGCTGCCAAGTCCATTAGCAATGTGTCTGAGCCCCTAGCCTGAAATTATCCAATTAGAATTTTGTTAACTGCTGACTGGTTTACAAAGTCTCTGACTAGATACTTCCAGAGAGTTTTCCCTCCTTTCTTTATTTGAACAATAATGAGAATTGCTAACAAAAAACAATAGACCTTATTTAAGCTTTGTCATTAGGACTTGGAAATCCATCAATCTAGGAGTTGATTTAGAGCAGGTTTTATAAGTGAAGGAGAATTAATGTATAGGTTGGTATTCAAACCAATGGATCTCCCCACATTGCCTGGATTATGAGAGCCTCATCAAATCAAGTTTACCAAAGTAGGTATTCTAATATTTTGGATTACTAAATTAGCCTCAACTATTCAAGATTTGGATTAGGTTACCTGAAAATATGGATTACTCGCTTAGCCTTGTTTGATTATCCTGGCCTACAATAAATTTATGTATAATATGATACAGAACCAACAATAGTGAGGTCTCTCTAGAGATGGGTAATACCAAGTATTTCATAGAACTGGTACTTCAGTAATCAATTACATAAAAGTACAGAGTATTAAGTACAGAGTATACATAAAAGTACCCAATTGCTTTTGTACTTGATTTTTGAGGTTCTGAGAGCGATTTTAAACTTTGTTGATCCTACAAGGACTAGTGCATTTAACAAGCCATCAACACTGGATAGGAAGCCACATATTACTCACCTCCTCACACTCCAGATAGGGCCCCACCCCTTCCGGAAACATCTCGTCAACCACCAGTGAGGGTTTCATTGTGTTGGAAGCCCACGGCGATTCTTCCACCTTCAACTTTTTGCAAGACACTATAGCTAATTGCTTTGCCCTGACGTAGAAAACTGGCTGACTAACTGATTTCTCAAAAATTTTAAGCTTGCCTTAGAGGGCAGTCATGGAAAATGCTCTCTTTTATAACACTGTACTTAAATTTTAAAGTATTTCTATTAAAGTATCATATAAAAAGTCCAAAAAGTTTGAATATGAATAGTAGTATTCTTGAAAGTTAAATTACTTTGCAAAATTTTGAAAAATCGCGGGGACCTAGAATGTATTCTATTTGAGCTGCCATGAAACTGCCAGAAAGATTCGTTCACATGCTTCAATTTCGTTCGATAAATACAGAAAATAAACAAGTAGATTTTTTCAACGGCATGGTGATATTAATTGTACACGCTATGGTGATATCACGACGGGGTTTTTACCATTCATTCGAGGGAAACTCACAAACCAGCTACTCAAATAACCCTCACTCAGCCTGAATAGCCAGCATTACGAAGGTTCAAATTTGGATGGTCACTAGGCCGGAGTGAAACAGGGGGGTAAAAAAATAATTTTGGAATTTGAAAACGCCTAATATGTCAAAAGTTGTGATTTTGTGAGTAGATCAATCCCTGAAAGTTTCAAAAAATAAAAAAATGATCTTGAGTCTCCACATTGAGCTTAAAGTTTTTGCTATTTTTGAGTATGCAATTTGAAGGGGCATCATCGGTTTTTGCACTTGAAGCACGTCTAACATGAAAAGTGTTCATTATACAAAAAAAGATAATGAATAAAATTATGTTGTAAACAATTTTTTCTATATTTTAGTTCCTTGAAACTTCTCTCTATGATGTACTATCAATGAGCTAGAACATAAACAATTGTAACTCTAGCAGAAACTTCGGAAAATGATAATAATATGGTAGGTTATTAGTCCATATAATAGGTGCTGGTACAACTCAGGCCTACTTTTTTCAGGATAAAAGATTTACGTTGTTATCTAAGTATATTTAGTTGGTTATTTAAGACATCTTCCTACATTATACGAGTACAAGTAACATGTATGTATATAAAATCTATGTAAACTGTGCGCGAAAATAAATTTAATGCTTACTGACATTTTCTCGCTTGTTCTTGTCCGGTCTCGTCTCCAATTTGTAGCTTTGTAATTAAAGCAGTACAAAACTGAGTTTTCAGATCTTTCTTTCTATGTGAAAATGATTGTTCAAATTAATTTGTGCATTCGTTAGAAATTAACTACGTATATTAGGGATCAAATTTTTCTAGGTTGACTTGGTTGTTTAAATAAAATAACTAAATAATTTTTGTATGAAGTGAAATACCCAATACCCATATCATGTCAGTATTACCTAAGAATAATATTCGTTTTGATTGATAGTTAATATTACATGTATTAAATCTTTTAATTATAACTTTAAATTGTTTTTTTTTTTTTTAATTTGCAGCCGCCCTACTGAAAGTTTTTAATATTTGGCCCTCTTTTCCTACAGAGCGTTATTGAGGCACTTCATGTAAAAGATATAACTTCTTGCTAATTACACAATGAAAGTGATTGCCCCGTCGCGTTTTTAAATTAAAAAAAAAAAATAGCTCAGAAAGGCCCATGCATTTATTTAAAATGATTAAGAAATGTTCTTTCTTGTCTATACAATACAAAAAACTTATGTTTGATGTGATACAGAGAAACACGTATTTCGCTTACTTTGAAAATACTCTTCTCGCAAACTGACCAAGTAGCTTGATCGATAAGGTTGCGGATTTGTAACCTAGAGGTCGGTGGTTCATGTCCAGTTTCAGCGTAGAATTAGTAAAGCGAGTTTGAGTAGTTGTGATATCACGAAATTGATTAACACAAATATGATAACTTTTCAACTTGTGCTTCTTGCAATGCTAAGGTGCACTTTTAGTCAAGTGGTTAACGCGCTAGTCTGGTGAACCAGGTAGCGTAGGGATCCGTTGGTTCGAATCCCACCCAGTGAATGAACTTTTCCTCATTAATTTGTGTTTGTGACCACATAATAATAAGACTCTGAGGGTTAGGTGGTAGAAAATGCTTTGAGCACTAACCTCGCCCGGTGATAGTGTGTTATTATAATTAAGGATTCGCGCTCTATTGTGCGAGAACAAGCATTGGGTAGAATTTTAAAATCCCGCAAGCTTCATAAAGATAATGTGAACGATGGTAGCCAGACAATGGAGGAATGATTCAGCACTCCTACCACTGTCTTTACAAGGAGTCTATTAATTGACAAGGACCCCCCGAACCAAGCCAATGCTGGTCTACTCCCTGTTTATAGTCACCCAGCCAGACTGCTGGTCTCCTCTATATTTTAAGTCCCCCAGCCCCAATTGTCTCCTCATAATTTTGAAGCTGATGACTACTTCAACCTCATATATCAGTTGGGAAAATCCACTGTATCCAGCTGCCACCTTGAACCTGACTGATGAGGAAATTATATGCCTCATCCGATCCCAAACGGAGTTCGATGCTCTCAAACTCCCATGCCAGCAGCCACACTCAAGCTGTGGAAAGGCGTATCAGGCTGGTAATGGTAACTGAGCCATCACAATCTGTTTGTGGCGAAGTTGCCCGAGACCGATTTATACGTGCTCGACAAAAGAGCCTTAAAAATATTCCTGTGTGTAGCACATAAAAGATTTTTTTGGTAATACATAAAATGAATGATTATCATTTGAAAATATAAAACCTTTGATCTATAATTTAGTACTTTTCATTGTTTGTTCTTTCTGGTAATGTCTTTAATACATATGATACTCGTTATCATATAAGATAATAATAATTTTATGATTTTTTAGAAACGGAGTGTCCCAAAAATTATAATTTTCATAAGTTTTCAACAAGAGTCATAACTATTAGTGTTCTATCTCTTTAACTGTACATCATAGAGAGACGTTTTATGATACTAAATGATACAGAAAATTGTTCTCAATACAATTTAATACAATACTTTTTTTGTAAAATGAAAACTTTTCATGTCAGAGGTCAATAAAGTGTAAAAAACTATGTTGCCCCTTCAAATTGCATACTTCAAAATATCAAAAACTTTAAGCTCAATGTGGAGACTCAAGATCATTTTTTTAATTTTTGAAACTTTCAGGGATTGATCTACTCACAAAATCACAACTTTTGACATATTAGGCGTTTTCAAATTCCAAAATTATTTTTTTCACTCCGGCCTAATGGTCACCCATCTAAGCTGGAGCCTGGACATTGCTTAATTTCAGTGACTGAATGAGAACTCCCGTCGTGATATGACCATGGCAGTTGAAAGCGACGTTAAACCCCACTTAAAAAAAAAAAAAGAATGAGAACTGGTGTATTCAATGTGCCTTCGACACTGATAAATATAAATAGATGTGAAACTACCCAGGTACCTACTTCCTACCTAACTCAGCCATACTGGGGCCGGGTTATCTGCTTAGATAACTATACTTACTACCTAACTCAGCCTGACTGGGGCCAGGTTATCTGCTTAGAGACCTTATTACTACCTAACTCAGCCTGACTGGGGCCGGGTTATCTGCTTAGATAACTATACTTACTACCTAACTCAGCCTGACTGGGGCCGGGTCATCTGCTGATTATTGCCTTTGGCAATCTCTTCCACCCAACCCATATGAATTTGGAGTAGTCACCTTAGTCTAGTGGTAGCATGCTCGACTTGCATGCCAGGTGACCCAGATCGGAATCCCGGCGGGGTCACAATTTCTCTCGTGCTGTATTTTGAATGTCGAGCCTAGACTTGTGAGAACAGCTAAGGTAGTTCTAGAGTGAACGGCTAGAAGCGGAATTACGACATTGATACTGGACGTTGATTATTGGTTGAAGGTTCCCATAATGTCGATGCTACCCATTAAAAAAATGGGAAATACTTAATACCACAAGTTAAGCAACGCCTAGTGAGGCTAGGACGTGGATGGGTGACGTGACGATTCAAATTCGAACCCTCGAGATGCTGGCTTTTCTCACTCACGCTGGGTGAGGTTAATTTGAGTAGCTTGTATGTGAGTTTCAAGCGAATGGAGGCTAAACCCCCGTTGTGATGTGACCATGCAGTTGAAAGCAACGTTAAACCCAAATGAAAAAATGAAATAAACTACAGAAATACATCAAATAAACACAACAAATTCTACCTTTATTATAATTTTAGTACACCGTTTGGGTAGCAAAATAATTTTCGAGATGTTGACATTAGCTTCTGAAACCTTTTCCTTTTTGCATCTAGCAATTTATAATCAGTTAATTCAACGCTATACCGTTTCTTACCTAACTACGAGTATATCACACAAAAAGGGTAGGTATAGGTATGTCTAAGCTGTTTCAATGTACAATTGGACATGGTGTGGACTGTAGACTAAGACAAAATATCAGAACTTCATCATTTTAATTTAATTTAAAAAAAAGTTTAGATAGAACATGGAGCTACCAAAATACAGTACCTGAAGAAACAAAATTAAACATTGATTTTACTCACAACCAATCAGTACTTTTTGTTTGCCAGTCACCGTGGCGTAATGGTTGTGACTATACTGCCTGAAGTCCAAAGACTCCGAGTTCGATTCCCGGTTGGACCAGACTTTTCAATAAAATTCTGTTCCCTCCAAAACAACTGAGGCTAGCATTTTCGGCCCTATCTATGCTGGGTGAGGTTTTAATGTGGGTAGCTCGTACGATTCCCAGCAAATGGAGGGTAAAATCAAATAGAATCAATGGACATGAAAGGAGCTTAGATATTGGATCGCGAAATCTAGGGCGGAATTAATAGACATTTTTGTAATACCTCTGTGCTAAGTCTAGATTTTGCAAATTTTAAATGGGGAAACTAATGTTTAGATCATGACTTAAAATCTAGAAATATTCTAATAATGTAGCCCCTAGATTTCGCGACAGAGGTATCCAAAGAGGTATTGCAAAAACGTCTATTGATTCCGCCTTGAGGGCGAAATTAATAGACAAATTCTATATCACAAGTCAGTGCTAAGCGTCGGTTTCCCTATCTTACACAGTACGCAATCCGTGATTTAGCACCACAGAGGTATAAAACACTTGACTCAGAGTTTATTCCAGTCGTTACTGGGTGCCATTCTTACATGGTCAAATGAGTGATATCAATGAAAAAAAAAAACTCTCGTTGCTCAAGAGTTCCTTGGCTCAGAGCTCGTGGCCTCAAAGCAGGAGGCCGAAAGTCTTGAGCGCGGCCTCAAAGCAGGAGGCCTCAGAGCAGGAGGCCGAAAGTCTTGAGTGCGGCCTCAGAGCAGGAGGCCGAAAGTCTTGAGCGCGGATTCCTCAGAGCAGGAGGCCGAAAGTCTTGAGCGCGGCCTCAAAGCAGGAGGCCTCAGAGCAGGAGGCCGAAAGTCTTGAGTGCGGCCTCAAAGCAGGAGGCCTCAGGGGCAGGAGGCCTCAAAGCAGGAGGCCGAAAGTCTTGAGTGCGGCCTCAGAGCAGGAGGCCTCAAAGCAGGAGGCCGAAAGTCTTGAGTGCGGCCTCAGAGCAGGAGGCCGAAAGTCTTGAGTGCGGCCTCAGAGCAGGAGGCCGAAAGTCTTGAGTGCGGCCTCAGAGCAGGAGGCCGAAAGTCTTGAGCGCGGCCTGTGCAGCCTCGGCCTTGGCGAGCTTCTTGTTGGGGCAGGAGACTAAGGGCTCATACTGGGTCCCGTTCACAGTCACCTGGGGAAGAGTCCGAATCAATGGAATTAAAAATAATAATGTATTCTTTACCACTGTCTTTACAAGGAGGTCTTGTAAAGACAGTGGTAGAAGTGCTGAGTCATTCCTCCACTGTCTGGCTACCATCGTTCACGATGACGCCACCCTATGATGATGAATAATGTATTTTTATTGAGTTTCTATATACAATTTGTACGTGCTCAACGTCAATTAAGATAAAACTATAATTAAGGGTTTAATTATTCATTTGGTCAACAATAGCTTCACAATACAATACATTAAGTACCAATGAGTAGTCATTGTGGCAGAGTGAGTTAGCGCGCTAGGCATTGCACACATGGTAACCTGGGTTCGATTCCCGGCGGGCGAGGATTTTTTCTGCTCTGTACTTGGATGTTCGGGGTCCACTCATACCTCGTGAGGAAAAATGAGTAGCTGCTTTAATGTGAAGCAGCGACCAGTGGCAGAATCTTAGGCAAAAAAATAATACAAGATATTGTAAATTAAAGTGGTAAAGTCCTATGATTCTGCGCTACCCACTAAAATTGTGACATAATAACACAAAGAAAAAGCATTATTATTATTTTATTATAATAATGTATTTTTATTGAGTTTCTACGAGTATATACAATTTGTACGTGCTCAACGTCAATTAAGGTAAAACTATAATTAAGGGCTTAATTATTCATTTGGTCAACAATAGCTTCACAATACAATACATTAAGTACCAACGATATTGAACAAATTACCTAAAAAGGAGAATAACTAATAATAAATACAACGAAATATTTAATTACAACTTGAGAACATAGAAAAGAAGAAGAAGCCCTACAGGTTCCTGAAAGTAAACCTAGTACTTATAGAGAGACCTATGATGTTATTTAATGCATAATTAACATCATTATTATTATTATTACTGCCTCACACGACGGACAGAAATTGAAAGATTCCTGTCATGCCGCATGCGTGATGAGGTGTAGCCCACTGCTTCAAAAAAGTTCTAACATCTGTCAAGAGGACGTATCCAAAGATGTGCCCGAAGAGGGATGACGTGTGGACGTATTTTTTTTTTTTAAGAAAGAAAAAAAGATGAGTGTTTCACAGCCTTTTTTATTTCGTAGCCATGAAACAGGAGCTACTGAAGACGCTTGTGGTCTGTATTGTAGCTTGCCCATCCCTCTGATGGGCGAGAAGTGACATAATACTTCCCATTTAGATGCTGAGGCAACACGAGCACACCGGACGGTATCCCTTACAATCAACTGTAACCAAATTGAGAATACAAATTCTTGTCGGTACTGGGGATCGAACCCGGGACCTTCCGCATGGCAAGCGAGTGCTTAACCACTGAGCTAATTGCGCGCTCAAATGGACTTAAGGAGATTTTGATGTGTCAGGAGGAGGACGTGTCCACACTCCACACGTCATCCTTATTCTGTCACGAAGTAGGATGCGGCCTGGTGACCACATCAATATCTCATTAAGTTCATAAGAAAAGCAAAAGTAATATATTTTTTTTTCTTTTAAACAAAAACGAAAACAATACTTCCGTTTCTCATATTAGAAATTATCAGGGAAGTAAAAGAATTATACAAACCTAGTAGGGTAGAAATCTAAGACAATCATATTGAGAGAGTAGCAAATATCAGATGCAATGGAATTGCATTTTGTCATTTCATCACGGGGGGTACAAAGTTGAACTTGCCACTATGGCTGGCATTTTCCAAAATATTATAGGCAACTTTGATGATTTGAATCTAGCTTTGGGTGAATAATTTTTGTTGGGAAAAAATGTATTTTTCAATCTTGTTTTAATCAGCTTCAATTTTTTTATTTTGATTTCGTGGAGTTACTAGTTTTTATCCAGAAGTTTGATTTTGTTTGACTAGACACAAGACGGGGCATTTTAATTCTTAATGTGTACACAAAATTCTGGATTAGATGTAAGGAATATTGCATGTTTTGTTTACACAAAACAAGTACTGAAATTGTGTCAGTTTTACAATATTTCCCAATTGAATCTTTTTTTTAACGTCGTGATTCAAGTTTGATACCTTTCATAATTGTAATTTTTGTTCAAATAGCCAATGTAGCTTAGAACCAGTCGAATGTAGATTGAGACTTTGCCAATAACTTTTTAACAACAGAACATTTTTATAAATTGTTGTTGTTGTAGCAGAGTGAGCCACGCTGAATTGCTCTGATGGTCTCTCAACTGGTTTCTACATTCAACACACACTGCTATAAAATTTTCACATGGCACATATCTTGTTTTGTTTCTATATTCTTGCAGTTACTTTCAGCATATACCTTGTTTTGATTTTGTAAACTTGAAAAAAAAGATTTGGAATACATGTTTTTATTTTGTTCTATATTATTGAAGACATTTTGGGCATAATATATTATTTTGATTCAGTTAACTTGAAGATACGATTGGGCCATAAGATTCTTTATTGTTGAAGATAGTTTGGGCATATATCTGGTTATGGTTCTATGTTAATGAATATAGTTTGGGCATCTTGTTTTGGTACTGAAATATAGAACTTGGTTTCGTAATACGTATTTAAGGGTTTTAAACTAATGAAGATAGTTGTGCATGTATCTTGTTTTGGTTCAATATTTTTTAAAACAGTCATTATTATCTTGTTTTGAATCTGTATTAAGATTGTACTTGTATTATGGTTCTATATTCTTGAAGATAGCTGGGCATATATTTTGTTTTTGTTTTATTGATTGAATATGGTTGTGCAAGTGCATATATCTTGATTTCAACCTGTGTTCTTGAAGATAAGATTGGGAATACATATCTTAGGGTTCTATTATTAATGAAGATGGTTCGGCATATACCTTGTTTTGTATTTATAAATACAGTCGGGGCATTTATCTTCTTTGGGTTTTATATTCTTGAAGATGAAGACATATTTTCGTTCTAAAATCTAAATTCTTGAACAAAGTTTAGGCAGACGTTTTGTTTTGTTTGACACTAGTTTTTATTTTAGGCATACAACTTGATTAACTTGACAATGATGCACGTGAGGTTCCTCAATGGAGTACGAGAGAACCAACGTTTTAAGGGGTTCTTTGCAATATTATAAGGTTTTGGGTGGTCCAAGTTTTGCAAAGTGAATGAATAAGCTTGGGATTTTCTTGGCAGATTTTGTTGGATCAAAAGTAGAATGATAGCCAAGGAAATTATTAGAAAGGACTGAAGAAGATTCAAGGAAAAAGAAATATGAATTAGATTCAAAGTATATAATTTATTGGTGATACCCTCTTTTTGGGTTAGGCAATGATGCATTTTTTGTATTCTTACAATCAAGAAAATCATGGAAGAATGAATTTCCTGATGGTAATAAATTATAGACATTAATTAATCCCAACAACAAAAAAGTTCGGTAGGATCTTTTCCATTATGTTTTTAATAAATCAAACTTAACTTGTCGTGAAAGTTCATGTGGTAACATTTTATTCCAATATAGGTAATATTAATTTTCTTTATTACATAAACGTTAATTGAAGAAAGAGTAATTCAAGCATTTCAAAACAATCACTTAACAAGAGTTCAACTTTTAAACAGTCTAGAAGTATTAATGTTAAAGTTCTTTCATTGTTGAAAAGAAAACACCACAATAAATCGTGCATTTTATAATAAAAAATAAAATAAATTGGACACCAAAATTCCATGAAAAAATGTTTTATATCTTCAAAAATTCCACTTGACATTTTTAATCATTAATTTTTTTCGAGTTGACGCGATTCTACAATTAGAATAGGATCTGCAGCCATACGAGCGTGTGCTCAAGTCTCATAAAAATTGAACATAAAAATAGACTAGAGCTTGTTGTTGTTGTAACCAGCTTGGCTACAGCTGGGGGGAGTGATGGTCTCGTTCTGAACCACATATATATATGTGCGATCAACCATCATGAGAACTTGGGCTTTTTCTTTATAAGCCTGTGAGAACTAGAGCTTGAACACCGACGGTTTCCAAGAACCAACACGCCAACCACTCGCGCGTGGAGTGTGAATTTTCCAAAATTCTAAAAAAAAAAAAAAAAAAAAATGGTTCCAAGAAACAGAAAGAATCCTTTACGTCCAATGGAAAACCTGATTTCCACAACTAACGTCGAATCATGATGGTTCTCATAAGACTACTGAATTCGTCAGTAAGGATTTTTCAAGTGGTTCGACCGTCTTGGGCGACTGCCTCGCCTGAGGCCCACTTGACCTCTGCGCCCATTTCCTCTCTGCCCCCTGAATCCTCCACGACCTCTATATCCACTGTTGTGACTGTGGCCCCGTTGTTCCCTATAGTGATTGTTCCCCCTTGGATTGCTGGCTGGGTTGTACAAGTCACTGCTATTGTTGTCAAACAGTTCATCTGGATTGAACAGTTCCCGTTCCGTGGTTTCACAATCTTCGCTAGGTCTATGGGCAGCCCCACTCGTCCGCCCCTCTGACATATCCTGGTGGTGGGAATCTGAATGCCGGCGCGTCGGTCTTGAATGATCACTCTGATGATCACTGGAGTGACGATCATTGTATCTGCGATAATCATCAGATCTATGATTGTCAGGTCCACTGGCTGAGTATCTTCTATACTCTCTGCTGTGTCCAGGAGAATGGACATCGTGTTCGTAACGTTGCTCATGATCAAAGGAATTTCTCCGCCGTTTACTGTCATAGTGCTCAGGACTGTCTCTCTCATCGTCCTCATGATAGTCAAGCGGTGCTCTCGCAAAGTCTGGCGAAAGTTCCCTCGCATAGTCCTCAGGATGTGTCCGGTAATCCTGATTGTCCTCACGAGGTGCCTCGTACACCTCACACAACACAGGTTCCAGGTCGTCTTGACGCGGTAGGGCGGGCGCCTGCAAGGTTTGCAACAAGGTGCGCAGGTCCACTTCCTCTGGCGTAGGCGCGCGCCGCACCACGCGGTCCGGGGAGGGGGAGGGGGAGCGAGACGCAAAGGACATTCTATGCGCGGGGGAGCCTCTGTGCGTCCTGTGACCAGAGTGACCGTGGCCAGATGACAGGGAGTGAGTTCTATCTCTACCAGGCGAGACGTTGGATCTGCGTCTTGGTGGAGAGTACCTGCCTGGAGACAGAGGACGAGAGACACGCCCAGAGTAGCCAGGGGAGACGTCGTGGTAACTGGTGGGCTCGGGATCAGCGTAGCGACCGGGCGAGAAGACAGCATTCTCCGGGTGGGGAACCTTCAGCTCCATGAGAGGCGTTATCTCCTGCAGCATCATCTCCTCTAGGTTGGGGATCAGATGAGAGGTGGAGTAGATGGAGTCCTCGTCCGACAGACTGATCTCGCCCTCTGAATGGTAGTTTCCGTAGCGAGATGCTTCGGCCGCGGTGGTAGCGACTGGCTGCGCGGGCTTTTCGTTTGAATCTGATGCAGGGGGATCCAGACGGTTGAAAATGCTCGACTTTTTTGCTTTATTTGGTGAAGATGTATCTGAGGAAGATGCATCAACGGCGGTCGTTTGTAGCGACTTGCTCGCGTCTTGCTGCGACTCGGGAGCTTTGTTTCCAGAGACAGGTTCCTGTGATGTGTCCGATGTTGGAGGTTTTTCAGTCTTTGAACTGTCCATCTCGGGAGATGCAATTTTGTTGTTCGATTGCTTACAAGATTCTTTGGAAGGCACCATCGATACGTCTCCCGTCACAGTTGGAGTATCTGCATTATCTTGCATTGCATTAGAAACAGGAGCGTCTTCACCTTCAGAAAATTTTGCACCGGACTTGGTTTCAACAGTAACCTTTTTCAAAGAGTTGACACAAATTTTTTCAACTTCCTTTGGTTTGGATGAAGGATCTTCTTTAGATTGTGAGACAGACTCCTTGCGTTGGCCATCGGGACATTCGTTATCTTTCCAAACTTTCACTGGAAGCGATTTTTTACCAGACAAATTTTGCGTTTTTGAATCCTTGTCTAGAACCTGTGCTTTGGTCTTGTCTTGCGATTCGACCGTGGTGGATGCGGCGTTGAAATTGGTCTGAAGCCATCGATCCACATCTGGAGGTTTGTACTCTCCCACAACATTGCACCGATTAGAGCCTTTAGATTTCGAGTTCTTGTTCCGAGAGCTAACATCTTTCTCTCTTGTTCGGCCAGAATCTCTTGGATGGTTTTCCAAGCGCTCTTTCCGGTTGTGATGTCCATTGATTGGCTGTTTTTTGGGCGAATGTGCAGCTTCGGAAATGGAGAACTTGTCTTCGTCATCTTCTGTAAGCTCGCCCGACTCGATCTCGCCAGATTCCAGAGAGCTGGGCGCACAGTTCTCGAGATTCACTTGAGCCGCCGCAGCTGCCGACGTCTGCAGGGATCTGTCACCCAGTGGCGGCGCTCTGTTGTCTTCTCGTCGCAACTCGCTAGGATCGACGGCGCCCGAATCTCGGTTGTGCAGTCTTGACGGAGACCTCGGAGGCTGCTGATGTGCCTGTCCGTTATGACCACGGGTTTCATGCACTTGCCCAGGTCTCTGAGGCGGCGATCGACTCGTACGATGCCGAATATCGTGTGCAAACGGTAACCTATCGTTTCTGATATCGTACCGTGGAGAATGGGACCGATTCTGTCCGTGTCTGATATCGTGTGGAGATGGGGATGTATCATGATAATCGGATCTGTTTGGCCGATTATCATAATGCATCGGTGGTAATGTATCGGGACTTTGTCCGAGATATGGTGGGGAAGCTGATCGATTAAAGCCATGTCTACTATCGTATGTAGGAGAAATTGGTAGTTGAAGCCCATGTCTACTATCGTATGTAGGAGAAATTGGTTGATTAGGCCTGTGTCTATTATCGTATGTCGGAGAAATTGGTTGATTAGGCCTGTGTCTATTATCGTATGTCGGAGAAATTGGTTGATTAGGCCTGTGTCTATTATCGTATGTAGGGTAAATTGGTTGATTAGGTCTAAATCTATTATCGTGTGTAGGGTAAATTGGCTGACTAAGGCTATGTCTATTATCATGTGTAGGAGACATTGGTCGATTATGTCTATATCTATTATCGTGTTTAGGAGACATTGGTCTATTCGGTTCGTACCTACTGTTGTATGGTAAATGAGACATATCGGGCCGCTGTTCATTATCATATGGCGGTGACGGCAACCTATTGTGCTCAAGTCCAATATCGTAAGACGCAGACGTGTTAGGTCCCTGTCCAATATTCTGAGGAGAAGGGGATCTATTTTTCAGCCGCGGAGATGGTGACCTGTTGAGTCTATTTTCTGAATTAATTTGCAAGGGAGGTGGCCTCTTTCTAGACTTGCGAGGAGGAGACAAAGGAGCCTTATTCCGCGGGTTCAATCTCGAACGGTCTGCATTATTTATTCCATCAATCGCATGGTTTCTGAAGAGTTCATCCGTATTTCTATCATCACGATTCCACGCCCGATCATTTCTCAGATCTTCTCTCTGGCTTCTGTGTGTCTCGAATCTCGTCTCAACCCTGTTTTGGAAGTTACACCCACTGTTCCTCCTATTCTCAATGTCAGTCTTCTTGTCTCTGGCCAAGTTCGCTGCATTCACACAGGGTGGTCCCTGCGGGTGTGATTCACCGACAGGAGCCTCTTGATTATTCTCTTGAACTTTGCTCATAACTTCCTCCTTCGTCACAGTCTTCATGTCTTTGAACAACTTCTTCCCAAGCGCTATACACTTGCGCGCCTCGTATATCTCACTGATGGCGAGCAAATCGTCCTCGCTCAGAGAGGCCTGGGACATGATCGTCTTGAGTAGATTGTCCAGGCCAGTGCGGTTCCTCGTGTAGTAGAGTTTCTTGACGTGTAGCCTGCGTGAACTGCGGGGCGGCGCCTTTTTCTCGGTGGTAGAATCGGTGACGTCCTCCTCTTCTGGTTGGTTCGGTAACATGCCGCTAGGTGTGTGCGGAAAATCGCCAAGTGACATCGTGCTGACCGGTAGCACTCCTTCCTTGGCGGACGAGTTCTTTTTGACCGACAACGGATGAGGTACGTTCTTTTTATGACTAAAATTTAAAGATGCGTTCGTTTTATCTATATTATTAGAATGAAATGGACTGCTAGAATTAAATGGTGTGTTGGTTTTATTATCAAAGCTGTTGGAAAAAGATTGGAAAGAAGAATTACAAGGAAAGGGTTGCGGATCGGATCCTGCAAAGATAGGAGGGGCATGGTTAGGAGGATCACCGCCTGGTTGGGGCTGGTTTGAATTATTTCTGTAGAAATGATAGCGATCATTTTCGCGGGGTCCACGTGAGAACTCCCTGAATATGTCATTGGAATCATCCTGAGGGTTGCTAGAGGAGGGTAAATAATTTTCAGTGCTATGGTCGCATATTGTTAGCATGATCGAAGGTGTTATCGCAGTTCTGGAATGTCTCGTAGTTGTCTTGGTTCGGCGCATGATTGGCGACAGTTTCGTTCTCCATCTGATCCAGCGCGTGGGGTAAAGGCTGCCCCGAGCTCTGGGCCAGGAGATTCTGAGCAATGCAGGAGGACTTTCTGGGCTGTCGCGTCGCTAGGATGAGAGGCAAGATCTCCTGTGGAGCACACAAACCAAAGACATTGGGCCGTATTCATAAAAACAAGAAGCAATTGCGCGCGAGCAAAAGATCGAAGTGAAAGCAAAAGCTCTGGGGAGGAAAAGGTAGAAGAAAAAGCAATTGCTCTTTATCGTATTCATAACCATTTGCTTTTACTCGCAAGCATTTGCTTTTGCTCGCAAGCAATTGTTCCGTGTATAAGTTCGAGGAGCTATTAATAAAAGGAAAAACTCAACTTTATGAACATCCAAGTAGCATTTATTTCCAAAGAAGTAAAAGCTTTTACTCTCAAAACTTTATGGACATCGACTGAAACAATTACTTCAAATTTCGCAAGGAAAAGCTTTTGCTTCTTTTTGTAAATACGGCCCAATGTCTCATGTACGAGCAACATATCTCTCTGTACCACGGCGGCAAGGTCAGTGGTTTGATGGCGGAAACGGTAGGCGAGCATTCGTCAAGAAGTGCTCTACCAAATGAATTTCAAAACAGAAACTTGGGGCGAAATTATAGATAGTTGCCCCGTATTGCTTTCAAAAAACAAAACGCAAAATCTAGGGCGAAATTAATAGACGTTTTGGTAAAACCTCGGTGGCGCTAAGTCTCGGATGACGTACTGTCTTAGATGAAAAAACCCCGTGCTAAGCAATGACTTAAGTTATCGATTTTGTTTATTCAATTGGTCCCTACATTAAGCGCCACAGAGGTATTACAAAAACTAAATAAATAAATTCCCCACAGATGGTCTATGGATTATCAGCTTAGTAGGCGGTTTCGATTCTCTGAATCTGTCTAAGATTGTCAAAGGCAGTAACACCGCCCTTTATTCGCACATTAAAAAAACATTTCACATCTACTCACGGAATTATCATTAATGTACCAAATATAATAATATCGCCTTATTTATACTGCCCGAAAAGTACTATTAAGTCCCATTATCCCAGCAGTAAGCCCATTATTATGTGGTAAAAATCCCAAATGGGAGGATAACTTGTCATGTCCCGGCTGGGTTTCGAACCCGCGACCTCTGAAACCTCTGGATTCACAGAGTGCCGCCTTTACCACTAAGCTAGCGGGGCAGACAATAATACATGTTTAAGAGTTTTTAATTTTCTTCATAAATATGACTTAGAATGTACATGATTAATGACTTAGGGCGTAATTAATAGACGTTTTTGTAATACCTCTGTGGCGCTAAGTCACGGATTGCGTACTGTGTAAGATAGAGAAAATCGACACTTACCAACGACTTAAGTTATTGGTGTTGTCTATTAATTCCGCCCTTAATGTCTAAAAGTGGACAAGAAAAAGGATTAAAAAAAAAAAAACATCTTGAATATTAGCTGGAACATAGATTCTCGCACTGCAGAACATCTACTCAATAGACAAAGCTGAAAAAGAAAATTATCAAAAGTGGTTTCTGTTTGAATAGCGATAAGAAAAATAGCACTGAAAATTATTTACACTCAAGTCTGATCTATCATAGTGTTGTACTATACTAGAACCTAAATAGTTAGTACAACACTAGCAATAGTACCCAACACAAATATCTACCCTAGTGTTGTACTATACTAGAACCTGAATAGTTAGTACAACACTAGCATATTACCTAACACATATATCTACCCTAGTGTTGTACTATACTAGAACCTAAATAGTTAGTACAACACTAGCATAGTACTCAACACAAATATCTACCCTAGTGTTGTACTATACTAGAACCTAAATAGTTAGTACAACACTAGCATAGTACCCAACACAAATATCTATCCTAGTGTTGTACTATACTAGAACCTGAATAGTTAGTACAACACTAGCATATTACCTAACACATATATCTACCCTAGTGTTGTACTATACTAGAACCTAAATAGTTAGTACAACACTAGCATAGTACCCATGGGTTTGATGGCAGAGATTGCCTCAGGCAATAATCACGCCCTTTGTCAATGTTATTCTTGTCAATAAAGAGTTATTATTATTACCCAACACAAATATCTACCCTAGTGTTGTACTATACTAGTATATAAATAGTTAGTACGACACTAGCATAGTACTCAACACAAATATCTACCCTAGTGTTGTACTATACTAGAACCTAAATAGTTAGTACAACACTAGCATAGTATCCAACACAAATGTCTACCCTAGTGTTGTACTATACTAGAACCTAAATAGTTAGTACAACACTAGCATAGTACTCAACACAAATATCTACCCTAGTGTTGTACCATACTAGAACCTAAATAGTTAGTACAACACTAGCATAGTACTCAACACAAATATCTACCCTAGTGTTGTACTATACTAGAACCTAAATAGTTAGTACAACACTATGATAGTACCCAATACAAATATCTACCCTAGTGTTGTACTATACTAGAACCTAAATAGTTAGTACAACACTAGCATAGTACCTAACACATATATCTACCCTAGTGTTGTACTATACTAGATCCTAAATAGTTAGTACAACACTAGCATAGTACTCAACACAAATATCTACCCTAGTGTTGTACTATACTAGAATCTAAATAGTTAGTACAACACTAGCATAGTACTCAACACAAATATCTACCCTAGTGTTGTACTATACTAGAATCTAAATAGTTAGTACAACACTAGCATAGTACTCAACACAAATATCTACCCTAGTGTTGTACTATACTAGAACCTAAATAGTTAGTACAACACTAGCATAGTACTCAACACAAATATCTACCCTAGTGTTGTACTATACTAGAACCTAAATAGTTAGTACAACACTAGCATAGTACCCAATACAAATATCTACCCTAGTGTTGTACTATACTAGAACCTAAATAGTTAGTACAACACTAGCATAGTACCCAACACAAATATCTACCCTAGTGTTGTACTATACTAGAACCTAAATAGTTAGTACAACACTAGCAAAGTACCCAACACAAATATTTACCCTAATGCTGTATTGAAATTCAAAAAGGAAAAAAATACGAAGGGTAAAAACTGAGCAAAAGGTAGTTTTTGTACAAGGTAGTTTTTGATAACCTTTAACTAGTATATCTATGTTGTACCTTTAAATAATTATGTTGTACTCAAAAATAACATTATACTAGTTTATCTATCTAGGTACTGATCTAATGGAGATTTTTTTGACATAACTATTTGTTTTTTTTCGTCATGAATAATTTTATTATTTCTTAATTAGTAATTTTTGTTTTGATTAAAATATTTTTCAAAAGACATAGGAAACTTTCTTTTTGCATTATAAAATTAAAAAAATAATCAGGCATTTTTTTTGTTGTTTTTATCAAATATTTTTAAAAAGTCTCTTTGATTTCTTTAAAAAATCTATTGACGATGTAAAGAAAACTAATATGTTTCCTGTGTCTTTTGAAAAATATTTGATACAAACAACATTATCAAATATTTTTCAAAAGACACAGGAAGCATATTAGTTTCTTTTACATCGTCAATAGAATTTTTAAAGATATTTATGAGATTTTTTTTTAAAAATATTTTTCAAAAAGGAAAGTGCTGTCCTACCTTGAAGATGAAAGTCTTCTTGTGAGGGGGCCCGTCCTCCGCCACTTGCTCATACTGGGGAACCCCTAGCTTGCGACGCATGCAGAACTCGTGCAGTAGAGACACGGGGTGTTTACCTGCGGGGGGGGGGGGGGGAATAATAACAGTAATAGTAATACAATCAAACATACTGGGGAACCCTAGCTTGCGGCAGAGACACGGGGTGTTTACCTGCGGGGAGGGAATACCGTTGGCATTAGCACCGCCCTTGATCAAGTTTTGTTTTGTTAATTTTAATTTCTATGTATGTTTATATTCTATGTAATTTGTAAATAAGACTTGATCCAACATGTTTAATAATAACAGTAATAGTAATACAGATCTCCTACGTCTTCTGAGGATAGGTTTTTAGTGGGTAAAAATCTCACAGCCCAGGGAGTGAGGTGGCTGGGTGTCTTTAGAAGATTTTCTTATCCTCACAAAAAAAAATAGTAATACAGTCGAAACTGGATATAAGACGAGTCCGGGACTACTATTATTATTTCAATCTTTATTAGGAGGAAGAAATACAATAATTACAGTATAAAATTAAGAAAAAGTAAATAAATGATAAAATAGTGCGAAAAATAAATAGGTGTGGAAGAGAATGCTATAAGCATTAGCACCGCCCTTGATCAAGTTGTTTTTTTAATAATTTTAACTTCTATATAAATATTCAATGTACCTACCTACTTTATTGCAAATAAAACTTGATCAGAAACAAAAGAGAGAGAGAGAGAGAAAGAAAAAGAGAGAGAGAGAGAGAGAGAGAGAGAAAGAAAAAAGAGAGAGAGAGAGAGAGAAAGAAAAAGAGAGAGAGAGAGAAAAAAGAGAGAGAGAGAAGAGAGAAGAGAGAGAGAGAGAGAGAGAGAGAGAAAAGAAAGAAGAGAGAGAGAAGGGAGAAGAGAAGAAAGAAGGAGAGAAAGAAAGAAGAGAGAGAGAGAGAGAAAGAAAAGAGAAAGAGAGAGAAAAAAGAAGAGAGAGAGAGAGGGGAAGAGAAAGAAAGTGAGAGAGAAGAAAATAGAGAAAAAAAGAGAGAGAGAAAAAGAAAGAGAGAGAGAGAGAGAGAGAGAGAGAGAGAAAGGAAGAGAAGAGAAAGAAAAAGAGAGAGAGAAAGAAGAAAGAGAGAGAGAGAGAGAGAGAAGAAAGAGAAAGAAAGAGAGAAAAAAATGAGAGAGAGAGAGAGAGACTCACATCAGGGACATCTGCATGGGTGGCTAGGTCCAGGGGGGGTCACCTGCCAATAGACATGGGGGGACCGCCATACCACCTCGACGATACACGAACGGGTTCTCTCTGCATGGAAATTATAAGAAAAACAGTAGTTGGGAACTTAAATTGGACATGTGGCGCGAACGACCTTCTGTCGACAAGGTTAAAGCGTCTTGAAGAAAAAAATCACATGAATAATTTAATGAAAATTTGGCCAATTTTTTCTACCTTATGAAAAAAAAAAAAAAAAAAAAAAAATGCAAATACATATCTCGTTATAACTGTAACAAATATCGATTATTTTTTATGATAACATTCATTTTTTTTTTAACAATATTTGTGTAAATCACTCGCTTCTACTAAATCTACGCTGAAACCGGGACTTGAACCACCGCCCTCCAGGTTACAAGTCCACCGCCTTATCGATCAAGCTACTGAGTTCGGTTAACAAGGCAATATTACATTTTTATTTATTTTTTTTATTTATAAACAATTGGATCAATCTTTATTTACATCTTTTATATACAATGAACATTGGTAACAAGTTGAGAAATAAATACAAACAAAGCCTGATCAAGGGTGGTGATAATGCCTTCGGCATTCTCTTCCACACCACCCTTGATTATTACTACAGCATACCTGCTGGGGCAGTTCCTCCTTATCGATCAAGCTACTGAGTTCGGTTAACAAGGCGAGATATTACATTATTACTACAGCATACCTGCTGGGGCAGTTCCTCCTTATTGATCAAGCTACTGAGTTCGGTTAACAAGGCGAGATATTACATTATTACTACAGCATACCTGCTGGGGCAGTTTACATTACTACTACAGCATACATTACTACTACAGCCTACCTGCTGGGGCAGTTCCTCCTTGGCCACTAAGCCTCGCTTGTCCAGCTTGATGTCCATCTGCAGCGGCTCCAGGGACCCCTCCATGTTCTTGCCCAAGCCCTGGCCCGGCTGCCAGCCCATCTTCTGCAGCAGGTGCATGCCCATGCCGCCCCGGACAGGCGCCGCCGTCTCGAACTGTTCCTGAGAGGAGAAGAGAATGGAATGATTATAGTTCGTCTCGAACTGTTCCTGAGAGGAGAATAGAATGGAATGATTATAGTTCGTCTCGAACTGTTCCTGAGAGGAGAAGAGAATGGAATGATTATAGTTAGGGGCAAGGACTCTGAATGTTACAGACCTCTCTTTAAATAAATATTCATTTTAAAAAAAAATATAGTTACCATAACATAACATTTCATAGAGCCGAATTATAAAACAAAATTAGATCTATACAACGCTTTATTAGGTATAAATGGACATTATGTATTACATATAATTATTTTAACATTGAAAAAAAAATGGAAACAATATATACAATAAAAATGAAAAAGAATAGAAAATATATAAAAACATATGTCCTAACTAAAGGGCGGGGTTATTGCCTATGGCAATCTCTTCCACCCAACCTTTAAATCTAATGTTGTTGTTGATGCAGCCAGCTCGGCTAATGCTGGGGAGAGTGATGGTGAGCCAAACTCAAGAGAAAAGTTGGCTTGTTCTAAACCACATACGAGTATACCGATGTGGTTTAGAACCTATGTCGTTCTAAACCACATATTCTTTACAAGCCACCCATCAAGTCCTAACCCCGCTGGAAGTTGCTTAACTTCGGTGACAGAACGAGAACTGGTGTATTGAACGTGCCATCGACGCTATGAGAATTTTTTTTTTAATGAAAAAATAAAACGGATTTTTTTTTTAATGAAATATAAAACAAAAAAATCCATTCAGTAGTTTCTGAGATTTGCGCTTTACAAGGAATGTATTTAACAGACAGATAGACACGAAACCAAAGTTGCTCAGGAGGTTATGAAACGTTCAGAAATATGGAGAAAAAAAAATACTTCTGATTTCTAATGTTAGAAATTTCTCGGAAGTAAAATAAAACATTTTTTTTTTTTAAATTTAAATATGAAACAAAAATAAATTTCAAGCATTGTTACCTTCCGGACCCAGGCCTGAGATCCGGAGGCTAGTTCCTGCGGGGTGAGAATTCGCACCTCTGTGGACCCGGTGAACTGACCCGGCATCTGCTTGGACTCTGCCCACGCCTGCATCTGAAGCGGAACACAAACACAACACAAACTATTACAATACAATAATAATAATAAATGAAGAGTGAGAATCCACAACTTTGTGGACCAGGTGAACTAACCCGGCGTCTCATGTGTAAAAAGGTTGTTTTATTTAGTAACCTTGAGAAAAAAAAAAAATATCACCTTATTCATACTGCTCGATTAGGACTAATAAGTCCATTATTTTAGCAGTAGCCCAAGACGTTATTTTATCTTGTCAAAATCCCAAATGGGAGAATAACTTGTCATGTCCCGGCTGGGTTTCAAACCTGCAACCTATGGATTACCAGTCAGTCGCCTTGACCACTGAACTACCGAGACAGACGACTATGTGTAATTGTGTATATTATACAGGGTTTCCTATTGTAATTGAGACAATCAAATCTCTTCTTTCTCTTTGCCTGTCCACCATACCTACTTGGGGTCATCAATGGTTAATTTCTTATGTTCTTCTTAACGCTATCTTTGTTAAGGGCGCTAATGATTAGCGTTACTTTTTCTAGACAACTCTGGCACATTATCTGTTTCACGTTCCTGAGTAAAACAATTTGCATAAATAAATAATACAGTAAAACCTGGATCTAACATTTGTAATATTTTCTTTAAATCTAGGATTCTTTAGACTAGAGGGGAGAAGTGTTTCTCAGGCACGTTCTCCGCGGATTCTGCGAGCCAGCTGGATGTCTTTGGGCATGATGACGTTTGGCGTGAATGTCGCTCAAGTTCATTTAAGGATTCTTGTTTTATATAAAATGTTACATAACACATTACTTTAGATTTCTAATATGATCCTTATAACAAATAATTCTTGATCTAAGAGGACGAATTTCAGGTCAAATTCACCTCTCTCAAAGGGAAATTATTTTTCAACAAACATATTTATTTACAATTAAATAAACATTTACAAAAACCAAGTTGAAATTATTAAACAAAACGTGATCAAGGGCGGTGCTAATGCCAACAACAGCAGCATTCTCTTCCACACCACCCTTGAAAATAAACTCTCTTCTTTCAGCTTCTTCTTTTTCACTCTTCCTTGACCTTAGCAAAGAGGCGTTCTTAAGGATTGGATGGCAGAGTTTTCCATAGGCAATAATCACACCCTTTTTACTTTTATTGTAATTTATTATTTTAATGTCAAATAAAGAGTCGTGTTATTACTATTATTATATTGAATTGAATGACTCACTTTCTTCTGCGCGTGGTACATTTGCATCTGCGCCTCTGAGTCATGGGGGTTCTCAGCTAGGCGGCGCATGGCTCTCAGTCTCTGCGACACCACAGACCCGATGTCCATGTTTTGCTGAAATGAGGGAGGAGAGGGGTTAATAATAATAAATTCATTTTATTGTACATTTTACACCATATGGTATGTATACAACGTCACTTATATCCAAGCTTTAAATTAATATTTTATTTATTTTATCTGACGATATGGTTTGACAACAATTGATAGATTTAGGTTACACAAACACACACAGGCCTCAACGTAGACTCACCACATCAGGGTCGGGTTCAGAGAAGACGGGTGGGGGGGCAGGCTGCTGAGGAGGAGGCGGGAGGTGAGCAGGCGCGATGGCGAGGGGGGCAGCCACGGGGGGCACAGGGGCGGGTGCCGGCACGGGTGCAATGGCGCGGGCCGCCATGGCGGTCTCGAGGGGGGGTGCCCCGGGAATGGCCACGGCGGAGAAGTTGAGGGTGGCTTCGGGCTGGGGGGCCCCCGGGGGGGCGGGGGCGGGCACCGGGACCCACTCGGACTCGGTGCGCCTGTGTTGAGAACCGCTGGACACCGGGAACTGCAGGCTCAGCTGTTTCGACTGCTCCACGGTCTTCTCCTGGAACGACTTGGTCTTCAGGGCCTGGGCGTTCTGTGGGAAACAATCAATTCCATTCAATACTTTATTTAATAATAATAAGGTCGGGTTCTACGATAAAAAACACCTAACATAAAAAACACCTGAAAAACGTTAGTTCCAAAGGATTCGTCAAGATAGCGCCAGTAGAGTTTTGCTCTAAACTCTACTGGCGCTATCTTGACGAATCCTTTGGAACTAACGTTTTTCAGGTGTTTTTTAGGTTAGGTGTTTTTCGTAGAACCCGACCTAAGAAGAACACTCTTTAGTGGAGGAAACCACCAGGCGAGCTTAATGCTCAGAGCATTTTCTACCACCTAACCCTGAGAGTCCTAATATTATGTGCTCACAAACTCAAATTAATGAGGAAAAAGATCTTTATTATTTACTTTAAAATATTTAGACGGTCAATTTTATTGGACATGGATTTTTTTTTGTTCTTGAAAAACTACTCTTTATAAATCACTAGCCGTTTGCCCGTGCTTTGCAACGGACTAAATTTCAAATTTACTAAGGCATGGCCGTACTGCTGGACAGCAATGCCTTTTTGAACTTTTTATAATTTTTCTGGACAAAGCGATAATGGTTTTGGGGGGTCAATTCTGAGACATTTTTCGCTATCTCTTACCGTTTTGGCTAAACAACTTCGGACAAACAAACATAGGTAGGTAGGTAGGTAGGTAGTCCTTTTTTCTGTTTTATATATAGAGATTATGAAAGTTTTAGGCGCGAGAGTACAATAATTGAAGGACTAACCTGAACTGATTTTGGGTTTAGTTGTTGTGAGGGTTGGGTGGAAGAGATTGCCACAGGCAATAACCCCGCCCTTTAGGAAGGACTTTAGCTTCTTTCTCTTTTTTGTTCTTGATTCTTTGCTCAATCTATTTAATTTTTCTTTATAATTTCATTGTATGTTAATGTATATATTTTTTTGTTCTACATAATATAGCATAATATAATAATAACTGATAAGGTGAAGAGATAAGTAATAACAATAACGGACAATTAGGACTAATAAGTCTCATTACACCAGCAGTAAGTCCAAGACGTATTATTATCAGGTCAAAATTCACAAATGGTAACTTGTCATGTCCCGGCTGGGTTTTGAAACCGCGACTTCTGGATTACCAGTCACAGCTCGTGACTACCAATTACATGATAATGTCAAATTTGTGTGTGTTGTGTAAATTAGGTTATGCTTGTTTCATTTTTTCAGTCCCAACGGTACAGGTGGCAGTAAATTAATTGATAAATATTTAAAATCTTACTTAATATTGTTCACTCTACTTTAAGATTGATCAAACTAACTGAGAATCAAAACTCTTATCAAAAGTTGGAAAGCATATCTCTATTATGACCATGATGACAAGAGAAGATTTCACATTTAGTCTCATACCAAAAGGTAGTAGTTGCGCACTGGCCTCAGCAGCTTTTATCGATAAGCTGGCGGAGTTATAACCTGGAGATCGGGGGTTCAAGTCCCAAGTTAAGCAAAAATCGAGTTATCTTTTTATTGAAATTTATTTACATATGTCACAAAGGGCGAAATTATTGCTCAAGGCAATTTTTTTATGGCTTTCACGGCAAGATTCTCACACTGTGTGCTCTTCCGCCCAACCGATGATTTCCCCTCCATCTTTCCGCAAGGCAAGGCCCGATGGTCAGACAGAAAGGGGAATAAGTAGAAGAAAGAACAATCTCTACCGTCCAACCAAATAACTTGTAAACGGCTGGTCATTTATAGATGAAAGGTCAAATTCCAAAAATAAATGAAAAAATGTCCATTTTTCGTGTAAACCACAAGGGAATTTTTATTTTATCTGATTTTATTAGTATTTGTTATTTTACGAGGCGTAATGGTTGAGACTACTGCCCGTCGTCCAGAGATCCTGAGTTCGATTCCCCGTTGGGGTAGACTAATCTATTCGAAAAGACTTTCGAACTGGTTTATGTTCTGTTCCCATGAAGTACTGGTGTACTTTTCGGGAAATGTTAAATTTGATAGTAACAATAAGCCAGCTTCCGTGGCGTAACGGTTATGACTACTGCCCGTAGTCCAGAAATCCCGAGTTCGACTCCCGGTTGGGGCAGACTTTTCGAAGAAAATTCTGTCCCCTCCAAACACGTGAGGCTGGCATTTCCGGCCCTAATCAGGCTGGGTGAGGTTATTGTGGGTAGCTGGTACGATCCTCAGCGAATGGATGGTAAAACCCCCGTCCTGACTATCTATTTCAAATCAGGACGTTAAAATCGAATAGAATCAACTGGTCACAATAGATCTAATTAGGTCGCAGTGTTAATTGTAAGGGTTTCTCTGAAAACCCTGCAACCAGGTCAGATAATAATAATAATAATAATAAAAAATAGTAATAATAATGATTGATGGAGGGTATTTTTTATATAAATATTTTTTTATATATATTTATAATTTATTGTTTATTCGGCATTTACAGAAATGAATGAAACATGGTCATCCTATCTACAATTCTATTTTAGTTGTACCTTGATATTCATGACGATGGTGTCGGGCCTTGTCTTGATCTCGAAGGGATGATGGAAGGGCGCCTCCACACTCTCAGCGCTGGACTCTGACTCAGAGCTCTCCTCCCCCTCCTCTCCCTTGCGGGACAGAGACTTGCAGAAGTCTGGAATTTGCATCATAATCGTGTAACGACATTATTATTATTATTGAAAACTTTATTAATAACGTGTGAGACTCAGCTAAATAATGTTTATTATTTTGTAAAAAGTATACTGAAAATGAATTAATGAATGTATACTGAAGGAAATGAATGATCCTTTCTCTAATTTTTCTTTATCTAAATATTCATAAAGAAAGAAAAGAAAAGTTGATTAAAGTCATCAATCTGTTTGATTTTTATGTTATTCTAAACCTATAGATAGGCACCTGACTCATAAAAATTCAGTTGTTAACTTTTATTTACTAGGTATTATTTTTCAATGTTAAGTTTGTTGAATTCCTTTATTATTATTTTGATATAAGATATTAAAAACTCTTCTCATGAATAAGGTAATGAATAATTCAACTCTCATTTAGTTTTATATGTGTTTTATTAATTTGCAATGCCAAACTCTTTGTAACAAAATGTAATCCTACATTTAATACAAATAAAATTTATATTCTATTCTATATTCATTCTACTTTATTAATAAGGCCATATGTACAAACAAGTATAAATAACTCCAGATGAGTTTAATAAAAACTTCAGCGAGGCACCACTGACGATTATTAACGCTTTACCACCCTCAGACACTGACCCGCGGGATCTAATCACTAAAGTAGACGTCACACATATAGACGAGGAATTCTCCTTACAAGAAGTAACCACTGATACAGTTAAAAATGCCATGGCCTCTTTAGCTAGGAAAAAGGGTAGAGATATTTATGGTCTCAATCTTGATATACTTTTGTGCATATGTGACCTTACCGCGCCTGTGCTGGCTAACCTAATTAATCTTTGCTTCAGAGAATCTACTTTCCCTAACTGCCTCAAAACTGGCTCAATACACCCTGTTTTCAAAAAAGGAGAAAGAAATAAGCCATCAAATTATCGACCAATTTCGATTTTACCTATTCTGGGAAAAATAATAGAAAGAATCATTGCAGATCAAATCACGCAATATATCGCATACTATAATATTTTTTCGTCCTCTCAGTTTGGATTCAGGAAAACTCTTTCCACAACGGATGCGGTTAATTTTTTTAACACATTTATTTCTGATAGCTTTAATAAAAATGCATACACCTACGCTACCATGTGCGACCTTTCCAGGGCATTCGAGCTGTTAAATCATGATATATTGTTACTTAAACTTTCACATTATAAATTCCAACCCTCCAGCATTATTTTTTTGAAATCTTACCTCGAAAATAGGGTACACATTGTGAAATTGAATGAACATCTCTCAGACCCTCAAAGAGTTAATACAGGAATAGCCACCGGTTCCATATTGGGGCCGTTGATGTTCCTACTCTATATCAACGATTTACCATCAAATCTACCCACCTACGGAAAAGCCACCATTTTCGCGGATGACTCTACGTTATACGTAGAGGATAAAAACGAAGCTGAGGCAGTTAGAAAAGGGGACATAGTTCTATCATATGCACAGGCGTGGTTCGATGCAAATAGATTGCACCTAAATCGGAATAAAACTCAAAGAATTATGATAAGTCTTAAAAAGATATCCGTCCCACATAACCCAACATCTGTCAAGTTACTAGGCTTCTACGTTGACCCTCACTTAAATTGGCAATCCCATATTAATTACGTTTCCAACCTTTTAAGCAGTAGAATCTTTCTTTTACGGCGGTTGCAGAAAGAAGTGTCTCCCCCAATATTAAAAAATGCTTACTATGGGCTTATTCACTCAATCATTTCCTATGGTGTTTTGTTGTGGGGCCACACTTCAAGCTCTCAGCAACTTTTTATAATTCAGAAATGCGCCGTACGCTTAATTAGTTATGGCAAGAGCAGGGACCATGCTAAGCCTTTATTTATAAATCAAGGAATCTTGACACTCCCATCATTATTCATTCTTAGATGTCTGCTAAGTGTCAAGAACAACCTTTCCAATTACCGAACTCCAGATACTTTTCACTCGTACAATACCCGCAACAAACAAAATCTTATACCTATACGACACCGAGTAAATGCAGCTAGAAATGGTAGTAACTATCACGGAGTGAAGTTCTATAACAAACTACCCAATAACATCCGAGAATTACCAGATAGAGCATTCAAATTATACATCGAAGACTATCTACTTAAAAAAGCATTTTATTCCATTGAAGAGTTCCTCAGTTCCGATTTAGGTGCAAATAATTGGTATAAATAATTATGATTTTATTGTGTATTAATTATATAATCCTATAAACAACTTACCTATTATCTCTCTCTCTCTCTCTCTCACCTTTTCTTTCTCAGTCGCTCTCTCTCTCTCTCTTCCTCTTCTTCTTTCTCTCTCTCCTCCCTTTCTCTCTCTCTCTCTCTCCCTCCCTCTCTCTTCCTCCCTCTCTCTTCCTCCCTCTCTCTTCCTCCCTCTCTCTCCTTCTCTCTCTCTCTCTCTTGCTCTTTTTCTCTCTCTCTTACTCTTTTTCTCTCTCTCTCCCTCTTTTTTTTTCTCTCTCTCCCTCTTTTTTTTTTCTCTCTCTCCCTCTTTTTCTTTTTCTCTCTCTCTCTCTCTCTCTCTCTCTCTCTCTCTCTTCTCTGTTATTCTTGTGTATAAGTATTTTAAGTTTAATTTTAATGTATTTTGTTTTTTATAATTTTATTATGTAACATACAAACAATTTGAATAAATTGAAGTATATTTTGAAAAAAAAAAAAAAAAAAAAAAAAAAAGTAGGTAATGATAAAAATTATGAATATAAACAAGAAAAATAGATTAACATAGATAAAATATACTATACAGAATTTCAGTGCATGAATTTTTCCTCATTTATTGGAGTTTGTGACCACATAATAATAGGACTATGAGGGTTAGGTGGTGGAAAATGCTTCGAGCATTAACCTCGCCTGGTGGTTACCTTCCACTAAAGAGTGATATTATTATTATTTTACAGGACTTTTATTCTCACCGCAGTGGTAGTACACTCGGTTTCCACGCAGGGGTTCGAATCCTGGCTGGGTAGAAATTTCTAAGTCCACTCGTGAAGAAAAAATATATTATTATAGTATGCTTTATTAGGTAAGATAAAAATATATACAGTAATATACAATGAAATTATAAAGAAATAATAAATAAATTGAGCAAAAAAACAAGAACAAAAAAGATAATGAAATAAATTGAGCAAAGAAACAAGAACAAAAAAGATAATGCAATAAATTGAGCAAAGAAACAAGAACAAAAAAGATAATGAAGTTAATGTCCTACCTAAAGGGCGGGGTTATTGCCTGTGGCAATCTCTTCCACCCAACTCAAACAAAAAAATGAGGAGTGGCGGCAATGCGAGAAGGAATTTGATACTTGGATATATGATGTTTTTAATGACCGGGTCGAGACTCGCTGGGTCCCAGCTCATGTAGATTTAGCGTCACGTGATCAATTTGGAGCTCAGTGATTGCTGAAAATTGATAATGTGACACTAAATCTACATGAGCTGGGACCCAGCAGTCGAGTCTCGACCCGGCCATAAGTAAAGCCCATCTATATACTGAAGTTTTTTATGTAAATACATTTTTTTTCTTCACAACACATAAAAATTTCTACCAGGATATATATATATATTTTTTTTTTTCAAGGCTTTAATGGCAGGATTCTCAAATTGCTTGAGCTCTTCCACCCAACCACCCAAGGAAATCTTCCCGAGGCAGTGTAATCAGCATTGAAGCAAGGTTCTCTACATGAGCTTTGTGTTGTGATACAATCACGTTGAGAAACCACACACATTCATTAGTTATCAATTGATTAATGGCCGAGCCCGAGCGGTGAGGCGGCGGACTTGTAATCCAGAGGTTGGTGGTTCAAGTCCTAAGCACAACAAAAATTTAGTAAGTAATTGTGTGTGTGACATGAAACAGAAGCTACTGTAGATGCTTGTGGTCTGTGTTGTAGCCTGCCCGTCCCGCAGTATGCCTTCCCTCTGATGGGCGAGAAGTGACACAATACTTCTCATTTAGGTGCTGGGTCAACACGAGCGCACCGGAAGATATCCCTTATAAACAAAAAAAAAAAATGCAACCAAATTTTGAATACATTTTTTTGGCTCTAAGATTCGAACTCGGGAACTTCAGCATCTGCATGGCAAGCGATTACCTCACCACTGAGCAAATTGTTAGCTCTTAATATATAATAACGTAATAATAATAATACTCTTTAGTGGAAGGAACCACCAGGCGAGGTTAATGCTCAAAGCATTTTCTACCACCTAACCCTCAGAGTCTTATTATTATGTGGTCACAAACTCAAATTAATGAGGAAAATTCGTGCACTGGGTGGGATTCGAACCAACAGATCCCTACGCTACTTTATTTATTTTATAAAGCTCTTAATTGAATTCATATTAAATTTATAACAAGTGGACAATAAGACTGACCTGTCAGCTCGTTTACGGATTTGCCCGCCATGCGCCAGTCAAACTTCTTGGACAGTACGCCTCCCTCTGCCATCATGGAGGCGGCATTCCTGCGAGCTATCTCCAGCAGCTTCTTCTTGTCAATCTTGCTGGAGGCACTGGGTGGAGGCGAGAAATAATACATGAGCTGAACACTTTGATTTTTTTTTTTAAGGTACTTTATTTGTATTTTTATAAATCAACAAACATTTTATCAAAAACAACAAATGGATAACCCAATATCTTATTTATCACCATAGTTCCACCACTGGTCGCTATTGATTTTAAAACAGCTACTCATTTTTAACAAAAAATATCTCCTTCTTTTACTTTGTCTTCAATCTTTTCGTCGCTCGTTTTTCCAGTAGGTCTTTATTTAATATTATTTTTCCATCTCTTCTTCTTTCACAAATATATGATAATAAAATTAATAATACAATTTTTTTTTTTTAAGAAGATTGTTTTACAGCCGTTTTTATTTCGTAGCCATGAAACAGGAGCTACTGTAGACGCTTGTGGTCTGTGTTGTAGCCTACCCATCCCGCAGTATGCCTCCCCTCTGATGGGCGAGAAGTGACACAATACTTCCCAATTAGGTGCTGGGTCAACACGAGTTTTTACAATTGTAACCAAATTAAGAATACAAAATTTTGTCGGCACGGGGGATCGAACCCGGGACCTTCCGCATGGCAAGCGAGTGCTTAACCACTGAAACTTGTTTCTCCTTGAAACTTACTCGATGGGAGACTTGGACTTCCTCCTCTGTTCGGGCGACAAGGACAGAGAGATGGACCTCGACCTCTTGGCGCGATGCCGCCTCGATCTTCTGTCCTTCTCATCCCGCCTCCGATCCCTCGCTCTGTCTCTCTCGCTCTCGCGCTCGCGTCGCCGGTCTCGCGGGGTTCGATCCCCGGAGCGAGAGCGGGAGCGAGAGCCACGCAGTCTGTGGCGGGACCTGCTGCTGGCGCTCGAGTGGTGATGCGACGAGCCCTTGCTGCTCCTGTCCGGGGACCTGTGGAGTGAAAGGGTCGAGCCAGAATACGTTATGAGACACTTGGGGGAAAACTGTGCAGAGTGAAAGGGTCGACGCAGAATTCATTGTAGACACTTGGGGGAAAAAATTTGCAGAGTGAAAGGGTCGAGGCAGAATACATTAGACACTTTGAGGAGAAATATGCAGAGTGAAAGGGTCGAGCCAGAATACATGAGACACTTTGAGGAGAAATATGCAGAGTGAAAGGGTAGAGCCAGAACACATGAGACACTTGGGGGAAATATTTGCAGAGTGAAAGGGTCGAGGCAGAATATATTAGACACTTGGGGGAAAATTTTGCAGATTGAAAGGGTCGACGCAGAATACATTAGACACTTTGAGGGGAAATAGGTAGAGTGAAAGGGTCGAGTGAGTTGTTAAATTTTCCTGAGTTTTGAGTTTTACAAAATATTTCGAAATACAATGCACAATAATATTAGGTATTTTCACCTTTATTAGGTATACTTTTGCCTGGATGTACCCTGGATTTCATAGCAATGGTACCTACAGTTAAATCTTGGTTTCTGATTAGTAAAAAAAAAAAATCTTTATCTTTTATCATTGGTTTTAGAGTCAAGAGTTTTATTTATTTTTTAACAGGAACTATACTGTTACACGTTTTAATAGGAACTGATTAAAACAAAAATATCTCACCTAGTTTTACTCCTGTCTCGCGTTCTGTACTTCCTGTGTTTTGTGGAGCGCTTTTTCTCTGAAACAAAATGAAAAATTCACACTAAAAATTGCTAATTTAAAGGTCACTCCAAAATAATGTGGATTTTGGGTTTTTGATTAGACAGTTGTTGAAGATATCAAAAAGTGTATGAGTTGAGCCCCTTTTTGAATAATTTTAAATCATTTTTGGAACCTTCAGGGGTGAAAATGATTTTTTTTTTTTTATATGTAGAAATTCTTCAACAAATAAGGAGTGTCATCAATAGGATTTTGAATCTAGGGGTCATTAGCTATCAGAATAAATCATAAAATTTTCTTCAGACACCATGTTGATGTTACCCTGCTTGGCACACAGACTACGACGGCACTAATGATTTTAACCAGTCTAAACATTCAATTTTACTTTCTGTTGTCTAAATGCTACAGAAAGTTTTGTTTTCTGTTGTTTTTTTACTCTTACAAGAGTGGAGTTTTTATAACTCCCATTAGTTACTCTGTACCAACTAATAAGGATTGGGTGAAAGAGACTGCCATATAGGAAATAACACCATCCTTTAGTTAGGACATATGTGTGTATCTATTTTTTTCTTATTATTAATGTTTTCATTTTTAAATTTTTGTCATTACCATTTGTACTGTACATATATTATGTCTTAGCATTTAATAAAGAATTTAATACTTATAATGATAACAACCTCTATTTATGTTTTATGTACAATTGTACATGATTTGTTTTCTTTCTAGTTTAATTTACTTTATTTTATTTACTTGAAACTTAATCTATAAGAATATTTTACTGGGTTAATTTTTCCTTGTAAAATCCATTTGTTGTCTTTTATATTGTAATTATTTTTTTAAATGTAAATGTTTTTATTGTTATAATTTATATACAGGATTCTTTCCATCAATATACATGCCCGTTTACCGGGAAGATTCTAATTCTCTTACTCACTTTTGTCTTTTTTTGTTCTCTCAGTCTTATTATCTGCCTCATCCTTGTTCTCATCACCCTCGTGTTCACTGGATGTAATCTCTCCATCCTCATACTTGGACCGTCTCTTTTTCTCCGCATCTTCCACTTGCTTGAACACGGTGGGCTGTTTCAGATTCCCAATGGTAATTTTGCCGGGCTTCTGGGGTTTCTCTGGAAATGTAGACAACAAGATAACATCAAACAGTGTTGTCATAGTGAACCATAGTTGAATTAAATTGATACAAAATTTAAAAAAAAAGCATTTCTTTTTTTGCATTTTTCCTTTCTGATTTTTTCATAATTTTTAGAATATTTTATGAAGAAAGAGAAAAATATAAAAAACACTAAATACAAACATACCTGAGTTGGTCTTGACTAGTTCTGCAGCAGCCTGAGATGCTAGGAGATCTTCTACGAACACATCCGCTACTGGAGGTAGAGGCACATCTTCCTCATCCTCTTCTGTCTCTTTTTCTTCCATCTGGTCGTCTTTTTTATCACCATCTCTGCATTCACTTTTGCCTGTTTCAGTGATTGTCCTCTTATTTTCTTTCCCATTTGATTTTTTAGTTTGATCAATTTCCTCTGGTTCTCTTCTACTGCGATTGAGTTTGACGGGTAATATTTTTATTTTGTTTGAACTTGATGTTGATTTCTTCTGACTATTGTTGATTTTATCAACATTTTCTTTCTTAATTTTAATTGCACTTAAATCATCTTCTTTTTCCTTTTTAATGGTAATGTTTTTAAGAGAATCTTCAAGGAGTTTCTTCTCGTTTATTTTAACTCTCTCACTCCCAAGGATGTCATCAAGGATTTCACTGATGGTTTGTGATGCATTTGTTGTCATCTCTTTTTCAATGGCTCCTGATGCAAAAATACAAATTATATTAAAATTTAATGTTCAATAGAGTATGATAGTGTAACTGACATATTGTCAGGTATATTTTTTTTTTTTTTTTTTTTTTCAAGAGAGTATAAATAACTAGGTAAGGGTCCATCCACTATTTGAATGCATTAAAAAAATATAATTTAATTTATAAAAAAAAAAACAAGATAGGTAGGTATGTGATTTGAAAGTAAATTACATTTATCTAAATACTCTGATCAGTATTTCACATTCTTGAGTTGTAATTGTACACTTTTCCAAATTCAAATTTGAATTCAAACTTGATAATCTCTAAGAGATTTATGTTGAAATCAAATAATTAACATTGAGGAATGACTGTTCTGACATTCAGCTCTAACTGAAGTTCATATTGTACACTTATCCTGAAATCTCAAACAAAACCAAGAGATTCACTTACCAAGTATGGCTTCATTAATATCAAGTTGTTCAATGTTTTTGCTTTTGTCACTTGACTTGTCAAGTTTGGCTTTCTTGCTGGCTGTTGCACCATCCTCAATGCTTGACTTCCTCTTAGCTGATGAAACATCCCCTACAATTGGTTTTGCATTTAATAGTTTTAATTTTCTGTGTAAAGCTTCTTTGTCATCTTTATCTTTGTCCTTACTGTACTTTTTCTTTTTCTTTTTAGATTTTTTACTCTTTAAATCATTATCACTACCAGAGTCAGAAGAATATTTCTTCTTCTTCTTTTTTGAAGAAGATTTTTTCTTCTTTTTCTTTTTGGATTGTTTAGACTTTTTACTACTAGATTTACTCTTGGATTTTTCATCAGAACTTGACAAAGATAAAGATTCTGAAGTATCACTGTCCTCAGAAGAATCTGAATCATCACTGGATAATTTATTCAGTTTACTCTCCAGGACCTTTACAAGATCTTTGGATGATTTTGTTCTTTTGGACATGTTGGTGATGCTCTGGAAAATAAAATGCAACAACTATTTATTAATAAGATATTTTTTGTTGTTGTATTACTTACAATTGAGATATACAGGCCTTCCACAAAGTCTCACCTTAGGCCTGGGTTTCTTGAAGACTAATCAGAATATCAAAAAAAAAAAAAAAAAATGGAAAAAATGGAAAAACATCATCCCTTCATTTTTTGATAAAGTTTTTGTAAATAATAAAAATAAAATGCCAGCCCCATTATTTTTATTAAATTTTATGTCTCTTTATTTGTATTGGCATTCTTCACACCTTGGCCAAGGTGTTTGATATTAACACTTAGACGACCGCGTGTACCACCGGTGGTACACGTGTGTCTGTGCGGAATGGACCGGGTGTACCACCGGTGGTACACAAATGCACTACGTCTAAACATCGCCGTTCCCACGGGAGAATTCACTAAAAACCATGCCGGTCGTCTAAGTGTTAACAGAAAATGTCCAACAAAAAAATTATAAAAATTAACACTTTCAGTGCCAGGTGATACATGGAAGTATCACCTGGCTCTGCGCTATTATGCGCTAGTATGAACATGGTGATACCTGATACTTCAAAGTATCACCCACAGAGTCTTCTATAAGACGCTGGTGATACTTGTGAGTAACACTTTCTATATATTTAACATGAGGAATGTGTTGATCTGGCCTAGGAGTATCCAAGAACATGTCAAATTTTTTGGTATCACTTGGCGTAGACATGAAATCTCTTCCCCAGACCAGTGATACTTTGAAGTATCACCACATCAAAATCACGCCTGGCCTATGAATGAAAATAGTCGAAAATACAGTTGGCGGTGAAAGTGTTAAACTACAAAATTGAGAAACCACTGGGAGAATTACCCAATACCACTGGTGCTTATTTAGAAACTTGCCCCTTATTTTTTATTAAGGACCCCAATTTTAGAAGGGGTAGTAAGGGAGTTGGGTCCCTTTACCCTGCCTCTTATTTAGATCTATTGTATGTCAATGGTATTCATGAAATGCTATACATGTGAGTCAGAATCTTTTTGATCAACATTGCCTTTGATGCAAAACACCAATATTTATCCTATCAAGGTTGAGGATAAAGCAACGCAAAATTAATGGAACCTTGATTTTCTGATAAAAACACATGCATACTCCTCTTTTAAATCTTTACTTTCTGAAATCTCCTGAAATCCTTACTTTGGTCCTGTATGTTGATACACACCTTTACAAACTGTACATTAAGAAATCAGTGACTGATTAGAATCCTTGCAAGAAACTTTGTACAGTTAAAGCCATCATTTCAGTGATTCTATTTGTGGAAATAGAAAACGTACAGATCACCAAATTAGATAAAGGCAATCTAGTATCAGGAAAACTTCAAAATCCTGGAAAATTCTCTCATCAAAATTTAAAAATTCGAATCGGAAATAATATTTTAAAATAATTTTGAGGTTATGTTTAGAACCCGGAGGTTGAAGAATAGTGGATGGAAGGTACATTTTGTATTCAGAGCTGTCCAATATTCTAAATTTTTATCTAAGAAAACTTTGGTCTAAGATGGTTTAATCTGGAATCTAGTATTATAATCGACCCTCTATTCATTATTTCCAATTATTTCACCATTAAACTTTATTCTAATGTACCTGCATATGCAAACTTCAACTGGATTTAACACGCACTGTCCAATTTTAAAAATCTTGGACTGTACGGTCCAAATGAGCGCGCGATTAGCTCAGTGGTTAAGCACTCGTTTGCCATGCGGAAGGTCCTGGGTTCGATCCCCCGTGCCGACAAAAATTTGTATTCTTAATTTGGTTACAATTGTTTGTAAGGGATACCTTCCGGTGCGCTCGTGTTGACCCAGCACCTAAATGGGAAGTATTGTGTCACTTCTCGCCCATCAGAGGGGAGGCATACTACGGGATGGGCAAGCTACAACACAGACCACAAGCGTCTATAGTATCTCCTGTTTCATGGCTACGAAATAAAAAAGGTTGTGAAACATTCATCTTTTAAAAAAAAAATAAAAAAAAATCCGTCAATTTATCCGTTCGTGTGAAAGGCCCTATTCGAGAGTCACCCTGTATGTTTTCTGATAACAGAATTTTTCCTCTTTGTCAGGCAAAAATATGGTGTGCGTTCGTTCAACACAAGTTCATACAGCATAATAATCGAAATCGATTGTGCTGTGCGACCGTTATGCTGGGTGAATTTGTGTTGAAAGAACATTATGTCCTGCGAAATTGTGTTGTACGAACGTTTGAAATGGTTAAAATCCATGAAACTCTTTCCATTTCCCCACCCAGAGCTCAAAAGTTTCCCTTCAGAAGAGAATAGAGAAATTTTATCTATGAAATAGGGAATTTTGCAGGGTGGAATAATGGAAAAACCTTAACTCAATTTTTATTTTTTACTTTCTAACTTTCTTTTTTTGTAGTTAAGAGTAGTGTATTATTAAAATACAGTGAACTAACAATCAAAGGATTGGAAATTTATTTTAAAAAAAAATAATATCAATGTAATAAGAAAAGTTTTATTTGAACGACAACAAGCATCGACAGCTGTACTCACATTACTGAAGTCCACAAGGTTGAACTATGGAAACTAGAGTGTCACCAGCCTTTGATTGAATCTATTGTAATCTATAGAAATGGGGATATGAAGAGAATAATGACTGCCACTGTGGACAGGTGCAGACAAATGAACTTCTCCTTGTCTGTAATCAATTGGATGAACCCTGTACCCAACAAGATCTAACCCTGGTTACCCTGGCCAATCTAAGATATGAAAGATATGTTGTCCCGGACATGAAAAGTAAAGTAAGTAATGTAATAAGCATGAATGGTTTTATGATCATCACTATTGTGAGACAGCAAGCCTGTCTAGTTAAAAGCTTGTTTATCCCAAAAAATTTCAGTTCCCTTCTTTGCCACTACCATATCATTGTGCTATTTGTGCCTGTATCACTAAATCCCAATGAAAAAACAAGGCTTGTGTCATCTGACCCTCATCTTTTCTCTGGAGAGCCTCCAGATATCTGGGACTTGGGACTTAACATTATTTCCATATTCTCAAATCCACTGCAATACATGTTGCATTGATTTTTTTCCCCTCTGAGATTCTCAATATTGTTTCTTCTTTCATCATCAATAAGGAATTCAAGAATCTGGAATTATAAATCTAAAACCCTTGTAAAAATATCTATTTTTATAAACATCAAGTCTATTAATCAATAATGGAATAGTTGACACAACTAGAGGATGGCTGAGGCCAACCCAGGTATCCTCTTTCTGGTGTGTCAGATCATAACATGCTGAAGTGTGATATCATCCCCCCACTAACTATCAAAACACCAGCAAAGCTCCATTACCATGAGTCCTAAATTATGTAGACCAAAGCAACAAGTTATTTCTGTTTTCCCTATCATCACCATCTCTTAGTATGCCCCAAACACTGGTGACTATCATCTCCCCATAATGAACTGTCCCAAGTCTGAATAACCTTCCTGAATTCATGCCCAGCCTCCATAAGAGCCCACGTGCATCTAGTTTTTCTTCACCGTCCCTCAACTTCTAACCACCATTACCCCAATTCAACATTAATCAAAATGGTCTGTCAATTGTCAAGCTATACCTTATGTTTCCATGATTTCCATGCTACACCAAATTAAAGTTTGCATTGGCTACCAGTCAAATTCTATCTACAAAGTATAATCTGATACAAAAACGGTATTATGTCCTCTCATGTTTAAAATTAATAAACTATGTACCTGATTTTTACAAGTGAAACCATTCCCTTATAATCGAATCTAAACTTTGCTTCTTTTCTTTTCATTTAATTTTCACTACATAACTATATTTTTTTTAGTATAAGAAGAATTCCCTGTCCTTTTTGTGTTATATTGTACTTCAATTGAATCTATAATTCAATTGAATTATAAATTTTACTTTGGGTTTCTCAGTTCCATCTATCATTTTCAATTCTGAGCCTATTCCTTTGTCTTCTTGTGTGAAAAATCTTGGAATACTTTTAGATCCAGATCTTCAATGGAACTCTCAGGCTGTTCAAATTGGTAAGGAAGTGTATCAAAAGTTTCATTCCCTGAAACATTTGCAAAGGTTTTAGCCCTGCAAGACAAAACAGCTCCTATGTACTTCTCTTATATTTCCTTTGATTCAATACTGGAGCTGCTATGTCAAACATCAAAGGGAATTTACTTCAAACATTTCAGAATGCTTGTGTTGTGTTTCAGTCATTTGATCATGTTTCAGCTAAATGAAAAAATCTTCAATGGTTACGAATTGATAAGAGATTAGAACATCTGAGATTGGGCTTACTGTGGAGAATTTTGAATGAGACTTCACCTCCATATCTTCACTCATCATTTCATACACTCTTCATTCCACAGTCATAATACTCGCTTCACTTATCTCTCTATTCCACCTCACAATACAGTAGAACCTTCATTATCTGGATTAATGTCTACTAGGGGTATGCCCATATGCTGGATAATCAAGGTCCTATATAAAAGTCTGGATAATTGAAAGGACCCTAAAAAACCACTCTATTGTATACATTATTTTTTTTCCTTTCCATTATTGTTTCCATTATTTAATTCTTATAATAATTATTTGTACTGTACATAATTATGTCTATGTATATCCAATTAAGTGTTTAATAATAATAATTATCTATCTTTTTGCTTTCAGAGACTTGCTGTGCAAATCTTTAAGTGACTCCCGCTGCCTCAGGACATCTGGCTTTTCTGCTGCCTCCGGCCATCCGGCTCTTCTGTTGCCTCCGGCTATCTGGCTCTTCTGCTGCCTACCTGTATTATTATTCATTTATTCATTTACACCCTGATTAAGATTGTCTAGGCAACCATGTTTCATGTTAACCCACTTCTAAACAATGTAAACTTAATTATTACAATAAAAGAAAAAAAAAAAAAAAAATTGAAATTCTGATGTTCTCTATTTCCCAGACAAAACAAACAGCCACCACCTATAGCTTGTAAAAATACAGTTGCATTTTTGTATTCAACGTTTCATAGGTGGAGAAAATAACCTGGTTCCCAATTAATTAGACTGTAAAATTGACATTATCAGTGACACTTCATTCGTCTGTCACTGTTAATGTCAATTTTACAGTTACCAGAGCAGCCAGAAAGATAAAATGGCCAAGCAGTGGTTCTTAACATTTTTAGCATCGCGGCACACTTAGCATGAATAAATCAAAGATATTGGACTTAGCCGCAGACAAAATTTTGAAGATGTCTATAAAAAGAAAGAGATTTTGTATTGAACCCAACTAATTATGAGGGCTTTTTCTTATCTTCAGAAATTTTATAGCACATCAGCATTATAGGATGGGAATCACTGCTTAATACTTTATTAAGTAGTCACTGTGACCGAGTGGAGTAGGCTAGCAAGCAGGGTGACCTGGGTTCGATTCCCGGCAGCGCAGAAATTTTCTGCTTGGATGTCTGGGGTCCACTCATACCTCATGAGGAATAAGCGACCTCACTAGAGACGAGGTTCTGTTTTAACTTGGGTACTGGACGATTTGGCTTTCGTTTGTCTGTCTGTTAAGCGATAGCACCCGACCGGATTCTTCAAAATTGTTATTAGTATGTTACATGTTCATTGGGGTCTTAGAATTTTACCTATTGTTTTTAGGCCGGCTAGGAAAGAACACTCGACCGCAGCGCAGGCTCCTACCTAGTAGAGGCAGACCCATGCGCGGATATAGGGGGGGGCACGTGCCCCCCCAGTACAAGAGGGCTATATCCGCGCATGGGCAGACCTCAACTCAACCAGGATAAGTCTATCCTGCTTGGTAGAATACCTCGATACTGGGCAAGCTAAAGACGACTCTAGACGGGAACCTCAATTATCCATCACTATACTTCCATTCGTCACACCAGAAAGCCTTAAGTCTGGACGGCAGTCCACAACTTCGGCTATGCCTTTGATGACTTTTTGCAATAGTGTGATCGGTTGAGGGGGAGGGGGGTCGACAAGAGTCAGATTTTGCCCATCTGTTACCGTTTCGGCTGTAGAAACATTTTACGCCTGAACCTTCGACTCTCACCCGAAATACGGGGAAATGTCACTCGAGTTGACATTTACTTACTTGTAAATTAGGGACGGGTTCTAAAAAGTTCGAGATATACAGAGTGTCCCACCAAAGTTGGACACCTCAAATTACCCGGCCCATGAAAGAGTTTTTGAAAAATAAAAAATTCAAGGGTACATGTTTTAATCATGCGGTTTCAGTCATGAATTTTTTTATACAGGAAGGTTCATAAGTCAGAAATTGAGTTGTCAACTTTCGATTTAATGAATCGACCTGAATTTTGTTTGTGTAATGAAAACACGCATTTTCAATTTGCAGCAAGAATTTTCATACAGAGTGGTTCATAAGTAAAATAATTACTTGTTTTTTTTTTAATTTTTTATTACGAATTAAGAATCTCCGCCCAATTTTTCGTTAGTCATATCAAAAAACAAACCTGCAGGGTGAGACATAATTTTTTTGCAACACACTGTTTGTGGGCATCAGTAAAAGAGTCGTAGAATTGAACAGAAATACTTAAAATGCAAGCAAAACTTCGGTTTTTTTAAATTAAAAAGTTATGGTGTTTAAACTAATATTGTCGCATGGACCAACCTGTAGATATTCTCTTAAACTATCTTGTGAGTACTCGAAGTTGTATAGAATTCAACGAAGACTTTGAATCGGGGGAAAAAACAAGTAAAAAAACGCCATTTTTTTAAGCCATTTTCAATTTGGTGTCCACACTGAATGATTTTAAAACTTGAAATGAAAAATAGGTAGGTGTAAGCACAAAATTGAAAATGGATTTTTAATTTTAAGTCTCTTTGACTACCCATAGAAAGGGTGTTGCAAAAAAATTATGTCTCACCCTGTACAACACTTTAGTTTTGTTTTTTCGATATGATCAACCAAAATTGTGTAAAATTAGGCGAAGATTCTTAATCCGCAATTTTTTTTAAAAAAAAACTCGGTTTTAAAAATAACTCGGTTTTAAAAAAAATCAAGTCATTATTTCACTTATGAACCACCCTGTATAAAAAAATTGCTACCAATTGAAGGTGCGTGTTTTCATTACACAAACACTTTCTATTCTTGTTATCGAAAAAATTAAACGAAATCGAATTTTTCGAGATTTAGAAGAAGAAAAAATTGGTCAAAAAAACCCACCCTGTATGTAATATTTTAGTTTGAAAAAGTACTCAGAAACCATTTAGAAGTTAAATTATCAAATAAAATTCATGTCGATTCATTTAAAAATCGAAAGTTGACACCTCAATTTCTGACTTTTGAACCTCCCTGTATAAAAAAATTCATGACTGAAACAAATCAAATAAAATTCATGTCGATTCATTTAAAAATCGAAAGTTGACACCTCAATTTCTGACTTTTGAACCTCCCTGTATAAAAAAATTCATGACTGAAACCGCATAATTAGGACATGCACGTACCTTTGATTTTTTTATTTTACAAAAAATCTTTCAGGAGCCGAGTAATTTGAGGTGTCCAACTTTGGTGGGACACTTTTCATATACATAATATCTATTTATAAAATGCTTGAAGGTAACCTCTGTCATTTTTTTACTTTCCTTATCTTATAATAATAATTTAAATAAATGTGTAATAAAAGAGCAGAATTAAAGGACTTTTTCGTATCCGGTATAATCCTTATCTGCTTATAATTTCGCCACTCTACGCTGCTCATATTAAAGTAGCTACTCATGTTTCCTCACGAGGTATGAGTGGACCCCGGACATGCAAGTACAGACCCGAAAAAATCCTGCCGTGCTGGGGATCGAACCCAGGTCACCGTGCACGCTGCAAGCAAGCCAAGAGCGGTAACCCACTGGGCAACCGTGACTACCCTTATCTTATAGAAAGGAAAGTAAGGGAATCACCCAAAATTTTCGATAGGTAGTCAGTTTTAAGTGCCAAAATACTTTTTAGTGCCCTCAGAGACAAAATCCAAGGTTTCAGACGTGTATCTATCCGTCCGTCTGAATAAAATATCTCAAAAACGGTAGGTATAGGATAGACTTCTTTTAGGAAGACTAGGAAGAGGATGTCCAGTAACCCTAGCGTCGAGGGTACGTTGAATAAACCAGTTCTCCTTTTGTCTCTAAAGTTAAGCAACGTGCAGCGAGGTTAGGACATGGGTGAGTGACCATTCAATTTAGAACCCTCCTGATATTGGCTATTCCCGACCTCACTGAAGCTGGGTGAAGTTAATTTGCATTGCTGGTTTGTGAATTTCGAGCGAATGGAGGGTGAACCCCGTGTGATATGACCATGCAGCTGAAAGCCATATTAAACTCAAAAAAAAACACTGCCAATTATGGACACAATACTTCCTCGTGATTGTTTCACATTGTTAACACGTGCCAATTTTGAGATTTTATACAAAATTAATTGTATCTCCAAAACGACTGAACCGATTTTCTTCAAATTTGATTTTTATGGTAGAAAACCGTTTTTTCTACATTCTAGATTCCACAAAAAATTCTGTATCGGCAAGTCGTAGTCCTTATTTTTTGACTTTTTTGTCCGAAATTTCGGATTTTCTTATACAGCAGAGTCAAATTATAATTAATTTAAAAATAAATATAAATAACTTAAGTAAAACAGTAATATGCATATTCTTACAAAATTTCATCAAAATCGGATGTATCGTTCACGAGATATAAGCGTTTAAGTAAAAAGTTAGTGGTCAGGCGCATGGTCTCTTTCACCCAGAACCGCTAGTATGAATTCAATGAATTGAAAATGGGACCATCTACAGAATGTCTCCTAGATATGTGCAAAATTTCAACAAAATCGGTCGAGTAGTTTCTGAGATTTGCGCGTTACAAGGAATCGTTTTAACAGACCGACGGATCGACAGACCGACAGACGGACACAAAACCAAATTTACTCAGTAGGTTATGAAACGTCCAGAAATATGAAAAAAATTGAAATCGGAGCAAAAAAATATTTTTTTTTTACAAAAACGAACACAATACTTCCGATTTCTAATATTAGAAATTTCTCGGAAGTAAAAAAGATCCTGAAATTAAGCAATGAAGTTAAAAAATAAAACTCGGATAAGTCACCATTCGAATTCAAATGCTCGTGTTCCTGACTATTCCCGCCCCACAGTAGTCACCGTGGCCGAGTGAGTTAGCGCGCTAGTCATTGCACGCACGGTGATCTGGGTTCAATCCCCAGCGGAGCAGGATTTTAGCTGCTTTAATGTTAGCAGCGACCAGTGGCGGGATTATAGGCAAAAATAAGATATTGGGTTATTAAAGATATGGAAAAGTCCTATAATTCTGAGCTACCCACTAAAATTGTGATATAATAACACAAAGAAACACATTATTATTATTCCCGCCCCACTCAGGCTGGGTGAGGTTTATTTGAATAGATGTTTGTGAATACCCCTTTATAAGTGCCGCACGCGACAGAAATGAATAATATTAATTTTATTTATTTTTACTGGGGTTTAATGTCTATAATTTTGGGGTTCCATATCTTTAAGGTCGTTTCTCACATTAAAAAAGCTACTCATTTTTCCTTACGATGTATGACTGTATGAGTGGAAAAAATCCTGTCCTGCGGTGATCGAACTCAGGTCAACGTACGTGCAAGTCTAGTGCGTTACCCACTCGGCCACGGTGACTATCCATCTCGATTTTGTCTTTTAAATTACCCTTAAAATTAGTTAAATAATTAATAAAATAAACATGTTCCAGGTCTTATTAAGCTTTTGCGATATTTACTTTTAAAGGATTTTTTAAAAATATCGTGGGATATTTTACTAGAGATTTGGGAAAAATCCCGTGTGCCTACTTCCCCTACATCCATAGTCTATACAATGAAGTTTTTTTCGATTAATCGGTTATGCTGTGCGTTCATTATGTTGTACGAAATTGTGCTGTGTAACCGTTGTGTTGAATGTGATTGTGTTGTACGAACACGATTTTTCAAATTTGAATTCGATTATCGATATTTTATGCTGAAAGACCATTATGCTGTGCGAACTTGTGTTGTATGACGCCGCACCAAAAATATTTCGAGGAAAATTTTTGAAATAATTTTTCGACTTTTTCGAGTGGTTGTTTTGCTTTCCCTCTAGAGAGAAATGGTAGGTTTGGTTCGAATTTGACTGAAATCTTTCTGCAATCTTGACTCGAATACCCAAGAGAGGTAAGTTACTCTGTAGAGAAGTAGAAAGTTTCTTCTAGATGGATGAGGGTCTTATCATTATCAGTTTAAAGTTTGCCACATGAAAGAACTGTAGATAATGCATAGAAATGTGCAATGATACTGAAGATAGTTTAATGGTGAGTCATATCTTCTCAGTACTATTTTTGTTCTTGGAGAAATCATTTTCTGTGCAAATTATTGACAAGGGATGTAGAATCACTGGAGTACTGTGAGTAGGCTGAAGGCTTGTCATTCTGAACCAATTAAAATATTAATTATATATTCAGAGGCTTAGCTGGTAGGAGTGAAATCTTGATCATTGCAGTCCTTGCATCCCAGCCTACTTATCTTTCTTACTTACCTAGTATTACTGAGGCTCATACTCTATTCAATTATTTATCAACATGATAGTTTTTGAAAGAAAAAAAAACTACCTCTGATGATAATGTAATGGACTTGCAGATCTCATTACTTGAAAGAGTATCAACTTGTTTCCTGGGCCTCATTCGAGAGAGCAATCCTCAAATTCTTTGAACCATCACTTGAGTGACCTCATGCATTTCTAATTTCATTTGGTACAATTTTGGGATCCAACAGACCCATAATGGGATATGACGTTTGATCTGGCCCTTGCTCCAGAAAGCTATCTCTATAATTTGTTATGAAGTTCATATTCAAAATCTAAAGTAATGTTTTATGTAATCTGTTTTAACCATCACACAATGCACTTTGATTGGTTATTGTGTTCAAATTATCTAATCAAGAGTGTGTGCTGTGATAGTTGAAAAGGAGATGAGAGTGAAAGTGCTTCTTACAACAAGGATATTTTTTTACTCACTAGTGGTGGAAGAATTCAAAATTTAAATACCTCTTTTGATAATGATTTTTTTTTCTTTCTAAATCAGTTTCTTAAATTGAAGTCAATGCCTGTATTTGTCCTATGTTGTTTCTAAATATTATAAAAATAGATTTTTTTAGTACATGTCTCCCATGGCTGTTGGCAAATGAGTCCCTTATTCAGCAGTAGCTATAACAAAGTTGCTCAACAAATCTCCCTTACCTTTGCCTATATTATAATTGGGGTTGGTATTGTTCAACTTCAAAGGTTGAGGTTGGTTGGGTGTGGCACATTTTTTTATGGCTGGATGCCCTTCCTATAATGCCAACAATACTATTTGGTTTCAATGTCCAGATCAGGATGTTAGAATCATTGGAGTAATTTATTTCACTAATAAGGGATTCAAAACTCAACACTACTATCTGAATGAGCAAATGGAACCTTTGACATTCATAATTTCCCCTTAAACAAAAAGGTGTCTCTGATCTACTAACTCCGATATAGTAGTCTCGGAGATTGATACAAGAGAGTAAAAACAGCGTGCTCGGAAACATCTTTCTCTGGGAGTACTGCGGGAATGGATTGAAACTCTCCCGGAGAATGTTTAACCAACTTACTCGGAACCTATCTCGGATCTATGCCCGAGCTAATTCGGGACAAGATCCAAGCTCGTCCCGAGTACATGTTCTCGCAACGTTCTCCGAACGAGATCCGATACACTGTGGCAACACCGGAAATTGAAAGTAAAATTTGCAAAACATTTTCTAAATCGAGTGAATTCTGCAATTTGAATAAATTAATTAGTTTTCCTGAGATAATTAGTAAAACTCAAATACATAAAAGGTAAAGATATTTTATACAGTATTTTGAGAAACTACCGTCAATATTATGTGTAATCTCATTCCTAAGATAAAGTAATTTCGCATCAGTGACTTCTACTCATCCAAATAAGTGATTTAATAAAACTTGTTTTAAGTAATTTAAGTAATGGTCAATATGTCTGCAAACATAATATCTTTTTAAACTGGACCTAGCATTTAAAATAATTATGATCTATGGAGGAAATCCACATGATATTTTCCACCTGTTTACATGTATTGTGCATCCAATCCAACATAGCTTCAACCTGAAGAAACCTATTCAAGCTGCCTCCCTCCTCAAATATATTGAACCTGACATGGGATAAGTGAAAGTGACTACAAATTGATGATTTAACAATATAATTATATCTAACAATTTCTGATAAAAGTCCAACAAGTTGACTCTTCTAAAGTTCCTACATCATAGTTTTAGGGTGTAACTAAAAAGAAATTTTTCTCTACTTTAAAAAGTTTACTGTTCTAAAGTGTACCAATTTCCATGCATTAATCATAAGTGAGTTTTACACTCCAATTAGTGGGGTAAGCAATATCTAAACAATATCTTACATTTTACATTGTTTTATAGTCAAACCAGGATATGTATGTGGAAATGCTGGAGATTAACCTGTTCCAGATATTCCACTTAATCAGAATCACACTCTTAACAGGTGTCTGACTGGGGGATTTTAAACAGGGAAAAGACCAGTGTTTTGCTAGACAACTATGAACAGAGAACTGACTAGCTAAAGGTTTTTTAATAGGTTCACATTATTGAAGATTTGACTATACTGTTCCATAATCAATAGATCCTGTGTTCAATTCACAGTTTTTTTTTCTTTCAAACAGCAATTCTGTTCCCTTTAAAAATGAGGCATTCCTAGCCCTTATCAGGCTAAGTGAGGTTAATGTGGGTAGCTGGGACTATTCCCAGTAAATTCAGTATACAACCCCCATTTTTATTTTAAATAAATAAATCTGTTCTCCGAAAATGTGAGGCTGGTATATCTAGCCCTACTCAGGCTGAGTGAGGTGAATGTGGGTATCTGGTACTGTTCCCATTAAATTCAGAATGAAATTCCCATCCTCACTATCTCAAATCAGGACAGGGGTTTTTCATGAACCAGCTATAACATAAAAAAAAAATATTGTAAGTTTAGAAGAAGTATTAAGTGTTGCAAATTTAGACAGTTTTTTTACTTGTAATAAGTACATTTTTTACTATAATGTGTTCATTAATTTTAATTTTTAAAACAGTAGCTTGTATTATTCAAGATTTGACTACTCCCCGTAATCTAAAGATTTTGGTTCATTTTTGTTGTTGTGAAACAGATAATTCTCCTTCTTTAGAAAATATGAGGCTGACATGTGTATACACAGCCTTTATCAGGCTGGGTGAGGTTAATGTGGCTACCTGGTACTATTCCCAGTAAATTCAGAATAAAATGGCCCAACCCAGGCTCGGTGAGCTTAATGTGGGTAACAGGTTTGTGAGTTTCCTGCAAATGAGGGTAAAACCTCGGTCATGATATGACTATGCAATTGAGGTTAAACCCATTTAATCAAACAAAAAAAAATCTGGAAGACTGTTCTTTTTTTTATGAATGCCATATTATAGTCAAAATTCTCTCTGGGTTCTATTTCCTAATTTCATCTTTAATAATCTCAACTTCTGTTCTGGTAGTCTTTGTCTTCGGGCAGCCTGCTGCTGGGCAGGAAGATGGCATTTCAGCACATCTCTCTCTTAATTACCTATATGTATAATAGATTTAGATTAATTAAGTCCACTTGGCTTAATTTATCTGCTGATTCTATGTATTATATTCTGTTTGTTTCATGTTTTTGTTTGTTACATATTTTTGCTTTTAATTCTTTTACCATGAAAATGGAAAAATATAAAACTGAAAAACACAAATTGTCTTCTTATTTATTAATGTTAGCATTTCATCAACAGCTTTTCATCATTGTAGAACCAAATTGCCTTGAAATAGTATATTTTTCATCAAATCCAAATTAATTTTAAAAATTTCCTGTGAAATCACAATTTTCAAATTTTTCCGGGCAATGGCGGTGGTATGAAATTCAATATGGAGCCCCTTAATTATTAATTAGGTATTCAATTTCCAAAACCTTGTAAAAATAAGCTTAATAAAATGCTCAGGGGGAGGAAATAGTAAGCTTATAAAAGTGTTTCTAAAATGTTAAGCCTTGTCAAAATAAGCTTTATAAAATGTTTGAATCTTGTCAAAATAAGTGTTTTTAAAATCTTTTTAAACACTTTCTGTGCCGTCTGGGTAGTCTGCTGTGACTAAAGATAGAGATACTTTTAAGATGTGAACTTATGTGATACTTTTATTTTCATGTCAATTTTTTTTCTAATGTTTCTAAATTGATTGCATAAATATATTGATACCTTAGATTCCTTGGGTCAAATAAGCATGGATTATCTCTATCAACTAGGGGTCAGAAATGGACCCTAACTGAGTTAGAACTGACTTAAACTCGAAAAATTAATATTAAAAATTGAATTCGTATCCAATGTCCTATACATATGTCCTAACTAAAGGGCGGGGTTATTGGTTATTGCCTATGGCAATCTCTTTATTCCAATTGTTTCTAGTCTCTTATTGGGATTTTTCATTCTTTAAGGTGTATTCTTCTTTTTTTTTGTTTTGTTCTTAATTATTTTATTTTAAATTTCACAATAAAAAAAATGTTCTATTATAAAAATGTGTCGTATTATTTTTAGGTGGTTTTACAGCTAAAATTCCCAGGGTATTTAAAACGGTCTGTGGTCTAGAAGAGACAGTCCCCGAGAATGTTCTCGGAGACGGTTCCGAGAAGGCTCGGAGACAGTCCCCGAGAATGTTCTCGGAGACGGTTCCGAGAAGGCTCGGAGACGGTCCCCGAGAATGATCTCGGAGACAGTTCCCGAGACCGATCTTGGAGCAATCTCGAGCACCAGCAATCGACGCTACGGTGCGGACGTAGACTGTCCCGCAGCAGTCTCCGAACGGTCTCCTAGGTGTCTCCGATATCATTTTTTGGGATCCGAGACAGGACGATACAATCTCGTTCCTAGATCTCGGAGATGGTTCCGAGACTGTTTTTTGTTTAAGGGGTTACTTGTATTTTTACATAAAATATTTTAGTATTGGTTAATTTAAGGCACTGATTTATTCTTCTTCCATTTCAGGAAACACAGGCCAAAATGTCTTCTTCTGGTATTAGCACAAAATCTGTTCGGCATTTAGAAAAGCCTAAACCACTCAGATTGAGTGCCGGGTCCAGAAATGTTCGTCCCGTCAGCCTTTCGAGTCCTTTGGAACCAAACCCTCATGTGCCAGCTAGTCCTCATCCACACAGACTTTCAACTGGCCCTTCCTCTGGTATGATAATATTGATTTTTAGTTTGGTTGTTAAAGCAACAGATTTATAGCCTGGTGGTGGTAAGTCTTCGAGTCCCCAACCATGTTGCACTGTAGTAAGTGCGGCAACACAATTCTTTTGATTAACACAAATGTGGTAACCTACATTGTAAATTGATATAAAAAATTATTTGAAAAAATAATCTATTTTTATAAAACAGAATTTTCTGTAAATACCTAACTGTTTGTTAATTGTGAATTTAGATATTCTTATCATTTTCTTCCATTTTTTGTATTGTAATTTGTACATTAACATATAATGGGCTCTGCTAATAAATACATGAACCAGTACACCTGGTATTATTATAAAATTAGTTATATCTAGACTTCAAGAGCCTTAAATAGCAGATAGTTATAACCCCCTCTCTTCTCTTCCAGTCTTGGAGCTGATGAATCTTCTGGACAAAGTATCGACCTCACTTTCGAACGCCACTTACGACACAACATTATCGACACACATTGACCTGCTTTACTCTCAAATGAAATTGTATGGGGCCCAGATTGAGTCCACCTACCAGACGGAGGTGGATAATGCATTTGTGCCCCTGCGCAATGCTACAGTGAGTGAGAAGTTAGACGAGACCTCACGGCTCAAACTGTTGCACCTTGTAGAGCTGAGGAGTGCTGGTTGGAAGAGTCTGCACACAGACTATTACGCACAGAGCATTGCCAAGGCCAGTGAAGTGAGTTGGGTTTAATTATTATTTTAAAAAGAAACTTTGACATTTCAAAGTAATCCAATGCCACTTCTGATTACTACTCATACAAGTAACTAATCATTTTTCTTCACAAGGAATGAGTAGACCCTAGACATTAAAATACAGAATGAAATATTTTCTCCTCAGCCAGGATTCAAATCTAAGTCACTATCCATGAAATACTAGTGTGTTAACCACTCAGCCTCCCATGTATAAATATTACTATTTCTTTTAATCTAGAGACAATGTCTATTTTTAAAAAGGCAGTCTTTATTTAAAACAAAAGGAAAAAACATAATAATAAAAATTATCTAATGAGGGCAAAGCATATGTATATAAAACTATTAAGCCCAGAACTACTTACCTTCATTTACCTTCTAAACAAGGTTTATTCTTCTTTCCAGCTGGAGCTGAGTGCCTCCATGTCTAGTCAGAGTGTGGACTCCCTCCTCTCTCCTCTCACCCCTCCCCCCTCCAACCTCGTCCCCCTCCTAGCTCCCGGGGAACTAGTCAAGCCCTCGGGCAAGTACCCAAAGCCCACCAAGATCCCTGGCAAGAACTACTGTAAGGACGAGGTGGTCATTCGGAATGCTGACTCTGGAAAAGGTATGAACTAAATTGGTGAGCTTCGGGTTATTAATTTATGTCAATGAAATTCTATAGTAATAGTAAAATAAATTCAATCAATTTTTATTTTGAAATAAGGTATTCAGCTATACAGGGTGCAGCAAAAGTCTGGCCAAGGTCAAATATCTCCCGTTTGGCCGCCAAGGCTTTCTTCTTTCAGAGGATTTATTTTGGCAATTCAACAATTTAATGCTACCTGCATGTTAGGTTCATTGCCTAATGCAAGTGGGATGGATCAAGTCTATCACCTGTGATTTTAATATGAATTGCCTTGTGAATAAAAATAAAATACTATTAATTTATTCTAGAAAAAGAAATATAAATTTTTATACTATATCTATCAATAGTGAAAAAACTCTCAATTATTTTTCGCTCATCAAATCATCATTCAATTTCTTTTCTGTTGATTAAATTTTGTTGAATCTATAGTAATAATAATAATTATAATACTCTTTAGTGGGAGGTAACCACCATGCGAGGTTAATGCTCAAAGCAAATTCTACCAACTAACCATCAGAGTCTTATTATAATGTGGTCACAAACTCAAATGAATGAAGAAAAATTCGTGCACTGGGTAGGATTCGAACCAACGGATCCCTACGCTACCTGAATTACCAGACTAGCGCGTTAACCACTTGACTACCAGTGAATTTCAACGTGTTTCAAGAGTTCTAGCTAGTAAGAATGTTTGATTTCTTGTTGGGTTCCCAGTGATGGGAATCAAGGGGAGGCGTGTTCACATGATCGAAGAGTTGAGTGAAACCATCATCTCATTCCAGAGAGGTAAAGTGTGAACGTTGCCTTGTGCTAACCTCTTGACAGTGTGAATGGCACTGTGGCACTTGTAAGCCTTGGTCCAGTATTAATCCAATCTGTAAACCTACTATTGCCTTTGTCTTTGCAAATGTTGAACTTCTCAAAATTCATATAATTAAAAAAAAATCTATGGTTATCAAAAAACCCATGGCAATCTTTGATAAAAAAAAGAGGAAACTCTCAACATGTAAGATCCTATTTTCCAAAAAAAAAAAAAAAAATTGCGAAGTCAAATTCAAAAGTAACTCTAACGGACACCTGGCTTTGAAGTTTTCTAAAAATGCTCAGCTCTAACTTTGAATAACTATTTTCTGTATATCTACACTGACTAAACCATGTATGTTCTTTATGTGTGATGTTTTAATAATTAATGCCTAAATTTTCAGATTACAATTTTAGACCAGAGTGCTCCAAGTCTGTTCTTGTTTCAAGCTTGCAGTCATGTTTTTTTTTTTATTATGAAAATTCTGTCTTTAGAATTTCTCAAACACTCTCTGCTTATTCATTTGCAACTTGAAAAAAAAAGAAAAGAAAAAAATATTCTGTTCTTATAATGAATATATGGCTGTTCTAAATGTTGAATATAAATTTCAAACAGAATCCATACATCAGATAATCATTACAAGTTTGTGCGCCATGCAGCTTTGTGTGTGAATGACATTGCGTCCCAAGCTTTGCTATTTATGTACTTTAAATTATATTAGCACTGGTTCAAGAACAACATCACACTCCAAAATTATTCTCGAGAACAATTTTGAAGTGTGATATTTAGACACCGTGGCCTAGTGAGTTAGCGCGTTAAGCATTGCGCGCATGATGACTTGGGTTCGATCCCTAGCGGAGCAGGAATTTTTCTGCTCTGTACTTGTATGTTCGGGGTCCACTCATTCCTCGGGAGGAAAAATGAGTAGATACTTGTATGAGTAACGACCAGTGGCAGCATTACCAGAGTATTAAAAAATTAATGTAATAGAATTGCAAAAGTAAAGTAGGCTCTCAGTAATGCTGTGCTATCCACAAAAAGTCGTGAAGAGACCTTGTGCTTCACCAAATTATACATACATACTATTTTGGAGTGTGATGTTCTAACGGTGCCTTGTATTTGAGAACTAATTTGAAAAGCATACATTTTTATTTTTGTAACAAACCAAAAATCGCAAGCTAACATTTTGTACTTTGGTCACCAACAAGAAGAACTTATTGTGCAAACTGGCAGCTGAATTTTGTAACCAACTAAAATTCTGACTGTGAAAACTAACGTTTGCACTTTTGTTATGATTTTTTGATTTATTTTTATGATACAACCAACCAATTGCAGTTTTCTAGGCAACAAGAAGAATCGTTTTTGTAACCGGATGTTAATCTGACTAATTTGCATGGCATTGTCTCCGTGTCTATGCTGATTCTTACTAAAATTCCCACATGTTACATGTTTCTCTAATGTCTTTTAATAGTTTAAAAAAAAATAATTAATAACTGCGCACTGTCTTAACAACTTGCACCATTCACATACTCTATTGGCTGGGTCGAGATTCAGCTGTTAGGCCCCGGCTGAAATGGATCTAAGGTCACATGTAGAATTTCCACCAATCACAGAGCTCCCAATTGCTTGTCTGGCTGGGGGACGTTAAACAGGCAGAAGACTAGTGTCTCGCTAGAGGACTAGTGTGTGTTGTTTACCAAAATAACCCAAACAGAGTGCAGTTGAAAGAGAGAGACGTTAAACAGGGAGAAGACCAGTGTCTCGCTAGAGGACTATAAACAGAGAACAGACTAGCCAAGCCTTAAAAGCCAGGCTCGCTTGCAGTTTCCTAAGGGTTTGATGGCCTCTAAAGAAAAGTCCCCAAGTCCTCATGATGGTTGATCACACATAGAAACATGTGGTTGAGGACGAGCTCCGTCCTCCAGCTGTTGCCAAACTGGCTACAACAACAACAAAGTGCTTATGTGACCTTAAATCTACTTGAGCCGGGATTTGCAGGCACATCTTGAACTGGACATAAAAGCTGTCTAAAATGTGTTCCAGAGTTCTAGGTTTCATTTGAACAGTTTCTTAGTTCAAATAACTGAGAGAACTATCCTTTTTTTTTCAAGATGACTGTTTCACACCTTTTTTTTATATCTTAGCCATGATGAAGCACCTACTTGAGGCGCTTGTGATCTGGTTTGAAGCTCGCCCATTCCGTAGTATGCCTCCCTCCCCTCTGATAGGCGAGAAGTAACACAAAACGTCCCCCATTTAGGTGCTGGGTCAACACAAGCGCATCTGGTATACCTATGAAAGTACAGACTGAAGGGTTATGGCTAGATACTAATATGAAATTTGGTATGAAGTTTGCAAAATAATTAAATTATGAAGTTTATAAGGATTTCTGCAAAATTCTAAATCCATGGCATAGACAAAAAAGTTTGCATCTTCAAGTGCAGGGCCGTTGGCAGATTTGATCTAATTTATATTAGTTACAAAATATCAGTTTTTTATCATTATCTTTGGTTTGTTTTTTTTTTTCTCTATTTTTACTTGTTTGATTTTTCTTAATTTTTGGTTTTGATTTCAATTTCAGTTCACCCAGGAGCGCGGGAGAGAAATGTTCAGATCACCGGACCCAATCCTGACAATATAGTGTAAGTGTATAGCTGAGGCATGTTAAACAAGCAGAAAACTAATGTCATGCTAGAAGACTATATTAATAATATTAATTTTAATCAGTTTTCAATAATATTCATAGTTGAAAGTTCCGCCAAGTACATTTGTACTTTTTGGAAGAGAACAGACAAGCCAAACCTAAGAAGCAATGCTAGCTTGCAGTTTCTCAAAGATTTAATAGCTTATAAAGGTTAGGTCCTAACCTAACCTGACTGGAGAATTTTTTTTTTTTTTTTTTTTTTTTTTTTGTCACTTTCAACAGCATGGTCATATCAAGACAGGTATTCAATGTCCGTTTACGCTGATAAATAATCGGAAAATAATAATTAAACAAGAATGCCCTGGCATTAGCACTACCCTTGATCAAGTTTTGTTTTTAAATTTTCACTTTATAAATATTTCATGTATGTGTGGAAGAGATTGCCATAGGCAAAAACCCCGCCCTTTAGTTAAGACATACGAGGTTTGGCTATTAAGTTCGTAGACGCGAGCCGCTACGCAAAAGCTGTCCGTGCTAGGAAGATATGATAAACATATTTAGACAGCTTCAAGTCTTGTGTTTTCATTGATAGCTGTCACATGTCTGTACTGTAATTAGTTCTATTGTGACAGCCCGACGCGCAAGACACCTTTTTTAATTTTGCCGGAATTATGATTGATACAAACGTTGAGGAACGAGTGATTTTTGAATTTTACGTAAAACATGCTGGTTAAACATTTTCTTTGTTAAAGACAATGTACCAGGAGTCATGTTTGAAAAGATCAACGCTTTATAAGTGGTTTAAACGGTTTCAAGATGGTCAGGAAGATGTTGAGGACGATCCACGTCCTGGTCGCCCCCAAAGCTCAAGAACTGACGAAAACATTGAAAAAATTGATGTTATGATTCGTTCTGACCGTAGATTAACTCTTAGACTAATGGCTGATACACTTAAAATTAATATAGAATGTGTGAGACAAATTTTGTATGAAAATTTCAACATGACAAAAGTTTGCGCAAAAATGGTGCCATGCGCCAGCCCACAGTGCCTTCTCCGTGAAGACGTTCCTGGCCAAGTACAACATCCAAGTGTTGGAACACCCTCCTTACTTACCCGACCTGGCCTCGTGCGACTTTTACTTATTACCAAAAATCAAATCTGCCCTGAAAGGTACCAGATTTGACAGCGTAGATGCCGTTAAGAAAAAAGCGGCAAAAGTCTTGGAAGGCCTCACACAAAATGACCTCCACCACTGTGTCGATCAATGGAAAATTTGCTTAGAACGTTGTAGGGATAGAGGAGGGGAGTACATTGAAGGAGATAACTACTAAAGTTGGGTAAGTTTAACACACATCGTTTTATGGGAAGAGTCTACGAATTTAATAGCCAAACCTCGTATATGTTTCTATATATTTTTCTATTCTTTCTATATTTTTCTATTCTTTCATTTTCCATTTTTTTCCATTGTTAAAATAATTATTTGTATTGTACATATGTCTATTTATATCTAATAAACCGACCTCAGTAGCTTGATCGATAAGGCAGTGGACTAGTAACCTGGAGATCGGTGGTTCAAGTCCCGGTTTCATCGTAGATTTAGTAAAGCGAGTTTGAGTAGTTGTGATGTCACGAAAGTGATGAACACAGATATGATAACTTTAACTTAACTTTATATCTAATAAAGTGTTTAATAATAATAATACTGTAAATAAAACTTGATTGAAATTGTTTGGAAAAAAATAATGTTTTCCTCTTGTCAGGCACGCCACTCAGCTTATAGACGAGACAATCAGGAAGAACCAGTCCCCCATCCGAGAGTTGGGTCTCCAGGACTCCACCCTACTCGACTCCAACTCCAGCTGCAACTCCAGCCAGAGCGATGATTCAGGTAAAGATAAGAAGCGAATAGCTCAGTGGTTAAGCGCTCGCTTGCCATTTTTTTTTTTTTTTTTTTTTTTTGAGGGGGAAAATTTTAAAAGATTCCTTGAGCAAGAGCTCTAGTGCTGAAGGATATGCGGGACTTGCCGGCAAGGTATGGTGTGTCGCCCCTCTTGAAGGGCACCAATTCTGTTTGCTCAAACGCTAAAAACCCCCCCGTTCTTCTTTATTATTTCCTGGAATCACCTTGTTATTACTTCGCTTGCCATGCGGAAGATCCTGGGTTCGAACCCCCGCGCCGACAAAAATTTGTATTCAAAATTTGGTTACAGTTGTTTGTGAGGGATACCTTTCGGTGCGCTCGTGTTGACCCAGCACCCAGATGGGAAGTATTGTGTCACTTCTCGCCCATCAGAGGGGAGGCATACTACGGGAGGGGGGGGGGGGGGTTACCGTCCATTCGCTGGATCGACGTGCCATCGACGACTGTGTATTGATAGTTATAAGTTTTAATTTAATAATTTTTTTATATGTAATATTGTTTTATTTCGTTGTATTCAATAGTCATGTATGTTGGGCCATTATTATTATAGTATGCTTTATTAGGTAAGACAAAAATATAATGAAAAATTATAAAGAAAAAATAAATAGATTGAACAAAGAATCAAGAAAAAAAAAAGAATGAAGCTAATGTCCTAACTAAAGGGCGAGGTCATTGTCTTTGGCAATCTCTTCCACCCAACCCTGTGGGCATTTATTTTTATTTTATTTATTTATCTACACTTCATTAAAAAAAATTTTTTGGAGATTGTGCCCCGGAACCGCTTTCGCATTACTACACACTTTATTAATAGGACATTTATATACAACAGAAATAATTACAAATGAAAATACAATATAATAGAAGAAAAAAATAAAGAAAAAATAAATAAATATATACATAATATATGTCCTAACTAAAGGGCGGGGTTATTGCCTTCGGCAATCTCTTCCACCCAGCCCGTTAATGCAAGAAAAATGGTTTGATTTTTTTTTTTTTAATGTTCACAACCCCCCACCAGGCCTGAAGCTGCAGCAGCCGGACGAGTGTCTGGACCTGGCCCAGTACCGCCACTTCATCTCGTTCGGTCAGGGGCGGCACGTGACCGTCGTGAGCAACGACTACGCCCTCGTCAACAGCGTGGTGCTCCTCGTGGTGGACCACAAGCACATGCTCGCCCGCGCCGCCCTGCCCCCGCCCCTGCCCCACCTCCCGCCCCTCTCACCCACACTCGAGTGAGTACCCCGCCCGCCCGTGTACGGTCGATTTTTTTTTTTTTTTTTTTTGAGCTCTCTTTATTCATTTTTTTATTTATTTAATAAGTTATTAGTTATCATATTTGTGTTAATCACTATCGTGATATCACAACTACTCAAACTCGCTTTACTAAATCTATGCTGAAACCGGGACTTGAACCACCGACCTCCAAGTTACAAGTCCACTGCCTTATCGATCAAGCTACTGAGGTCGGTTTTATTTATTTAATACATGACAAGTAAATGGTTCAAATATACAGGGTGAGCATAAAGTCTCACCCCATCCTCTGTATGTGTGTTCCAACTCTTCCATCTGGTATCTCAAGAACTGTAATTGGTAGAAAAATGAAACTTTTCCCTATAAAATTATCTCAATCAGACTTTTCAATCGAATAACTACTCGACCTTTTCTGATAGTTTTAGTTTCGAGCTGGCTGTACAGACTTTCCGCCGAGTGGGTGATTAATAATAATAATAATTTTAGTCAATCTGTAGTGTTATATTTTTTCCATTCTTTTTTTACGTTTAAAAATTTATTGATAAAATGTTTGTAATAGTCCGTCCAAGACTGTTCTCCCAACAGCTGTACTCAAACTATGAATAGTATGAATATGTACAACAACAACTGTGATGCCAGCACGACCCCATACTTAGAGGTCACAGGTATCACAGTAACTCATTTTCTTTTTTCAAGTTTTTACATTATCTTTTAATATGTTATTGTTTTTTCGCACATATAATTTTGATGTAAATAAATTATGATTGAGTATTTTGAGAAAAAAAAAAATAAAAAAATGAGAATTTTGTTTTCGGCTCCGGCGAAAACAAAATTAGCGAAGTGTGTAACCACCGAGCTAATCCTGCTCTCTCTTTCCTTCTCTCTCTGTTCTGGTTTCAGCGTGGACGAGGAGGGCCTGGTCTACCCCTCCGCCTTCACTCCCCTCTCCCCCCTCGCCCCGCCCTCCCCTCTCTCCTCGCCCTACTCCCCCTATCTCCCTCCTCCTCTTGCTCCCGCCGCGCCTGGTGACGTCATCACCGCTCCCCCCTCATCTCTGCTCCCCCCTCCCCCTGTGCAGGCGCAGCTCCCCCCCCTCGCCCCCCCGGACGAGCACCCCAGGTCCAAACTTTCCAGGAGCAAAAGTGGTGAGTCTTCACAAGTATTACAGTCGATCCGGCGCGGCGGGTCCTGGGTTCGAACCCCAGGGCCGACAAAGTTTTTGCAACTTTTTTTTATACTGCACCGTTTGTGGATTTATTTTTTACTATCGTGTCAAAATACCATGAAGGATAAATCCTGAAAATACAGTCGATCCTGGTTATAAGAGGTTTATCTTCAAAAAGAGGTAACTGTGTGCTGCAAGTTGTTCTCTTATATCCAGGCCGACCTCCGTGATTCAGTCATGAACAGCATTGGTTGTTGAGCCAGCATTGGTACCTAACAAGTTTGAGTTTGTTTAGCATGCCAATAATTTTTTTTAGAGGTAAGAGTGCCCCAGAGTTTGCGGGTTTGAATCTCGGCCGGCGCGGAAATCTCTGAACGATTTTTTTCCGTTTCCGGAATAGCATGGATGTAAAGGTAAAAGTGCTCTGAAGCAATGCAAAGCGATTCTGGGGCACTCTTACCTCTAAAAAAAATTATTGGCATGCTAAACAAACTCAAACTTGTTAGGTACTAAACGAGCGAGTCAATGAGTCCCATTTTAGTCCAGTTTATCTGAAATAATGCGAAAGCGGTTCCGTGGCACAAAAACACATAATAAAATTATCTCACTCACAAGCTGACCCGCACCTACTCTCGCGACTTCCTCATTATTATTATTATTATTCCAGACGCCTCGGTTAAGCCGCAGCTGAGCTCTCTCACTCACAAGCTGACCCGCACCTACTCTCGTGACTTCCTCATTATTATTATTATTATTATTATTATTCCAGACGCCTCGGTTAAGCCGCAGCTGAGCTCTCTCACTCACAAGCTGACCCGCACCTACTCTCGCGACTTCCTCATTATTATTATTATTATTCCAGACGCCTCGGTTAAGCCGCAGCTGAGCTCTCTCACTCACAAGCTGACCCGCACCTACTCTCGTGACTTCCTCATTATTATTATTCTTATTATTCCAGACGCCTCGGTTAAGCCGCAGCTGAGCTCTCTCACTCACAAGCTGACCCGCACCTACTCTCGTGACTTCCTCATTATTATTATTATTATTATTCCAGACGCCTCAGTTAAGCCGCAGCTGAGCTCTCTCACTCACAAGCTGACCCGCACCTATTCTCGTGACTTCCTCATCATGTGCTCCAAGTCTCCTCTCTCGCAGAAGAAACCCCCCGAGCTCGTGTACATCGAGCTCAACTACTCCGAGATCACCAAGCCACCGGTAACCTCCGATCTGCACGCGGTGATTTGTCAAACGCTTTCCCATCAGGACAGCGCGCGCAGCACTGTGCCGCGCAAGTTTCTCTACGTTTTGTGAAACGGGCCCCCGCCACGCTTGCGATACCACTAACGACTGCGTGTGTGTGTGTAGATTGCGCTTGTTTGAATAACCGTGAGTGTTTTAAAGTAAGGTCGGGTTCTACGAAAAACACCTAACCTAAAAAACACCTGAAAAACACGAAAAACGTTCGTTCCAAAGGAAACTCTACTGGCGCTATCTTGACGAATCCTTTGGAACTAACGTTTTTCGTGTTTTTCAGGTGTTTTTTAGGTTAGGTGTTTTTCGTAGAACCCGACCTAACTGTGAATATGTTGTGAGAGGAACGGACTAACTAACCTGAGTATTGATGGATGAAGTTCTTGATTACTTATGAATGAAACCCAGATGATGGACTTAACGAATGACTTTATGCACTGTCAAATGGCTCACGATTGAAACAGTCTGTTAGTGACGTGGTAACGACTTAATGGCTTTTGGTCAATTAAGTTTACGAGTAAATCAGTTTGTGACAAGGCAATGCATATGATAAGTGACAATGTAGTGAGAGGAATAACCTTATCTGAGTGTTGGTAGATTAAACTTGATTAAATCAGTTTTCTCATGACAATGTTGAAAGAGAAATTATCAGATTACCTCACCTGAGTTTTGTACTTACAAATACAAACGACTTTCTGCAAATCTCACGATTTTAACAGTCGGTTAGTGACGTGGTAATATTTGGGCTTGAAATAATGTTAGGGAAATGATCTGACCGATTTTCATGTAGGGCTAGGAATCATCTGGACTCATAGAGTTCCGATTTGCATTCTTGTTAACTTTTATTTCGATCAGGTTGTTAGAGTTGTACAGACTTTTAAATTGTGACTCCTAAAACTGTGTTTTTAAGTCTTAACTTATGTTACAATAAATAGCCGTCGCATTGCATGCACCAGCGTAGATGTCGCATTGCATGCACCGGTTCTCGTAGGATCATCGAAGTTAAGCAACGACCAGCGAGGTGAAAACTTCGTGATGCTGGCATTCCGGCCCAACCCAGGCTGGGCGAGGTTAATGTGGGTAGCAGGTTTGTGATTTTCCTGCGAATGGAGGGTAAAACCCCCGTCGTGATATAACCGTGCGTGCAGTTGAAAGCGACGTGAATTTTTTTTAAAAATTAAATGAAACGTAAGTCAACGAAATTTGTTACAATAATTTTCGTACTCTGTAGTTGCGTCTATTTAACATTGTATCATAAGTTGAGCCGGAAGAAAACATTCCATGTTTGATATTTCTTCTATTAACATTACTGTAAGTGATGATTAGATTTTCTGGTAGCCAAGTGCACTGGTAGTCAAGTGGTTAACGCGCTGGTCTGGTAATCCAGGTAGCGTAGGGATCCGTTGATTCAAATCCCACCCAGTGCATAAATTTTTCCTCATTAATTTAAGTTTGTGACCACATAATAATAAGACTCTAAGAATTAGGTGGTAGAAAATGCTTTGAGCATTAAACTCGCCTGGTGGTTACCTTCCACTAAAGAGTGTTATTATTATTATTTTCGACTTACCTTGTTATAATATCACTCAGTGATTCTTGCTTTCTGACATTCATGATGAAAACATCACTTAATATTTAAGAATTGCACTCAAGAACTTGTAACTTTTCTTGTTCTTTTTTCTATCCCGGTAGCCAAGTAGTAAAGGTCGCGGGTTCGAAACCTAGCCGGGACATGACAAGTTATCTTCCCATTTGGGATTTTCACCACATAATAATACATATTGGGCTTACTTAATAGTCCTAATAATCAGGTAGTATAAATAAGGCGACATAATTATTCTTTGAATCTCGATATTTATTTTTTTTTCAGTTCAGAATATTTTCTGTTCTGTGTAATTTTGTATGTGTGCCATATGATTAATATTTGTGGAGGGTTTAAAGAAGAGATAATGAAGGTATGGATTCTTTTTACATATTACAACTAGGACGAACTTTTCTGGCAGAAAAATTCCGCCACTAGACTTGTTGTTGTATTGGACTTAAAAAAAAAACACTTCCATTCTTTTAGAGGCTGTGAGTAAGATGATTTCTGTTGTGGTTTTGTCCATTTAAATTTTGATACGAACGACATTTTTGAATGACCGAAGAATGAATTAATATTTTTATTTGCTTGAAACTAGACTGATTCTTTAATTCGCAATAACAAAAAGTGCTCTAAAAGTTGAAGACATGTTAAATTTGGAGTAAGATTTTTTTTTTTCTGATATGTTTCCTAGAGAATTGCTTGAATAGTATTAAAATTCCAATAACGTAACAATTCAGTATATATTTTTTTTTTTTTTTTTTTTTGTTTCCACTGTGCAGTAATGTACTCTTACATTTTTTGTTTTTTTTTCGTTAAAAATTACATAAATTATTGAAATTTATGGCAAGACATTCCGGCTCCATCCTTAATGTTGAAACTCCTTGCTTTGTATCTGCTTCCTCTTAATCTTAGTGAAACAGAGTTAACTGATTTTGATTTAATATTATAAATTTACTGTCATAAATTTGAACAGAAATGAGTTTGTGTATTATGGAGGCTATGGAGATTCTAAATAATTCCCATGATCCAGATTTATCATGTCTACTTTTGGAGCACCCTATATCAATATTGTACTAATAATTTTCTATTTATAACCACTTAACAGTATTTATGTGAATATTAGTTTAGGTGCTTGGACTATCTTTTTCGTTCATTAAAATGTATCATGAATAAATTGGTTGACTGATTTTTATAGCTACGTAAGTACATTATGTTAGTACATGCATACTTTTTCGTCCTCTGAATAAAATTAATAAATCTTTTATAAATTATTAGAATTCATTTGCTCATCTGAATTTTTTACCCAAAGTTGATTGCGCTTTCGCCGGAATTCGCACCCGTAACCTCTTAACCACTAAGCCTCGGCGGAGATGTCACAAAAGATCTATTTAAGGTCGCAGTGACAAAGAGCTTTCGCAGCCGACAGCCCTACTTATAATAATACCAAGCTACGGCGGAAGTTCAGTGTTAATCCATCGCAATCTAGAACAGAAGTTTTAGGGGAAGATGGAGTTGCGCAAGACTCGAAATCTTCAGACGAGTTTTCCAAAATTGATCTTCATAGAATGAATATCTCGTTCTCAAAGCGTTCTCTTCATTTGTTGATTTTCGTTTTAAAGTTATTTAATTAGGTGAAGAAGAAAGTGTACAGGAATTAAAAAATGAAAGGGAGAGATATTTCAGTCGATCGATGAGATTTTTCTTTGTTTTGAAAGAGTTGTTCTGTGTCGTAATCTCTGTTGTTGTTGCTTCTGCTGGGGGGAGTGATGGTCTCTAGCTGAACTCGTTCTGAACCACATATTTGTTTGTGCGATCAACTATCGTGAGAACTTGGCCTTTTTCTTTATAAGCCGTTAAACCCTTGGGAACTGCAAGCTAGCCTGGCTTGTTAGGATTGGCTTGTCCGTTCTCTGTTTATAGTCCTCTAGCGAGACACTGGTCTTCTCCCTGTTTAACGTCCCCCAGCTAGACACTCTGTGTCACATGTTCAAGTAGCACATCAAAGAATGTTTCACAGTTTAGGGCCAAATTATGAAACAGAATTAAAGTTAAGACAAACCAGACACGCAATTAAGTCGGAGTTACAACCAATCGCAGCCCACTATAGCCCGAGTTGAGGGACAGTCAGGCTTATCTTAACTTTAATCCTGTTTAATAATTCGACCCTAAGGACCGAATTAGATTAATGGACACTCAGGCTATAGTGCGCTATGTTGGTTGAAATTCCCACTAGAGAGTGTGTTAGAAATAGTGTCCACTTAGATTAAATCTAATCCTGAATCATAATTCGGCCTTTACAGGGAAATATTAAGATGTGCTTACTCTGTTCATAACTAAAGATTTATGTGTATACTATACACCCCATTAAGCAGATGATTTTTTTTGTTTTTGTATTTATCTTGATAACTGATCCAGACCCATCAAGAACAAATACAATACTTACAAGTTGATAAGTCTTTGAATCATAAAGTTAATAATCCAATTATTTCACTAATTCCTAAAACCCTTCTTACGTACTGAATTTTGTTTGTTTTTTAGTTTCCAACTCTGACAGAGTTTTATTTGTTATCAATTTTTTTATGTGTATTATATTTTTTTACTAAAAAAAATTAGTTATTTCAGTTTATTTTCCGTTTTAATTTGTTGTTTTCCTTTTGCTTTGAAAAATAAATCGACTGGACTGTCATGTTTAAACTGATTGTGTTGAGTAATTTCTTCTAACCTTCTACTAACTCCACTGTGTGTTTGCATTAATATATAGGAGACTGTGATTTTGCCATTTTACTTCCGTTCATTTCTAATGTTAGAAACGAAAGTAACTAATAAAAAAAAATATACATAATACATTCCTAGGTACGAATTGGAATTTTATTGTATCTCGTAATAATAAAAAAATAAATGTGTTTCTTTGTGTTATTATATTACAATTCAGTGGGTAGCGCAGAATTATATGACTTTTCCATATCTTTAATATCCCAATATATTTTTTTGTAAAATTGCAGGTCAAGTTTTATTTTTATAAATTTTTACTCAAATCTTTTACTCCCTCTCTTTTACTCAAATCCTAATAATGACTCTCCACTTCTGTATCTTCTTCTCGTCCCTCGTACACACATGCTCGTCGCTCTTACAATACTTAATCCAACTCTTGTTCTCACGTATCCCATCATTCTTCCATAATTCATTCCCATCTTTTCAGCCAATCTTTCCGCAAGAACTTTCATGAAATAAATGAACTGTGGTGCAAATGATCCATCCACTGATGTCACCAAGGGAGTGAACGTACTATGCCTTGCCTCACATGCGTCTTTGTATTTTCTCTTCTTTTCTTCTTCTGCTTGTTTAAGTACATTTGAGACAGAGCGGGAGGTATAGGAGGGAGCATCTGTGTCTACGACACGTATGTCAAACAATGCCTCCCTCTGTGCCTCCCACACTCCTCGAACTGCCAAATCACCTCTCAGACCAGGTCCATCTTCAATAATTATGGGTTCTTTGGTGACATTGCCCCAGGCTTTTTCACAAAGTTCACCAAGGACATTATAGGCAAAAATAATGTATCCCAATATATTATTTTTGCCTATAATTCCGCTGCTAACATTAAAGCAGCTACTCATTTTTCCTCACGAGGAATGAGTGAACCCCGAACACCCAAGTACATAGAAGAAAAAATCCTGGCCCGTTGGAGATCGAACACAGGTCAACATGCGTGGTAAGCCTAGCGCGCTATCTCACGCTGCCACGGTGACTACTTGGAAACAAAGTATTGTTCGCTTTTGTAAAATAAAATAAAAATATTTTTTACTCTGATTTCAATTTTTGGCAAAAACTCAGGCTCCTTGAAGATTATTTTGAAGAAATCTAACGTTTTAACCATTTAATATTCCAGATGTAAAAGAAATGAGTAGGTATCTTGTGACTTTCGAAAAATTAAATTATTTGCCAAAATAGAACAATAATTGGGTATCCTGAGCGATAACGGGAGCTAACAATTATCTCAGTGGTAAGATACCAGCTTGCCATGCGGAAGGCCCCGGGTTCGAACCCTCGCGCCCACAAAAACATTGGTTTCAAAACATGGTTACAGTTGTTTGTAATTGATCCTTCCGGTGCGCTCATGTTGACCTAGCACTTAAATGGGTAGTATTGTGTCACTTTTGGTCCATCAGAGGAGAGGCATACTACGGAATGGACAGACTACTACACAGTACACAAGCTTCTACAGTGGCTACGAAATAAAATGGCTGTGAAACACTCATCTTTCTTCTTTTTCCAGAGTTATCTTTAAAAAATAAAAATCCTCTGGTTTACTAGAATGCACCAGTTCTAGTAAGATCCCTGAAGATAATGTCCAACAAGTTTAGGACTTGGTGTATGACCTTCATCGGCTATTCCCGACCCAACCATGACTGTGTGAGGTTTATGTGGGTAGCTGGTTCTTCGGATTCCACTGAATGAAGGGTTATAAGCCGCGTCTCTAAGTGAAATCAGTAGGTACAGTCAGACCTGGATATTGGAGAACGATTTCCAGGTCAAATTTACGTCTACGGAAAAATAACCTCTTTATAAGAGGTATAACCGAAAAAAAACCTGACTAACTGAAAAAACTCTTTGAGTTGTCTTATATCCAGGTTTGACTGTATTTTCAAAGTTATACATCTATCCTTCATGGTATTTGACATGATATTCCAGTTTCAAACATATTAAAAATAAATCCGCAATGGAATGGCCTTGCCAATCAATGCCAAAAAAAAGAAAAATCCGCTAACAGTGTAGTTAAAAAAAAAAAACAGTTGTAAAATCTTTGTCGGCCCTGGGGTTCGAACCCAGGACACTTCAGGTTGGCAGCCCCGCGCCTTATCTCGTACGTCATTTCCCCGTTCGCAGGACGATGGTAAATTTTTCGACCCCGTCGAGTATCTCACGCAGTGCGAGCTGAACAAGCACAAGCCCCGACGTATCGCCAGCTACTCCGCCACTGATGAACTTTCGGACGATTACGAACTTAGCAGCAACCCACCCAGCAACTCCAGCTCCAAGATTTTCTCTTGAGACCCTCCGCCACTGGTCCCCGTAGTTATGGTACACAATAATTACTGTGGGTAGTATGGCCAAACGTGATGTCACGCGACAAATGTTAAACAAATAATGTGCACAATTGCACATCCTTAAAAAGGAAACTTTCAAACAACTTCTGTCCTTAGAATGAAGTTCACGAGTGAAAAATAACAAAACATTGGTTTATAATTTATTCATAACAAGGTCACAACGCATGGCTGCAGTTTTAATTTACTTTTGTACAGTAAAAATCAGTACAAAGAATATATTACAAATTGAAATAAAATCATAAAAATATTAACAATTATTTCTAGACATTTCTTTCATAGAAACACACTACCTCAGTTCATTCTTGATTAGGTAGATACAGTTTGAAGAGAAAGGCACATATCACTGAAAATTTCTATTACAAGATATTTCCTTAAATTAATTCACAATACGTATGATAAAGTAAAGTGAACTTCATTTGATTTTTTTTTTCTCCATGAAGCTACTCTACTTGATTTTCAAATAAATTTGAGGTTTTACTTGATTTTTCAAATAAATTCGAGGTTTTACTTGATTTTTCAAATGAATTTGAAGAAAATGTATTTGTTAGATCTAATAATTGGAAAATGTTCAAACAAATATTCGTAAAAACATTTTAGAATTATTCGATCATCAAAATATTATAAGACATTTTTTATTCCCATGCTCCACTTACATGACTAGGCTACTAATATTTTTTGCCTTTTTTTTTAAGATCGTGTGCACCAGAAAATACAAAAGAATAGGGCCTTGTTCCAGAAAGCTGTCTCCCCCCTTTAGCTTTCAATTAGCTCAATGGTTAAGCACTCGCTTACCATGCGGAAGGTTCTTATTTTTAATTTATTTACACTTGCTAGTAAGATATACTTTCCGGTCCGCTCGTGTTGACCCAGCACCTAAATGGGAAGTATTGTGTCATTTCTCGCCCATCAGATGGGAGGCATACTACGGGATGGGCAAGCTACAACACAGACCACAAGCATCTACAGTAGCTCCTGTTTCATGACTACGAAACAAAAAGGGTGTGAGCCGCTCATCTTTTAAAAAAATAATAAAAAAACTGCACTTATTTGAACGAAATTTGGGGATTTTGAGTGAGACAGCTCTCTGGGATGAGGCCAAGGAAGCATAAAAATTCGAACCTGGGACCTCTCAATGCCAAGCTGATGGTTTCATCATTAAGGCTGCTTCTCATGTAAAATTGATTTTTCTTATTTTTATTAATTTGATATTACATTGGAACCTGGATATAATGGACTAGGATATAATAGAAAACTGTTTATAATAGAGAAAATATCAGGTCCCAGCGTCACCTGTTTATGTGTAATAGAGAACTGGCTATATTAGAAACCTCTTTATAATAGAATTTTTGCTCTGTCCCTTGGGTTCTATTATATCCAGATTCTACTGTATTTGTTTTTAGATGCACCATAGAAATATCTATCGCACCAATATGAGCCGAATAGAAAAAAAAAAATACGGCGGAATTGATAGCAAACGACATCTGTAGGAATTTTTCTGCTCTGTACTTGGATGTTCGGGGTTCACTCATACCTCGTGAGAAAAAATGAGTAGTTACTTGTATGAGTATCGACCAGTGGCGGCATTACTAGAGTAAAAAGAAATTAATGTAATAGAATAATTCGAAAAAGTAAAGGAGGCTATTAGTAATGCTGCGCTACCCACAAAAATTGTAAAGAGGCCTTGTGCTTCACCACAAATGCATGCATAATAATAATACCTGTTGAACAGACGTGTATTACATACTAGACTTACTAGACTCTTTTCAAAACTCGTGATAAGCAAGATTTTCGTGTTCATGAGTAACTATAAACATCTCTCAATTCCGCCTTATTTCTATTCGGATAGTATTAAATTAATTAAGACATATTTTTTTGCTAACCATTTACAGGGATGTACATTGTACATAATATATGTACAATTCATAATAATAACTCTCTTTAGAGGAAGGTAACCACCAGGCGAGGTTAATGCTCAAAGCATTTTCTAACAGGTAACACTCACAGAGCCTTATTATTAAGTGGTCACAAACTCAAATTAATGAGGAAAAATTCATGCACTGGGTGGGATTCAAACCCAAGGATCCCTAAGCTACCTGGATTACCAGACTAGCGCGTTAACCTGGATTACCAGTATCAGTTGGGAATGATGTGAATACAGAGTCACCTTGTTACAGCCCCGATAATGAGGGGAAAAAAGAGTTACAAATTTGTGTTATGCACTAAACTTGTGACATTATAAAACATATGAACCAAATTTTATCACTACCCCACAAAACAAGAGGACTGTATCCCCTTGTTAGGCTGTATCATGTACATAGTCGATTAAATAACCTGTTCCACTGAATTAATCTGAGTTCTAAATTAACTCAGGAATAAAATAATCATAGTTTGAGTGCCTAGGCAGACTTGAAAAAAAAAAATCAAGTGACAATCACGTTCCCTAAAAGTAAAGTTAAAAAAAGCTGTCATATTTGTGTTAATGACAGTTGTAATTTCACAACTACTCAAACTAGCTTTGATAATTTTTTGCTCAACACGGGACTTGAACCACCGACCTCCAGATTACAAGTCCGCCGCCTTGTCGATCAAGCTACTGAGGTCGGTTGTTCCCAGAAAGCACACAACTACTTATAGGGAGACACTAACAATTATAATGTAATTCAGGATGGAAATGGACATATTTTGAGTGCCAAGTCCGACTCAGAAAAATCATCTAAAAGAGGTTTAAGTAAGCAAGAGCACTCAAAAGATGTGAATCATTCACACTAGGATAGAACTCACACCGACCTCAGTAGCTTCATCGATAAGGCAGCGGACTTGTGACCTGGAGGTCGGTGGTTCAAGTCCTGGTTTCAGCGTAGATTTAATAAAGCGAGTTTGATTGATATCACGAAAGTGATTAACACAAATATGATAACTTTTTTTTTTAGTATAGACTCAAAAGTAGTTTTCATTTTTATTGTTGTCGTTTTTTTTCTACTTACTTTTTTTCTTTTATTTTAATTTTAAATTTGTTTATAATAATTTAATCTACAGTAAAACGTTTTATACAAGGTCATTTTATTTATAAGTCAATAAAATATCGTGGAAGCAACTTTTTTCTATTTTCAGTTTCGAAAACGTTTTGTCTTTTTTACTTTCCAGACAGTGTTCCGAAACTTATCATCTGAATAATGATGGTTACACTCTTTAGTTGAAGGTCACCACCAGGCGAGGTTAATGCTCAAAACATTTTCTACCACCTAACCCTCAGAGTCTTAGTATTATGTGGTCACAAACTCAAATTAATGAGGAAAAATTCATGCACTGGGTGGGATTCGAACCAACGGATCCCTACGCTACCTAGATTACTAGACTAGCGCGTTAACCACTTGACTATCAGTGCACCACTATCTTACAAGTACAATCGAACCTGAATATACGAGAACTCAAGGGAGGGGAAATTTCTTCTCTTATATCCAGGTTTCTCTTGTAAAGAGATTTTTCTCCTTTGAAGAGAGGTAAATTGGACCTGGAAATCGTTCTTTTATATCCAGGTTTCTTTTATATTCACTTCTCTTGAATTCAAATTGTATACTGGGGCAATGTCTAGTTGAATTGTAAAAATGAAATGACAGCTCCTTACATCAACCTCACTCTGCCTGAGTAGGAAAAGACTACCAGCAGAACCATAAATCAGGTGAACGACTTCACTCGAGAATACAGGCTGGAGAACTAATTTAATTAGACATGTTAAATTATCGTTCAGAATTTCATTGCTTTTCACGAATCTTAAAAACTAGCAGTCTCTCCTATTGTATCCCTAGTTCAGGCGCGGCCGCTGCTGAGAAGCTGCGGAACTGCCGCATCCCCAGACGAAAAGGAAAAAAGAGAGTATTTTTTCAAGTTCTAGCTAAAAAAATAATAAAAAAAAAATCATAGGAAAAATAATAACACCTTTCTAGAATAATTAATTTATAATATAATATCGTCTTATTATATACTGCCCGAATAGGACTAATAAGTCCCATTATTTCAGCAGTAAGCCCAAGACGTATTATTCTGCAGTCAAAATGGGAGGATAACTTGTCATGTTCCGGCTGGGTTTTGAACCCGCGACCTCTGGAATCTATAGATTCAATCAGTGCCTGGATATAATTATCATGATTGGCATGGTAAACCGACTCAAACTCTTTAGAGTGCTAAAAGAGTGACTCTATAAATCCTATTTTAGTCCAGTTTTTGCGGCAGCACCTCCAAAACATTTTCCCACCGACCACGCCTGCCCTAGTTCTTCTTTTCTTTTAATTAAAAATATTTTAAAACAAATTTATAGGCATAGATAAAATTCTTTCTCACATAACCTGAGCAGTCTTCTCACTATACCTCTCTCTATCACTCTACCTCGATTCAACTATGTATCTCTCTTTCTCAATAAAAAAAAGTCCTTTTCTTCTTTTTTAATCACTTCTCAACACACCTAGAGAAATGATTCACAAAAAAATAAACCTCTTCACTCTAACTTAGAATACCTTTCTTTCTATCAAAACTCACATACTCTCCTTATAGCGAGGTTTGTCTTTCACGTCTATATGTATAATGGGATATCACGTCTATATCAATATGAAAAAAATAAACCTCTTCACTCTAACTTAGAATACCTTTCTTTCTATCAAAAACTCACATACTCTCCTTATAGTGAGGTTTGTCTTTCACGTCTATAGTTATAATGGGATATCACGTAAACCTCTTCACTCTAACTTAGAATACCTTTCTTTCTATCAAAAACTCACATCCTGTCCTTATAGCGAGGTTTGTCTTTCACGTCTATATGTATAATGGGATATCACGTAAACCTCTTCACTCTAACTTAGAATACCTTTCTTTCTATCAAAAACTCACATACTTTCCTCATAGCGAGGTTTGTCTTTCACGTCTATATGTATAATGGGATATCACGTAAACCTCTTCACTCTAACTTAGAATACCTTTCTTTCTATCAAAAACTCACATACTTTCCTCATAGCGAGGTTTGTCTTTCACGTCTATATGTATAATGGGAGGCTTTGCCGCACATCTATATCGCGAGGCATGGCCGTTTTGGGGGCGGGGCATCACACACTTGTCGTACACGTCATGAGCTATGAAGTACAGGAGGGCGTCTTTGGTGACCGGATGTTGTATGGACTCCCACAACCGCTGAAACATGGGAAACAGAGAGTCAGTCCACGATTTTACTTCCGATAAATTTCGAATAGTAGAAATCGGAATTTTACTCTCGAATAATAATAACACTCTTTAGTGGAAGGTAACCACCAGGCGAGGTCAAAACACAGATCTACAAGACTTTTTAATTCTAACTCTGGTATCATTATTATTCTTATCGCATTTCCTTATATCTTTTACTGTTTTTATTATAATTTAAACGTTTGATTAAATTACTCCATTTGTATTTAACAATCAATAAAACATATCTTATATTATTGATACAGACGTTTTAAAAAAAAGCATTTTGGAATTTTTGCTCTCTACCAAAATATGTAAAATTTAAATAGTTCATTCAGGATTCTTTTCCTACAAATCGAGAAATTTTCAAAAAATTTCCCCTTCATTTTTTATAGAATTTTATAAATTTTCTCCATGAAATTTGATTTTTTTTTTGTAAATTTTCTGAATACACTGATTCAAACAGAATATTCCGATAGTCTCTTTTTTGAAAGGGTTGGGTGGAAGAGATTGCCTAAGGCAATTACCCTGCCCTTTAGTTAGGACATATATTATGTATACATTTATTATTTTTTCTTTATTTTTTTCTTCTATTATATTGTATTTTAATTTGTAATTATTTGTATTGTATGTAAGTAATATGTCCCATCAATAAAGTGTAAATAAATAAATAGTCTCACCCATAGCAGTCTCCACTGCGTTGGGGAAGGACTTGTCGGTTCGCTCCCTCATGAACACCCACTGGTTGTTCTCCCACTTGCACTCCACAATCTTGCCGTCCAGCTCCCGCGTCGCCTTCGTGATCTTCATCTCGGCGAACTGCTGCTGGGATCTGTTGCTGCCCGCGAACAACTTTCCCACTTTGGTCGGGACCATGCTGGAATCAAAATATAATACACTATATATTTTCAATCTTAAAAAATACATACAGAAAATCATAGGCAAGGACTCTGAATGTTACAGACCTCTCTTTAAATAAATATTCATTAAAAAAAAGAAAATCATATAAAAAAATACGAACAATAAGGGTAAAGTGTACATGGCTTAAAAGTTACTATGATAATTATAGCCGACCTCCGTGGCTCAGTGGTTAAGAGCATTGGT